>CM067167.1:139213228-139283436 GCA_034093135.1 Erigeron breviscapus
AATCCATGAATCGTTTCTTCCATAGTCCGTAAGAACCACGGTAGAGAACTGGAGGTCTTGTATCAGAACCTAATGCCAACGCTTCACGAGAAGCCATTTGAGATTGATTTGAATTGAAAAAAAATGAAACGATCTTGGTAAGTTAATGAAATGAAACGGTCTTGATTTAAACAGTAAATGAAACGATCTTGACTTAAAGAAGAATTGAAACGATCTTGTTTGAACCAGGGAATGAGACGATCTTGAATGAAGATCGTCTTGGAAAATTTGGTGAAATTTGGCTAAGTATTAAAAATGAAACGGTCTTGAAGACTGGGACGATCTTGAATGAAGATCGTCTTGGAAAATTTGGTGAAATTTTGGCTAAGTATTAAAAATGAAACGGTCTTGAAGACTGGGACGATCTTGAATGAAGATCGTCTTGGAACTTTTTGGTGAAATTTTGGCTAAGTATTAAAAATGAAACGGTCTTGAAGACTGGGACGATCTTGAATGAAGATCGTCTTGGAAAATTTGGTGAAATTTTGGCTAAGTATTAAAAATGAAACGGTCTTGAAGACTGGGACGATCTTGAATGAAGATCGTCTTGGAAAATTTGGTGAAATTTTGGCTAAGTATTAAAAATGAAACGGTCTTGAAGACTGGGACGATCTTGAATGAAGATCGTCTTGGTAAAATTTGGTTGAAGTCTAAAAAATGAAACGGTCTTGAAGACTGGGACGATCTTGAATGAAGATCGTCTTGGAAAATTTGGTGAAATTTTGGCTAAGTATTAAAAATGAAACGGTCTTGAAGACTGGGACGATCTTGAATGAAGATCGTCTTGGAAAATTTGGTGAAATTTTGGCTAAGTATTAAAAATGAAACGGTCTTGAAGACTGGGACGATCTTGAATGAAGATCGTCTTGGAAAATTTGGTGAAATTTTGGCTAAGTATTAAAAATGAAACGGTCTTGAAGACTGGGACGATCTTAGGCAGATCGTCTTGATCATCTTCTTCAACTGAACACCTTTCCAGAAAAACTCCATTATCAACTTTTTAAAACTTCGATTTCTTATGAATTACAAGGAGTTAGATCACGAAATCACTTCCAAACTGTTTTAATTCACGTCCGAAACACGATGATGAACAAAATTCAACCTAAAACACAACAGATTCAAATCCCTGAAATTACGCGCCAAAACTCAAAATTCAATCTCGAGATTTAGATTGAATTGGAACTTGAAAATTGACAGGATTATGTTATCAATAGCCACGAATCTATTGATGAACAAACAATTGTGATTTTATGAGATTTGATGTGTGAATTTTGAAAAACCAGTAGGTGAGATATTTCGAACAGAATTTGAGATTTAGCTTGATTTTGATGAAATTGTGATCAAATTCAGTTATGGATCGTCATCAGATTGATGTTTCTCTCTGATACCACTTGTTATAACACGATTTAAGCTCTGAATTCGATCTAACAATGGCGGTTGGTTAGTGTGTGTTCTTGGTGTGTGTGTGTGTGTTTTGAGAGAGAAAGATCGTATTAACTGAAAGCTTGGAATTAATTGTGTAAGGAATGAAATGATTTTTTCTGTTCTTGTTATGATTTCTAAGGTGTGAGGGCTATTTATAGTCTAACAATACAACTTTGCCAATTATCACAATTAGCCCCTCAACCTTAGTAATCATCTATCTATGACTTAACAACAAGAATGTCTTCTAATCTTTATTACAATTTATCACTATTTTTGGATTTCTAACATAAACCATAAACCTATGCCCTAATCTGGCAGTTGTTTGTTTCCTCAATTCGTTGAAGAAATACTTAGAAAAACTATATGGTTTGTTGTATACCAGACCAACCATCTGAGCTTGAGATTCTTGATTAAGCGTATCCCATCCGGTTCTTCTACTACACAAACTAACCAACAATACGTGCGCTAAGTATCTCCACCTTCCAAAGAATCCGCGCTTCTTCAATGTTCCAACATTCAAGTCATCAGCATATCCCATCCTAGTAAATCCTCCAACAATAACCTCTCTACTAAAAGTAGTAGGTCCATTCTCTCCTCCTTCTTGATCTACTGTACCTAACTTCAAGATATCAATAAGATCGGAGCTGAGAACTTAATGGTCTTGCCCGCAACCACTGTTTCAATCCACTCCTGAGTAGCAGTCTTTTTATGCCTTGCATTTTCCTAGAACTCTACCAGGTATGACTCATATAACACAGGTGAGTGAGTAAGAATGTGATTAATTCTTGACTGCTTCAAAAACCTGAAAATATCATGATAATACTCTGTTCCATCTTGATTCTCGTCCAAATTAATCAGAAAGTTATGACCTGATACAAATTCTCTTGCCATTTCTCTAATCAATAACAAATAATTAATTACTCAAATAGACATAAAAATTCATATGCAGTCAAATAATTAACTTTAATTATCTCTGTAATAAAGTTAATTCAATATAAATTATCCCGGTAATTTACAACATAACATAAATTATCTCTGTAATTTAGTTATAGATAGATTAACTCATTTTCAAATTTTTATAAAAATAAACTTTTGAAAATCTGTTAAATTAACTTAAATTATCCCTGTAATTAAGTTAAAGATAAATTAACTCATTTTCAAATTTTTATAAAAATAAACTTTTGAAAATCTGTTAAGTCAAAAATACGAGGTCGTATCCCTGTACGAGGTCGTATTTCAAGGTCAAAATACGGTCAACCAAACTCTAAAATACGAGGTCGTATTTTCCAATTTGGCATCGTAATTGATCAGGTCGTAAATCGGCATCGTATTCCGAAAGTCAAACCAGTCAAAATTAATTGACATTTACGAGGTCGCAAATCTGGGCTAGCAAACCCACTTTTACGAGTCCGTCGCACTGTTCATCTTCCCCAACGCGATTTCGCGATTTACCCAACCAAAACTGGTAAAAATTGTTTCTTTATACTCGTATTCAAACGATAAAGATACCCCAACCCTTAGTTTTACCCAGAAAACATCAAAATCGAAGAAACTAAGGAAACCTAATTCAAAAATTTTGAAACCCTTTTTCTTGATTTTCTTGTTGCATGGTTAACTACTGGACGATTAGATAGTATACCTAGATTCGGTTTTTCACGGTGATGACGAATATATCAACCAAAAACACTTGATTTAATTGTATATATCGAATCTAATACGGGGTAGCAAAGTAGTATTTCGGGGTCGTAATGCTCTAATTTAGATATTTAATATGTGAAGTCGTGTTTGGGTAAATTTGGTTTAAATACCCACTTGACCCGAATGGATCTGGGTCAACCCGGCCCAATTACGAGGTCGTATCTGCACAAGGCCCAATCGACCAATTACGAGGTCGTATTCTGCCTCTTGCTAATTACGAGGTCGTAAATACCTCCTGCACACTTTAAAATCAAAATTTCGTCAAAGTTTCTGAATAATTGATCAACGATTACCACGAACTTCCTGGAAATATGAAAATTTAAAAGATCAAACCTGTAAGCATCAAATTTTCATCTTTTCCTCGATCTTCGTCTTAACCTGAAAAGTTAATAAACTTACACAAAATTCTTTAACTTTTCAACGATCAATCTTTCAAAACTTTCTCGAAACAAGCTTTCCCGAATCTGTACCACTTGCAACAATCCATATTTCTAACCAGTTATAAAATTGATTCTTCATTCTTATACCCCCCCCTCAATTTTATGACTAGGAAGTATAACGATGACTAATCATTATAACAACCATCATTCTTATGTACTCCCCCTCAATTTATGACTGGGATACATAACTATGATAGAACAAAATATTGATTAAATACTTCATATTCTTATGAAAACACAATTGACTAGGCACTCCTCAATTTATGACATATTTTCATAACTATATGATCTAAATAATCAATGCTTAAGCCTTTCACATATGTTTCTATATCTAAGGTAGCAAAGACCTTTCATATTCAAACAATATATCTATGTCTAAGGTTTTGTTAATATTTTATGCCTTAGATATTCAACTAATAATGACCTTGCTATCAACATTTGTAATTACTATATAAATAATATATTGTAAAAACCTGATGTTCTTAGCATTGTCTTGAATATTTCAGTCTTTTGCTTAGAAACCCTTCCTTTGGATTGACTTCTCTGCAAATATACTGAAAAATAATCATTTCGAGACAACAAATATAATTGCCATACCCGAAACTTGACCCTCTGAAACTTCAGATTTGAGAAACAAACTTCAAACTCTCTGTATCGTCATAACAATCAACCAATGCACCATTGCTTGTTGTAGTTCTCCCCCTCAACAATAAATCTCTCCGAATTAAGCATATCTCGAGTCCCTGCTCGCCTTGCCTAACCGGCATATGATAGAGAGGTAAAATTTCCAACAATCAATCCTGAACTAGTTGACTCCCATGAAAACCAGAAACTTTGAAACTTGAATCACAAACTTCAGGAACATGGAACCTATTTCAAAAGCAATTCTTTGTCTCCATAAAAATGTTTCTTCTGATTATGATCAACATCTTCAGACAAAACATATAAAATACAGCTCATGTCATGTATTCCCTGCACAAGAAGCTGTTAAACAAAACACACAAACGAGATAAAAATGATAATGTTATTCTTCATTATTTCATCACTATAATATATGATAGTAGCGACTTAATCTAGAACTACATTCTTCATTTTCTTCTCCAAATTTGTTATTCTTCACTATCATAAGTCATAAACATATGACATTATCTTAGTCTAGAACTACAAATCTTCAAGAACTTGAACCGAACTATCAAAAGGGCTTAATTTGGTTCAAAAGTAAGAATCTTAAGATCCCTGTCTTATCATTCTACCGATATTTATCTAGAATCTTAAGATCTCTGTCTTATTATTCTATTGATACTTATCTAGAATCTTAAGATCTCTGTCTTATCATTCTATGGATACTTATCACAAATTTAGAATCTTAAGATCTCTGTCTTATTATTCTATGGATACTTATCTAGAATCTTAAGAACCCTGTCTTATTATTCTATGGATAACCTAATCTAAGGTCTTCCAACAAAATATCCTTCATTATGCAAATTTATAGATTCAGTTTCCAAAGTCACTTGTCTTTAACTCTGTAAAAACATCTAACTGAAACCTAATCTCTTATATTTTTGCAAATGAAATTTGATAATGCAAAATCCCAAAACCATATGAAATACTCCTATGAATGCCTCATCAAACTAGTATTCATCTTGGTTAAACAATTATAAATACTCCTATGATAACCACATCAAACTAGTATTTATCTTTGTTCAGTATGGATTTGCATGATCCATATCTTGCTTCCATGGTGAGATCTTGCTCGACAACCTACAAAAATGAATATATGTCCGTTGTCCTGCACATCTCAACACACACATCAAATCTTATCAAAGTAATAACATACAATCTGAAGAAATGAATAAAATAGCAAGATAAAATGAATATACTTAGCAATCTATTATTAACCTAGGTCATTTTAAGGTCAAATAATTCACTGCAAGCACTTTCAAATTATGCACATAACATATCAAAATTATTTAGAATCTTTGTTCCAAATCTTTTTGATTCAAAAATCTTTCAAAGATCAAATTCAAAACTATGAACAACTCTGTGTCCATTCTTATGAAAATCTTCTTTCTAAGATATAAAATGATTCTTTTAAAGATAAAATTCAAAACTATGAACATCTCTGTGTTCATTCTTAAGAAAATCTTCTTTCTAAGAATCAATGCAAAAGCATTAACTCAATATCCGTTTATTGAAATTAACAACTCTGTGTACTTTTCCTTAAACGTATATTCTGTTAATGTGACATACTTTCTTTTAGTTTTTGATCACAACACTATTTCTTAACTACCCTACTCGTTTATTCAATGTTCCATAAGAACGTAGTTGAGTCCTCTTGGAAAATAGATTCTATTCTGACTCTGTCTCTCGTGCAATAGGAACTTTTATTTTACAACAACAATACAAATAAAAAATTTAAACATTTCACGAAAAACACAAACACACACACACACAAACACTAAACATAAACGAATAACATAGATACAAGAGCTAAAGTTACTGCTGATTAGATCAGATTAGCATGTTACATAAGCCTACTAGCGAGAAATAATTCTCTTATTATTAGTTATGAACAGTGATCCAAAAAGATTACCAATATGTTTGTCCTCTTAAACACTCGGTACTTCCAGTCTCCTTTTTGGTTTGTGACACTTTCGACATACCCGAGTACCCTAATATGTCACTTAATCATATTTGCGAACTTATGTGCCCCATATTCAGATACACTCTCACAATCGACACAAGCACTAAGATTAAGACATTTGGTGAATAAAGTGAGAAAGTCTTTAAGAATCAAGTCAGCGGTGACAGGCCGGTGATTCCTCACGCGCAAAGCGACTTAACTTGACTCACGTACGGAAATATACTCAACATTGCATAATGCTAAGTACTTGCATATTTGTGACATTATTTTTAAGCACTTATGAAAACCCGTGACTTTCGATGAGACCCGTGTAGCGAACTTTTTGACAACCTATCCCAAGTTGGAAGCTTTAGGTAGGCTAGGTATACAAAGACACCCCAAGGACTTACTTGTTCGAATCTCAAATGCCACATTAGTTTCATATTTTCAACAAACTTATTTGATATTTGCATATCTTGTCACAAATATACATCCGAAAAAGCAATACATACACATATATGTACCCGAGACCTTCTATATAAAGACCAAATATACATAATTACAATGCAAGATCTTTCATAAGATTTAAAAGACTTGTCTATTTTAAGAACAAGCATTCTCAGCCATATATCTGAATACGTTTCCCATAAGAACATTGTATACTTTTTAAGTTCAGATTATAAGGAAACCTTGGTACTTTGTGCCTATCGATACATCATATAATGGTATCACTGAACTGAGCATTTTAAAGTACAATTAAGTAGGCTTAAAAGCTAAAGTATCGTCACGTCTAATCGTCTTGATGCAGTGACCTTACTCCTTTTATTATTTTCTTTTTCTTACACTATATGACACACATACATTACGACACAAACACTGACTCATTTTACAAAGTTCCTTTTTGAGAGACACTGTCACTATAGATTTCTCATTCCAATCAATTGGACTAACAACTCGAAACGAGTTCGGTCGAAAGCCTTAGTGAACATATCAGCTAAATTAAAGTCACTCGGCACTTTTTCTAGGACTATTAATTTCTTTTCAGCACAATCACGTATAAAATGAAACCTTATGTCTATGTGCTTAGTCCTACTGTGCTTAACAGAATTATTGATAATGAATAAGGTGGATATACAATCTGCCTTTATGAGAGTACAAAGGAAAACCTAACCGTGATAGCCAGAGCCGGTGAATGAGTATTCACTTGCTGTTATGTAATCCGATCTCTCCCCTAAGACAAACATCCACTGATGTCTACTTCCTTAAGAACACCAATTTCTTCATCCATGTGATTAAACTAGTGCACTTCTGGAACTGACATATATCATAACCAACAACAAAAATAACAAAACATAAAACATAAAATATGAGAATCTGTACTATAGATAATCATCTAAACATGATCTTCCATAGTACTTTATTTATTACAAAATAAATATAAACTAATTAGAACAAGTATTCTTGGAACGTTGATCATGTGTTTCATGGATCTTTCTCTTTCGTCCATCTAACACATCTTCAAAGTCCTTGACAACTTGCTCATGAGACCTACAAATCTCTTCTTGTTCAGGAGTTAACACAAGAGGCACAACTTTCGGACGTTCATAGCTGCGATCCTCCATGTTAACTTCTACACTCCATACCTTGTCAATTAAAACCCGAGGAAAACAAAATCTTGAAAATTCCATCTCGGTAAAAACTCGATCACTACCCTTTAATGTATAATGAGTAAGATAGACTTTCTCCTTTTCTAAGTCCTTCTTATACATTGATACGCCTAGCAAAAGGTTCTGATCCTGTTTTTCAACAAAATTAACATTATCAATTAAAACGCTTCCTTTTACAACTCTTCCAACCCCGGAAATTTTTTCGCCTTTGGAATCAACAAAACTAACATTAGACCCTTTAACAGGTGTAAACTCCGTTAACAGTCTCTTGTCACCAGTCATATGTCTTGAACATCCACTATCGACAAACCATAATCCTTTAGTTCTCCTTAGTGGCTCCTTATGTTCAACACCTTCAAGATGTGCCATCAAGCTCATCTCAGCTTCAGCAACATCTTTGCTCTTTGCTCTTACTGGTTCTGATGATTCAGGTTCCTCTTCCACCCTCTGATGAACACTACCATGATCAGTGGCACATACCATAGGATCAAATGAATTATATACAAGATCATTCATTTCTTCATCAAGGTCTTGAATTATTGCCATGAATGCATGATTCTGATCATCGGTACTAGTCGAACCCCAATTATAAGTACCATCAGATTGAACAACTAAGGCTCTTGATTTGTCCGCTTCTCCTGAGCTTCGGTTCCCAGTATTAGCATACTGATGTCCAGAATTCTGACTCACTATAGAACCACTTTGATTGAAGTTCTGACGGCCTGTAGCTGAATTGTTGTCCCGTCTTGGCCTCTGACATTCTCTTGCAAAATGTCCAAAACCATCACAGTTATAACACTTCACCTTGGTCTTGTCAAACCCTACTTTGCCATTCATAACCTTCCTTCCGGTTCTATCTGTGAAACGCTGAACTCTCAATGTTAACATAGCTAATTGCCAGTTCAGATCCATTTCTTCCAAGTCATCTCGATCAACTTGCTTGTAATCCTCCCTAACCAAATCAGGATCAGTTAGTTTTCCTCCATATAACTTTTCATGAGCAGACACAAATGAAGCGAGCATGCCCAATTGTCCCTCAGCAGATCTTATGCTCATCGGCATCCCTGTGTAACTCGAGTTTGGAGAACTACCATTCTGACTCCCATTATGCACTATCATGGCCGATTCTGTAGAAGTTACATACATCAAGTTGCTATCAGAATCCGTTGACATCTTCTTATCATCATCTCCACTATAGAAGGCAGTAATCCCTCCACTTGAAGATTTTGCAGAAGGAACGCTTGATTTGCTATGATAGAGTTCAGGACGCTGAACAAAATCACTGCTACCTGCTTCCTTTGACTTTCGTTTCATGTCTTGACCTCTCAGCTTTCGAATGATCTGATCCAAAGTCCATGTGCTAAATTCGGGATTTTGTTGGATTGAAGTAACAAACCCTTCCCACTTAACTGGAAGTGCTTCCAACAACTTCTCGATGACATATTCTGGATCAGGTTTGTACCCAAAATATGCAAGCTCAACCAGCAGATGACTGTAACGAATCAAAATCTCATCAAGAGGTTCATCTTTGAAGCTAGTAAAGACATAATACTGCTTCTTCAGCAAATCCTTCCTTCTCTTCTTCAGATCATCATCACCTTCACAATGCTCTTTGAGTGCATCCCATAAGCCTTTTGCACTATCATACATTTCAAATAAGTGCAAGAATTCCCCTTGGAGAGCCATTCGGAGTGATCCTAAAGCTTTACTTTCTGCTTCGTAATCTTTCTTTTGATCAACAGTCATTTGCTCATACGAAGCTGCTTTTCCACCACTCGAACCAGTAGGTTCTTTGTCATTTTGCACAATAGGATGAACATAACCATTAACAATACATATCCACATCCTCACATCCATTAACCTGCAATATGACTCAAATCTGCCCTTCCAACTGAAATATCTATCAAGGCTTATCAACTTGGGCGGTGAGTTGGCCTTTCCGATTTCGTGATCCATCAAAATTAGTTGATTCAGCAACGATTGATAATTTGCGGGTAATTGAGACGTCATTTTCTCCGAGCTAGCAAAATTGACGAACTGTTTATAAAAACGAGGTCGTAAAAGTTCACGAGGTCGTGAAGAAACACGAGGTCGCAATTAACTACTCGAGGTCGTAATTGAACTGGCGAGGTCTTAAAGAGCTCACAAGGTCGCAAACGAAACACGAGGTCACAATTGAACTGGCGAGGTCGCAATACGAGCTGGATGAGGTAATACGAGCCCGCGAGGTCGCAACAGCTGCTGGAATCCTTAGATCTCTTGAATTCGAAACCCTAAACACCAACAAAAACACCTTCGACTGCTGCAAACACAAATAGAGGTCACAAACAGGATTTCTGGTCGTAAACTCGTGAAAGAATCACGTCTAAACGACCCTAAATCAATATTGTCAATCACCAACAAGCTATAACCTTCCGGTATTAAACCAAGAGGCTCTGATACCAATTGTAAGTCCCCTGGTACGGATCGTCAATAGCTTGATCCAGTTATCTTGAGGTACGGAATCCCTCACAATAACTTGGTGATCAACAAAAAGCCCCTAGATCATCTGCGGCCTCACAGATCTTCTTCGGGCTAGCGGAACAACCTTTGACAACTTTAACCTGCAATACTTGCTTGATAATTCACCAAATGTTCAACCCTAAACTCTGTTAGGGTTCAGTTTATATAGGTAACACCCGACATGGGCTTCAGCACATCGGCCTCGCAAACCCAACCCAACCCATCACTTTTACGAGGTCGTAACTGTGATTGGCCTCGTATTTGTCCCTGCAAATACGATGTCGTATTACCTATATGACTGACTCATATTTGTCCCTGCAAATACGGGGTCACATTACATCTGTAAATTGCGAACTCGCAATTCACACTTAGCAGATTTACTATACATTCAATACTTAAACTTAATCTAGTATTCTATGCATAATACTAAGTTCATTAATGACAATCACATTACAAAAACATATAACAATATAAGCCCAAACAATCTAGACTGCTATTGACATAGACGTGCACTTACAACCCCCTCGTAGAAATGAAAATGTTTCTAAATTTTTGGATCGATTAGAAAGTCAACCTAGGTTTGGTCCACATTCGCCTAAGAATTCTCCTCCTAAGGCTCGTTTCATTTCACCGAATAAAAGAAAATCGGTGACACCATCATCATCCAAGGCTCCACCAAAGAGCAATGGATATTGGACCGAATTAATTATGAAAGACGAGTTCGGTAAACCTAAACCTCAGAAGGTTTGGGTACCCTTCAGAAACTAATTTAATTTGTGTTCATTGTGCAGGGAGAACCAAGGAAGCCAATTAGTCTTTGGTATGTTGACAGTGGATGCTCTCGGCACATGACAGGGGACAAGAATCTCTTGTTCAATTATGTTGATAATAATGGTTCTTATGTTAGTTTCGCTGGTCCCAAGGGCGGCAATATCTCAGGTCAAGGTGATGTTGTCAATGGGAAAATTACATTAGAGAAAGTCAATTATGTGGAACAGCTATCTCATAATCTTATGAGTGTTTCTCAGATTTGTGACAAGGGTAATCATGTCCATTTTACTGAGAAAGAAGCACTTATTTTGAAGCCGGGATATGTTATTCCTGAAGACTGGATCCTACTGAAAGCTCCTAGGAAGAAAGACATCTATGGCCTTATGTTAGGTGTTGATAATTCGAAGGAGCCAGTTTGTTTATTAAGTAAAGCAAATGAATCTGAATCACTATTATGGCATAGAAGAATGGGACATATTCATTTCCGAAAGATGAATCATATTGTGAGACATGGTTTGGTTGAAGGTGTTCCAATGAAAAGGTTTGAAATGGAAGATAAATGTGTACCTTGTTTGAAAGGTAAACAACAAAAGTCTTCTCATAAACCTAAACAAGAAAATTGTATTGCCAACCCATTCGAGTTACTTCACATGGATCTGTTTGGCCCTGTGAATGTAAGAAGTATAGGTGGGATGTACTACTGTTTAGTGGTTACTGATGATTACTCGAGATTCTCATGGGTATTCTTTCTGCAATCGAAAGATGAAACTCCACAGATTTTGATAAATTTCTTTGTTGAATCTGAAAATGTTTATGGAGTTCGTGTAAAGAGAATCAGGAGTGATAACGGAACTGAATTCAAGAATAAAACATTGGAAGTCTTTTGTTTATCCAAAGGAATCCAACATCAATTCAGTGCACCGTATGAACCACAACAAAATGGAGTTGCTGAAAGAAAGAATAGGACTCTAATCGAAACAGCCAGAACAATGATTGCTGATTCAGGGCTCCCTACTATGTTTTGGGGGGAGGCAGTGAATACAGCATGTCACATTTTAAATCGGGTTTTGATAGTTAAGCGTCTTAATAAGACATGCTATGAACTTCTACATAAGAAGAAACCCAATTTACAGAATGTTGAACCATTTGGTGTACCGTGTACTTTCTTGAAATATCTACCTCAGTCAAAGTTTGATCCAAAGGTTGAAGAGGGATTTTTCATGGGTTATAAACCAGGTACTTCAATTCGTCGGGTATATAATAAACAGACATGCAAAGTTGACTTGGGTACTAATGTCAAGATTGTCAGTCATAAGCCCGCTATACATTCTGGAACCGGCAAGAATTTCGATTATGATAGTGTGTTTCGTTCATTGCACGGTCCTTCTTCTTATTCAGGTCCTAACACAGTTGATGATGTGGTCATATTAAGAGATGATATGGATTTTGCTCCTATTGCTACATCTCCTCCTGCTCAGAGTGTTGATACTACTCCAACCAAAGTTCAGTCCACTACTGTTATTGGTGAAAGTAGTAAGAACAATGATAAGACTTCAGATTCAGATGTTACAGAACCCGAGAACACAACTCCAACTAGTCCGTCAGGAATTCCATTGCCTGATGATGACCCTATTTCTGATTAATCGAAAGATGATTTTAGTTCTCCAGAATTGCAGATTCAATCGAATTTAGGAGATAATCTAAATGTTGATTCGGTTCCTCAATATAGAGTAAATAAGGATCATCCTGTTACAAACATTCTTGGAGATGCTTCAGAGCCTGTTCGAACTAGAAATCAATTAAATAAGGAGATGACTAGTTTATTTTGTGAAGTGAAGGATACAGGAATTATTACTGAGTGTTTGTATTCTTGTTTCATTTTGCAAGAAGAACCTAAGAATGTTAAGATCGCACTTCAAGATCCTTTTTGGGTTGCAGCTCTGCAAGAAGAATTAGCTCAATTCGAAAAACTTGGAGTATGAGAGTTAGTAGATGTGCCTAGAGGTAAAGAACCGATTGGAACTCGTTGGGTATTCAAATGCAAACGAGATGACAAAGGGATCGTTACAAGGAATAAGGCACGTTTGGTTGTTCAGGGATTTGCACAACGAGAAAGATATGACTATAACGAAACTTTTGCGCCTGTTGCCAGGATTGAAGCTATAAGGTTATTTTTAGCCTATGCAAGTTTCAAAGGTATAAAGGTGTATCAGTTAGACGTTAAGAGTGCCTTCTTGTATGGTGAAGTTAAAGAGGAAGTTTATGTGTTTCAACCACCTGGGTTTGAAGATCCTAATTATCCAAGACGAGCATATCGACTTGATAAGGCTCTTTATGGATTACATCAGGTACCCAGAGTGTGGTATGAGAAATTGTCAACACATTTGTTGAAAAATGGTTTTACAAGAGGATCGATAGACAACACATTGTTTATCAAATGGCGGAAGCGAGATTATTTGATTGTACAAGTTTACGTAGATGATATCATTTTTGGTTCATCTAATGAAAAGATGTGCAAAGAATTTGAAATGAGCATGAAAAAGTAGTTCGAAATGAGTGCTACGGGAGAACTACAGTTCTTCTTAGGATTACAGGTTGATCAAAGGAAAGATGGATTTTTCATTCACCAGTCTAAGTATGTTGATGACATCTTGGAGAGGTTTCAAATGTTAGAATCCAAGACATATGGTACTCCTATTCAGCTAAATCATGGTTTAGGAGTTCTTGATCCTAAAGATCTGCCTGTTGATGCTACTTATTATCGTGCTATCATTGGCTCGTTGATGTATCTAACTGCTTCGCGTCTGGATATTATGTTCACTGTTTGTCTTTGCGCTAGATTCCAAGCTAGTTCGAAAGAGTCGCATTTAGTTGCAGCAAAGCGTATTCTACGTTATTTAAAAGGAAACCAAGGGCTTGGTCTATGGTATCCTTTGGGTGGTACGTTTGATTTTGTTGCCTATACTGATTCGGATTTTGGCGGTTGTAACAACGTCAGGAAGTCTACAACTGGAGGATGTCAGCTCTTAGGGGGGAGACTTGTATCGTGGCAGTGTAAAAAGCATACATAAGTTGCCCAGTCTTCTTGTGAGGCAGCGTACATGGCTGCTGGTAGCTGTTGTTCTCAGGTATTGTGGATTCAGCAACAACTACGTGACTATGGTATGGATTTCCTTGACACACCTATTAGATTAGACAATTCAGCTATACCTATTCAAGTTCAGCTGAGTCGGATTGTTTCTGAGAAGAAGATGTTGGAAATGAGAGTGTCAGCCTTAGAACGACAGTTGAAAATTCAGGCTGAAGCACATCAGAGTGAGATGGACAAAATGACTGCACTTGTTCATTCTCTTGGTGATAGACTTGATCGATTCTTGTCTCAAGGGGGAGATAAAGATAGACTTGGTTGTAAGGATGATGAGTTGACAAGAAAAAGAAGAGATGATGATCAAGAAAATCAAGATCCAACTCAAGATCCACCAACCAGAGACATTGTTGAGCCAGAGAATTGTGATCAAGATGATGCTGCTGCAGAGATTATGGCTTCAGAGACTTCACATATGCAGGGGGAGTCGCCAAGACAAAGAGAGTCAGAGATTGATGGTACATCTGGTGCTAGTACATATGGGACTAAGAAAGATAAAGTTGTGATGGTTACTCCTGATGCAGATCCTGATGATCCAGATAATTCGTTAGATGATGAAGATTCCAATTCAGGTAATTCAAGTTCAACTCTCAGTGTGGACTATCATAATCCACACAGTATAAGAGATGAACAAGAAAGAATGGAACGGGAATTGGCTGAAAAATTTCAAAATGATCCTCATCATCGGGTTGATGCAGAATCACATTTGTGGAAAAATCTAAACTCAGAGGTTGATCTTGCTGTTATTGACCTTGATAGTGATCAATGGTCAGATACAGATCGTCAAAGGAAAGAAAGACAACGACAAAAGATTTTAAATCGTTTGTCGTCTAACTTTAGTTCTAGTTCTGATGATGCTGATGATTCAGATTATCAACCTGGGAGTTAATGATTTTTGTAAAATTAAATAACGATTATAAGATAAATATTAATGTAATAAGTAGTTACATTATATTTATGGTATAATATTATTTTAATTTTATCTTGTTTTGTGTATTTATACTTGTTTCTATTTATGTCTTAACTTATACATTGTATACTCTTTATATTTGTATGTTTGAATTTTAAATTGCAGATAAGCTTCAAATAGGTGCTTTGGACGATATTGATGATATTGATGATGATTTAGACAGTATCATTTGTTATGGGTGAAATTTCAAGTATCAATATCTTGAAAGCTTAGGATCTTGACGTATCAGGATCTTGACGTGGTCGAATATTCTGATAACTTATTAATATTTTGCTAACATTATGTTTCAATTGTTATTATCGTTTCTACATGAGATAAGCATGCAGATTACAGAATGTTCGATACAAGGCTATGGAGAATACCTCTAACGGTACAAAAAGCAAAGCAGCACATGGAATAATTCATCAACACGCAAAGAAGACTTGGTCTGCCGATATAATAGGAATTCAAGTTGATTTCAGCATGAGGAGAAAAGCCTCAACGTTCACTTGACTAGGCAAGATACGCTCCAACGTTCATTTTACGAAGACCTGGAAGATCCCTACAATTTCGGATAGTTAGTTAGATCTTAGGTCTATATAAATGAAGGAGGCTGATCGATTTAGGATATCTCTGGCTCACTTATTACTTACTTACTACTCACTTGTATGCACACACTACTCTCAGTTCTTTCATCTTCGTTCTCACACTTAGCTATATCGATCAACCGAATTCCACCATTGTAATCATTTTAACAACCATTAATAAAAGAACAAAGGCAGGGACGATTGCTTCCTTCCAGGGTTTTTATGCCGGCGATCCATAAAGGATTAAGAGCTTTTCCTCGATAACAAATCTCGGTGTTCTTGTTCTTTACTCTTTACTTTTATCTTATTAATCGCTAGATCTTTGCTTTAATTAGTGTTATTTACTGTTCTTAATCTTATTTCGATACTTGTTATTCTGTTTTCAATTGCATTTATCTTATATTTCTTGTTTAGTCGACATAATCTTTTATCAATATCTTTTCCATTAAACGCATCTTGGACACTCGACATATTTTACAAGCCCTTAACCTCACGAACGAAAGTTTGGTTACATAATTAATCTAAGTCTTCAAGGTAGATTATCTTGGGTAATTTTTTGACCAAAACAATTTGGCGCCCACCGTGGGGCAAAAGGTGCTTTCAATCGAATAAAAAATTTTCAATTTTTATTATCGTTTCTACATGAGATAAGCATGCAGATTACAGAATGTTCGATACAAGGCTATGGAGAATACCTCTAACGGTACAAAAAGCAAAGCAGCACATGGAATAATTCATCAACACGCAAAGAAGACTTGGTCTGCCGATATAATAGGAATTCAAGTTGATTTCAGCATGAGGAGAAAAGCCTCAACGTTCACTTGACTAGGCAAGATACGCTCCAACGTTCAATTTACGAAGACCTGGAAGATCCCTACAATTTCGGATAGTTAGTTAGATCTTAGGTCTATATAAATGAAGGAGGCTGATCGATTTAGGATATCTCTGGCTCACTTATTACTTACTTACTACTCACTTGTATTCACACACTACTCTCAGTTCTTTCATCTTCGTTCTCACACTTAGCTATATCGATCAACCGAATTCCACCATTGTAATCATTTTAACAACCATTAATAAAAGAACAAAGGCAGGGACGATTGCTTCCTTCCAGGGTTTTTATGCCGGCGATCCATAAAGGATTAAGAGCTTTTCCTCGATAACAAATCTCGGTGTTCTTGTTCTTTACTCTTTACTTTTATCTTATTAATCGCTAGATCTTTGCTTTAATTAGTGTTATTTACTGTTCTTAATCTTATTTCGATACTTGTTATTCTGTTTTCAATTGCATTTATCTTATATTTCTTGTTTAGTCGACATAATCTTTTATCAATATCTTTTCCATTAAACGCATCTTGGACACTCGACATATTTTACAAGCCCTTAACCTCACGAACGAAAGTTTGGTTACATAATTAATCTAAGTCTTCAAGGTAGATTATCTTGGGTAATTTTTTGACCAAAACAATTTGGCGCCCACCGTGGGGCAAAAGGTGCTTTCAATCGAATAAAAAATTTTCAATTTTTATTATCGTTTCTACATGAGATAAGCATGCAGATTACAGAATGTTCGATACAAGGCTATGGAGAATACCTCTAACGGTACAAAAAGCAAAGCAGCACATGGAATAATTCATCAACACGCAAAGAAGACTTGGTCTGCCGATATAATAGGAATTCAAGTTGATTTCAGCATGAGGAGAAAAGCCTCAACGTTCACTTGACTAGGCAAGATACGCTCCAACGTTCAATTTACGAAGACCTGGAAGATCCCTACAATTTCGGATAGTTAGTTAGATCTTAGGTCTATATAAATGAAGGAGGCTGATCGATTTAGGATATCTCTGGCTCACTTATTACTTACTTACTACTCACTTGTATTCACACACTACTCTCAGTTCTTTCATCTTCGTTCTCACACTTAGCTATATCGATCAACCGAATTCCACCATTGTAATCATTTTAACAACCATTAATAAAAGAACAAAGGCAGGGACGATTGCTTCCTTCCAGGGTTTTTATGCCGGCGATCCATAAAGGATTAAGAGCTTTTCCTCGATAACAAATCTCGGTGTTCTTGTTCTTTACTCTTTACTTTTATCTTATTAATCGCTAGATCTTTGCTTTAATTAGTGTTATTTACTGTTCTTAATCTTATTTCGATACTTGTTATTCTGTTTTCAATTGCATTTATCTTATATTTCTTGTTTAGTCGACATAATCTTTTATCAATATCTTTTCCATTAAACGCATCTTAGACACTCGACATATTTTACAAGCTTACGTGGTCGAATATTCTGATAACTTATTAATATTTTGCTAACATTATGTTTCAATTTTTATCGAAGAAAACCAATTTTCCGAAATTAATTCCGAAAATGTCGACTCAACAAACTAACCCTTCACAAAACATTCCTGCTGTTTCTTCTTCTATGATGCCTCCTCCTCCAGGAAATTAATTCGTATCGAAGAAAACAATTTTCCGAAATGAATTCCGAAAAGGTCGACTCAACAAACTAACTCTTCACAAAACATTCCTGTTGTTTCTTCTTCTATGATGCCTCCTCCTCCAGGAAATAATTCTTATCGAAGAAAACAATTTTCCGAAATGAATTCCGAAAAGGTCGACTCAACAAACTAACTCTTCACAAAACATTCCTGTTGTTTCTTCTTCTATGATGCCTCCTCCTCCAGGAAATAATTCGTATCGAAGAAAACAATTTTCCGAAATGAATTCCGAAAAGGTCGACTCAACAAACTAACTCTTCACAAAACATTCCTGTTGTTTCTTCTTCTATGATGCCTCCTCCTTCAGGAAATAATTCGTATCGAAGAAAACAATTTTCCGAAATGAATTCCGAAAAGGTCGACTCAACAAACTAACTCTTCACAAAACATTCCTGTTGTTTCTTCTTCTATGATGCCTCCTCCTCCAGGAAATAATTCGTATCGAAGAAAACAATTTTCCGAAATTAATTCCGAAAATGTCGACTCAACAAACTAACTCTTCACAAAACATTCCTGTTGTTTCTTCTTCTATGATGCCTCCTCCTCCAGGAAATAATTCGTATCGAAGAAAACAATTTTCCGAAATTAATTCCGAAAATGTCGACTCAACAAACTAACTCTTCACAAAACATTCCTGTTGTTTCTTCTTCTATGATGCCTCCTCCTCCAGGAAATAATTCGTATCGAAGAAAACAATTTTCCGAAATGAATTCCGAAAAGGTCGACTCAACAAACTAACTCTTCACAAAACATTCCTGTTGTTTCTTCTTCTATGATGCCTCCTCCTCCAGGAAATAATTCTTATCGAAGAAAACAATTTTCCGAAATGAATTCCGAAAAGGTCGACTCAACAAACTAACTCTTCACAAAACATTCCTGTTGTTTCTTCTTCTATGATGCCTCCTCCTCCAGGAAATAATTCTTATCGAAGAAAACCAATTTTCCGAAATGAATTCCGAAAATGTCGACTCAACAAACTAACTCTTCACAAAACATTCCTGTTGTTTCTTCTTCTATGATGCCTCCTCCTCCAGGAAATAATTCGTATCGAAGAAAACCAATTTTCCGAAATGAATTCCGAAAAGGTCGACTCAACAAACTAACTCTTCACAAAACATTCCTGTTGTTTCTTCTTCTATGATGCCTCCTCCTCCAGGAAATAATTCGTATCGAAGAAACAAGAATAATGATGTTCGAATTCCGAATCAAAGCAAAGACAAAGGACCAGCTGATCGGAGTAACATCACCGACGACGTACCAGCAGGAAATCCGTCTCAAATGAATGTTGGATCTGGAGAAGCGGGACGATCAAGCTTTTTCAACGATAAAGGCTATCCAGACCCATTCATGCTCAAAATCTTGATCATGAAGAAGTTCCTAATTTGTTTGCTATTTTGCAGAAACTTACCGATACTGTTGCAGCTAATCAAGAATTTAATCAGACTCAATTTAGGATTTTGGAGTCCAGGATTACAGAAAATGGACCTCCAATTACCCCAAGAAATTTATTTTCAACTCCAGGAGCATCTGCAGCCCCTGGATCTGCACCGCTTAACACGTCGTTCCCAACTGCAACTCCGAATTTTGGGAGCAATATTCCGCAAAATACTCAGGCTGCTGGGACATCTGCGACCATGGGTGCAGGTTTACATAATTCTAATAATTTTACTAGTTCGTTTGGTTTTACTATCCATTACAGGGTCAAGGACCAAACGAATATATCGCAAGGGAGTTTCAGAGGCTTAAAGATATGATCTCTAGTGTTCCTGGGTTTTGCAATCCAATTCCCGAGGTCAACCCTGCATCCTATCTTATTAACAGATATGGTGACAGGATCGCAAATGTAGAGATCTCAAAGAAGTTCCAAGTTCCAAATATGAAGCTATATGATGGAACTACTTATCCTAAAGAGCATATAGCGTTATATCTGGAGAAGATGGAAACTGTGCCCATTCCCTCCAACCTAAAGGAAGCTTGCTTATGTAGAAGCTTTGGATCTACACTTTCTGGATCAGCCTTAAAATGGCTGCAGAGTTTGCCTCCTTTATCTATTAACTCTTTTGCTGATTTAACTAATTTATTTTATAGTCAATTTTCTTGTAGTAGGACTTTTGAAAAATTGACTGATGATCTTTATAAAGTTACTCAAAAACCTCATGAATCACTTAGAGATTTTATGACTAGGTTCACAAAAGAATCTCTTAATATTCCTAAATTAGATATGTTGACCGCTATTCAAGCTTTGCAGAGAGGTCTCCATAAAGGATCTAAGTTCCAAGAAGATCTTATAATGACGCCATGCAAAAACTTGGATGAAGCAAAAGCAAGGGCTGCAAGATTTATCAGGCTTGAAGAAAATGAATTAACTTCTTCAAAATTGGAAGCTTTATCGTACGATCGTCCAAATCGGAAGGCAGAAACTCCAGTATTCAAGCCAAGAAACAAACCTTATACAAGACATGTTGATAATCAAGTCAATGCGGTTGAAGAGGATGATGAGGTTGAATATCCAGCTCTTTCAACATACTGCTTTTCAGTGTCAACACCTTGCATTATAATGGCGCTTAGAGATCTTGGAGTCAAAGTAAGATGGCCACAGAAGAAAAATGATTCTTATTTCAAAAAGAAGGATCCCAGCCAATGGTGCGCTTATCATGAAGACTTTGGCCACTTCATTGAAGATTGCAAGATGTTTAGAATGGAGATTTCAACCCTTCTAGCTAAAGGGTATCTTAAAGAGCTCATAGGAAGGAAGAAGGCTAAGGATGTTGAGGGCATGGACTTCTCAAACCCTAAGCCAACTCAAAAAGCAGATTCTCCACCACCAGATGCAAGAGTAATCAATACTATTTCTGGCGGGTCAGAAGTATGTGGGACAACATATTCAGCAGCCAAAAGATTTGCTAAGCAAAGTAAAACAAATAAAGGAGAAAAGAGCGTGAAGAAAGCATCAATTTCAGATTCAGATTTTGTCTCCTTTGAAGAAGATGACTTCGACGACATCCTGGAACCTTATAATGACGGTTTAGTTGTTACTCTATGCATTGCTAACCATTATGTGCGCAGGATCTTGATAGATAACGGAAGCTCAGTAAATATTATCAAACTGGAAACATTGAAGAGGATGGATATTTCAGAAGAAGATATTACGAGAAAAGCGTTGCCTTTGATCGGATTCAGTGGAGAGACCAAATATACTGTTGGCGAAATTAAATTACCAGTATATGTTGGAGGAATTAATTCAATGCAGAAATTTTGCGTCGTTGATTCTCTCCCAGGCTGCAATATTATCTTGGGCAGGCCTTGGATTCACGAAATGAAGGCAGTACCATCAACCTACCACCAATGTGTTAAACTACCAACACCTTGGGGAGTAATTACTGTTAAAAGAGATCAACAAGAGGCTAGAGAATGCTATACCTCCACCATGAAGTCAGCAGCAAAGTCAACTTCACAATAGCAATTACAGAAGAGGATCTTCGATGTTATTGAGCCAGAAGAGCAGGATGTTAAAGATATTATTCTGGCTCCTGAAGATCCCAACATCAAAATATTGGCGGGGGCTAAAATTTCGAAAGAATTAGAAGTCAAACTTACTGACTTTCTAAAAACTAGAAGGAAGACTTTCGCTTGGAAGCAAGAAGATATGACCGGAATCTCAAAAGATGTTATTACACACAAGCTTGGAATTGACAAAAGTTTGAAGCCAATGCAACAAAAAAGAAGGAAATTTGCTCCAGAAAGAAACGCTGTTATTCAAGAAGATGTCGAAAGATTATTAAAAGCTAAAATCATAAGGGAAGTAAAATTCCCTGAATGGTTAGCTAACGTGGTAGTCGTGCAAAAGAAAAATGTTAAATGGAGAGTTTGTGTAGATTTCACAGATCTCAATAAAGCTTGCCCGAAAGATCCATTTCCACTGCCACATATTGATGCCATGGTCGATGCAACTTCTGGACACGAGATGCTCACATTTATGGATGTTTCTTCTGGATTTCAACAAATTCAAATGGAACCTGAAGATCAAGAAGCTACTGCCTTTATGACCCCGACAGGTATTTATTGTTATATTGCTATGCCTTTTGGTCTTAAAAATGCAGGTGCAACATATCAAAGGCTAGTCAACATGATGTTCAAAGACCAACTAGGGGATACGATGGAAGTCTATATAGACGACATGGTGGTCAAATCAAAGAAAGATGAAGATCACTTGAAAGATCTTGAAGTGGCATTCAATATCCTGGACAAGTACAATATGAAGCTGAATCCTGCGAAATGCAATTTTGGAGTAGGCGCTGGAAAATTCCTAGGATATATGGTCACAAAAAGAGGAATTGAAGCAAGCCCAGAACAAATCAAAGCCATTCTGAACCTGAAGTCTCCATCGAATGCTAAAGATATTCAAAGGTTGACCGGGAGGTTGGCAGCTTTGAATAGGTTTATATCAAGATCTTCTGACAGATGTAAAGAATTTTACGACATCTTAAAGAAGAATAAAAAGTTCGAATGGGGAGAAAAGCAAGAAGAAGCTTTTCAAGAATTAAAGAAGTATCTATCTACACCACCTTTGCTGGTGAAGCCTGAAGATGGTGAGCCTCTATATCTCTATATGGCAGTTTCATCAAATGCAGTGAGTGTTGTTCTAGTAAAGGAAGTAGAAGGTCAGCAGCAACCAATATACTATGTAAGTAAAAGTTTAATTGATGCTGAAACCAGGTACTCTCATCTCGAAAAACTTATACTTGCATTAGTTATGGCATCTACTAAACTTAGACATTATTTTGAAACACATGCTATACATGTTAAGACTAATTATCCTATAAAATGTGTGCTAAGAAAACCTGAAGTGTCTGGTAGAATGGCTAAGTGGTCTGTGAAATTAAGTGCTTTTAATTTAATTTATGAACCTAGGACTGCTATAAAATCCCAAGCTCTAGCTGATTTTGTGGCTGATTTTAGTACTGATTTACAGCCTGAAGTAGACTTAGAGGTCAAAATGTTAGAAGAAGTCACTGAAAAATGGATTCTATATACTGATGGCGCAGCTAATGTTAAAGGAATAGGATTAGGTATCATACTAAAATCGCCACAGGGGGATATCTGTTAGAAATACAATTTAGTGGTGTTAAATTGTAAATAAAGTTACATTTTATATTGTTGATAAAGTGCAAGGGGTCAAAGTGATAATTGTAATTAGGCATATATAAACCCCTTGCCTTCTCATTTGTAACAAGCTCTTGAACATAATTAACACACATTTGACTTATTTTCTCTCTCTACATCATCTTCAACCTCCAACCACCTTCACACACTAAAACACACACATTCCACCATTAAACCTCAATTAAGCTCAATTCTATATCTAACAATTGGTATCAGAGCATAATCGGTGAATCCGAGCGATCCGTAATCAACTTTTTAACCGATTTTGTTCTAATTTTTAGAGAATTTGAGCTTAACTTTCTGGAAAATTCTGAAATTTCTGTTTTGTATAATTTCGAGGCTGTTTAGTGATTCTGATCTCTGATTAGAAGTGGATTTGTGTTAGAATTGGTAGATTCATGTTCAATTTTGATATATCAGATCAATATCTATTGATTTTGTGAGTTCAATTGTTAGCTCGGCAAATGACACTTTCAAATTTTTAAGAAGTCATTGAAAAAAAAAAATCATCAAAAAGTGTCTCGTTTTCTGCTGGAGCTACAGTATTACACGTGATTGTACTGTCCTTATTACATTGTTAATATCAATTTTTACATTAATTAAAAGAAAAAGAAAATACAAAAGCAGAAAAAGGAAAAGAAAAAATATTAACATTTTGTTTCAATCTTCTCTCTTCGATTGTGTGTTCATTGTTCATCGATTAAATCTGAAATTGATAAGGTTTTATTCACGGTGAAACGGTGATCATTTTGATGTGTTCAAATTTCTGATTGGTGAATTTTTGATGGCGGTTGAATTTTCCGGCGATCTGACACATTTTCCGGCGATCTTCATAACTGAGTTATTTGACTGAGGGTTTGTTCGCGATCTGTTTGTGAGTATTTTGGTGGTGAAAACGAGTTCTAATTCGAAGTATTGAGGAAGAAATCGGATTTTTTTTGTGTTTACCGGCGAGGTGGTTACTGTTCATTGTCTCTGAAAACCTCATTTGCAGAGGTCACGAAATAGCCATTTGCCGAGGTGCCAAAACACCATTTGCCGAGATAATTTCGACCAGAAGTTGTTACCTCGTGTTTGCAGAGATAAAGTCACGACCAGGACCATTTACTCGTATTTGCCGAGCTAACCAATCATAAAACTCGCATTTGCCGACTTACCTGATCACCCGAACCCGTGTTTGCAGAGCTAACCGATAAACCAAAACACCTTGTAACCAAGTCACTCCAAAACACCCATTTGCCGAGCTCCCAGCTCGGCACTCAATACAACTCGTGCAACACTTAGTATTTTTCAGTCGAATCACTCAAAAGCCGAGCTCGTTGCTCTGCATATCACCATTTCGACCAAGACCCCATTTGCAGAGCTCTATTCTCTGCAAATCAACCATTTGTCCAGACTTAACCAATTTTCACCCAACACCTCATTTGCCGAGCTTATATCTCGGCAAATAGACCAAAATTTCAAAAACATTGTTCAAGTCTTTTCCAAATCATTTTTATCTCTTACCCATCCATTGTGTGAAATTTGAAGAAAGTTGTTTGTGAAAACCCCATTTACCGAGCTATTATCTCGGCAAATAGCACTTTCGATCATCAAGTGTTGAAACTTGGCTGTTCTAGTTTTGTGCTTGCACAAATCGTTTGATATTTTGCTGGTCAGTGTGTGGGTATAAGAGAAGAGTCAAGATCATTTGTTTTTCTCTTGGCGGTTGGAAGTGATTGTTTGAGTCTTTTGAACATCTTTATGAGTGTTTAAATTATCAATCGTGTAACAAAGATGAATTGAGAAAAGAAACATTTTGGTGTGAGAGATATCAAAATTGTTTTTGTGAGAAAAAGAGAGATACAGTATAGATAAGTGTTGAATTTTTTTTGAATGTGAAAGAGTGTTTAATTTCAAGATTCTTGAAACTTTTCTGTTGGATGTGTTAAAGTGACAGTGTCACGTGTATTGGTTAAAGGGTAACGTGCATTGGAAATATACAAAAGGCAGAGAAAACTTGTTTTTGTTAACAATAGTACATACATGCTTGTCAAAACGTGTCACATTGAGTCAAAAGAAGGTTGTGTTTTGAAGAATTCAAACAGCAAGTGTATCACGCGTGGAATACAGTAAAACGTGTGTCAGTCTATAAGGAACACGCGTGAGCAGTTCTTGCAAGTTGTCACCTTTACAGTTGGATCTTTACATGATTTTTTTTGGCTTGAATTTCGTATTTCATAAAAATAAAATAAAATGTCACGAGTAGTGATTGTTATTCGAGAACTCATTCATTTTAGTGTTTGTCATAATTGAGTTTGGTTTTAAATTTTTTTATTTCCTGTTTTTCTTTGGGGCAATTTAGTTTTTTTTGGACTTAAATGTCATTTGGTCTAACAAGTGTGTTTGGGCTAATAATTCTCATTATTGTTTATTTGGGCTTACAATTTTTCTAGAGTTGTTCGTTTCATTAGTCTGTCATCAAGTTTTCGTCAACATGTCAATCGAAGAGTTCGACTTTGATAAACTCGAAGAGTTGCACAACCATATGCAAAAACTGTTAATGGAAAGTCTTGAGTCTCGAATAGACCAACTCAAATCTGCAAACAAAGAGCTCAAATCTGAAAACAAAGAGCTCAAATCTGCAAATGATCTCATTTTGTCCAAAATGAAAAGTCTTCAAAAAGAAAAAGATCAGTTGCAATCAAAGATTTTCAAATTAACAAATGAGTTGGACAATTCTTCCAAAGAGTTCAATAAAATTGTTTTGGATAATCAGTCAAAAGAACTTGTTTTGCAACAACAAATTTCTAAGCTTAACCATGAGTTGCAAAATAAGTCCACCATTTTTGAGAGCAAAGTTGAAGAAGAAAGAACAAAATTTTGTGCTCAAATCAAGTGTCTTGAAGACAAGTGTTTGCAACTTCAGTCAAATGAAATATTTTTGACGAAAAGAATCTCCAACCTTGAGATTGAGTTGCAAACACAAACCAAATCTGTGAATTCTGACCTTCCCAAAGTCATGATTGATGTTTGTACTCAAACTAATTGTCCTATGTTTGTGAATTCTTCTGTGCAGACTGATTGTGATAAGGTTGAGACTGTTGAGACTTCTATTCAGACTGATCCTGATGTTCCAAAGAGGATTTACACGGGTAAATCTTCTAAACCTTTTGAAAGAAAGGTGTCTCAGTTTACTAATTACTCCTTGCAAAAGGGTAAAAAGTACTCTAAGAAACCTATTTTTGATGGAACAACTACTTTTGTATCTTTTCTATCCTTCGAGGATAATTCTGAACACATTTTTCAAGCAAAATCTCAATTGACTAAATCTAAATGGAAACCGATTTCAAAAGATAAGTCAGTTGAGTCAAAATCATTCAAATATTCATTTTCGGAACTTTTTGATCTTGCACCAAAACCTGTGAAAGCAGTTGTGCAAAAAGTGAATGATTTTGTTCCGAAAAATCATTTTTCAAATCAATCTCCCAAGATTGACAACTTTTCAACGAAATCAAATGATTTTTCACCGTTGCTTCCACGGAAACTCTTTTCAACTAAACCACCGGGTTTTAGTTCTCCGTGGAATGCAACATCTATTCATCAAATCGATGAGACTTACATTTGGACTTTCAAGAATTCAAAAACCATTGGACCCAATCTCAAATGGGTTCCAAAAGTGATTTCCAAGTGATTTGATGAATGGTGGCTTATGCACACATCAGTGTATAACCCGTGCTAAAACCGTTTTCGTAATTTCATTACTTTTAGAAAAATCCAAAAAGATTTTCATTTTCAAAAATCCAAAAATATAATTATAAAAATCCAAAAAGATTTTCATTTTCTTATTTTTGAAAAATCCAAAAAGATTTTCTCTTTTAATCATTTTGTTTATTCTTAACAAATACTTGTTTTATTCTCACGGAGATTTTCACATTTCTATTGACTCTTCTTTTGGAAGATGTTGATATTGAAAAAGGGAGACACTCTGCTCCGGTCCCCGACTTCAGTTGATCACTATTGAGTCTAGAGCGTACTTGATATATCTTTCATTTGCCTAGGACACATAGAGTCTTTATATGTCTTTGTGACATTGCATATCTTTGTGGTATTGCCGGAACATTCGTAGTGATATCATATTTTTGATATTCCACGATGATCGAATGGAAATCCTACCAATGCTAACATCTTTTCCAACGTTGAACGTAGGTCTCACATTTTCATTTTATGAATTTGCTGAGTAAACGAAAAGTCTATGTGACCTCGGATTTTATTTCCCAAAAGTCTTTGAGGATAGTAAGACATGGTTATTGAACGCCTTTGTGACACTGACCATGGATTACATTCTTTAAAGCAATCTATCGGTTGAAAAGCCATAGACCGAACCATTTAGAGATAAGCTTTGTACATTTCTCGATGATAATGGGAAGTCCTGAAAATAGTAATCATATTTTTAGGCCACACCATTAATCCTTTCGATTCTTGGTTGTGTTAACGGATCATTTTTATCCGGTTTTCATTTCTCTTCACACAAACACAAAGAACACAAACACCATATAAAAATTGTTTTTTCCAACAACGCAACCTTACATTCTAGTTCACCAATAGGTTCATTGGGAATTGGGAATTGGGTTGGGTTACTTTGCTTGATTGTTGTTTGTTGTCATCTACTGTTTATGCTATCAATCGTTATTGTATGATGAACACGTTTCACATATTCATCATAAGGGGGAGAAATGATTAAATGATTGATAGATAGATTTCAAGGTTTTAGGTAGATTTCAAGGTTTAGGTAGAATTTGATTGATAGAATTTGTTCGAGGATGATTGTTGTGTTTGGATGTTCAAAGGATCGTAAGTTTAGGTGAAGAGAGTGAATAATTATCGTGCTAAGTTGAGAGATTGTTTCGAGAAAGTTAAAGAAAGATTGATTCGAGATCGAGTATATTCAAGATGATGTACATGGTCGATAATTGAAAGTTTTATTGAATATTTGACCAATGTTTGATGATTAGAAGAGTTTGAGATTGAATGGAGATTGTTATTTTGATAGATACTTGGATTGTTAAGATCCAAAGATCGTTTATAGTCTGAAGAGATTGTTCATTTGAGGGGGAGCAAGAGTAAAGAATTGTTTTTGAATTATTTGCTCCGAGATAGTTGTTTGATTGAGGGGGAGCAAGAGATTAAAGAATTGTTTTTGAATTATTTGCTCCGAGATAGTTGTTTGATTGAGGGGGAGCAAGAGATTAAAGATTTGTAATTGAATTATTTGCTCCGAGATAGTTGTTTGATTGAGGGGGAGCGAATGATAATTGATCAAAGAATCAAATGCTCCAAAATGTTTATTGATTCAGAGACTAGTTAGATCAAGAATTGAAGGTTTAAAGTCAAATCAAATTTCCGCATTCCAAAACCAAGCCAAAAGAATTCAAAGTCAAATCCAAGCTTCCGCATGCTACTCAAAGTTCAACTTACTTCTCAAAGCAACATCAAGTTGAAATCAACATTCAAAGGTTCAAGTTGTGAAAGCTTAAAAGCTACAAAGATTTCAAAGGTGCTTCCAAAGTATTCAAAGTTGCAAGAGAAGATCAAGTTGTAGAAAGTCATCGTCAAGAATATTTGTTTGTTGAGAAGATTCAAAGTCAAGGTTGATATAAGAAGTTGAAGACAATGAGAAAGCTTCAAAGTCCAATCAACATTGAAGATTTTCAACAAATGGGCTCATCATGTTATTTAAAGACCGAAGACGATGCAACATTTACAATTCAACACCAAGGGGGAGATTGTTAGAAATACAATTTAGTGGTGTTAAATTGTAAATAAAGTTACATTTTATATTGTTGATAAAGTGCAAGGGGTCAAAGTGATAATTGTAATTAGGCATATATAAACCCCTTGCCTTCTCATTTGTAACAAGCTCTTGAACATAATTAACACACATTTGACTTATTTTCTCTCTCTACATCATCTTCAACCTCCAACCACCTTCACACACTAAAACACACACATTCCACCATTAAACCTCAATTAAGCTCAATTCTATATCTAACAATATCATACCCCAAGCAGTGAATTGTCATTTTATAGCCACTAATAATGAAGCAGAATATGAAGCTTTAATTTCTGGTATGCAATTAGCTAAAGATATGAACATTAGAAATCTTAAGGTATATGTAGATTCATTACTTTTAGCTAATCATTTTAATGGAACATATGCTGCGAAAGGTGAAAAATTGATGCAATATCTAGAAATAGTAAAGAAACTAGCTGAGAATTTTGATTTATTTGACATAGAACAAGTACCTAGAGAAGAAAATATTGAGGCTGATGCTTTAGCAAATCTAGGATCAACACTTAAGATGTCACCAGATACTAAAATTCCTATAATTCATGTATTATATCCAGCTATAGAAAAAGAATTGACCAATATATTAGCTATTCAAGATAAGGAAACTGAAAATTCTAGGGACAATCAAAATTCATGGATTACACCAATAATAGAATATATAAATAATGGGACAATTCTCAATGATGAAAACCCAATGGCCTTTCGCATGAAAACAACACATTATTCTATGATAAATGGTATTTTGTATGGAAAATCTCTTGCAGGACCATATCTTAGATGCTTAGAATATCCTGAGACTGTTGAGGTTCTCAAAGATATACATGAAGGAGAATGTGGAAATCACACAGCTGGAAGATCTTTATATTCAAAGATCTTAAGAACAGGTTATTACTGGCCCACAATGAAGCAAGATGCTGAAGAATATGCGAAGAAATGCGATGCTTGTCAAAGGCACAGCAACATTTATCATCAGCCAGCAGAACCCATGTATCCAGTTCTATCACCTTGGCCATTCATAAAATGGGGAATGGATATTGTTGGGCCAATGACAGAATCTTCAGCTGGGAAGAAATATTTCTTGGCCATGACAAGTATTTCTCAAAATGGATTGAAGCTGAAGCATATGCCAAGATCCATGAATCACATGTTATATCTTTCATTAAAAGGAACATATTAACAAGGTTTGGAGTACCAGCGGAGATCATCTGTGATAATGGATCACAATTTATTGGAAAGAAAACTACAAACTTTTGTGAGAGATGGGGCATCAAAATGATTACTTCTACTCCAGTCCATCCACAAGCTAATGGTCAGGCGGAATCGAGCAATAAAATTATTATGAATAATTTAAAGAAAAGACTGGGACAAGCGAAGGGAAAATGGGCTGAAGAGCTACCATTTGTCTTATGGGCTGATCGAACAACTTCGAAAAATGCCACTGGACAAACCCCATTTTCACTCGTTTTTGGAGCTGAGGCAGTGCTACCTATTGAAATGGACTTACCTACTGCCAGAATTAATTTATTAACTTACGAAAAGAATAAAGAATTGCTGCTTGAAGATCTAGAAGCTGTAGATGAACTAAGAGAGAGAACCAGAATAAGGATAGCAGCTTACCAACAACGAATCGCTAAGTCTTACAACAAAAATTTAAGAATAAGACGATTCCAAGTTGGTGATTTAGTTCTCAAGAAAGTATTAGCCAAACCAGATGGTAAACTAAATCCAAAATGGGAAGGTCCTTATTTAATCGAGGCTGAGGCTGGAAAAGGATCTTATTGGCTTCAAGATCTTCAAGGTACTTATCATGTGTAATTTATTTTGTCTTTCGACAAAATCAGGTATGATTTCTTACCCTTAATTTTTATTCACTTTCTATTTACTTATTATTATTTTTCAAAATGATGATACTGACTTGAGCGTCGGAGTGGCGTTAGCCAAATGGCTAACGTCAGTTTCTAAGATTTCGCTTTGTAGATTCCAAAGGATAATCAAAATCAACAAACACATGCATTACAACGTGGAACAAGGTCTTCACCTTTTGGCTTTCACGCCAACTTTTGGTTGAAGGTTTTCACCTTCTCTTTAAATCGCCCGTGTCGCACGTTAATTAATTTCACAGTTGAAGGGTTAAATTCCAAGGTCGTCGAAATTAATTCTATTGGTTGTCGGTGTTACCATCTATCTCCCGAATTGGCTAACCACACCACCCATTATACAAACACACGAAAAAGGCTAACCACGCCTCCCAAGCAGGTTCAAGATATGGAGACACCCTCAATATCTTGAACACCAATGTCCCTAAGTGAACCTTAAAATTAAGAATTCCCTTCTTAATTTTAATCCCATCCAGAAAATCAATCCAGTCCCACACATATAATTTTTTAATACAGGAATAAGTGGAGACTGACAAATAATTAAAGATACTGCAAGCTAGGGATCATAGCCTACAAGTGGGATCTTAATTGCGTATAAAAGGTGCATGTATCTTACTCTTTAATTACTATACTGATTTGATTACTTACTGTTGATGTAGTCGAATAAGTCAAGTTTAATTATTAACTTACGAAAAGAATAAAGAATTGCTGCTTGAAGATCTAGAAGCTGTAGATGAACTAAGAGAGAGAACCAGAATAAGGATAGCAGCTTACCAACAACGAATCGCTAAGTCTTACAACAAAAAATTTAAGAATAAGACAATTCCAAGTTGGTGATTTAGTTTTCAAGAAAGTATTAGCCAAACCAGATGGTAAACTAAATCCAAAATGGGAAGGTCCTTATTTAATCGAGGCTGAGGCTGGAAAAGGATCTTATTGGCTTCAAGATCTTCAAGGTACTTATCATGTGTAATTTATTTTGTCTTTCGACAAAATCAGGTATGATTTCTTACCCTTAATTTTTATTCACTTTCTATTTACTTATTATTATTTTTCAAAATGATGATACTGACTTGAGCGTCGGAGTGGCGTTAGCCAAATGGCTAACGTCAGTTTCTAAGATTTCGCTTTGTAGATTCCAAAGGATAATCAAAATCAACAAACACATGCATTACAACGTGGAACAAGGTCTTCACCTTTTGGCTTTCACGCCAACTTTTGGTTGAAGGTTTTCACCTTCTCTTAAATCGCCCGTGTCGCACGTTAATTAATTTCACGGTTGAAGGGTTAAATTCCAAGGTCGTCGAAATTAATTCTATTGGTTGTCGGTGTTACCATCTATCTCCCGAATTGGCTAACCACACCACCCATTATACAAACACACGAAAAAGGCTAACCACGCCTCCCAAGCAGGTTCAAGATATGGAGACACCCTCAATATCTTGAACACCAATGTCCCTAAGTGAACCTTAAAATTAAGAATTCCCTTCTTAATTTTAATCCCATCCAGAAAATCAATCCAGTCCCACACATATAATTTTTTAATACAGGAATAAGTGGAGACTGACAAATAATTAAAGATACTGCAAGCTAGGGATCATAGCCTACAAGTGGGATCTTAATTGCGTATAAAAGGTGCATGTATCTTACTCTTTAATTACTATACTGATTTGATTACTTACTGTTGATGTAGTCGAATAAGTCAAGTTTAATTATTAACTGACACGTGACGTCATTTAATGGTTAGTCATTTTCCGTTTTTACCCTTAATAACAGTTTTGATTTTCGAGTTCAAAATAAAGTGGATCAAAAGATGATTTTCATAACTTCAAAATATATTTACAAAAGAAACTACTCGAAAGCAGTTTTACATCCATGATTGATCGCTCCAGACCAATCTCTCCCCTCCTAAACATTGTTATTCTACAATACACGACCCCTATCGATTCAACTTTCCTAGCAACAAAAGAGTCTAAAAATGTGGGCTCTGGCCTTTGCATCATATCCTTAAGCACCCACATTGTATAGAGCCACCTACAGAAGAACGTCTCAGTAAAGTGAAGGATTCATTTCCCTCAGTTTACTCAAGATGGACTTCACCCTTTCCAACTCCTCTCTGGCGGCCCTGAGTTCTTCTTGCGTTGCGCCTAGTTCACAACAGATTTCTTTTAGGGCATTGTTCAAAATCTTGTTTTTAGCTTCCAAACCGGTTTTTATTTCCAAACCCATTTCTTTTTCTGTTTCGATAGATTCTTTGTAAGAATTGACCAGGCCTTGCAATGTCTCTATAACCTCGTCATTTAACTTGTCTTTAGCGATTTGTTGCTTTTCCAGTTCGGTAAGAGACTGAAACATAACATAGAGATAAGTTAGGAATCATAAGAAATCAATTTCAGCAAAGATTTTTATAATGTACCTCTTGAAGAAATTCTCCTAAAGATTTCAAAGACATGATGTGAAATATGTATTTTGAAAAGATGAAGAGTTATTTATGATTTTCAAAAATGAAAAACAGTTGGCTTATATAGAGAGGTAAAAAAGATAGGAATTGAACCGTCAAGTTGTTACCTATCACATCGAAACTCTTGGCTATTCAAGTTCCACGCGTCTTATCTTTAAGATGATTTCAGAATTAACTGTTTGACTTCGATCAATGCTTCCTCTAGAAGATTCAAAGTTATTTCAACAAAATTGATTTTATTAAAATAACTTTGGGGACAATTGTTATGGGTGAAATTTCAAGTATCAATATCTTGAAAACTTAGGATCTTGACGTATCAGGATCGTGACGTGGTCAAATATTCTGATAACTTATTAATATTTTGCTAACATTATGTTTCAATTGTTATTATCGTTTCTACATGAGATAAGCATGCAGATTCCAGAATGTTCGATACAAGGCTATGGAGAATACCTCTAACGGTACAAAAAGCAAAGCAACACATGGAATAATTCATCAACACGCAAAGAAGACTTGGTCTGCCGATATAATAGGACTTCAAGTTGATTTCAGCATGAGGAGAAAAGCCTCAACATTCACTTGACTAGGCAAGATACGCTCCAACGTTCAATTTACGAAGACCTGGAAGATCCCTACAATTTCGGATAGTTAGTTAGATCTTAGGTCTATATAAATGAAGGAGGCTGATCGATTTAGGATATCTCTGGCTCACTTATTACTTACTTACTACTCACTTGTATTCACACACTACTCTCAGTTCTTTTATCTTCGTTCTCACACTTAGCTATATCGATCAACCGAATTCCACCATTATAATCATTTTATCAACCATTAATAAAAGAACAAAGGCAGGGATGATTGCTTCCTCCCGGGGTTTTTATGCCGGCGATCCATAAAGGATTAACGGCTTTTCCTCGATAACAAATCTCGGTGTTCTTGTTCTTTACTCTTTACTTTTATCTTATTAATCGCTAGATCTTTGCTTTAATTAGTGTTATTTACTGTTCTTAATCTTATTTCGATACTTGTTATTCTGTTTTCAATTGCATTTATCTTATATTTCTTTTTTAGTCGACATAATTTTTTATCAATATCTTTTCCATTAAACGCATCTTGGACACTCGACATATTTTACAAGCCCTTAACCTCACGAACGAAAGTTTGGTTACATAATTAATCTAAGTCTTCAAGGTAGATTATCTTGGGTAATTTTTTGACCAAAACATCATTGATGAAGATTTGGAAGAAGGAGAACTTGTTCCTAAATCAGATTGGGAAAGATTGTCCAGATGAGCCAAGAGGTGAAGAGGAGCATTTCAGACTTAATCCAGTCAGAGATAGTCCAGATGAGCCAAGAAGTGAAGAGGAGCATTTCAGACTTAATCCAGTCAGAGATAGTCCAGATGAGCCAAGAGGTGAAGAGGAGCATTTCAGACTTAATCCAGTCAGAGATTGTCCAGATGAGCCAAGAGGTGAAGAGGAGCATTTCAGACTTAATCCAGTCAGAGATAGTCCAGATGAGCCAAGAAATGCTGCAATGTTGTATTTTCAAGTTTTTGCAAAGATAGTTCATGAAGGAAAGGACTTTATTTTTGATCTTGGCAGGGAAATTAATGCTACGCGAGAGTTTGATATAAGAGATTATAATATCCCTCCGGCGCAGCATGATCCTGACTTTTATATTGATCGTTGGGTTCCAGCATATAGAGGTCCTACTGGTATGTCAATGGGTGGATGTTTCAAGCCGTCGATGTTTTGGGAGTTTATCTCAGACAAGGATGCACCTACTTATTTCTCAGTGATACAAAGTTGGTTCTATGATCAAAGAATTAACTTATTTGTTATCACGAGAAAAGAGGGTTGCCAGTATTTGTTGTTAAGTTTAAGACATTTTCGAAGTCTAAGTGAATCAGATTTGATGGATTTGGGAAAGCGTTGGTTTGTTAATCTTCAGAATGATGGAATTGCTGATTATTTTTGGCAGAGATTCCAAAGAGAAAGAAGTTGGCATTTTGGTGATAGAGGTTTGAAGCCTGGAGATAGGTTGATTAAATCTAGATCGCTGAAGAAGATTAAAGGACCAGATGGCACAGTTGATTTAGTTCAAAGGAAGATCAAATGTGTTGAAAGGGTTCCTACTATCAAATGGGATCAAGATATGCTGACGACAATGACTTATTGGCAGATAGATATCAAGTCAGGTGAAGCACAAATGTTTGTTGATAATTCAAAGAGCAAGATGCTGCTTCGCATGTATGATCCTATGCAAGTTGTCAATTTGTCAAGAGGTGATCAAAGAAGATTGATTGAAACACCTTGTACAGCTGTTAGATTTTGGAAGACTGAAGTTGTACGTTATCGCAAGATTCTCGGAGTTTGTTTATCTGAGAGAATTCATGCGAATAGTACAAGACTTCTATTTGATGATCACGCTTGAAGTTCAAGTTAAAGAAATCTAGTCGCTAATGTCAAGGGGGAGTCTGTAGATGCAGATTTGTGTGACAGTAGCAACGTAGATTTGGTTAACATTTTTGTTCTTAGGAATATATATGTAATCGTTGAATAATAAGTCGTTAGGACATACGTTTGTGTTTAATGATTACGTTTGAACTTCAATATGATATGTGTTCTTGTTTATTATTATGTTTGTGTGTTATATTTATCGTTTTGCAGGTACAAGGACGTAGAGCCAAGGTTATAAGTGTCGTAGAATACTTAAAAGATGGCTGAACGTTATGTACGGGCGAAATAAAGGATCCTAGACTATGCTTCTCGTGCTGACGTCATCAGCACATAGAGTGGTCCTCGTGCTGACGTCAGCACGACCACATGGGTGTTTTGGTGGATCGACTTAATACACTTCGTGTGAAGCCCAAACCCACACGAATTACAACATAATTAGTATAAATACACACCCTAGTTACGAATTAAGTAACGAATTGGTGAATATAAGTCGAATTGTTGCTCGTGTGACCTCCTACACGAACTACTACCTCGTGTGAGACCTTAGGTTGATTAATTACTTATTAATTGACAAAAGGCAATAGCAATCTAGTTATCTTAAGAGGATTCCGCACTCTTGACATAACGAATCACGTCTTATTTACGATCTATACAAGGATAGGGACTTACCTTAATGAAGTACCATTTCTTCATCTCCTCAAGAGACATAACTGCTGACGGAGGGATGGCAATCTCAGGTTTCACATCATCAGCGAACAAGTCAGAGAGTGTGGCAGCGGCCTCATAGTCACTACCTATGACTGCCTGGACTTGGGCAGGGACTTGTTCATTTAGGCATTTATGATGAAACCTAGAAGCTTTTGACCAAGATGTCACAATCTTCTTTAGGTTAGCGACTTCAAGCTTGAGTTTTTCATTATCAATTTGAAGTCTTTGTGCCAGTAACTCATGAGATTGGAGTTCAACATGAACATTCCTCAGCTCATTGAGTTCTTCAGATTTTTCACTTAACTCTGAGCAGACAGACTCAAGTTTAGATTGGAGTTCAGCTCGTATAGATTCAACGAACTGGATATCACATAAAGATTCAAACATTTTAGTTTTATCTTCATCAGTGGCTGCTGAATGAGCACATACTTTCTTGATGGTGACGTTAACCCACTGACTGGAGAAGACTTGGTCTTTTGTCAGTGCATCGCCATCAGCAAGTGCCATAAGGCACATGGCATCAACATACTCTTCACTATCTGAATCATCTGACTCAGCCCAGTCATGCTCTTCAGCGCCCAGCCCTTTTGCTGGTGTTTTGGCCTCCTCCATTTCGGCCACTTTTGCCTTGAGCTGGTAGTACTTGTTCCTGTACTCATCAGCAGGTTTAGAAGGGTTAGGTTTAGGAGTTACAGGAGTTGGAATAGCAACTCTGCATTCCTTTTGGTAGTGTCCCTTCCTACCACATCTCCAGCACTCTTCTTGAGATTTATCAACAAGAGGCTTGTAGGCAGTAACCGACTTACGGTTATTCCACCTTCTGGAGTACTTCTTTCCAGCGACTAGAGCAAACTCTATAAAGTCGCTGAACATCTCTTGTTTCTCTTCAGCCTCAAGATCATCAACAAGAGATTGAATAGAGGGTGGAAGATTAGAAGGGTTGGCACCAATATTAAGATTAATGGGCTTAGCAGAGATAAGGGCAAGGGGGTCAGTGACAGAATAAGCAGAAGAGATATTAGAAGAAGAAGAACCAGCACTTCGTCGTGCATCAGCAGCAACTCCTAAGTTTTGAGCAAGTGCTCTTTCTTCAAAATGAAGCATACCAAAGAGAGACTCTAAGTCAAGAGTCTGAGTTTGCTTGGTGGTTCTTAAGATTTGTCTTAACCCTTTCCATTTGATAGGAAGACTATCAATAAACTTGTGGCACACCTCAAAAGTATCATGGGTTATGCCAATATTCGTCATATCATTCAGCAACCATTTGAATCGGGTATATGTGCTATCAAGACGTTCATCAGGTAAAGAAAAGAAATTTTCATAAGCACGTTTAAGATCAATTCTTTTAGTAGCGATTGTGTCAGATGTACCTTCATACATGTTGCACAATCTATCCTAGACTTGTTTAGAAGAGGGGTATTTGATGATGAGTTTCATGGTGTCAGTGGGAAGAGAAGCGACAATCATGTTTTTGAGTCTAGCATCAAGATTTACTAGTGTCCTCTCATCATCAGTCCATTGTACCTCTGGTTTGACCATGTCGATCACAATCTCATGAGCATCAGCGGTTGCTCCTGGTGTTCTTTGAACCAGAGTGGGTACATAAGGACCTCTGGTCAGAATGGTCATTAAGTATGGTTCTACACCCACTATGTGTAGTAGCATTCTTTCCTTCCAAGATCTAAAGTCATCTGACTCAAATCTTGGAGGAGTAGACACATAACCAAAGTCACGTGTGTTAACAAGAGTGGGTACAGCAGTCATACTTATAGTTTTTGGAAAAGAATTTAGAATATTAAGATTAAGAAAGAAAGGAAATTAAAGAGCAGTACAGAATTTAAGAAATAAGTAAGCAAACAGATCTTGTTTAAATGAATTAGAAACAGTGGCTCTGATACCACTTGACAGTCCACAATTTGCTTAACTTATATTTAATTATCTAGACAAGAATGTAAAGAACAATAAGTAAAGAACAAGAACAAGAGTAAAGTTCAAATACAAGAATCTATGCAAGTCTAATCATATGTATCATTGATTAAACAGTAAATACATGGTTAATATTACAACTTGTCTTACAAGAAAATAAATGAACATACAATTGTTAAGTTTAGACTAACTAGAAACTTAAACAATTACAAGAGAGAAAATATAAGTGACACACACTTGTGGTGACAAACACAAGTGTTTGTGTTGCGGCTGTGTTGCCTTATATAGAGAAGAAATTAGGGCAACACAACTTTACTTTGATAGTGATGGATGGTGGTTGTCGAGATCCTATTGGTTCGAAGTACTTGCATCAGAAGCCTTTGTCTTCTTTACCAATTCGGGTATGAGAGAGAAACCCTTCCTTTTAGACCCAACTGCAACTTTGCCATACAAGGTACATTACAGTTGGAACAACCACCATGTGACTCTTGTCTTATTTTAATTCAAATTCTTCCAGCCTTGACAAACAATTTGGATAAGAATATTCCGTTGATTAAGAGTCACTGGACTCGCTGATTAAGAGTCACTGGACTCGCTGATTAAGAGTCACTGGACTTCTCACCAGCGACCAAGTCTGATCAGCGAATCCTTGACTCAACAATTACCTTGTTTAATGTTTAACTTTTCCACACAATCCACATTCTCCACCTTTTTATTAGTGGATTTTTTTTTGAAAGGTACCTTTTTATTAGTTATCTATCTATGAGCTCGGTGAACATGAAAATGGAGTTCGGTGAAACATATATACAACGTCCCTCACAAATGGTCATGTTTTACGACTTTGTATTTTAAATTTTGAGGTAAATTTCTCTTTAAAAATAACTAAGCTTATTACTACAGATGAACCTTCGATAATTAAGCTTGTTGGTTGAGTTAACTTAAGAATATTTGCATAAGACAATGTTGGTTAAGACATTGGACAAATTTGAGAATAACTTAATTATATACATGTTTAGAGTTTATTAATTCACCAATGTGAGATATGGTTTATACCTGACAATCTTCCGTAAATCCAAATTCCGCATTGGGCCTCGCTTTGATAGATTAATACACCCTCAAGCCCCTTCTTAAGACTTAACTATATTACTCGGTATATCAACAATATACCAAATTTTTTTTTGAAAGGTACCTTTTTATTAGTTATCTATCTATGAGCTCGGTGAACATGAAAATGGAGTTCGGTGAAACATATATACAACGTCCCTCACAAATGGTCATGTTTTACGACTTTGTATTTTAAATTTTGAGGTAAATTTCTCTTTAAAAATAACTAAGCTTATTACTACAGATGAACCTTCGATAATTAAGCTTGTTGGTTGAGTTAACTTAAGAATATTTGCATAAGACAATGTTGGTTAAGACATTGGACAAATTTGAGAATAACTTAATTATATACATGTTTAGAGTTTATTAATTCACCAATGTGAGATATGGTTTATACCTGACAATCTTCCGTAAATCCAAATTCCGCATTGGGCCTCGCTTTGATAGATTAATACACCCTCAAGCCCCTTCTTAAGACTTAACTATATTACTCGGTATATCAACAATATACCAAAATTTTTTGATATATTGGTTAGCCAATTCGTGTGGCACTTCAACCATTAAATTAAAAATTAAGAATCAAAACGGCATGAAAGAAAAATACCTTAGTACCAAAATGGTACAAGGTCACATGGCTCCATCCAGATCTATCAACACGTGTCCTTGGGGACCAGTCTTCTTATCTTCATCTTCCCGCCCATATTTGACTTACAAAACATGGCAGTGAGTCATTGAACTTATCCTTTAACTCGAAGATAATAGATGGTCGCTGAGAGCTCGCTGACGAAGTCACTCGCTGAGTCTCTCAGCGAATCCATGACTCAACAGATTGTCTCATAAGCAAAACAAATTTGTGCATTCAATAACTACCAAGTTAGATACAAAATAAATTAATGAGATATAAATATATTGACAATATTTAATATAATTAAATTAATAATATATATAATAAATAAATTAACAAGATACAAACAAATACAACTATATACGAGTAAAAATTAATTAACAACTTTGTTGGAAGTTTAAAAAAAAATTGAATTACTTTATTGTGTGAAAAAGTAAAACGATAACTAGGAATTAAAAAATGGCGTGTATAGCGTGGTTATCTAAATGTTTTGGCAGAATCAATGTGTAAGGCTACAAGATAAAAAGTTTAAAGTCTTAAAATATATATTCATTTAACGTATAAAGAGAAAAAAAAAGCTCTAACTTCCCATCAAAATGCAAATCTGACGTGAGGATATATATGATTTCGTTTTAATGCAATAGAATATAGAAGCTATAACTGTTTATATTTGTATGTTATGATAAAAATCTATAAATTAAGGTTTCTTGATGAAATAAATAAATAAATTAACAAGATGTAAGTAAATAAATACTTTTCAAAAAAATAAAATAAAATAAAACTTTCATTACCTCTAAAAGCCACCTAAACGTGTCTTTTTTCTCATCACGTAAACGTGCACATCCAAATAATATAGTTCTTCCATGATTGTCAATACCAACAAAGATTCCAAACGGCATGTCATAAGAATTTACATTGTATGTAGTATCAAATGCCACAACATCTCCATATTTTTGATATAAGTCAAAACAATGAACGGGGGACCAAAAAATATGTTCTAACTTGCTTTCGCCATCAATTGTAAATGCATATTGAAAATTAGGATTTTCACTCTTGCTTTTTTTTCAATATTCCAAAAGATCTTTTGCATCATTTTGCGCATAAATTTGATGAAGCTTACCAAAAAGATTATGAACATCCTTAGTCAAGAAATCAGGTTGCCCATGTTGTATGCGTTTTTCAACCTCCATGACAGGCATAATTTGTGTCACCGACAAGCCACATTCTTTAAGCATGACTATACGATTCTGATCTTCTTTTGTGATACTTCGATAAGATGGAAGAAAACGTACCTCTTGTGTAGACAACAATTCATGATTATGCTCTAGATTCAAGCTTGTAATGTGCCACTCAATTGGAAATATTTCATTTGCGCGCCTCAATGTTATTCTTATAAAAGCCTTGCATTCACATCTTGTAGAAATCCGATTTCTTTGTACTTTTGAATGATCGACCAATTTGACGTTCGACGTTTACATCTTAGTTTTCAAGCATCATCAGGAGCTTATCTAAATCTAAACTAACTTATAAAGTATTAACTCCCTCCAAATTTGTCAAAAAAAAAAACTTGCTAAACCCAAACTACCCCTGATAAACGCCTAATTTGCATGACCTTAATGGGTGAAACTGACATGTTTTGTGAAGGTTGATAGACGATTAGGGGTACGTTTATGTTTGTTAGTGATTTCAGGCCACAGGTGATGAATTGGAGCTAAATGGGTCGAGAAACGAGTCATAGAAGTCAAAACTGGAAAACTGAAGAATCAAGGCAGCGTTCCAGACGCTAAGACCCAGCGTCTGAGACGCTGGGCCAATTTTTGTTGGCGTAAAGGTTCTGGAAGTGGCGTAAAGGAAAAACTGCAAAACTGGACCACCATCTGGGACGGTGGGGAGCGACGTCTGAGACGCTGGTTGCTGTACATGCATCCGAATTTTGTGGATTTGTTTTTATTTTCAATTTATATCAACAGCCCACACGAATTTGGAAGTTACTGAGACATTATTTAACACACACGGAGCAGTTCCTAACACACACAACACCCCAATTTCATCATATATCATCATTCCATGGAGATCAAAGCCTTAATTGAAGAATCATTGATGAAGATGCTAGGCTAGGTTTCCTTTTGATCATTCTCATGTGAACAATTATGTAAGACAATTGTGTTCAACCTTTCTTATATTCAAGTTGGATTAGATGTTTAATTCTCAATTAGTGTTTTACATCTACTGTTGTTTGGATTATTTGAATGATTACATGTTTATAACTTGAATGAATTTCATCTATCGTTTGATTTCAACTCTTGTTAATCAATGATTATTGAAAGAATCTCTTATGAACTTGTGATTTCAGTTAATGAATTGATAAATTAGTTGTGTCAATTCCCCGGTTTTCATTATCGTGAATCATGACAACCTAATCAATTAATTCTTAACATCCATTCAATCTAAACGTTATAACGAATCATGTCTATGTGATTTCCAACGACTATAACTTAGGTTACATATTTGAAAGCATAATTGGGAGCATGGGGATGGTCTTTCTTTATTATTATTGTTTATTGTGACACTCGGCAAATTCGGGGCCCGTTTGACTCGGGAGAAACCACTTCCTTTGACCATACAATATGATGATTAATAAATATGTATATACATATTTATATATAGATATATCTATACTCATACGTGAAACTATGTGTTAGTTGATTTTTGCCTACAAGTAACTTATCGGTAAAACGTTAAACTAGTACATGTACTTTCGCTCGACCACCTTTGCATGAAATATATTACAAATGAAATATTAAATAAAAGAAATGATTATTTTATTTAATGATTATAATGATAATCTTATATTATAATAAGAATAAACCTTATATTAAAATACTATACCTTAAACTAACCTACTAATTAAATAATCCTACTACTAACTAAACTAATAAAAATAATTAAGTATATTACACTCCAAGTCCTCCAAAGCCTTGTAAATTTCGGCCCTACCCCCTCTCCATACTAACCCTAATTATATAAACCCACTAAACTATTACATCTCAACCCTAATAACACACTAAACTATTCTTACACTACTAAAACACACATTTCTCCTCCCTCCCTCTCTCAAAACTCACAGCCACCACCACCCTTAGGGGGCTGCCGCCCTTCAACACCACAGACCACCACAAAACAGCCCTCAAACATCATCCAAACATAATCCATAAGACTAGCTTACAATCATCATCAAGGCTACATAGATTAATATTAGTGAAGAAACATAAGGAAAACTCTTTTTCTTCCTTTCTTTGGGGCTGATTTCATGACATACATGCTCCAAACACATCAAATCTCTATTTTCTAATCATCAACAACAAGCAAACAACTCTTAGATCCGATCTAGTAAAAGAACAAGGTATATGGAAGTCGAAAAGACGACCCTTCTTCTCCATGAAGGGCTGGCCGAATTTGATATGGGTGTAAACCCACATATTTTTCTTTCATTCCATCTTCTAAATCCTCTTCAATGATGTAACACTCCGACTAAGGCGGAACACGAGATGTCACAGAACGACATGGTACAAAAGATTTAAATATAAAACATCACCATAAAGTTTCAAATGCCATTCAAATTCAAAAGGTTACAAGTTCAAGTTGACGTTTAATAAACATTACATGACCAAATTCATTATCAAAAGATCAAATGTTCGCATTACTAGTCTAACATGCAACAAATAAACACATCATCCATGAGGCGGTCCAAAGTGCTAACTTACTGCCCTAGACCTGAAAAACATGAAGAAAAAGTGTCAACTACGAGAGTTGAGTGAGTTCATAGGTTTATTCTACCAAATATACATACAAACAATTCAATTTATGAAGTAGTAAATCATGTAGTTTCCAAGAATATCGTTCATATTATCCGTACCCAAACCGTATGTTCAATCAATAATTTCCATCCACAATAATAATGATTTCCATTCAGCCCAAAGGCATAATTCGATGAGTATATGCTTGAGCCACTACTATGACCATTTACATGTCCCAACAACATAATATTTCATTTCAGAGCACAAGCTGTCAATCAAATGCTTTAATCACAATTGGGGTCGTGCCATGGAGACGACCAATAATATATAAAGATAGTTAGAGCACCGCTCGGGTCGGACTGGCAATGAAGGTGGCCACCAAGGCAGACCAAACATTCCACCGTTACCTATTTAGTTGGTGAGTGGACGACTCCTAGTTGCGCAACCCTCTAACTACAGGCCTCCACTATCGGAGTTAATAGTAGTGTACCGAAGTATCTCAGTTTGACAGAACTCAAGCTCATCGTATAACTTATAACACATTGAACATACAATATCCCATTTCATAATCATTCTTTCAAGAATCATTTCATATATATAAGGCCATTTTATTTATCATGCTTTTCACCCCGAAAGTAAACACATAAAAGAGTTTGAAAGGGGGCTATGACTCACTTGATTTGAGAGTGTTAGGGGCTGATCAAATGCGAGATCTTCGTCTAGTCTTGTTTCTCCCCAAGCAAGCCTAAACCATGGTATTTATATATACACAACGTAAGAGTGTGTAGCATGAACTAGTGTGCTAGATCATGAGATGTTTGCTAGTAGACTTGCCCATCTTTGGTTGTTACTTAATTGTGGAATTAAGTACATTATGATGCTCTCATTATTTGGTTAAAAGAGATTTGGTGGTAGGAGTTGTTTCTCATTAAACGTTTTTGTATGTTTATTGGAATTTCGGTAGTTTGGCTTGGATTTATATGATCTCTATTGTATACTTTGCTTAGTAATAATATTTGACATTAGTGGTCTTATAATATTAATATTTATGTATATTTTCTGATTTGTAATTATTTATTTAATTTAATAATATTTAATTACTTATTTATTCGCTTTATTGATTTATTTACTAAATAATTCCTTAAAAATACTTTTAAGTGTCATAATTGTCTTTATAAATTATGAATAATTTCTTTTGAGTTATCTTCTGATATATATGCTCCTTAATTTATAATTTCATGTTTTATACTTTTATTTGTGTATTTTCCATTAATTTTAATAACCATATTTAATTAGTTATTTTTACTTAATTATTTATCTTTAAATTATGTAACACATATCTCTTGACTCTTAACTATTTTTCTCCAGTAGGTTTTAGTTATTTTTATCAATGGTTATGATGATTTAACCCCATTCTTGATTTACATAATTTATTTATTGATTTCTATGTCTTTTTATTTACCATTTAAATTCATTAATTCATGGAAATTCTTAGAAATCATCACTAAACATTTTAGCCAAATAATCCCAGGCCTTTAGGCAACTTTTATCAATATAAATTCATATCAATTCAACCTCTCTTGTGTCTTGCTCATTTTGAGGATTTTATGATTAAAATCGTTTACCGAAATAGTGGTTTTAGCCTCATTTCTCAAGCTATTAAGGTACTTCAAAATGGATTTTCATTCTTATTTCAATATTTACAGAAAGTCCATCATATTTTGGTGTCCAAAGTCATGATAGTGGTGGTGGTGTGATATGTGCAATTTAGTGCTTTCGGTTAGTGATTATTTGACCCGAAAAGGTGATTTGTGAGCTTATTGTTGTCATGTACCAAAAGATCTTAGTTTTATACTTTTATTTCAACTTATTTCCAGTAGGTTTATCATATTTCCTTGGTCATAAGATTATGGTGCATGTGTGTGCTCAAAATGCATTTTTGCGTGTTTTCGGCTTATGATTTCTAGCTTATTTTAACATGTTTTGGTCCAAGCTTTGTCTCTTTGTTATTTCATTAATTTTTCCAGAATATTAACATATTTTTCACTTATAACAAGTCCATATCCATCTCATAATCCAACAAAAGATCCAACTTTCTTAAATCTAGCATACATGCATTCAAATCAACACTTTTTTAATACCAACTTTTATAGATCTAACATTCAACAACATAAAAACATCTTTTAAATGAAAAATCTCAGAATATATTCTTCAAAAATATACAAAAACATTTAGATCTATCAAAAAGAAAATCACTTTAAAAGCTACTAATCTATAACAACACTTTTGGGTATTAAACTTGTTGAATCCTTGGATTTTTCTTCTTAGATTCGACATGCATGAGCATGGAAAGAAAGATCCTATCAACTTTGCCCTCATTAAGTGTATATTACAAAGAAAACAAGAAGAAAGTATGAGTTTTTGATAAAACCTTTGAATATAAACAAAAACAAGATTAGATCTAATAAAAAGGATGAAGATTATACCCTCTTGAACTTGGTTTTGATGGTGAAAAATGGGCAGAATTTTCGTGACTCTTGAAGCCTCCAACAACCCTCAATCTAACCCAAAAATAATCCATAAACCCTTGCTTAATATAACCCTTTAGTAATCTAACTTAATCCTTATTATTGTTATTTAAACACTTTTATGTACATATTCATTTATAAATATACTTTGAGATAGAAATCTTTATTCTCATGTCATATTTACTTAAATTGGTTTGGTGATTGATTTGTTGGACATTTATAAGAATTTTGATTGATATCCCATCTTGTGAGGCTCATTTTATCATTTATAACTTGATTAATCATCAATAAAATTTTTGTTCAATGGCATTTTATTAATTAAATTTAGGACTGAACAATAGCTTCGGATTGCTAAATTAGGGGCATTATCTACTAGCTTCAAGTATAACTATGGCTTGCGGGATCATAGACAACATAACTAAAACATATATAATGTTAAAAAGTAGGGTTGTTACATCCTTACCCCCTTAGAAGAATTCCGTCTCGGAATTTGAATTTGCTTAGGGAGTAAGTGCGGATATTTCTCGCGTATAAAGTCCTCGCGCTCCCATGTAAACTCGGGTCCGCGTTTCGTATCCCATCTAACTTTAACGATAGGGATCTTGCTCCTCTTAAGGCGTTTCTCATCGCGATCGAGAACTTCTATTGGCTCCTCACGAAATTGGAGCTTATCTTCCACACGTAGTTCTTCAAGTGGGACCACTTTCGAATCATCCGCCACACATTTCTTCAAGTTCGACACATGGAATGTGTCATGAACATCTCCCAATTCTTGGGGTAATTTCAACTTATAGGCTACGGGGCCTATTCTAGCAACAATTTCAAATGGCCCAATGTATCGGGGGCTCAACTTTCCTCTTTTGCTGAATCTTACGGTTCCCTTCCATGGCGACACCTTTAATAGTACTTTGTCGCCAACCTCGAATTCTAGAGGCTTCCTCCTTTGATCCGCATAACTCTTTTGCCGATCTCTTGTGGCCTTGAGCTTTTCTTTAATGATCGCCACCTTGTCCGTTGTCTCTTGGACAAAATCAACGGTAGCTAGGCTTCTCTCACCCGCCTCTACCCAACACATGGGTGATCTACATTTATGCCCGTATAGGGCTTCAAACGGCGCACATTGTATGCTAGAGTGATAACTATTGTTGTAAGTAAATTCCGCGTATGGCAAGTGTTCATCCCAACTTCCACTAAGTTCTAATGCGCAAGCCCTTAGCATATCCTCCAGCGTTTGTATTGTACGCTCACTTTGCCCATCCGTTTGTGGGTTATAAGCCGTGCTTAATGCTAACGTAGTGCCCATTGCTTCTTGTACAAGACCCCAGAAACGTGAGGTAAACCTACCATCCCTATCGGATATTATGGACAGAGGTACACCATGCAATGTCACAATCTTTTCAACGTACAGACGCGCTAAACGCTCAGTGTTCCAATCTTCTTTGATGGGGATGAAATGGGCTGATTTCGTAAGATGATCAACAATCACCCATATAGCATCATGACCTTTCTTTGTCCGGGGCAATTTCGTCACCAGGTCCATTGCTATTTGCTCCCACTTCCACTCGGGAATTTCCGGCTGCTTTAAAAGTCCAGCTGGCTTTTGGTGCTCAGCTTTGACCATCGCACAAGTCATGCATCGGCTCACATATAGAGCTACATCACCTTTCATCCCAGGCCACCAAAAGTCCCTTTTTAGACCTTGGTACATCTTATCCGCTCCTGGATGAATCGAGTATTTTGAATTGTGAGCTTCATTCATTAATACCCCTCTCAGCCCATTGATCTTTGGGACCCAAGCTCTTCCTTTGAAGTACAAGATGCCTTCATCATCCCTATCGAACCTGGTTTCTACCCCACTCAATGCCTCTTCTTCAGTGTTCTTCCCTTCAAAAGCTTTTGCTTAATCTTCTAATAATCTGTCCCTTAAAGACATTTTCACTTGTAAGTGATAAATTCTTGTCCTCGATACCCTAGTGCTCACCTTCCTACTATGAGCGTCAGCAACAACATTTGCCTTTCCGGAATGGTACTTAATTTCGCACTCGTAATCGTTAAGTAGCTCCATCCACCTCCTTTGCCTCATGTTCAACATCTTCTGATCGAAGATGTGTTGCAAGCTCTTGTGATCGGTAAATATGGTGCACTTTGTGCCATAAAGATAATGTCGCCATATCTTCAAGGCAAACACTACGGCTCCTAGCTCCAAATCGTGTGTCGAATAATTCTTCTCATGTGGCTTCAATTGCCTAGATGCGTATGCAATAACCTTGTCTCTTTGCATTAGTACGCACCCTAGCCCTTTATTTGACGCATCACAATATACTACAAATCCTTCCATTCCATTTGGCAATGCTAGTATTGGTGCTTCATACAACATGTTCTTAAGCGTTTCAAACGCTTGCTCTTGTTCTTCACCCCATTCGAACTTTCTTGACTTTTGGGTCAATTGGGTTAAAGGTACCGCAATCTTAGAGAATCCTTGAATGAACCTCCTATAGTAACCTGCCAAACCTAGGAAGCTACGCACTTCCGTTGGTGTCTTAGGTGTCTCCCATTTCTTGATTGCTTCTATCTTAGACGGATCGACATGGATTCCTTCTTCGTTCACAACGTGCCCCAGAAATTGGACTTAGAAAACTTAGCATATAGCTTCTCGTCTCTAAGTAGCTGCAAGATTATCCTCAGGTGCTTCTCGTGCTCCTCCTTACTTCTAGAGTATATCAAAATGTCATCGATGAATACTATAACGAACTTGTCCAAGTATGGCCTACAAATCCTATTTATTAGGTCCATGAAAACGGCTGGCGCATTTGTGAGACCAAATGGCATCACTAGAAACTCATAATGCCCGTAGCGAGTTCTAAAGGCCGTTTTAGGTACATCTTCTTCTCGTACCCTCAACTGATGATAGCCGGACCTAAGGTCAATTTTCGAGAAGTGCGACGCTCCTTGCAGTTGGTCGAACAAATCGTCTATTCGCGGCAGCGGGTATCTATTCTTGATCGTCAATTTATTCAACTCTCTATAGTCGATGCACATTCTCAGAGTTCCATCCTTTTCTTGACAAAGAGAATTGGCGCACCCCATGGCGAAGAACTAGGTTGGATTAAACCTTTATCAAGCAATTCTTGCAATTGCTCCGTGTTGGTGCACATAAAGTGCACAAATTGTTGTCCGATGTAATAATTCTAAAAGGCTGAGAATTTCGTACATATATGCCTTACGAACTTTAAGTTCGTAAGAACTGTACATATATGCCTTACGAACTTTAAGTTCGTAAGAACTGTACATATATGCCTTACGAACTTTAAGTTCGTAAGAACTAATAAGTTCGTACAGCCCAGCCCATTTTGTACGAATTTGACAGCCCAGCCCATTTTGTACGAATTTGACAGCCCAGCCCATTTTGTACCTATAAATATAGGACTTAGGTTTCAGATTTGAGAGAGGATTTTAGTTGCAACAGAGGTCGTTCATAGGGATCGGGGTAGAGATCTATGCCCCGCCATTCCGCCACCATGTAATTCATTATCAAGAGTCGTCTCGATTGATTGTAATCCGGAATCATTGAGATGTATTTTAAACGGATTTATTCTTGTAATCATTCGACTAATGATAAATGAATTCTTTGTTTTTATCTCCTATTCATCAGTAAATTCGTAGCTATTTTGTTGTTGTTATCTTCGTGTTCATCATATAAACCCTAACGACGATTATAGACGGATTCCGCCTGTCTATGATCGTAGATCTCGTGTTAAACGATCTGGGAACACGTCATTCACGTGTTTCTACATGGTATCAGAGCCTTGGAGGATGATTTTTCCTCAAAGGAGATCTGGTAATTAGGTTTTATTGATGAAAATTCGAACAGAAGGCTAAGTTCGTTTTCCTTTAGCAAAACGAAGATAGAAAACGAATTTATCTAATTTTCGTTTTGAATCTTCATCAAACGAATATAGCTTACGAACTTAAGCTATCTTCGTTCAGAACCTCACCTTACGAAGATAGAAAACGAAGATAGAAAACGAAGATAGCCTTTTTCGTTTTCAGATTTCAACTAACGAATTTAGCTTACGAACTTAGCTATCTTCGTTATGAACTTTCACCTTACGAATTTAATAGCCTTACGAAGTTAGTAGCTTTGCTGATATAATGGTCTTACGAACTTACTAAGTTCGTAAGAAGATTATTCACCTTCTGAAGATTAAGTTCGTAATAACAAGCCTTTTGTCTTACGAACTTAGTGATCAACCTTTACGAAGATATTGTTGTTACGAACTTAACTAGTTCGTAATAAGAATAAGTTCGTAAGAAGAAGAACAAGTTCGTATATGTTGATGTTCAGACTACGAAGATGTTCTCAAGCTACTATGGAGGTTCGATATGTTTCAGTCTGAAGAATACATGCAGTTGATCAGAGGAAACACTATATTCCACATGAAAGGGAGATTTTTGAAACCGAAGACAATCAGATGGGCTGATTTTCAAAGTTTTGTAGAAAAATGAGGGGGGATAAAAATTCCTGATTTTTGAGCAAAACTTTTCTACATAACGATCAAAGGTTATTCTGATTGCTGATTATTGGAAATTCTACTTCTCTATTATATGCCGGTTAAGCACGACATGCAAATAGATCCGAGTGGATGATTGCTTATGTTTAATTCGGAGGTGGTTACTGTTGAGGGGGAGAACTACAATGAGAGGTGTTGGGTTAGTTGGTTGTCATGAAGATACAGAGAGTTTACAGGTTGAAGATCAGAGTGCAGTTTCAGAAGATCGAGTTTCAACATAAGAAGACCCGATATCTTTAGTTACGGGGGAGGCTATTTGTTTAGACTTTCTATAACTAATATCGGATTTTGAAGAATTGATTGCACCGGCCAAGGGGGAGTTTGTTGGTGCACATAAAGTGCACAAATTGTTGTCCGATGCAATAATTCTAAAAGGCTGAGAAATTCGTACATATATGCCTTACGAACTTTAAGTTCGTAAGAACTAATAAGTTCGTACAGCCCAGCCCATTTTGTACCTATAAATATAGGACTTAGGTTTCAGATTTGAGAGAGGATTTTAGTTGCAACAGAGGTCGTCCATAGGGATCGGGGTAGAGATCTATGCCCCGCCATTCCGCCACCATGTAATTCATTATCAAGAGTCGTCTCGATTGATTGTAATCCGGAATCATTGAGATGTATTTTAAACGGATTTATTCTTGTAATCATTCGACTAATGATAAATGAATTCTTTGTTTTTATCTCCTATTCATCAGTAAATTCGTAGCTATTTTGTTGTTGTTATCTTCGTGTTCATCATATAAACCCTAACGACGATTATAGACGGATTCCGCCTGTCTATGATCGTAGATCTCGTGTTAAACGATCTGGGAACACATCATTCACGTGTTTCTACACTCCGAGAGTTCTCGCATTTCGGAGGGCGCTAGCCTATACGGTGCTTTAGCTACGGGGGCTGCCCCGGGAACTAAATCGATAGCAAACTCTACTTGTCTCGCTGGGGGAAGTCCAGGTAGTTCGTCCGGAAATACATCTAGAAAATCTCTAACCACTATTACCTTGAGAGGATCCTTATCTTTCACCCGCTTATCCACTACTTGTGCCAAGTATGTGTGGTATTCCTTGCGTAAATACTTCCTCACTTTCATAGACGACACTATCTTAGGTTGGACTCCCGCCTTATGGCCTTGAACTATTAACACCTCATCGTTATCTAAAGGAATTTTAATGATCTTCTCATGGCAAAGTATTTCAGCACGCATTTTCGACAACCAATCCATTCCTACTATCACATCAAAACTCCTATTCATCAGTAAATTCGTAGCTATTTTGTTGTTGTTATCTTCGTGTTCATCATATAAACCCTAACGACGATTATAGACGGATTCCGCCTGTCTATGATCGTAGATCTCGTGTTAAACGATCTGGGAACACATCATTCACGTGTTTCTACACTCCGAGAGTTCTCGCATTTCGGAGGGCGCTAGCCTATACAGTGCTTTAGTTACGGGGGAGGCTATTTGTTTAGACTTTCTATAACTAATATCGGATTTTGAAGAATTGATTGCACCGGCCAAGGGGGAGTTTGTTGGTGCACATAAAGTGCACAAATTGTTGTCCGATGCAATAATTCTAAAAGGCTGAGAAATTCGTACATATATGCCTTACGAACTTTAAGTTCGTAAGAACTAATAAGTTCGTACAGCCCAGCCCATTTTGTACGAATTTGACAGCCCAGCCCATTTTGTACCTATAAATATAGGACTTAGGTTTCAGATTTGAGAGAGGATTTTAGTTGCAACAGAGGTCGTCCATAGGGATCGGGGTAGAGATCTATGCCCCGCCATTCCGCCACCATGTAATTCATTATCAAGAGTCGTCTCGATTGATTGTAATCCGGAATCATTGAGATGTATTTTAAACGGATTTATTCTTGTAATCATTCGACTAATGATAAATGAATTCTTTGTTTTTATCTCCTATTCATCAGTAAATTCGTAGCTATTTTGTTGTTGTTATCTTCGTGTTCATCATATAAACCCTAACGACGATTATAGACGGATTCCGCCTGTCTATGATCGTAGATCTCGTGTTAAACGATCTGGGAACACATCATTCACGTGTTTCTACACTCCGAGAGTTCTCGCATTTCGGAGGGCGCTAGCCTATACAGTGCTTTAGCTACGGGGGCTGCCCCGGGAACTAAATCGATAGCAAACTCTACTTGTCTCGCTGGGGGAAGTCCAGGTAGTTCGTCCGGAAATACATCTAGAAAATCTCTAACCACTATTACCTTGAGAGGATCCTTATCTTTCACCCGCTTATCCACTACTTGTGCCAAGTATGTGTGGTATTCCTTGCGTAAATACTTCCTCACTTTCATAGACGACACTATCTTAGGTTGGACTCCCGCCTTATGGCCTTGAACTATTAACACCTCATCGTTATCTAAAGGAATTTTAATGATCTTCTCATGGCAAAGTATTTCAGCACGCATTTTCGACAACCAATCCATTCCTACTATCACATCAAAACTTCCTATTTCTATGGGAATGAAGTCTATACTATAGTCCTTCTCATCTAAAATTAACTTACAATCAGCAATAATTTCCTTAGTCTTATACTCGTTTCCATTAGCATATTCAACAGAATAAGTTTCCTCAAGCTCACTAGGTATCTTATCAATTAATTCTTTAAATTCAAAAGAAATGAAACTTCTCTCGGCTCCAGAATCAAACAACATAGAGGCATAGACATTATTTAATGGAAATGTACCTACGATGACATTTGGGTCATCACGTGCCTCATTTGCTCCCATCGCATACACCCGTCCTCTTGCTGGACCTCCTTGGTTTCCTCGGTTCACGTTGTTACCTTGATTCCCTCCATTTGCTCTATTTCCACCATTTCCTTGGTTCACTCGATTCCCATTATTTCCTTGGTTTGCTTGATTCCCACGGTTGCCAACATTTCGAAAATTCCCACGATTATTGTTTATGTTTCCACGACATCCTTGAGCCCTTCCCAACCTAGGACAGGCGTTTCTCCAATGATCCATGGCCCCACATTCACGACATGCTCCGGGGTTTCCTCCAACTCTTGCTCCACTTCGGCAATAGGCAGCAAGGTGTCCAAATCGATTGCAAGTCGTGCACTGCCTACATTCTCCTCGATGGTGGTAGCCACAACGATTACATCTTGGCGGTATGCCACCGTTTGGGTTGGGGTTAACATCAGTAATTCCATAGTTTCTCACTACTTTTTGTCTTTAATCTGGCCCATTACCTTTGCTATCACCAAATCAATTTCCCCCCGCCTTGCCTAGAGCTTGGTTCACCACGCGAGTATCTCCCACTCCTAACCAAGTCATTTACTAACTTGGTTGCCAAGCTTATAGCTTCTTCAATTGTGGTGGGGTTCGCGGCCGTGACCATCAATCTGATCTCAGGTACTAACCCATAGATAAACCTTTCAACCTTCTTAGCCTCAGTGTTCACCATCTCAGGTACTAGCACACACAACTCGTGGAAGCGAATGGCATATGTCTTCAGCTCCATTCCTTTCATAGCATGGCTCCAAAACTCAATCTCCAACTTTTGCACCGCTGGGCGGGGACAGTATTCTTGCTTCATTTCCTCCTTGAGTTGCTCCCAAGTCAAAGCGTTCATTACGGCGCGACCTCTCGTAGTGACTCGGAGGTTCCACCAAGTGAGTGCCCTTCCTTGGAGCTTGCTAGCCGCAAACTTGACACGGTTAGCCGGTGCACAATCGATGATGTTCAAAATGGCTTCCATGCTTTGGAACCATGTGAGCAATCCAACAGGACCTTCCGTCCCATAGAACTCCTTGGGATTGCAAGACGCGAAAGTCTTGTAAGCATTCCTTTCATTGGCATTGCCTCCTCCATCTTGTCTTCTAGCCGTGTTGAGTGTAGCGGTCACATTCTCCGCAATTTGGGTGGCAATGTTTGGCATGGAGGCATTGATTTGTTGGGAGATAAGCTCAGCTAACTCGGCCCTTCGCTGGGCCTCTTCACTTGTTTCTCCGCCGGTCCTTCGTGGTGCCATGTCTCTACAAAGGATAATATAGTTTAGTCATTCGTGTATTGAATCATATGACATAAACTCGACTCACGACTTCTTGACCTCACACGAGTATATCTAAAGTTATTTAGTGCATAGAGGGCTCGTTCGCACCCATATGTATATTCATATTCTTTTCCTTAATCACGACACACTTGTCATTATGAGCAAATAAATGGCTAGGTAAAATTCTGAAATTTATCAACCATGCTTTCAAGGTTAGCTAAGAGAATTACAGAATCTGTGTACGAACTTGGAGCACGTAAAAGTGGCTTAAGATGGACGATCTGGGAAAAACTCATAAAATATAAAACGTATCCCTATGAGTTAAGTTTCACCTCCAACTGGAATCAGGTCAAAAGATGAAATAGAAATCCAGATATGGCCGTTCTACCAAAAGTGGTCAGAACTGATTTCCTGTTGTAACTATAACCTTTATAATAGGGATAACTATAACACAACAAGGATAGCACATCATGTAACCATAGAGAGGCATTAAGCATACATATATATCATTCAAGATAAGTTTACAAAATTGCTACATGCCAATTACGATGTGATCATCGTCACATATAAGCTAGAAAGTTCAAGAAACTGAAACAAAGTACAAACGTTCATACATCGAATAAGTTCATAAATAAAGAAGCCCTTAGGTTCATTTCCTAAGCATGAGAGATACCACGAGAGTGCAAACAACCGTGATCACACATCCCATCATAAATATCACTTCATTAACTCGACGAACTTCCGATATCGCCAACCTCGCATAATCCCCCGTTCGATCCATAACTCCCAAGGCTCTTTCCATCATCACCTCTTGAGTCCTTACCCTTAGTCTAGCATCCCTTAATCCATTTGCTATTCCCCACACCCTCTCCCTTTCTTCACGAGTCATACCAATGGGAGGTGGAGGGGGTACCCCGTAAACTGGGCGATGTGGTTCTTCTCCTTGACGCCTATGTCCGAGATGGTACCAGGGATGATCACGAGGAAGGCGCGGCGGAAAGTATGGGTCTTGGGCTGGAAATCGTCCGTCATTTAAGTTCATGGGTGCATCTTGTCTTGGCGGAGCGGGTGCTCTAGGGGCTGGTGGTGATGGTGGTGGCGAGGGTGAGCGGCGTCCAGGTTGGCTAGAGGCAACACTTCTAGCATTATCGTCTTCCGAGGGGTCTTCCATTGGCTCGGTCTCTTCTTCTTCTTCTTCTTGAAGTGGTTGGGGAGGTTGCTCTTGCTCTAGGCGTCTCCTTTCTTCCTCTTCCATGTGGTCCACGAATCCATACAAATTCCTTGGCCTAGGGGCTGATCCGGAAGTTCCACTTGCTTGCGACATGATGTTCCTACACAAGTTTCACAAGGCGTGAGATGACGACTCGACTCGACGCTTAGACGACCATGGACGACCGACTTGACCTTTGACGACCCATATGGCAACTTACGGACAGCAAGACGACTCGACGGACCATGAGACGACCTTAACCATTTGACAAGCAACCAACCAACTCGACCAACGACTCACAAGCTTAACAACCAAACAACGACATGACCATCCACAACCGACGACCAACTCGACTCGCACGACCAACTTATCCATTTATAATTAAAGTAACGACTAGGATTTAACTTGGGCATAGCTCTCATGTATTATATCTAAATGGACAAAGTAGTACTAGCCAAGTGGGGGTATTAACTAAGGGTTCTAATAGGTAATGCAAACATTGGATTTGGTTATGTATCTTTTGCACCAAGAATCGTTTTTAAAGTTCATTTTCAAAAGACTCATTTTGAATATTCCTTAGACAACCATTTCGATCATTCCATATTAAATTTTTAGTTAGGCATAGTTGATCAGGCTATGCATAAGTAAAACAAGAATACTTTATGATCGACTCAATTGTTTAAGAAATATTCGACTCGTTTTGAAAATACGTAGGTTATAGCAAAATCCTCTATAACCTTGGCTCTGATACCATTTTTCTGTAACACCCCGACTAAGGCGGAACACGAGATGTCACAGAACGACATGGTACAAAAGATTTAAATATAAAACATCACCATAAAGTTTCAAATGCCATTCAAATTCAAAAGGTTACAAGTTCAAGTTGACGTTTAATAAACATTACATGACCAAATTCATTATGAAAAGATCAAATGTTCGCATTACTAGTCCAACATGCAACAAATAAACACATCATCCATGAGGCGGTCCAAAGTGCTAACTTACTGCCCTAGACCTGAAAAGCATGAAGAAAAAGTGTCAACTACGAGAGTTGAGTGAGTTCATAGGTATATTCTACCAAATATACATACAAACAATTCAATTTATGAAGTAGTAAATCATGTAGTTTCCAAGAATATCGTTCATATTATCCGTACCCAAACCGTATGTTCAATCAATAATTTCCATCCACAATAATAATGATTTCCATTCAGCCCAAAGGCATAATTCGATGAGTATATGCTTGAGCCACTACTACGACCATTTACATGTCCCAACAACATAATATTTCATTTCAGAGCACAAGCTGTCAATCAAGTGCTTTAATCACAATTGGGGTCGTGCCATGGAGACGACCAATAATATAAAGATAGTTAGAGCACCGCTCGGGTCGGACTGGCAATGAAGGTGGCCACCAAGGCAGACCAAACATTCCACCGTTACCTATTTAGTGGGTGAGTGGACGACTCCTAGTTGCGCAACCCTCTAACTACAGGCCTCCACTATCGGAGTTAATAGTAGTGTACCGAAGTATCTCAGTTTGACAGAACTCAAGCTCATCGTATAACTTATAACACATTGAACATACAATATCCCATTTCATAATCATTCTTTCAAGAATCATTTCATATATATAAGGCCATTTTATTTATCATGCTTTTCACCCCGAAAGTAAACACATAAAAGAGTTTGAAAGGGGGCTATGACTCACTTGATTTGAGAGTGTTAGGGGCTGATCAAATGCGAGATCTTCGTCTAGTCTTGTTGCTCCCCAAGCAAGCCTAAACCATGGTATTTATATATACACAACGTAAGAGTGTGTAGCATGAACTAGTGTGCTAGATCATGAGATGTTTGCTAGTAGACTTGCCCATATTTGGTTGTTATTTAATTGTGGAATTAAGTACATTATGATGCTCTCATTATTTGGTTAAAAGAGATTTGGTGGTAGGAGTTGTTGTCTCATTAAACGTTTTTGTATGTTTATTGGAATTTCGGTAGTTTGGCTTGGATTTATATGATCTCTATTGTATACTTTGCTTAGTAATAATATTTGACATTAGTGGTCTTATAATATTAATATTTATGTATATTTCCTGATTTGTAATTATTTATTTAATTTAATAATATTTAATTACTTATTTATTCACTTTATTGATTTATTACTAAATAATTCCTTAAAAATACTTTTAAGTGTCATAATTGTCTTTATAAATTATGAATAATTTCTTTTGAGTTATCTTCTGATATATATGCTCCTTAATTTATAATTTCATGTTTTATACTTTTATTTGTGTATTTTCCATTAATTTTAATAACCATATTTAATTAGTTATTTTTACTTAATTATTTATCTTTAAATTATGTAACACATATCTCTTGACTCTTAACTATTTTTCTCCAGTAGGTTTTAGTTATTTTTATCAATGGTTATGATGATTTAACCCCATTCTTGATTTACATAATTTATTTATTGATTTCTATGTCTTTTTATTTACCATTTAAATTCATTAATTCATGGAAATTCTTAGAAATCATCACTAAACATTTTAGCCAAATAATCCCAGGCCCTTTAGGCAACTTTTATCAATATAAATTCATATCAATTCAACCTCTCTTGTGTCTTGCTCATTTTGAGGATTTTATGATTAAAATCGTTTACCGAAATAGTGGTTTTAGCCTCATTTCTTAAGCTATTAAGGTACTTCAAAATGGATTTTCATTCTTATTTCAATATTTACAGAAAGTCCATCATATTTTGGTGTCCAAAGTCGTGATAGTGGTGGTGGTGTGATATGTGCAATTTAGTGCTTTCGGTTAGTGATTATTTGACCCGAAAAGGTGATTTTTGAGCTTATTGTTGTCATGTACCAAAAGATCTTAGTTTTATACTTTTATTTCTGTATTTTCCATTAATTTTAATAACATATTTATTTAGTTATTTTTATCAATGGTTATGATGATTTAACCCCATTCTTGATTTACATAATTTATTTATTGATTTCTATGTCTTTTTATTTACCATTTAAATTCATTAATTCATGAAAATTCTTAGAAATCATCACTAAACATTTTAGACAAATAATCCCAGGCCCTTTAGGCAACTTTTATCAATATAAATTCATATCAATTCAACCTCTCTTGTGTCTTGCTCATTTTGAGGATTTTATGATTAAAATCGTTTACCGAAATAGTGGTTTTAGCCTCATTTCTTAAGCTATTAAGGTACTTCAAAATGGATTTTCATTCTTATTTCAATATTTACAGAAAGTCCATCATATTTTGGTGTCCAAAGTCGTGATAGTGGTGGTGGTGTGATATGTGCAATTTAGTGCTTTCGGTTAGTGATTATTTGACCCGAAAAGGTGATTTTTGAGCTTATTGTTGTCATGTACCAAAAGATCTGAGTTTTATACTTTTATTTCTGTATTTTCCATTAATTTTAATAACCATATTTATTTAGTTATTTTTATCAATGGTTATGATGATTTAACCCCATTCTTGATTTACATAATTTATTTATTGATTTCTATGTCTTTTTATTTACCATTTAAATTCATTAATTCAACAAAAGATCCAACTTTCTTAAATCTAGCATACATGCATTCAAATCAACACTTTTTTAATACCAACTTTTATAGATCTAACATTCAACAACATAAAAACATCTTTTAAATGAAAAATCTCAGAATATATTCTTCAAAAATATACAAAAACATTTAGATCTATCAAAAAGAAAATCACTTTAAAAGCTACTAATCTATAACAACACTTTTGGGTCTTAAACTTGTTGAATCCTTGGATTTTTCTTCTTAGATTCGACATGCATGAGCATGGAAAGAAAGATCCTATCAACTTTTCCCTCATTAAGTGTATATTACAAAGAAAACAAGAAGAAAGTATGAGTTTTTGATAAAACCTTTGAATATAAACAAAAACAAGATTAGATCTAGTAAAAAGGATGAAGATTATACCCTCTTGAACTTGGTTTTGATGGTGAAAAATGGGCAGAATTTTCATGACTCTTGAAGCCTCCAACAACCCTCAATCTAACCCAAAAACAATCCTTAAACCCTTGCTTAATATAACCCTTTAGTAATCTAACTTAATCCTTATTATTATTAAGTGTTTAACTTGATTTTTGTTGGTGTTTTCTTTGTTTGTGTTGGCCGAAAATGAGAAGAAGAAAGGAAGAGATGGAGAGTTTTTCTTGAGAGAAAAGAAGTGTGTGAAGAGTGTAAGAAGTGTGTGTTGGAGTGGTGAGTTCCAAGAGTGAAAGAGTGTAAGTATAGTTTTGAAATGAATGTGTGTGGTGTGAAGGGGGGAGGGCCGGCCTCATGGGGTATTGGGAGGGTTTTTCTCTTCTTTTTTTTTTTTATTAAAAATTTGTTGTATAAAATGTGTGTATGTGTTAGGTGTATGTATATGTATTTTGTAAGGTTAATTGTATTAGTTTGTAGTGTAAGTTAATTTTTATTCTAGTGTGTGTATATATATATATATGTCGTGTATATATATGTATGTATATATATTTTTTTATATATATTTATTTATATAATATTATATTATATTTATATATATATACATATATATATATACTTATTGTTATTTAAACACTTTTATGTACATATTCATTTATAAATATACTTTGAGATAGAAATCTTTATTCTCATGTCATATTTACTTAAATTGGTTTGGTGATTGATTTGTTGGACATTTATAAGAATTTTGATTGATATCTCATCTTGTGAGGCTCATTTTATCATTTATAACTTGATTAATCATCAATAAAATTTTTGTTCAATGGCATTTTATTAATTAAATTTAGGACTGAACAATAGCTTCGGATTGCTAAATTAGGGGAATTATCTACAAGCTTCAAGTATAACTATGGCTTGCGGGATCATAGACAACATAACTAGAACATATATAATGTTAAAAAGTAGGGTTGTTACAAATGATTTGTCTAATCATCTTTGATGTTTGGCCTTTGGGTTTGAACCTTTAATCATTGTTTAAGATAAGAGAAGAATGGATTTAATTACTATTATATTACTAGTGTATTTTAAATTATTTTCATTGGGATTCATCACCAAAAAGTTTATTCTTTTTATTCCTTATTAGATCCAAGTTGATTTTATTCTCTTGTTTGTATATTCTTTATTCTTTGTTTGTATGTGATAAAGAATGATTAAATTTAATGATTGAATAACATAAGAAAAATCAGAAATGTAAAGTAAACATTTGGACTCATTAACATGAGTGATGATGTGTTGATTGTGTACTTTTGTTTGGATCTATACATGTGAAAGAAATTACAACAGATTGTGTGGTTTCACATATTAAATTCTTACACAAGTATATATTCTCCATCAATCATGTTATATCACTTTTTGGTATTAATACATACTTGGGCACTAAAACTATAAGTGTATTGTACATGCGTGAGTATGAGCACAAGTATGTAATAGTACAAAAGATGCATATGTGTATATATATTTGATACTTATATGTTTCCTCTAGTACTGTTAGGACCAGTTTACTGATAAACTGGCCAGTCTCCAGTTGCACCTGGAGACCCAGTGAAACTGGAGACCCAGATGATTTGTCCAGAAATATATTGAAGTCCAGTTGCATCGTACAGTTAACGCAAATGAAGACTTTCTCCAGTTGAGAACTGACCAGTTGAAGAATCCTTCCAGTTGAAGTCGAAGACAACAAGTGGAAGATAGAGAATGACAATGGCAGCGAAGCCCAGTTGACATTCTAGTTAGTTACAAACTGGAGACCGTCAGTGGAAAGCCCTTACAAAGCTTTACACTGATTACGAGGAATTGACTTTTATGCTTTATGTGCCTTTACCCGGATAATAAGATTTATCTTATTATTTAAGTACAAAAAGGTACATAAAGCTGGTTGAATAAAGTTGCTTTATACTGCAACTTTACACTGCATTTTAAGGAATTAAATGCTATTCCTTAAATGCTCTCAACCACATTTGTACGGCCAAAGTTAACATCCCAATGTTAACTTTGCCTATAAATACAAGTCATTAGCACAACAAGAATATTTAAGTGAGAACACACTTCAAGTGAAAACTTCACACTTTGCAAACCTGCAATATTCTTGGTGAACTTGTGCAATATTCTCTCAATCGTAAAAAGGAACATTTTACAACTTTAAGTGTTTCGATTGTTTAGAGAAATTCCAAGTGTAGATCAATTGTAGTTCATAGGTTGTTAGGATATTTACATACTTGTATTATCTTGGTTCCGCAACAACATTGTAATTTATTTAAAGTTAATAAATAAATTACATTTGAAAATTACATATTGTCTCACCAATTTACTTTACAAGTATTTTTATTATTGCATTGTTCTTTACTTATTGTCACTTAAATAAGTAATCTATTTAGAACTTGGTATATACTCCTGTAACTGGTCGTCTCCAGTTCAGTGCTTATATTGCAAAGTAACTCCACCATTGACATTGAGGTGTCTTCAGGTAGTACCATCTTTAGAGAAGGACTTACAAGTGGTATCAGAGCAGAAGGCTAATAAACTTGCCTAGATCTGCTTAATATGAACACTACTGAAGGTGGAGATGGTTTTGGTCAAGGTGAAAACCCTTTGAATACTAATACACCACCTTTTCAAAATGTTAATACAAACCCTCCTCCTACTGCCCCAAATCACGTCCATGTACATTATTCTAACACTCCTGTTCCAAAATTTGATAGAAACAGTGAGACCTTTGGTACATGGAAGGCCAGAATGCTTTTGCATTTCGGTGGGATAGAGAGGTATATGTTGAAAATCCTTAAGGATGGACCATATATACCCATGTCTCTTGGGGCAAGTCCTCTTCTAGATCCAACTGGAAGAAGAGGTTCAAGAGAAAAGCTCGAAGACAATTGGTCTGATGAGGATCGTAGACTTGTAGATCTGGACACCAGACTCAAGAACATGATCCTTGGAGCTGTCCCTGAAGATCTAATTCCAACACTTGTGTTGTTCCCCAGTGCAAAGTCAATGTGGGATGAATTAGTTATTCAGTTTGAAGGAGGTGATGACACTATTGTCACCAGAAAGGTTGCCTTGAACAAGAAGTATGAATCTTTCTTTGCCTTGCCCAATGAAAGTCTAACTAGTACTTACACCAGATTTTCTAGCCTCATTAATCAGCTGAGGGGATTGGGTGTAGAGAAGGATAAGGATATTCTTCTTGAGAAGTTTTGTGATATTCTTCCTTCCAAATGGGAAAACATGGTCCTTGTCTTAAGACAAGGTAAAACCTTGCACAGTCATACTCTTGCATCGCTCTATGGAGCCTTCAGATTCACTGAAGATAATAATGTTGCAAGACTGGTGGCTGAGCAGGATGCCATGAAACATGCCCAGAGTTCCAAGGTTGCTAGTGTAACTAAGCGACCTTGTGCTGCTTTAATGTCTGCAGAGAGTGTCCAGGCACACTCAATGAAGGAGATGTCAAACAGTTTCTTGAACTCTGGCCTGACCACTGAAATCAGTGATGGTTGTGATGAAACTGAGGATGATGATCTGGTAGCCATGATTGCTAAAACCTTTAACAGGTTTAAGCATAAATCTAAAAGATTTAATGGCCCAAACAATGCTTCTAGCTCCAGCTCTCTGGATAAAACCAATCTTACTTGCTATAAATGCGGTAAGAAAGGTCACTTTATGAAGGAATGCAAATCTAGTCAGATGAACAACCAAACTGGCCCCCCTGTCCCTAATTTCAATAGACCTGATGATAGCTACAAAGCTAAATATCAGAAGCTTAAGGCCCAGATTTCCCTCTTGTCCATGGAAAAAGAAAAAGATCAGTGCTTGATGGCACAAACTGAGGGAAAATGGTAGTACTCTGATGACTCATCAGCTGATGAAGAAGAGGAAAGGGACATGTGTTTCCTGGCGTTGGAAGATCAACAGCAGCATGTGGCAAAAGAAGATGTCATCACTGGAAGATGGGTGGACATCATTTTGAAGAAGGTATGTGATTATGACAACCAAGTTGACCCAGAACTGAAACTGGACCTTGCTGAATCATTAAGTGGTGATTTGGCTTTTGTGGAAATTGTTAGAGCAGATAGTGAAAGATATCTTGACACTATCTTAATTGAACTAAACAATGTTAAACCACAACTGAATGATTTACAAAGTGTCCAGTTGGCTCCCAAGGAGTCAGTTTTAAAAATTGAGGCTTTAGAACTTGATAATCAAAAACTATTTTCTGATCTTGAAAAAGAACAAAAGATTATCAAGTCATGGGTAAAAGCATCTGGAAAGAACTATGATGCATTTTCTAGAACTATCGATGCCCAGAAGAATGCATGGAAATCTGGAGATCTGGAGATGGCAGCTCTCATACCAGATCTTCATGCATTGCCTCCAGCTCTCAGGGTTGAAACTTCTTATGATCAACCTGAAGCTATTGAAACTGAACCCATTGAGACCACCCCCATTGAGGTTAAACCTGGAGCCAAACAGGCTAGTGCTCCAGTTAAAAAGGCCACTGGTAACAAGCCTTTACCTCATAAGTCTAAGGAGCCCAAGACCTGAAAGACTAAAACTACAGCTGAACCAAGGTCCAAGGTTCAGCAGCCTGATGAAAACTATATTTTGTTTAAACTGGAAAGTCAACTCCAACTTTTGTCTCGACAGGTTCAGAGTTGTACTGCCCAGATTAAAAATCTGGAAGGAGGTTCATCACCTCCAGTTTTTAAACAAAATATTAAACCCCCTTCAAAACCAAAACAAAAGAATGTTCCATCTGGAACAAAATCTGATAAGAAAAAGGGAGCAGGTATCAAATACCAATCGTTTTTACTCCTGCACCTGGAGCTGGTGAAAAAGCTCCAGATGCAGCCTCCAGTTCAACACCACAACAATCAACTGTGACTTCTGTAGAGAAGTCCAGTGAACCCATCAAGAAAAGATGGGTTCACAAAAATAACTGATGATTTTTGTGGGTGTGCAGGGCGATCGAAAGAAGAATATCTGGTATCTAGACAGCGCTGCTGGCCAGACTATGACCGGATGTAAGCCCCTGCTTGAAGAGTTCACTGTCCAAGATGGACCGACAGTGACGTTTGGTAATGATCAAAGTGGAAAGACTGAAGGATATGGTGTGCTCAATAACGGACATGTCGAATTCAAAAAAGTTGCATTTGTGAATGGTTTGAAATACAACCTGATCAGTGTCAGCCACCTTTGTGATGATGGCTTCAGAGTTTTGTTCGATATTGCTCAAGGCACCATATTTAACAAGGATTGGAAAGTGGTGATGGTTGCACCAAGAAAAGGAAATGTGTACATCATGGATATGGAACCAGCTCCAAAAGAGCAGTGCTTCTAAACCAAAGCTGATGAAGACACCAACTGGCTGTGGCATAAAAGATTATCCCATCTTAATTTTAAAAATATTAACAAGTTGTCTCGCAAACAACTGGTTGATGGGATACCACAGATTCTTTTAATAAAGAAAAGCCATGTCCAGGGTGTGAGATGGGCAAGCAGAAAAGGGTCAGTTTCAAAACTAGGCAAAACTTTAACATCACTGAACCTCTTCACATGCTACATATGGACCTCTTTGGTCCAGTGAATGTTCAAACTAGAGATGGAAAGAAATACACTCTAGTTGTGGTCGATGAATTCACCAGATACTGCTGGGTGGTATTCCTCAGATCCAAAAGTGATGCACCTGCTGAAATCATCTCTCTCATCAAAAGAATTCAACTCAAGTATACTCGAAAAGTCTGTCAGTTGCGAAGTGATAATGGTACTGAATTTCGAAATAAGGTACTTGAAACATTTTGCAATGACACTGGCATCTCTCAAAACTTCTCATCAGCACACTCTCCAGAGCAGAATGGAGTTGTGGAAAGAAAGAATCGCACACTGATAGAAGCAGCCAGAAGTATGCTATCTGAATCAGGTCTTCCCACCAGTTTTGGGGCTGAAGCAGTTGCAACTGCTTGTCACACCCAAAACCGGTCAGTCTACATCAAGAGACATAAGAAGACTGCCTATGAAGTACTCAGGAATCGTAAACCAAATATTAGATATTTTCATGTATTTGGTTGTCCAGTTTATATCTTAAACGATTCCAGTCAGCTTGGAAAGTTTGATGCAAAAACTGACGAAGGGGTATTTTTAGGTTATTCAGATATTCGAAAGGCCTTTAGAGTTTATAATTATAGACTCCAAAAGGTTCATGAGACAATTCATGTCACATTCGACGAATCAACTGAAGCAATCAACAAGAGACCAAGCCTTGATATTACTCCAGTCGTTCCAATAAATTTTGGCTAAACTGACCAAGTTCATCAGTGAGTTGTTTCACCAAAAGATGTTTCTAGTTACAACAAATTGGAACCAGTTAAGAAGAAGAGCAGCACCAATGACACATAATTCAATCCCTTCATCAATTTCAACTTATCACAAGAATTGGTGATTGGATCAGATGTACGTGCCACTCCAATATCAGCACCAGTTCAAACTCCAACTTTTTCAGTTCTTCAAGAAATGTTTTTGAATGATGAATTTCATGATGCAAATTGTGACCTCATTGACTCTGATGAGGATGTAGAAGTAGTTTGGACTGATCCTCCTCCAGAAGCTACAGCAACTGAAGAAGATCGCCAGGTGACTTGCACTGATATTGTTTTACACTAGCCTAGTCAATACACTAGATGGACTCGAGCACATCCAATTGAACAGATTGTGGGAGATCCAAATAGTGGGGTTCAGACTAGAAGAGCCACCAGTGAGCAATGCTTAAACGCCACCTTCTTATCTCTAATTGAACCAAAGAAGATTGACGAGGCTATGGCAGACCCAAGCTGGGTGGAAGCTATGCAAGAAGAGCTCGTCAGTTTGAAAGGAACAATGTTTGGGAGCTTGTTCCTTGTCCACCAGGGTTAAAGAAAGAACCTATTGGTACAAGATGGGTCTACCGAAACAAGATGGATGAAGATGGCCATGTTGCAAGAAACAAGGCCAGATTAGTTGCCCAGGGTTATTGTCAAGCAGAAGGCGTTGACTTTGATGAAACTTTTGCTCCAGTTGCAAGACTTGAAGCCATCAGAATATTTCTGGCTTATGCAGCCCATCTGCAGTTTAAAGTCTTCCAGATAGATGTCAAAAGTGCGTTCCTTAATGGAACATTGGAAGAAGTTGTGTGTGTTAAGCAGACTCCAGGCTTCATCGATGAGAAGCATCCTCATTGGGTCTATAGACTGAACAAAGCTTTGTATGGTCTTAGACAAGCCCCAAGAGCCTGGTATGATACTTTAACTAAACATCATCTTAAAAATGTGTGAGTCCCTTTAATTACGAGATGTTTAACCAATGAAAGTGTAAAATACAACAAGTCTAATAATCACTAGATTGGACTAGTATTACTTGTAAATAAAGATGCAAGATATATAAACAAAGTAATACAAGACTTAAAGCAATAAACAAATAAAGTGGACCATTTTGTATGTTTCATGGGTATTTCATTTATTGATGTTTAAATAAAATACAAGGTTGTTGCGGAATCAAGATAACACAATTAAGTGTATATCCTAACAACCTATGAGTTACAATATGATCTATATTTGTCAAATAACTCTTTAGGATCGAGATACTTAAAGTTGTGAAGTATCCCTGTTTAAGATCGAGAGTATTTGGACAAATTCACTTTCATGCAAAGTGTTATGCTAAAAAGTATTTTTCTCAAGGATATGACTTTGTATTTATAGGCAACAAAATTCACCAGTAAATTTTGTGCCGTACAAATATGGTTGTATACATTTAATGATCCGACAAGAACATTAAATGTATTGGATAAGGAATAAGGATAAAGTCACATCAAGTGCAAGTGTATCCTTTTATCCAACCACCTTAACACACGTATACTTTGTTAAAGAACAAGTGGATTGTTCTTTGGAAAGTGTATTAAAGGCATAAGTCAAACCTCGATATCAGTGTTCAGACTTGTAGTATCTAGAACACTGACAATCCTCCAGTGTGCAGATCTGGTAAGACTTTCCAGTGGACTCTGCCATTTGTTAAGTCTTCTTCCTTCAGACTTCAGTCTTTGACTTCAGTCAGAATGTCTTCAGTAGAGTAGATCTGGACTGGGGTGAAGTCTTCAGTGAGCTAATATGGAGAATGCTCCAGATTACCTATACAAGTAAATGCTCACTAGTCTTCAATTATTTCTGGACAAATCTTTAGAGGGACTCCAGATTCCAAGTCTGGAGTAGGTCCAGTAGAGAAACGTTTTCTGGTCAGATCTTCAAGGGAGGCTCCAGTAGTCGGGTCTGGAGCGAGACCAGCAAAACAAGTTTTCTTAACAAACCTAAATAAGGTTCCAGTAGTCCAGTCTAGAGCCAGTCCAGTAAGTCTGGACTAAATCTGGACCTAACAAATTCCCCCTATTTGTTTAGAAATAATGTAAGTGTTTTCAGACTTATAGATATACAAATTTGTATGTCTGGAAAACACTTGGTCGATTTAAGTCTAAAAAATCTAAGTGACTGGAAAACACTTTATAGATCATGAGTGTTTTCAGTTTCATCTTTTAGGTTCTAACTTAGACTAAATCTGGTCATTTACTTATAAAAATAAAAAATTGCAACTATTATTACTTTCATCAAAAAGGAAAATAATTACAACTTTCATAAGACAAATAATTACAATAAGTACAATGATAAAAGGTTTAGGCCCTTCTTTTCGATGTCCTTTCTGGAGCATCTTCAGTAGCCTTCCTTTTTGGAGATGGAGATGATGGAACAGACACTGGTGGTCTCAGACCCAACACAGCTTCCATTTGTTGAACTTCTCTTCCAGACCTTTTCAACCTCTTCTTTCAAACCTGCCAGTGGTTGAACAACTTGACTATCCACTGCAGTTTGAACAGAATTCACCAGTCTGGTCTCCAAACCCTGGACTGCCACTTTAAAGTTTTCAGAATTTTGATTGGTGGCCAGTACCAGCTCATCTAACTTCTCGAACACTAACTTCTCATTCCCAGCGAAGAGGTTCATTTCTGATGCTAAGTTGTTTGACAATAGAGACTTGAAATCAGAAATAACCTGGGAAGATGACTGAAGTGATCTCTCCAGGTCCGCCACCTTACTAAGAAGGCCTTGGACCTCGGTTGAAGAAGAAGTGGAGAGACCAGTGGGTTGTTCCAGATGAGAGGTCATTCTCTCCATTACTGGTACTTGTGCCCAGACCTCTTCAGATTCAACATTTGAGTCTGGCACACTTTGTTCGGTTAGATTGACTGGTGGTTGAGTTGTTGGTGGATTGAAGTATGAGGTTGTTTGTGGAATTGAAGGTGGTGGAGGTGGTGGCATGTTCGATTCTGGTGGTGGTGGAGGCATTTCTGGTTCTGGTGATGGTAAGTTTGTTTCTGGTGGTGGTGGTGGCATTTCTGGTGAACTTTCAATTTGTACATTTTCTTCACCCAGAAAATTCATATCAACATCAAAGTTCTGCCCTTCAGAAATGGGAGAATCAGCCTCTTCCCAAAACAAATCACCAG
>CM067167.1:139284436-139310378 GCA_034093135.1 Erigeron breviscapus
CCAAACCCTAATTTGACCCAAAACACGATTTGAGCCGATTTAGGACTTGTAAATGTTCAAGATGACTAGAAATGCATAAACAAACATAAGTAGGTACAAATGAGATGAATTTGACTTACCAAAACTCCTCCTTGAGCTAAAACCCGAAATTAGGTCAAAATGGATAGAAACCTAGCACTATGACTTTGATTCTTCGATATGGTGACAAAGAGATGAAGACGGTGATGATTCTCGAGTTAAACTAGTTCCAAAACGCCAAATGATGCTAGAGAAATGAAGAGAGGAGATGTTTGGTCTTGCTTTTTACTTAGAGAGAAAAGAGGAAGAAAGAAAAGAGAAGATAGAAAAAATGAGAGGGGAAGAAAGGGATAAGGGGGAGGATGGGTCATTGGTGGCTGGTGGGTCATGGACTACCCACGGGCCGACCCGCTTCTCTTCTCCCGCCAAAATACAATCGTTACACATTTAAACACCCATCAAAACGTGTTATCGACTCGAATCACACAATGTCATTTAATTCACGAAACGACCCAAATAACTTCCACATTGCCATTTAATCACCAAAACGACCCGAATACTTTATTAATCTATATTGTTAGTCATATTACACGTAAAGTCAACGAGTCTAAATTCACGGATGTTACACAATATAAATTCAAATGGTGGAATAAGTTCTCTATAGAAAAAGCAAATGTTCAAGTTGTTAATAGATATTATAAGGAATTAACAAATCAACAAGAAAAAAGTCTCAAGTCTCCAGTTCAAGATTCCGAAGTTCTCAAAGAAGATCAAGAATATATTCAAAGGATTCAAGCTTGCAGTTCTCAAGAAGAAATATTAAAAATTTTTAATGAAATTCGGCATTCACCATCTCCTTCAAGAAATCATCACCAGACACTGAAGTATTTCAAGACTCTCAAGACCCATATGACATGATGTAGATATAATAATAAGAACGATAATAATAATATATTTTCAAGATATGATGTAGATATAATAATAATAATAAATTATAATAATAATGCATTTTCAAGATCAATCATTTAAGATAAAGACAAAAGACCTTTTATCAAAACCAATAATTTTACTTTTACAAAAGGAACGGCTATAATCAAAAGAAGTATCAATCATGTATCCATTTTGTCAAAAAGAAAATTCCAATAATTCAAAAAGAAGACAAAGTCCAGAAGACAAAGTCATTTTTGTCAAAAGTAGATTCCAATAATTCAAAAAGAAGACAAAGTCCGGTTGAAGACAATTTTCAATTATTCAAAAGAAGACATTATTTTCAATGACGTGGAAAGCAATCAATTATCAAAGAAGACTCCAGAAGACTCAAAGAAGAAGACTCCTCTCCTATATAAGAGAATGAAGACTCTTCATCAAAGACATCGAAAAATTATCGAATTCACATTCTCATTCATGTATGAAAAATTCCCCAAAACCAAAACTTATATTATCAACTACTCTATGTTCAAAGAATTTAGATTTTCAAATTATAGTAGCTCCTCCCGATTGTAAGACAATTGTTTGTAATCAAGATTTTCAATCAATAAATCCAGGTATTCTTTAAATATATGTTGTTTTCAATAATGTTTATTGCCATCATGCATACTTAATTCAATCATTCATGTCTATATATATATATAACTAAAATGAATACAAGATGAGTTAAGTATTAAAAACACAAGGTATGTATATACATACATACTTACACACACGACATACAAATACATAAATATATACTCTTGAACACAAACAACTAACTATACTCATATATATATATACAAATACATAATACACTTATATAAACAAACACACATTTAAATACCCTTATACACCTAAACACTTATACACTTATAAAAAAAAGAAAAAGGAGAAAACCCTTCAATTACCCCTCCCCCTTTTGTTTGGCCGTCCCCCCACCTTTCACACACACACACACTTCACATTCACTCTCACACACTCAAACATAATTTCTCTCAATAAACTCTTTCTCTTCTCCTCCACCTTCATAATTTTCGGCCCTAGTAAACAAGAAAAAGGTAAACAAGAGTCAATCTAAACTATAATAATAATAAGGGTTAAGCAAGGGTTGTTTCAAGATAAGATTAAGGGTTGTTTCAAGCTTGGATTAAGGGTTATTAGGAGCCTAAATAGGTCCGAAAAATCTGCCCAAAATCATTTTCAAAACCAAGTTCTTCAAGGGTATAAATCTTCATCTCTTTACTAGATCTATATTGTTCTTGTTTATATTCAAAGGTTTTATCAAAAGTTTATGTTTTCTTCTTGATTTCTTTGTTATATACACTTGATGAAGGCAAAGTTGATAGGATCTTTCTCCTCATGCATATGCATGTCGAAATCTATGAGAAAGATCCAAGGATTCAACAAGTTTAAGACCCAAAGGTGTTGTTATAGATTAGTAGCTTTTAAAGTGATTTTCCTTTTCATAGATATATATGTTTTTGTATATTTTGAAGAATATATTCTGAGATTTTTCATTAAAAAGATGTTTTTATGTTGTTGAAAGTTAGATCTATAAAGATTGGTATTGAAAAGTGTTGATTTGAATGAATGCATGTTAGATCTAAGAAAGTGGAATCTTGTTGTTGGATTATGAGATGGATATGGACTTGTATTAAGTGAAAAATATGTTAAAAGAGGTATAATAATCTGAAAATTTGATGTTAAGAGGTATAAAAATAAAGTATTAATCTTGTAAATGATGAACTCAAGTGTTAATAAAGCAAGAATGGTCATTGGTGAGTTGTTTGGACCCAAATACTTTCTGACAGAATTATTCTTCTGTCTTTGTACGGATAAACTGGGCATGTGAGGGCCGTTTCAAGCAAAACTTTCAAAATAAAAGTTGTAGATAAAAGAGTTAAGTTTAACCTCCAACTGGAATCACTCAAAAACACTAAACCAAACCAAAGATATGATTTTTCTACCAAAAGTGGTTCAAAACTGGATTTTTGTCTTAATGTTGAGTCAACTTTGACGATTTTTAATTTCTTAGCTAATAGGTTTCAGAAGTTTAAACTTGGTGTGGACTGAGTTCAAAGTGTCCCTAACTTAAAATAAAATTGGGAGATTTTTTTTAAATGTTCGTCATAGAAATCTTTTATAAAATATTTTGAGTCGCACAGCAGCTCTTGTTCTGACCAGTTTTGGTTTGGTAATTTTTAGAGGTAGTAAACAATGTCTAAAAATTTAGCAAAATTCACATAAATATAGGACACATATATGTCTCTGTATAAAAATCACCAACGTCCAAATAATTCAACTTAACCAAAAATAACTACTCAATATTTTATGAAAATAAGTGTTAAAACAGAAAATTCCAAGTAAAAGTTCTTCACAACAAAATAAGCTAAAAGTCACTAGATTGCAACTTTAACCAACTCCAACAATCTCGTAACAAAAAGTATTATAAACATACTGAAAATATGTCAAATAAAAGTTATAAAACTTAATTTGGTTATTAAATGGCAAAAACAAGCCTACAAATCACTAATTCGGTTCATATAAGCACTAACCGAAAGCTTTAATTTGCACACATCACACCACCACCACTATCACGACTTAAGACACCAAAATATAATGAACATTCTGTAAATAATGAAATAAGGATGAAAATCCATTTTGACGCATTTGAATTGCTCGAAAAATGAGGCTTAAATCACTATTTCGGTAAACGATTTATAAGCTTAGAATCCTCAAAATGAGCGAGACACAAGAGAGGTTGAATTGATATGATTTTTCCCATGATAAAAGTTGCCTAAAAGGCCTGGGATTTTTAGCCAAAAAGTTGTGTGGTGATTTCTAAGAATTTCTATTAATTATTAAATTTAAATGATAATTAAAAAGGTAAATAAATAAATAAATAAATTATATAAATCATGAAATTGGTTAAATAATCACAACCAATGATAAATAAATAAATAAATAAATAAATAAATAAATAAATAAATAAATAAATAAATAAATAAATAAATAAATAAATAAATAAATAAATAAATAAATAAATAAATAAATAAATAAATAAATAAATAAATAAATAAATAAATAAATAAATAAATAAATAAATAAATAAATAAATAAATAAATAAATAAATAAATAAATAAATAAATAAATAAATAAATAAATAAATAAATAAATAAATAAATAAATAAATAAATAAATAAATAAATAAATAAATAAATAAATAAATAAATAAATAAATAAATAAATAAATAAATAAATAAATAAATAAATAAATAAATAAATAAATAAATAAATAAATAAATAAATAAATAAATAAATAAATAAATAAATAAATAAATAAATAAATAAATAAATAAATAAATAAATAAATAAATAAATAAATAAATAAATAAATAAATAAATAAATAAATAAATAAATAAATAAATAAATAAATAAATAAATAAATAAATAAATAAATAAATAAATAAATAAATAAATAAATAAATAAATAAATAAATAAATAAATAAATAAATAAATAAATAAATAAATAAATAAATAAATAAATAAATAAATAAATAAATAAATAAATAAATAAATAAATAAATAAATAAATAAATAAATAAATAAATAAATAAATAAATAAATAAATAAATAAATAAATAAATAAATAAATAAATAAATAAATAAATAAATAAATAAATAAATAAATAAATAAATAAATAAATAAATAAATAAATAAATAAATAAATAAATAAATAAATAAATAAATAAATAAATAAATAAATAAATAAATAAATAAATAAATAAATAAATAAATAAATAAATATAATAAATAAATAAATAAATAAATAATATAAATAATAAATAATAAATAAATAAAGACAATTTAAGAACATAAAAGTATTAAGGAATTATTTAATTAATAAATCAATAAAATGAATAAATAATTAATTAAATAATATTAAATTAAATAAATAGTTATAAATCAGAAAGTATTCATAAATATTAATATTATAAAGTTACTAATGTCAAATATTATAATCAAGCAAAGCACACAATGGGGACCATGATAATCAAAGGCAAGTTACCGAAATTCTAACAACCTATAACTACATGTATAATGAAAGTGACCCTTTTACACCAACACTCTCTACAACCAAAAAGATGCAAATATTAACAATACACTTGGATCCCAAAATTTATAACAACATAATGGAAGTGGCATTCTTAGTGATGACTTAAGATAGGAACTTACGTACATTAGTCCTATCGTAGGGATAGTCTTGGCTTGGAATGTGATTGAGGAATATGACGGATATATGATTAAGGAAGCGATAGATGGGAAGTACCCAGTTTGGATAAGTGAATATAATATGCGGCATATCAAGGTGAGTCATAGCCCCCTTTCAAACTCTTTTATGTGTTTTACTTACGGGGTGAAAAGCATGATAAATAAAATGGCTTTATATATATGAAATGATTCTTGAAAGAATGATTATGAAATGGGATATATTGTATGTTCAATGTGTTATACGTTATACGATGAGCTTGAGTTCTGTCAAACCGAGATTCTTCGGTACACTACTATTTAACTCCGATAGTGGAGGCCTGTAGTTAGAGGGTTGCGCAACTAGAGTCGTCCACTCACCCACTAAATAGGTAACGGTGGAATGTTTGGTCTGCCTTTGTGGCCACCTTCATTGTCAGTCCAACCCGAGCGGTGCTCTAACTATCTGTATATATTATTGGTCGTCTCCATGGCACGACCCCAATTGTGATTAAAGCACTTGATTGACAGCTTGTGCTCTGAAATGAAATATTATGTTGTTGGGACATGTAAATGGTCTTAGTAGTGGCTCAAGCATATACTCATCGAATTATGCCTTTTGGCGGAACGGAAATTATTATTGCTGTGGATGGAAATTATTGATTGAACATACGGTTTGGGTATTGGACCTTATATGGAATCTTGAAAGTTGTTGAAATTGGCGATATTGAAACATTGATGACCGAATGGTTTTGGTATGATGAATGATCAATCGATTGATATATTTGTCTCTCACGATGAAAACTTTATAATTTACCATGGAATTCTCAACTATTTTGAAATGGATATGTAACGAGGTTTACTTGCAAACCTATGCACTCACCAACTACGTTTTCGTAGTTGACACTTTTTCTTCACGCTTTTCAGGAATTAGCGTAAGCTTTGAGGATTTATATGCATCATGATTGTTTGCATTGCACTTTGGAGTCAAAGATCAAACCTTGTGACGGGCAATGGAATTCGCCCGGATCATCGTAGTATACCATCTCATGTATTTGTTATTTGTTTCGTGGACTCAATATCCAAGTATAGTAGACGTATTGTACTTGGGAATTGGTTCACATGCTTGTACATTGTAAAATTATTTTTATCCAATAAAGCTATGGTGAATGTTATCTATTATCCTTTGTTTTGAATACTCGACTTTCTGTACATCTCAACGTTCCGTCTTAGTCGGGGTGTTACATTTTCCATCAATTTTATTCTGTAAAAATGCTTGACCATTCAATTTTATTGTGGACCAAAAAAAAAAAAGTTCGTACATTTTATTTTTTATTTTTTATTTCACCGTTATGGTAATTTTCCCCTCTTTGTTAACTTTGAAAAGAAGTAACAAAATAAAAAACAACCTTTTTCCATCAATCCAACCAACACCATACAAAGCTTTCACTTTGTTTTGAAGTTAATTAATTCATGGGATCTCTCCAATACAATCAAACATCATTTATGTCCCCAATTCCATTTTCTTGTAACACACTTAAAACAGCCTCCACAACAATAAAATCTTGTTGTTTTCGGACCATTGTTTCCAAGTATTTCTGTACATCTTCCCCAAAACTAAAAGCAGTAAAACCAGTAATAAGTAAAGTTTCTGCTGATGAACTTAAACAACAATGGCTTAATTCCCTTACTTGCGTGCCTAAGACAGAACGTTTGATGTTGCAGAATGAGGATGATGAGAGTTGTGGGAATGGTGGGGTTGTTTTCAATAATGCCGGTTCGCTGTGGGTTATCGGGGTTGACCCGGATGTTTCTGGTGCTTTGGCTGTCTTGAAAACCGATGATTTCGGCTTTTCTGCTCAGGTATTTTTTTTCCTTCCTTTTTTTTAAAATTATTTGTTGGGGTAGTGTTAATATATGGAATTTGGGATGTAAGTAATTTGTTTGTACAAGAATGATAACTGTAACCAATCTTGGCATAAGCGGGGTACGAAGAGGTGAAATATAGACAGTCTTACCATTAACCTAGGGTAGGGAGACGGCTTTCAGAAGGACCTCTGGCCTGTGGATATCTTTGTTGAAATAGAAAAGTTTAATTTGGGGGTGCTTTTTACAAGTGGGTATAGCTTATTGTGTTTTTATGAAATTCGAAGTGCAGTTTGAAAGGTTTGGCTATTAGGTGTGTTTTAGGTTATTTAGGGGGGAATGCACTTATATCAAGTGTGTACACTTTATTGCGTTTTTTTGATAGCCAGAACACAGTTTGAAGAGTTTGGCTGTTAGTTGCGTTTTGGGTTATATTAAGGGGAAAATGCACTTATTTCAAGTGTGTATACCTTATTGCGTTATAGAAAGCCAAAACACTGTATGAAGGGTTTGGCTATTAGGTGCATTGGAGCGTATTTTAAGGGAATACAGTGCTGCTTGTTTTGAAAGCAACTTTTAAGCCATAAGCACTTGTTATGCACTCCCAAACACCCTTGCTCAACCGGAACAACAAATGCATATAATAGAAACGTTCTTACACAAATGCACCAGCTAGTTCATTGCACTTACTTTTGTTTGGATGTGGTCATTAGAGGTATGGTTGGGTCTTTGTGTGTTCACCTAATTGAATAAGGAAGAAGGCATTTGTTATTCTTGGCCGAAACAAAACTAAACACAATGCTTTATGGAATACAACAGAACAGATACATTCTTTGAATGAACATATTGGTACATAAGCAAGTACAATAACCGAGGTGGAACATTTGTGTACATATGCCGCTATTAACTTGCCTGAAATTTGGGAACGCAAGTGTAGTTAACTTCTTAAGTTGTTTAATAGATACCCTTTTTGGTGCAAAAGTCATGTGGGTTAAGTTGATCTAAGACTGCATGCTTGGCGTGCATCTTGTTCAGTTGGGATTTTTATTTGTAGTTAAATGCGGTTACTGAAAAATTGTGGAGAAAGTGAACCTCTGTGTGAAACTTTTTTTCTTCAGTTATTCCTGAATTTGCTATTAACTTATGCTTTAGTCCATGTTTATTTGCATTTCTTCGGATGAATGTGTTCTATAGGAGCTGGCAGTTTACTTGTTTCTCTATTCTTTTATATGTCATTGCGGATATGCATCTTATGATCTGTAGCAATGAGATGTGGATGAACCACCTCATCTCTGAGTATGTTCCATCTATGTTAGAGAATAAATTTAGGTCTCTTACAGCTTGTGAGTTGTGTCGAATTCTTGATTTTTCATGTGGTGTACTATTGTAATGCAGGGAACACTCCTTTATAATGTCGCTGACCCTGGAAACGAAATTAAGTGATGTTCTTAATTGCCCGTATCAGCCATAAAGGAACTGTGTGTAATTGATTTTGCTTTAACTATATCTACATGTTGTATAACTGTTATAATATGTGAAATCAAGGGTAAAACTATGATTAAATAGTGTCGAACAATATTCCAGTTTTGGCTCCCTTTAGTTATTCATATCTTTACATTGGTATCACTTTGTTATTAGTTTACATGCAACGACCTTGTTTGTATGTTCTAGGGTCACACGCTACTGTTTCATCTCTGAGTATGTTCCATCTATGTTACAGAATAAATTTAGGTCTCTTACAGCTTATGACGAATTCTTGATGTTTCATGTCGTGTACTAGTGTTACGTGACCCTTCATGTGAAATTCAGTGATGTTCTGGATTGCCCGTATCAGCCACAAAGGAACCCTGTGATAATTAATCTTGCTTTCACTATCTCTACATCTTGTATAACTGTTATGATATGTGAAATCACGGGAAGTTATAACTTATAGTACTGAACTATTTTTTTGGTGATGTTTTGGCTCCCATTGGCTATTTATGTTTCTACATTGGTATGACTTTAATTTGTTTACATGCTACGACCTTGTTTATATGTTTTGGGTACATGCCAAATATCCCATCTCTGAGTATGCTCTATCTATGAAAATAAATATAGTTCTCTTACAGCTTATGATTTTTTCATGTGGTGTACTAGTTTAATGTAGGGAACAATCCTTTATAATAGTTGTTACGTGACCCTTCCAAGTAAAATTCAGTGATGTACTTGATTGCCCGAATCGGCCATAAAGGAACCATGTACAATTGATTTTGCTTTAAGTATCCCTTCGTGTTGCATCACTGTAAAATTAAGGGTAAAACTATACTTATATAGTACCAAACTATCTTTTTGGAGATGTTTTTGCTCCCGTTAGTTATTCATGTCTCTACATTGGTATGACTTTATTATTTATTTACATGCTACTACCTTGTTTGTATGTTTTAGGTATATGATTCCCCTAATGTGAAAGTGCTGGTAGGCAACCGTATTCGTCGTCGAATGGACACAAAGGCTATGGTTCAGTTATTGCGAAGTCTTGACATTCCAACTGGTTTGTTACTCTCTACTGATATTCGGTTTTGCCATGCTATTCGTTTCATTGAGCTTTAGATTCACCATTTTCTGCTTTTAAAACAATTATACTTGAATAAACAGTCTAGAGTTGGCAATTATAATCCTGTTTACTTATGACTGGGTAATATCTGGTATGTTTCCTCTTCAACGGGTGAGAGGGCTGCATTCATTGAGTGTCTTAAAAGGAAACGGGACAATGAGCCCACGTGGAATGTTACTAAAAGTGTAATCTGCTTTAAACCTTTTATATTATGCTGTCAAAAAAATAAAAAATAAATTACCTTTTGCATCATATATTTTTATTTATATTTAGTAGATAAATTACTTGCATGAATTTTTTTTTGGTAACATACTGTGCTTCTGGTCACCGAACCCATACAAAAGTTACTCATGTCAAACCATTACCCAACCCGTCTGACTCACCCTCTAGTTTATACTTTTCTTGGGGTTCTGCTGTAAGTAGTGCGAGTGTGTGCGTTTGGTTCTTACTTTCCAACTCCCTGAAGGGCCATTTATTTTTTATCTATTGTATATGCTTGTATTCATCAAAGGAGAAAAGCATAATTACGTTAGTTTATACACTTTAACAGCGTGTTGATCATGTTAATATCGTTTTGGGGCTTCCTTCTTTATATATATTTACATATTCTAAAAGATATTTGTTGTCAAATAGTCATAGCATCTTCAAATTCATATTATTAGCTTTGCATCAGGAACTACTGCGTACATAGAACAATCCCTTCCATATCCAGGAGACGGAAAACAGGTTAGATTTTCAGCATCGTCCTAATAAATGCACTAAAACACATAACCTTATCTTTTGTCTCGTTCCTACTGCCAGCCTGCAACAGAGCTTATTAACTGAGGATACCCCTAACCTATATAAAGAGTTTTACTACCAGTACACAACCCTCAACCTTCTTTAAATGTCATTTTGTCTTAGCATTTGAGCATTTCCTTCTTACAACTTCAAATAGCAGAAAGCACATACAGTTACTATTTCTTTATGAATCTAGCTGTATGTTTGTAATTATTAAGTATCACAAACTTCTCCGAAACACCCATTTAATTATATTTTCTTATGGACTGCAATATTTTTAGGGTGCACCCTGTTTTCGTCACCTAGCTGTGTCCACTTTTCACTTACCAATATTGTTGTATATAAAACAGGGTTGGTGGAGTGGCGGATTTAATTATGGGCTATGGATAGGCGTCCTACTAGCATCCGAAGTTTCCGTAGTCCCGGTGCCATCTGTGCGATGGAAACAAGAGTTTAAACTGTCCGGGAATGGCAAAACAAAGGTTTGTTTGGTTCCTAACGCAGGAAAAATAAATTTGCAAAGAAGCAATTATGTTTACGCTTGTTCATTAATACAAATAGTTAACTAGACTGAGTGCTTTTTCATCCTTTGTTGAAAATGTATATATTAACTGAGAATTGATGTTTTCTTCATATCTTTTGGTGGAAAATTCAACCTCTGACAACATTCTCTTTCAATCTCTAATATGTTGGCAGGACGATAGCAGGGCACTTGCATGCACCTTGTTTCCAATGTTAAGTTCATCGCTGAAAAGGAAAAAGGATCACGGTATGTACACGCCTACCTTATAATATTTCATATGGATGGGTTTGGTTAACGGTCACAACGGTTTGGATGAAAACTGGTTAATGTTTATGACAATTCATTGCCTGAAACGTGACCATTGTAATTCTATAAGTAATAGATGAATTTTATAAAGTGATTCAGAAGGTTTTATACACGTGAATATACATTTCTTCTATTATACCTTTGTCCATCTTAGTTAAACAACTAATTCAACCCATTTACATACGAAGGCATAAAATTGCCACATTTACATAACTTTCTAGTCTATATGCATCATTCATTCTATGTTCATCTGGAAGAAGCATCCCGCTAGTCATTATGTTCTTCTGTGGTCCATAATCCAGTGTTTTTGAATGGATTCTGCAGGCCGGGCTGAGGCTTTGCTCATTGCTGCATATGGGAAAGGCATAAAGTTGAGCTCTGATTCTACAAGTATTTCAGAGTCATCAACACCCACTGACATAGAGAATGCTATATAGTAGTTGTGTGATGCTCATGTTCTATATCTTCATGGCTAACCTCAGCTTGAATATGCATATGGTTGATGAACCTAGTTACACTTGGAATTGCTGGTTCATAGTATTCCATCAAGGAAAGCTTTCGTATGAATTCAATCAAGCCGATGCTAATGTACATGTGGCATTGATGGATTTGGTTAACTATTGGTAGTTTTTCAGTTACCTTGTAATTTACTTAGCTGAGGCCTAAAACTATAGTTATAGCTTGGACTTGTAATATGAGGAATTTAGAGGTTGGAAAATCAGTTTTAGGAGATTTGGAAGAATTGGATGAGCAGCCTTAATTCATCCATACGGGAACATATAGAACCTGATTCTTTTATTCATGCTATTGTTATTTACTGATGCAATTTATATGAATCGAGCAACGGATCTTAACCTTATGGGCAAACTGCAAATTGGTAGATCTTACCTTATTCTCCATTCAAGTTTTAGCAGAAGTTTGACCTCTGATCAGAGTGACTAGTGATAAGTTGATATATTTGTTAATCAGAATACAATTAGATAGTTGTATTTCAGCAGGCATAGAATATAAACATATATTAATCTATGTAGGTGCCATGAACGTACAAACAAAGATCGCTTGCTTACCAAGTGGTTAACATTGTTTTCTTGACCCGAGACAAATTTTTGAATCCTACATTTGGAAGTGTCATGTGGTACCGAAACAAAAATAAAGTAAATCATCTTTAATTGTCTAGCTATCTCTGAAAACAACATATAAGCAAATACAAAAAAATGATCCTTGCAATAATAGTGATGAATATCTTTTAGACCTCTGAAGTTCCTAAAGGGTTATCTCATATATAACTCCCTCAAGATTTGAAATCACTGATCGAGTCCCAGCAACTTCATTAATCTGCAACCCATGCTGAATGGCTTCTTTTGTAACCATTACGTCCATCCTGCAAAAATATGCATAAGAATTAAACTAAGATGATGCTAGGATGTTCATCTTGATAATGATTATATGATATTTGACAATGAACTATAGAAGATGGTCATTGGATGTGCATCTATTGTTTGAACTTATAATAATCATATTATCATATTCTGGAGGCTTACAACTACTTATTTATTAAGAAATGGTGTACGAACCGACATAAGATAACATTTTTAGAAACCAAAAAGATATCATATAAGTTACGTGATGGACCTTATTTTTACAATTACTGGTTTAAGAAAATACTTTCTGACTTTATGGTACTTTCAACGATAAGAAGACCATATAATTGCGTATTAAAAATCACATTTCTATTTACAAATGCTGAGTGATATATCAGCAGGGACTCAAGACTAAAGAGTGGTCATGACCATTTTGTCCTCTAAGTCACGTTACAAACCTTATTTAACCGAAAAAGGTTAGTATCCCATGACTTAAGGTACGAATCCAAATAATTATACTAATTCTATGTAGAAGGTTCGGAGGAGAGAAATTTACAAAATGAAAAAAATGTCCAGGGATGGTTTTTGCACCACTTCTCCATCTAATACTATAGAGTAACTACCCTATCCCCGTATGTCAATGTCCCCCCTCCTATTAACTCATCCATAACTTATTTAACAGACCAACTCACAACACCTTGAGGGACCTTCTGAATGCATATAAGTTGGTCAGAACAAAAAACTGCTTATACATGAAACCGCATGACGCCTGCAGGGTTGACAATTGGCCTAGGGAGCAGGAACCACTTTATAATGTAGAGCAAAAAGGTGTGTATTTGTGATTGTGTCTAACGCATTCACATGAGATATGTTAAACAGAACAGGTCACTTACATTTTTGAACGAGAGACATAAGCCAATATGAATTTGCACTGCTCTTTCCCGCAACGACTGAGAAGCTGTTTCACAGTGTCGAAGAGGGGAGGAACGCTGTTTTGCTGAAAACTTACAAATCGTCAAGGATAACTCGTGTGGATGCAATTTACACCCCTTAAATTGCACAACTTAATTCAAAAAGTATCGTTATATATGACTTAGAAAAGGTATCAAGCGGAATATACAAGTAAAAGAATGATAACAACGGTGCATGGACACTATAGTATTAGTAAACTATTAGAAACTAGATACAATGAACATTGCAACGAATGTGAGTTTTACAATTCAATTTGGTCTGAACCTTTGACCTTTCAGATGAAGACCAAAAGTAGGGGTGGCAGACCCAAGTCATAACCCGGCTCAACCAATTTGCCACCTCTGACTAAAAGTCTTCTTTAGCAAAGTCTACAACTATCAAAAGGAAATGATGATGCACATAGCTACTTGAGTCTGCAAGGGCCAAAGATGGACTTTTTGTTCGTACACCTATTCGCAATAAAGGGTGTTTCGTGACTCGAATGCATGAATGTGTGACCTTCCGGTCAAACATAGTAACCAAGATGGTTACTGTGAGGCTCGCCCCATGGCTTATTCATATCTAAACAGTCTAGACGCAGCTTCCTGCAAAAGCAGTGCCATCGCCATTTGAGATAAATAAATGCAGACGCACATGCAGATCACATGGAAAACTATCACCTACAGCATGCTGATAATATGAAAAATCCTCATTTTGAGACTTTCCTTTCATTATTTACCGATGCCCCAATGAATAGGAATAAAAGGGTTAGCAGTTAGCATAGCTCATTTTTAGACTTCCTTTTTCATTATTTACCAGATGCCCCAACGATTGATCTAGGTAAAAGCAAAAAAAGGTACGAGATTAGGCATGTAAAAGCAATCAAGAAGGAATTCTAAGCCTCGTGCAATTTGAAGAAGTCACTTCATGCACACAAAGAAAATAACATATAGTAATTCATAAATGATAAAACGACTAGGATATAGATGTCAGCTCCAAGAATCAGATCAAATCCCTCCGGATGTTTTTGTAATATATGGTTGAGCTGATCAGAGTTTCCCCATTCTAGTTTCTCCGCACTTAAAGCTGTTGACAATGACCCAGTTAGGTAGCAAGTACAAAAATATCTCTAACTTAGTAATCTTACCAGCACATGCATTAGGATTCTCAGAAGATTCATTAAGCTCTATGTTTTTCTTCAAGATCTGAAAAAACGTTATGTAAATAGTTACGACCCAGAAAATACAAGGCTTACCATGTCTTTATTCAGAAGAATGAGATCTTGCAATCATGCCTTGAGGACTTCATCGTTATGGTCTGTAAGCACAACTTCACGACAAAATCTGCTGCAAAGTATTCCAGTAATGCCTACAGACAGAGACCCAATTAATGCATACCGAGATATCTACAATTACCCATAAAACAAAGGAGAAACAAGTATATAATATTTATTTACAAACTACAAGCACAATAGAACTATAAGCTTAATTGTGGTTGGTAAAAAAGGATTGATGTAGGTTAACAAAGGGGGTCATCGATATATGTAGCTTCCAACAGCCTCATAAAACTTGTCATCCAGTTCTTATACTTGTTCATTTACATCTTTAATTCAGTAACACCTTTAGCTCTCTAGTCTTGAGAAGATACTTGGTTTTCCAAAGTAATTTACTTTACAAATCTCATCCATATTGTATCAATTAAATATGAACAAGTAAAAATCTAACACATCTTGATCTAAATGTCTCAAGCTGTGGTTCGACAGCAAAACAGTGCTTTCCACTATCTAAGAATACTCAAATTAAAAGTATTCAGACGAAGGAATTTAAATAAAATGAGATTGCATAAGATGATAAATGAAGGCAGAACGTTTGTAAGGAACTTTCTTTGTTTGATTGTTTCTCTCAAAAATACAAATACTCTCAGTATGCTTTTTTCCTACAATGAGTTTCGTTCTTTAGGAGGCTATCTCTCTCTTTCACTTTAAACCCTACATATAATCTAAAAATATTCAAAGTGACAATCTCTCCATGTTGACCAAGGTAACGATCATGGGTGCATGGGATTTAATTTGTGGAACAAGGGATTTTATGCGTGCGATTAGGAGCCCACTTCACCAATTACCATGCTTCCTTTTCTTTTCGTATTCTGTTAATCTGTTTTGACGTAGTCATGAGTTTGCAAAGGCCGAGTCATAACTATTTACTGCAACCTTTATTTTTCTTTTGCATTCTTTTCTTGTGTGACAAGGATCCCCAAGGATCACTATCAGAACCAAATCCACTTGTATTCGAACCATGAAACATATTATGGACACTCCTGGCCTTTTTCATTGTTATTATTCTCAGCACTTTGCGCAATATACAAGAATAAGAATTAGATCTTTCAAATCATTTTCCAAATCTTGAAAATATCTAGATTTACAGCCGATATTAGCCATACATAGATCGGAATTTGCCATCGTTACAAAAATCTTTACATGCTTTGCGAAAGTCGCTAATCGCTCCCAGGTCGGTCGACAAGTGAGTTGGGAGTACTCGGGTGTATGCGGTGAGTACTCGGGAGTCAAAGTGGCCAAGTCGGAGAGTACTCGGAATAATCGGCCGACTCGGGTCTACTCGACACCCTACCTTGTAGCGAGTATTCGGAGAGTACTCGACTCTACTCGGTGAGTTTTACAACAGTGATTGCTTGGCATCTTCAGTAGTTTGTTATGGTTTCCATTGAGGCCTCCATCCTTGTACCTTGAACACTAGTTTCTACCTATACCTTGTATTGTGAACAAAGAAATTTCCGTAATCTATATATTTTATGGTTATTTTTTTCCATAACATAAATAAATCTTGAATACAAAGGCCCTTGGAAACTATCAAGACCAAAGTACAATCGAAGATGCCAAACTTGTAACAGGACTTTGGAAGATTTAGTAACCTCCAAACAATACGAGTTGACAAAGACTTAAATAACTGATACCTAAAAAACTGAAACATTTTTATAAGATTCCATCCATTATATTTAGTATTTAGCAAATGGTACGTTCAGTCAAGGACTTGACTGATGGAAAAAGGCCAGAAACTTGTTCATAATAGTTGCATGTCCTGAATACTATGGGTCCTAGTTCTGACAATGAGAAACAATCTATGCTTGTTAAACCAACAATTTCAGTTCTGCCCCTTAGGTAATGTGTTGCGTCTTTATTCCCATTTTCTATTTTAACTAAAACATACAATATGGGATTGGTTAATAAAATGGTGGCTGCTTGGAAAATCAAGGCATTTCTCACTTAAAATGTAAATACTCTCTTTAAAAAGGATTTGACCTCAAGTAAAAAAAAACTACAAAGTTTAATGAAATGGAATTATAGGAAAACAAAGAGGAACCCCAAGAGTAGATTGACCACGTTTATCAGGTAATGCACATAACACTGCAAAGGTCACAAGTGAAAAGTGTTTAAACTTCAAAGGCACATCCCAAAGAGAAGAAAGACCAAATTAACCTTTCTCGTAAGGGAATCGCAACTACGCTACCGGCTACCATGGTGAGTTGGTTACAAGCTTTAACGATAATCATCAATTGCAAAATGGCAACCTACTTTATACACTTTTACCTTAATAACAATGTACTTCAAAAAGCACCATATATAGCAATATACATTCTCTTTTCATCCAACCATGAGCTAAAAAAACGTTGCAGGTATGTCTAGTTTGACAGGTAAAAACAAGTAAATTATGACGTCATGATTTCGTAGAAGTAAAATTATAGTTGCTGTTATTGGTAAAAAATGGAAGTATGTAGTTACTAGTAGTAATGCACAAAGTACTTTAAGTGGGAAGTAAATCAATATTTTGCACATATACCTAAAATATAAATATGCATTAAATAATACTGTATAGTCACTGAACATAACTGACCTACACCAGATCCTAATTCGACAGCAGAACATCCTTGCAAAAGCTCAGCATTATTTGAAAGGTACTCATTTAATAGTCTTGCACCAGGCCATACCAATTGCCCAGTCAAATCAAAATCAGCTGTGCCACAAAAAGGTAGTACGTGAACAGATTTTACATCACATCAAAAAACTAAACAGAATTAGTCGAGAGTAACAGCTTATAACTTTGTTGAAAATATTAACTTTTGCTTGTATTTTCATCACACGAGTAAACATATTACTTTGTATATGATATTACTGATTATTGAGACCTTAAACAAGGGATAAGAGCAACAATCATGATAGTAAAGAAATACATGTATTGATGATCTCTTGTATATATTCAATCACAGATCTCCAAAATACTGTGTTTGAGCACAGCAAAAAGGGCGAGTCTCATAACTAATAGCAGATAAACTAAAAGCATACTTGATTGTTGCTGGAAATAAAAGATGAACCATTCTTTCAGATATTTCAATATTTTCATGCCCTACAGAAAACAACATCAGCCACTTCTGATGTGAGCCCAATGAATGCTAACATGGTGAAAGCCTTTGTGCCTATCATATCACTGACCATGTAGTTACCAATAGCAAGGAGGCCACATCAGGGTGTAAGTCTGGAACATCAACAATCTTGACTTTGTTTTTGAACTACATAAGCTTTATATATAGATATAAAGGTCCACCAACAATCTTGACTTAACATAGGATTTCCTTCAAAAACAACGGCTTAAAGCTGTTTCCCAGTGTCACATCTAAGGATGTGAGATGTTGCCTCTTATTTTCTAGCCACAATCGCTGATCAATTTGGCATGCCAGGAACATAGCTAATGTCACATGGCAAGGTAACAAGTCAGTAAGTGGTTTGACCCGGGTTTGATACTGTGCACTTCTTCAAACTCACTAATGTATCCCAGATAAAGGTACATGATGTTTCCACGCAACAATGTGTAAGTCCATACCATAATGGGACTATCCATGACATGTAGGTGTTAAATTCCACTGTGGTATGGACTTGCACAATTTTGCATAATTCTTACAATCAAATCTAGTGTATTGGCCCTCTTATCCTATTAGCTTACATAGAGTTTTGGTGCCGAAAAATGATCCGACCAACACAAAAGTTTCACTAGGATTTGTTGCCAAAAGTGGTGTGGTGCAATATATTACAATCTAATCTAGTACATAAGCACTTTTTTATGTGGACAAATGAACAAGAAACCATAGTTCAAATATAATATACCCCTTATTTTTTAACGAAGCCTCTCATACGTCCATCTTAACACTGAAAGTTACCAAGATGCGGGTTCAAGTTCTCAACACTTTCCCAAAGAACCCAGTCTCAGTTATGATAATCGACTCCTTAGTCCTAGATTAATTAATTTTATCCAAACAAAGGCATGACAAAAGCACATACTAACACGTTGATGAAAACAATAACATATCGTCTCATTTTTTACTACTAATACATTCGATTATATTACTTCACCTCATTACAGCTTCAATAATCAAAGATCAATCAAATTCATGCTAATAACCAAACTTAAACAATAGTATAGCTCACACACAATTATAAACCAACTTTATTTCCAAATACCCATACACAAAAAGGACTAAAGTCACAAACTTTTTACAAAAAATGTAAAAAAGTAAAATAAAAGAAACTTACTGGAAGCTGATTGGAGACAAAGAAGCTGAAGAACATTAGACCCAAATGTAAAGGTAGTCAGCTCATAGCTATACACAACATTAGCATAAACAACAAAAGATATATATGTCAGTTATATAGTAGAGATATCCAAGCATATCTAGATATAGATATAGAGATAGAAATATATACTTGTTATCTAAAAAGAAATCTCCCAGACAAACTATATCATCATAATCATCATCATTAATATTACTCTCTACATTTGGTATGTTCAACTGGGTTTCTCTAGACATGCTGTTTTTGTGATGATCAGATATTGGGTTGAGAGATTTTGAGCTATTTCTGGGTTCTGGTGGCTAAAGATTTCAAAACTTTGATGAAAAGGGTTTTAGGTTCCGAATACTAGTAACCGGAGCCGGGCTATTCAAGAAATGACCCATCAACTTTTTTTTTTTTTTCCCAGCGTCATGACTTTGGGCCGCTGGCTTGGGTTTTTTTTTTTTTTGGGCGGCTAGTTAGGGGGTTTTTCCTCCTACCGGGTATTGGAGGGTGAGAAGGTATGTAAAACTAGCTTAAGCTAGAGCCTTCGCTGCGATGATTAATCCACACTTAAAAAACGAAACTATTTATAATAATAACAACAACCGAAAAACATGCAAGTTAAATATGTAGAAGAGGGTTTTTAAACCAATCATCCCGCGAAATACCAAGCTTCTTACACCTGCTCGTAACCCACAAATGTGACTGAGAAACAATGGTGTCAAACAGAAAGTCATCCCGGTTGTTTCCTGAAGAAAAAACACAATCGTTTCGAAATTTCCAAATATTCCAAATCATGCAAAAGATAACAGCTTCCATGCACATTTTCTTGGTAGATTTAAGCTGCAAAGTGTCGTGATTTTCAAAAAACTCTCCCAAGCTAGCATATCTTTGTAAAGGAACCTCAAGCCAAGAAGAGATAAGAGACCATAGTTTATCAGCAACCTTACAAGTCGAAAAAATATGTTACTGGTTTCAGGTTCAACCAAACACAGCGGGCATAAGATCGAAGGTACATCAATACCCTTGTTGGACAGGTTTGTTCGAGAGGGAAAACGGTCATGTAAGTCCCCCGGGTCTTACCGAACCGAGATTGACTTAAGGATATGTCGAGGTGCGGAATTCCTCGAGATAACCCACAGTTTCTATATCTACCTTTTATGATATATATATATATCACTATATATATATATATCTTTATATATATATATATATATATATATATATATATATATATATATATATATATATATCTTTTGCGTGAATATAAACACTCGTATTTGGTTACAATAGTGAAACGGCTCTCCGGACAAACTTTACCAACCAACGTGGTAATCTAAGTCTACGAGCCGTCCAAACCGGGTGTGTGTTTGCGGTTCGTGCGTGAGCCGAGTACTACCCACAAGATCAACCTTGCGTGTTCTTAGGTTTCTCTCTCTAGGTTTTGCTCGTTTCTCTCTCTACCCTCTTGTTTTTGAATCACGCATACACACACCTATTTATAGGCAAGTGACAAGAACTCTCAAATCCAATGGATTTGAGTGTTCTCATGTCAAGCCCATTAGGGTTTTGGCCTGTTTGTGTGTTTCCCAGAACACACAAACTGTTTGAGAGTTCTTATGAACAAGCATGCTTTTGCTTGTTTCCACAGAAACTCTCAAATCCATTTGAGTGTTCTCATGTCAAGCCCATTAGGGTTTTGGCCTGTTTGTGTGTTTCCCAGAACACACAAACTGTTTGAGAGTTCTTATGAACAAGCAAGCTTTTGCTCGTTCCCAAGAACCCTCAAATAACACTTAGGAATATTTGAGTTAATGTTTCAACTGCTGTCAAGACGCAGAACCAACATTAACTCAGCCAATGTTTATACTGCTGTAAATATACGCAGAACCAACATTAGCTACGACAATGTTTCTACTGCTGTGAATACGCAGAAACACAATTAACTTAACTTCCATCTGGAAGTACATTAAGTTAATATTTCAACTGCTGTTAAACGCAGAAACACAATTAACTTAACTTCCATCTGGAAGTACATTAAGTTAATATTTCAACTGCTGTTAAACGCAGAAACAATATTAACTTAATGACTCTTTACATGTAATGTCTAGAACCTGTAAAACACAAATAATAAACAAACATATAAACATAAATGGATCCCAATATGATCAACAATATATGCCAAGGTAATATTATTGACAAACGGTAATTACAAGATAAATTACAAGACTTGAATATATGTAAATATACGTTACACATCTAGAATGCTTTTGTCACCGAGAAACATGCACCAACAGTCTCCCCCTTGATACTAGCATCTAGATGTGACCTTCAAGTCTTCGTTTGTCATCCTAAGTGCTGGCCAAAAACCCTGTCATCAGGAACTTCAGGTGTTACACCCACTGGACTCCTGCTCTTCTTTTCAATCACCTCAGCAGTACCCGACTCCCGATTTGAGTCTAACTCTGATTGATTGTCTACCCCAACCTTGCTCTTTGCACCGGTTGCTTATAGAGATAGCTCATTTGATCCCTTTACATTTGGATCAAGTAGATCAAGTATTACATTAAGATATGAACACTTGTCTTGAGCTGAAGATACAGATGAATCTTCAAACATGCTCCCATACTCATCAAAATTGAAGTACGCAGCAATGTCGTCCAGGAGTTCACTCCCAACTTCTTCCTCAGCAGTTGGTCTGACCTGAATGCCGACTCCTACTCCTCCAGTCGGTTGTTCCTGGATACCAGCCACTTCCTCTACGGCCGGTGGATTAGATGAAGAAGCACCAGCTTGGCCAGATTGACCTTGCTGACCTTGCTCCCCCTGAGCTGCATTGACGTTTGAGCCCTGAAATCTCTGAATCTCCTCCTGCTGTCTGGAACCGCTTGGATCCTCATCCTCATCATCCCTTCGATGATGTTTGAGAGTGTCATCCTTGCATCCAGACTTCTCCCCCTGAGATTCAAGATTTTTGATCTTGTTATGCAGCTCAGCAGACCTCTTACCTAAGCTCTCAAGATGCTTAGCCTGACCTTTCAGCAATTTGTGGTGCACCCCAATGGAATCAACAATCCCATTAACATAATTGATTGTTGCTTCCTGGGCTTCTTGCAGGTCATACTGGCTATTCCCCAACTCTAGGTGACTTTGTCTTATGAGGTCAGCATCTCTACGGTGTGACTCTTCTTTTCCTTTAAGTTTGTCAGACAAGCTGGCAACTAGAGCTCTCATCCGCTGGATGTCCTCAGCTAACTTGGATACTCTCTCCTTGTTAATCTGAGCAGCTCCTTGCTGTGAAGAAGTCACTGATGGTCTTGTTGTAGATGGTGGAGTCATTGACGAAGACATGATTGGTGTGATTGTAGAGCTGTGAGGCCTTGCAGTCATCAAGACTGGTCTATCTCCAATCTTGATTCCTAAAAGTCTGATTACTTTTGGAGGTGACTGGTCATTTTCTGCATTAAACAGTGATACTACAACTGGTTTGATGACAGGCGGACTGACATGAACTTGAGGAGTTGATGGTGCTGCTGAAATCGAGGAAGGTGCACCCATCAATCCTTTACCTCTATCCTCAGTATGGAGAGGTCCTTCAGTCATAGCTTCCGTTAAGTCCTGCACAGGCTCTTGAACACTTGGTGTCGGTTCATCCAAATCTTGTCTTGTCTCTTCCACCTCTGAAAAATATGTCTCCGCAATGAGCCCGAGAGACTCATTTACATTAGACACCTCGGCGTCCTGACGTTGTCTCTTTCTGCTGAGACTTCGCCCCGACCCAGAGGGATCTTCTTCTTCTACAACTGGCCGGGAATCAGCTTCGGCCATGGGGAGATCCACTGCTGCAGAAGTATTACCAACACCTTGACCTATGGGTACTCTGCCAGCAGCATTATCTTGACCATCATCCCCGTCATCATCTCCATCATCATCCCCGTTTCCTCCTTCGCCTTGATTGACATCTCCTCCAATGTCATCAGCAGCGTCGTCTTGGTTATCTATAACCATATCGTCGACGTGCTCTGCACCCAAACCCCTATCGTCAACATCCTTGTTGACTTCTTGGTTCTGTGCATTAACTTGTTCAACAACGATCTCAGTATTTGCTTGAGCAGCCTCTTCCTGGATCAACAACTCTTGAGGAGCCTCTGCTGCAGCTGGAGGTGGTTGTTCTGGTTGCTGTTGTTGTTGTTGTTGTTGTTGTTGTGGTTATATCACTGGTGCCACTGGAGGTTGTGGAGGGACTGGCTGTGGAGCAGCAGCAACATCGCCTTCAACATCAGAATCCTCGTGCGCAAATCCATCATGTTCAGGTGCAACATAATTTGGATTAACAAGCGCCCCAAAGAGGTTTCTGTCCCTCGGTCGAGCCTGTGGTGGAAGATTTCCACGGTATCTAAAACTATCATTAAAGATACGATTAGGCATCGTCGTCACCGATTCAGTAGGACCCTCCGGAACAAGATTGGGTAGTCGAGCATTAATGATCAGCATCACGAACCTCGGATACATCAAGAATCTCTCATCATCCCTTGCCCTTATCTGCCTACACATCTCATTAAAGATATAACGAGAGAAGCTATAAGGCTTGTTCAGCACCAAAGAAATCACTTGTGATTGGGTTTCGACATTCAATGAATCGTAACCCGACTTCTTATTGCTCAAAGCAACAAGAATCACATGTGAAAAGAATTTCCATCTGCCCATCAAACAATTCTTCTGAAATGTGTTTCGATTTGCAGGACCAACATACCCCATTCTTCTGAATGCTCCCAATCTAAGTGCTTGGGGATATGTGGTTGGACCATTCACTCCTCCCTTTTGGTCTTCAGTTCCCAAGTCGAGAATACCAATCAAGTTAGAGGCAGTGAACTGGAAGGTCTGACTGTTCACCTTCGCTTCAATGCTTGAGACAGCACCAGGTAACAATCTTGCAGATGCCCAGAATTGACTTAAGAAAGTCAGATAGATAACTGGGTCAGCCGTGAGAACATGTCTGATTCTTGATTGCTGCAGAAACTCAAGAATCCTAACAAATCTCTCAGCGTTGGCTTGATTCACATCCAAGTCGATCAAGTAGTTATGATTCTTGTGAAAGTGTCTCTCAGCCATCTGCAAAAGGATATAAACAACAACCAAACAAACGATTAGCAACAACACATAAAGCCGAACTTTAAAGCTCTTAACATTTTCTAAGCCCCTGAAACTCTTAGTTTCATCGGCTCTGAAAATGTTATCAACTTTAACAATCGACCAACAAGTTGAACGATAAAAATCTTAGTGTTTTCCAAGATATTGAAACCCTTTGTTTCATAATCCTCTAAAACAATACCAATTTTATCGAATCAACACGTCGAAATTAAAACATTCTGTGTTTTCCAAGGTCGCGAAACCATTTGTTTCATAACCTTCTAAAACATTTAGTTTTAATAAACGACACTTTGAACTTTACTAAATTTAACTAAAACCATTTGTTTTTCTTAAATTTTTTAAAGTTCAATATTATAAGGCAATTTGCACTTTCTAATTTGACTCATTTGATAATTTTCCCATTTTGAAAATTTTCCGAAGTCCTAGAACAAACAAATTCCTTATACACACACATATGGTGACAATACACACATATGGTGTCAGGTTTGACTGGATAATACGTGTTTTGTTTCATTTTTTACTTATTTAAAATTTTTTAAATATAAAATTTTTACAAGTCATGAAACACGCATATGAAGTAACAACACGCAAACGGTGACTGAACATGCAAATGGTGTATTTTACTTAGAAACACGCATATTAGTCAAATGCGTGTTTGTTTTGATGACGTCATCACCATAACACGCAAATCCTGGAAACGTTTGAAGATGAACTGGGTTCATATGAACACGCATATGGTGAAGAACACGCATACGACTGTTCATCATTCAAAACTTAATCCAGTCATTTTGAACCCTAAAACTCTTAAATCTGGTACGAATAGCATCTTATAAGTCCGATTTATCAGTTTATTGGTTCCATTTCATTAATAATGTCCTTTTTAGAGATTTATTTAACCGAAAATAAAAACTCTAAATCTTGACAAATACATATGAAATCTTGATTAAGAAACCTTGTTAATCATATACCTTTGTTCGATACGTGTTAATGTAAGTGTTTCTTGTATCTTAAACACGAAAATATCAAGTTTTGTGAATCGATGGATGTAAGTGAACAGTGCGAAGAAGATCACGCAAATGGGAGGGTTTTCGACGAAACACGCAAATGAGTATATTAAATGCGTATTTTTGGTCAGATATTTCTTTAAATACCCCTTCACAACACGCAAACCCTAAGACACATATACAAACACGCATATCAGGCCCAATGTGCCAGAACACGCATATCCGGCCCATCATGAAACACGCAAGTGAGCCCCAATAGGTAAAACACGCAAATACAAGTTTACTTGGCTAGAACACGCAAATTCAACCCAGTTAGGAAAATGCGCATATCAAGCCCAAAGTAAAACATGTAAATTATACCCACTTAACTACAATATGCATACTTAGCCCATTTTGCTAAAACATGCATATGAGTTCACTTGGTACTACTTGCATATTAAATTTGACCTATTTTTTCGATTCATGTGAACCTTGACTTTCCATAAAGTCAACTTTCACGAACTTGATTAACACACTGAAAATTCACAAAGAATTTTCTCGAACTTGGT
>CM067167.1:139311378-139425625 GCA_034093135.1 Erigeron breviscapus
ACTGAGACTGACAGTGAGACTTCTTTCTTTGCTAAGTCAGCAGCTCAACTAAATTGGTTGTGGCACAAGCGTATGTCGCATGTGAACTTCAAAACAATCAACTCACTGGCCAAAAAGAACCTTGTTCGTGGCCTTCCTCATCTCTCTTTTGAAAAAGATAGACTCTGTGACGCTTGTGAAAAAGGTAAAAGCCATAGATCTACCTTCAAAACAAAGCAAGCCAATTATGTTAAGGGTTGCTTTCATCTTCTTCACATGGACCTCTTTGGTCCATTGAATGTCCAAAGTCTAAAGGGTAACAAGTACACTTTAGTTATTATGGATGAATATTCACGATATACTTGGACTCTCTTTCTTCATTCCAAGAGTGATGTTGCTGAAGAGATTATCAATTTCATTAAGAAAATGGAAAATCTCAACAGCATAAGGGTTAAAGAACTCAGAAGTGATCATGGCACTGAGTTCAGAAACCACACTCTTGAATCCTTTTGTGCTGATCAAGGGATCTCACAAAACTTCTCTTCTGTTAGAACTCCTGAGCAAAATGGTGTTGCTGAAAGAAGAAACAGAACACTCATTGAGGCAGCACGCACCATGCTCAGTGAATCTTGCCTGCCTAGTAAATTCTGGGCAGAAGCTGTCAGCACTGCTTGTCACACTCAAAATAGATGCCTCATTGTTAAAAGGCATGAGAAGACAGCATATGAGGTTTTGAAAGGAAAGAAACCTCAATTAAATTATTTCCATGTCTTTGGATGTCCTGTTTTCATTCTTAATAACAAGGATCATTTAGGAAAATTTGATCCTAAAGCTGATGATGGTTACTTTCTTGGCAATTCTTCCATCAGCAAGGCCTTCAGAGTATTCAATACTCGTCTTCAAAAGGTAGATGAATCCATTCATGTTACTTTTGATGAAAGTTCATCTGCCCTTAAGGACATTCACCCTTCTTCATCTGAAGTCATTTTCAAAGAGCTCGCTGATCCTCTTACTGAGGAAGCTGACTCATTTGTTGATGCTTCTTGCTCGCTGCCTGAAAATAATTAGCACCCCACTCAGGATAAATCAGTTGATGCTGAACAAGATCAAGTTGCTGCTCATATCTACTTGATTGAGCCAATTGAGCCTATCTTAAGATCAATCCATGCTGCCTCAGCCAAACCTAGATCACTGGCTGAAGATGTGCATGCTGATGACTCTGCTGAGAAGAAGTTTCATGATGCATCAGCTAATGCTGATGATATGGAGTCAGCTGATGACTCCAACATCAATGATAACTTAACTCAGTTGAATGGCTTAACTGATCACACACCATCTGAACCCATTCTTACCATTGACTTCTCTTCTTATAATGATCTCTCTTCTATTCCCATCTCTCAGACTTCCGCTGACACTCAACTAGGTTCATCAAGTGTTCCAGCACTTAAATGGACTTCTAGTCATCCAGCTCACCAAGTAATTGGTGATCCTAATCAGGGGATCATTACTCGTTCAGCTACAAGAAACACTTGTCTCTATGTCAACTTCTTGTCCATTATAACTCCTAAGAATATAGGAGAAGCAATGGCTTATCCATCTTGGGTTGATGCCATGCAAAAGGAACTTACCCAGTTTCAACGACAGCATATCTAGTTTCTTGTTCCTCTACCTGCTGGCAAAGAGCCCATTGGAACAAAATGGGTTTATAGGAACAAAATGGACGAAGATGGTGTTGCTACCCGTAAGAAGGCTAGGCTGGTTGCATAAGGATACCTTCAAGAAGAAGGTGTCGATTATGATGAAACATTTGCACCAGTGGCCCGTCTAGAAGCAATTCGTCTATTTTTGGCACATGCTGCCTACAAAAACTTCACTGTATATCAAATGGATGTAAAGAGTGCTTTCCTAAATGGAAAAATCGATGAGGAAGTTTATGTTAAGCAGCCACCTGGTTTTGAAGATCCAGCCAAGCCACACCATGTCTATCGTCTTTATAAGGCTCTATCTATGGTCTTAAACAGGCTCCTAGAGCCTGGTATCCATTTTAATAAGTTTTAGCGAGGATACATTGACAGCACACTCTTCATCTATAGAAAGGGTGCTGATGTCCTTTATGTTCAAATTTATGTAGATGACATCATCTTTGGATCCTCCAGCAAGAAACTTTGCACCAAGTTCAGCTCACTGATGTCCTCTCACTTTGAGATGAGCATGATGGGTGAGCTGACCTTCTTTCTTAGTCTTCAAATTCGCCAACTCCCAAATGGCATCTTCATTAATCAGGAGAAGTACATTAGAGACATGCTGGCCAAGTTTGACATGTCTAATGTCACTCCTAAAGCCACTCCTATGTCTCCACCAAATAATCTCCATGCTGATCCAGATGGTAAGCATGTGAACCCCACTCACTACCGGGGAATGATTGGCTCGCTGATGTATCTCACAGCGAGTCGTCCTGATATCATGTTTGCTACTTGCTTATGTGCAAGATATCAAGCATCTCCTAGGGAATCTCATCTTCCCGTTGTTAAGAGAATCTTCAAGTATTTGAAAGGTACTTCTTCGCTGGGTCTTTGGTATCCCAAAGACTTCAGTTTTGACCTAGTTGCATACTCTGACTCTGACTATGCTGGTTGCATGTTAGATAGGAAAAGCACCAGTGGAGGATGTCAACTATTGGGGGGAAGCTGACTAGTTGGTCTAGTAAAAAACAGCACACAGTGTCCATCTCCACTGCTGAAGCAGAGTATGTATCAGCAGCGAGTTGTTGTGCACAAGTCCTCTGGATGAAAAACCAACTCGCTGACTATGACCTATAATTTTCTAAGATTCCCATTATGTGTGACAATACAAGTGCTATTGCTATCACACACAATCCTGTTCAGCATTCCAAGACCAAACACATAGACATTAGGTACCACTTTATTCGTGACCATGTCATGAAAGGGGATGTTGAAATTTACTTCATCCCCACTGATGACCAACTTGTGACATATTTACTAAACCCTTAGATGAAACCAGATTCAAGTATCTGGTCAGTAAGCTGGGAATGCTGAATGGTGAATCAGCGACATGATGTGTCATGTCTGCTGAAGTTCAACTTATCCTTCTTATGATAAGTTGAGATTTTTTACTTTTGAGTTAAAACCATCATCATCGAGTTTTAAGTCTGTCTTGCTCGCTGAACTTAAAAGTAATGAAGATCTTAAAGTCTTCATCTAGTCCAGCAGCAAACGGCTCTGGTAAAGACTCATCAAATCCGTTAGTCCCTGTTGCTTTGGGAAAAAGCAAAAATAAAGCAATGAAGAGCTCAAAGTCTTCATCTAGTCCAGCAGCAAACGGCTCTGGTAAAGACTCATCAAATCCGTTAGTCCCTGTTGCTTTGGGAAAAAGCAAAAATAAAGCAATGAAGAGCTCAAAGTCTTCATCTAGTCCAGCAGCAAACGGCTCTGGTAAAGACTTTTCAAATCCGTTGATGGCTGAGAGTTTGCCAAAAACTGTATTTATTGTTTGTCAACGACCAACATTAGTTGTGAAGTCGCTGACTGAAACTCATCTTCTAATAAGGTAACCAGATTTTCTATATCTTCAGTGGATATACTTCAATCACAACTAGTTTTAACGTGTGAGCATATCCACCAAGCATCTTTATCAATTTTTTATTAGAATTTCAAACGTTACCTCGATTTTCACCCTAATGGGCAACTTGTACTGTGTATACGCCGTAAACACTCAAGTAATTTTGAAAAATGAGGTACAAGTTGTCACATCATTCTCATTTTATACGTTACTCACATATGTATACATACACACTTTTATATATATTTTTTCGTATTTTGTATCTATATTATTCTAAATAATGCCTTTATGAGTCTTTTAATTTAATTTAAATTGTATTTTATTATGCCACGTATGAAAGAGAAAGAAAAACGACGGTTCCTTTGCAGAAGTGGGGGCCCATGATCATACCCTATATATACCCAAATCCTTTCATTTTCCACCTTTTACGCTTTCTTTACTCTCTCATATTCTCTCAAATCTTTTCTCTTTTCATTATCATCTTAACTATTCATCACTTCCTCATTTCCTTTCTTTCATTCAAATGGCCACCACTTCTGATCAAACTCTTGAAAACCAACCAGAATCATCCACTCAAATTGAGTTATCACCTGAGGATCTTACTACGCAAGAAGCCCTCAAAAATGTCCCTTTATACATGCATTCTGCTGAATTCGATCCTGAAACCATTCCTTCATCTTCTAAAGTCACCTTCCAACCCCAAAAGATAGCTATCAAATCAAATAACTATCTTGGCTCGCTTGAAGTGCCTTCGGGCATAAAAGGGTAACAGCCAATGTTTGATTTTATCAAGGCATGTCCAGTTAAAAAAGCTATCTACTTAGATCCTGAAGATATGTATGTCTATCTTCTCAGGGAATTCTGGTGGACTTGTGACTACCAGGTAGGGATTGATGCCATCTCTGGTACTGTCATGAAGAAGCAGCACACGATCACAATCACACCTAAAATCATTCGTACTGCTCTTGGTCTCCCTGATCAAACAAAAGAAAGACCGTTTGTGGATCCAGCGACTGCTGAACAATGGAAGGAATGGTTGCCTTCTATTGGTTATGGAACAGATCAGGTGCCTCCTCTATCAGTGCCCAACAACCCCACAAAGAAACATCTCCCCGGTGTTTGGAGATTGTTGTTCGCTCACGTTATTCAATGTCTAGGAGGAAATTCAGGCTCCTATGATCAGGCCACTGCATCTAATATGCAGATTATTCATGCGCTGGCTAATGGCAGGTTTATTGATTTTGCCCAAGTTATCTTTGAAGACTTAAAGGGAAAAGTTCAAGCCATCAATCATTCTCATACAATCTCGTTTGCAAGATTTCTCTCACTGATCTTCAAACATGCGCAGAAGGAGAAATACAACCAATTTGGTGCTACCGTCTACAGAGCACCAACAATTGGACAATTAGTGTACAAGCAACCAGCTTGTGACACTGCCTTCTTTGATGTCAAATATGCTTCACTCACTAAGCATATTAAAGAGGTACTTGCTCTCTCCTATCCCTCTATCTATAAAAAAGATGGTCTTCCCTATCCTCCGTTTTCCACTCTCCCCCCCCTCGTCCCCTGCCTATACTCTTTCTGTACCGGTACCTATCCAGATCAGCCTATGCTCTTCCGCATGGTGACTCTCAGCACAATACGCGCCTCTCCTATCCCTCAATCTATAAAAAGGATGGTGATGGTGGGTCAGCATCACAATCTCATGTGGCTGCTGGCTCTCCTGCTGAACACACTTCTGGAGCTGGTTCGCTGGAAAACCCCCCAGCAACCTCCAAAGCTCCCAAACAAGCCAAGAAATCCAAGGCAAAACTCAAAACATCAACTACCACTTCACCTCCTGCTGTTTCCCAAACCAGAAGCAGCGAGTATCAAAGGGCTTAACCATTAAGGTTAGGGAGTCCTCACAGCCCAAGGACAATAGAAACCCAGCTAGCCCATCAGCAGTCTCAAAAAAGGTTGCTGACGAGAACAAAGGGAGCAGCAAGCAACCACCTCAAACTTCTTTAGGCGAGGTTGGTGAAGCACAAGGGTCACCCCAACCCATTAGAGTTGAGTCAAATCCAGAAATAATTCCCTCTTCTTCTTCCTTACCCTCTGAGTCGATGTCAGCACTGGTCAGATCACAGGTTGTGCTAGAGACATCAAAATCTACGGCTGATGACGTTTCAGTGCAACAACACGCTGAGACAGAGGCACTTCATTCTGTCACACCCCGTTGTAGCGGAAATACAGGTTAACAAAGAATTGCATACTAATCAGAAGGTTAATAGAAATTACATCCATTTATACCAATACAAGTCAAAACAAGTACAATCGTTCCAAGTGTGGACCCCAAAATACGGATACAAGCCATCCTCATTTGGAACTGGGCCCACAGAATACAAGTTATATAAATTGGACAGTCAAATACAATTAAAGCCAAAAGCATGAGAGTCCTCGATGTCTGATGCTAATTGTACGTCCAAAGTCAAAAGATTGGCCCTATAATGCCAAAGACGATTCCAAGACTTACTGATGGTCACCTGAAAAGCATGAAATTTGAGAGGATCAACTATCGAAATAGTTGGTGAGTTTACAGTGTGTTTGACTAAAAGATCAATCGTCGTTTGTTGTAGTTATTTAATGCATGACGGTTCAGACCGAAGTCTAACCTAAATATATATAGCCAAGACGGTTCAGACCGAAGTCTAACCTAAATCATATGACAAGACGGTTCAGACCGAAGTCTAACCTAAATATATGACAAGACGGTTCAGACCGAAGTCTAACCTAAATAATATGACAAGACGGTTCAGACCGAAGTCTAACCTAAATAATACAACAAGAGGGGGATCATTTTAATTTGTCAAAACACAAGAAACAGTTTAGTCAGCCGACAACATGGCAAGTCAAGACATATAGATCAATTTTCATAAGACATGTATACACATTATTAGACAGCCGTCTCATGGCAAATATAAGACAAATGATTTCATTTACCATATCTCATGGCGTAGACAAAGACAAATCATTTACAAAGTATTTGTGTATACAGTACATGCTTTCAGGCCCAAAGTAAAGGAAAAAGGGCGCCATAAACTCACCTTAGCAGTCTACGAGCTAAAGAATGAGTAGTCCGAGAATATGAGCAGTCTAGTCTCCACGTCTATCCAAAACCTAGGATAAGAGTACCAATGGTGAGGATCAAAACTCACGACGACAAGTATCCTACGTACCACTACTTAGCTATCAATCCTAGAATGCCGTTACCGAGAATGTGATTCAATGTTCAATATTATTTGACTCAAGTTCGTCTTTTATTACTAAATTTGAATAAAAAGTCAAAGGTTCCAGCTAGTTACCACTGCGCCGCAGTGAGCCAGAACTATGCTCACTGCGCCGCAGTGGGCAACCATAGCCACTGCGCCGCAGTGGGACCAATTCCATGCCACTGCGCCGCAGTGTCCATCGCCAAGCTCACTGCGTCGCAGTGAACTAAAAATGCACAACCAGCCCTAGCCACTGCGCCGCAGTGGGACCAATTCCATGCCACTGCGCCGCAGTGGCCTCATTCTGCAGCCAGCACCAGCAGGTGCAATTATACAGAGAACCAACCCAAAACCCCTTTAACTCGACCCAATTCAACCCGAAATGATTTGTAGGAGGTTGTAACTCAATTTGAAGCAAAACTAAACATCACTAACCATAATCACACATAACCCAACCCATAATTTCATCCATAACCTCATTAAATCTTCCGAAACGACCAAATCAAACCGAAAACCCTATTTAAACCCTAAATACAATTTAAATTGTTTTAGGCCATGTAAAAGCTCGAAATGACTAGAAAAGAGTAAGTAAACATAAATAGGCGTAAAAGGGATGATTTAGACTTACCAAAATTTGTTCTTGAATTAAAAGGATGAAGATGGTGATAATGGTGCAAATACCAAATAATAGCTTTAAAATCCTTCAATCTTTCCTTTGCAAATCTGGTTTAGAAGAATGATAGGGAGATTGAGAGTATTTGGAAAATGTTTGAGTGATTTGTGTGTGTGTGGTGTGTGTGTGTGTGTCGACTAGAACAAAAGAAAAGGGAGGGAAAAGGTGTTGGTGGTTACTCCTCTGCCACAAACAATTAAAACCGACCATGTGGCCCTTTTCTTGATATTTTTAATACCCTTAATTTGGTAAAATGCTTACGATTAATTACCGTTTGACCTAAAAGTCAAAATATAAGGTAAAGGTATTTTCCCCCGTCTTATTTTAGTTAGGACAAGAAATTAAAATTAAATAAACTAAACTTTTAGAAATATTAGGTTTTGACAGTCTAACAACTGTGTTCAATTATAACATTTAAATCTTTATTTAACATTATTTTCAGACTCGGCATTCGTCTAAATAGCTAATAGTCTACGTCATCAAGATACGTCTAATTTGACTAAGTCAAAAGTCCAAAAGTCTAATAAGTTCCACGTCAAATGACTGTCTAATTGAGATTAGGACTAACCCGATGTTAATTAATTACGAGTTGTCACAGCATCCCCGACTTCTAAGGATTTCGTCCCGAAATCAAGTCTTGCTCAGTAAAAAGATGAGGATAGTTATTCCTCATAAAGTCTTCACGTTCCCAAGTCAAGTCAGGACCATGTTTTGAGTTCCAACGAACTTTGACCAATTTGATTCGACTGCGTCTAAGTTGTTTGAGCTGTTGGTCTAAAATTTCAACAGGTTCTTCAATGAATTGAAGAGAGTCAGTCACTTGCAGCTCTTCGACAGGTACGACTAAAGTCTCATCAGTCAGACATTTCTTAAGATTCGATATGTGAAATGTGTGATGGACATGTTCTAGCTCCTTAGGTAAATCGAGCTTGTAAGCCACGGAACCAATTCTTTGAACAATTTCGAATGGTCCGATATAACGAGGACTAAGTTTCCCTCGTACGCCAAAACGTGCAGTGCCCTTCCATGGTGACACTTTCAACATGACTTTGTCTCCCACTTGAAACTCAAGTGGTTTCCGTCTACGGTCGGCATAGCTCTTTTGACGATCTTGAGCCGCCTTCAGCCGTGCCCTAATTTCGACAATTTGATCAGTAGTCTTCTGAACTAGTCCATATTTAAACAAACGACGTTCTCCAGCATCAAGCCAACAGACAGGAGATCTACACTTTCGTCCATATAAAGCCTCATAAGGCGCGCATTTGATGCTAGTGTGATAGCTGTTGTTATATGAAAATTCAGCTAACGGCAAAAAGGTATCCCAACTACCTTTGAAGTCAATGACACATGCCCGAAGCATGTCCTCTAAAGTCTGGATGGTACGTTCACTTTGTCCGTCCGTCTGTGGATGGTAAGCCGTACTTAAGTGCAATTGAGTGCCTAGGGCGTCTTGAAAATACCGCCATGATTGTGAAGTGAAACGACCATCACGGTCAGAGATAATAGACAAAGGAACGCCATGAAGTGACACAATCTTCTCAATATATATTTGAGACAATCTCTTTATTTTCCAATTCTCCCGAATTGGAATGAAGTGTGCAGACTTCGTCAAACGGTCAACAATGACCCAAATAGTATCGTAACCCTTCAAGGTTCGAGGTAACTTCGTAATGAAGTCCATAGTAATTTGTTCCCATTTCCAGTCAGGAATCTTAGGTTGCTGGAGCAGCCCAGAAGGCTTTTGGTGCTCCGCCTTGACCATCGAACAATTTAAACACTTCGAGACATAAGTGGCGATATCTCTTTTCATACCAGGCCACCAATAAAAGTCCTTCAGTCCATGGTACATTTTGTCAGCGCCAGGATGGATTGAATACCTAGATCGATGACTTTCGTTCATTAAAAGTTCTCTAAGTCCATTATATTTGGGAATCCACACTCTGCCCTTAACATGTCGGATTCCATCACCATCCAATACAAACAAACGTTCAGCATTCCACAATGCTTCCTCCTCGATACGCCCTGGCCGTAGGGCTTCGTTTTGATCGTCTAAAACTCTATCCCTTAATGACGAGCCAAGATAAGAACTTGCTCTTGTTATGACAGATAGTGAAATTCTATCTTTTCGACTTAGCGCGTCAGCAACAACATTTGCTTTACCGGGATGATATTTGAGTTCACAGTCGTAGTCACTGAGTAATTCTACCCATCTTCTTTGTCGCATATTCAGCATTTTCTGATCGAAGATATGCTGAAGACTTTTGTGATCTGTGAATACCGTACACTTTGTACCATACAAATAGTGCCTCCAAATCTTTAAGGCAAAAACGACCGCTCCGAGTTCAAGATCGTGGGTTGTGTAATTCTTTTCGTGGATCTTGAGCTGTCTAGAGGCGTAAGCAATGACCTTACCTTCCTGCATAAGCACACATCCCATGCCTTGATGTGATGCGTCACAGTATACCACGAAATTTTCAATGCCATTTGGTAATGCTAGAATAGGAGCATTACAGAGCTTGTCTTTCAACGTTTGAAATGCTTCTTCCTGGGCATCCTGCCAAATAAATTCCTTGGCCTTTTGAGTTAACAATGTCAACGGTTGAGCAACTTTTGAGAAGTTCTCAATAAATCTCCTGTAATATCCAGCCAGCCCAAGAAATTGACGTATTTCTGTCGGAGTCTTTGGGGCTTCCCACTTCTTTATCGCTTCGACCTTTGATGGATCTACATGGATCCCATCCCTGTTCACTACATGACCCAAGAAGTGCACTTCCCTAATCCAGAATTCACATTTTGAGAATTTCGCGTACAACTTCTGATCCTTGAGCATTTGCAGAATGGTTCTCAGATGACCTTCATGTTCGTCTTTATTCCTTGAGTATATCAGTATGTCGTCAATGAATACAATGACAAACTTGTCCAGATACGGTCGACATACTCGATTCATTAAGTCCATAAACACAGCAGGTGCATTGGTTAAGCCAAACGGCATAACCAAAAACTCATAATGTCCGTAACGAGTTCTGAAAGCTGTTTTAGGAATGTCTGTCTCTCTGACTCTGAGTTGATGATACCCAGACCTGAGATCGATCTTGGAAAAGTGTGATGCACCTTCCAGTTGGTCAAATAAGTCGTCAATACGAGGCAAAGGGTACCTGTTCTTGACAGTCAACTTGTTCAATTCTCTATAATCTATACACATGCGCATAGAGCCGTCCTTCTTTTTGACAAATAGAATCGGAGCTCCCCAAGGTGATGAACTTGGGCGAATTAGTCCTTTAGCTAACAACTCTTGAAGTTGTTCGGATAATTCTTGCATTTCTGACGGCGCAAGACGATAGGGTGCCTTGGCCACGGGTGCAGCTCCAGGGACTAATTCTATTCCAAACTCAACTGGTCTGTGAGGTGGAAGTCCCGTCAAATCTTCAGGAAATACTTCTGGAAAATCTTTAACTACAGGGATGTCTTGAATGTCTTTACCCTTCGGCTTCCTTTCAACAACCAGTGCCAAGAAGGCAGGGTATTCTTTTTGTAAATATTTATTCGCCTTTATCGCTGATACTAAAATCAATTCTTTTCCTGACTTGTCTCCTTGCACTACTAGGGTTTCGTCATTCTGAAGGGGTATTCTAACAATTTTCTCGTAACACATTATTTCAGCTCTAACCTTAGATAACCAGTCCATTCCAACAATTACATCAAAACTACTTAGTTCTATGGGAATAAGATTTATTTTAAAGGTTTCGCCAGATAGTGTCAAATTGCAATCTACTAAATGATCTCTAGCGATATACTTTTGACCGTTTGCATATTCGACAATATAAGTGTCTTTCATGGGGATGGCCACTATACCGAATCGGGACTTAAATTCTAAGGATATAAAGCTTTTATCAGCACCAGAGTCGAATAACACAAAAACATAATGATTATTGAGTATGAATGTACCTATCACAACGTTGGGATCACGTCGTGCATCAGCAGCATCCAAAGCAAAAACTCGGCCTCTACCTCGTCCATCTTGATTTCTTGCTTGATTATTCCCCGCATGGTTCCTTACTGGAACTATTGCATTGTTGTTCGGGTTCAGATTGAGTCTTGGACATGCAGGTCGCAGATGGGTTTCGCTCCCACATTCGTAGCATTGAGCTGGTGTCTTGCCCTTACAAAACTTCTCCAGATGTCCCGCCCTTTTACAACGGCGACAAATAGGACAATTTCCTCTGTGATGGAGATTACACCTATTACACTTAGGATCTGTGCCAGTGTACCTCGTGACGTCCTGAGTAACTACCGCAAAGTTTCTGGCAGTCTTAAACCTCTTGCCATTTCCACCGCCACCATATCCACTACCTGAGGCATGATCACTCCTTCTCTTGACCACTTCAGTTCCAACAGAAGAACCAGTGGTTCTTTTCAAGTCGATCACCATCCGGTTGGTTGCACTAACTGCTGCTTGAAGAGTCGTAGGATTAAAAGCGGCTACCAATCTTCGGACATCAGGTGACAAGCCATAACAGTACCTCTCGATCAATTTCTCCTCCGTATCTACCATACGAGGAACTAGTCTTGTCAGCTCATGAAAACGAGTAGTGTATTTCTCGTTGTCTAGCCCGACCATAGTATGATTCCAAAATTCGCCTTCCATTCTCTGTACTTCCTCCCTAGGACAGTATTTCTCCATCAACATACTTTTAAACTCAAACCAAGGTATCCGATTAGCTTGGTCTCGACCTCGGGTCCTAACCTGTTCGTTCCACCATGATAGAGCGTGCTTTTGAAGTTGAGTGGAAGCATATTCCACTTTGTGCTCTTCGGACATCAGGTGACAAGCCATAACAGTACCTCTCGATCAATTTCTCCTCCGTATCTACCATACGAGGAACTAGTCTTGTCAGCTCATGAAAACGAGTAGTGTATTTCTCGTTGTCTAGCCCGACCATAGTATGATTCCAAAATTCGCCTTCCATTCTCTGTACTTCCTCCCTAGGACAGTATTTCTCCATCAACATACTTTTAAACTCAAACCAAGGTATCCGATTAGCTTGGTCTCGACCTCGGGTCCTAACCTGTTCGTTCCACCATGATAGAGCGTGCTTTTGAAGTTGAGTGGAAGCATATTCCACTTTGTGCTCTTCGGCACAACGACTAATATGAAGCACCGCCTCTATGCTTTCTAGCCAGTTGATTAGACCTACTGGACCCTCTGTACCATGAAATTCCTTTGGTTTACAATAGGTAAAGGTCTTGTAGTCACCCACTCGAAGTTGAGCTCGAGGAACAACTTGCTCAGCAGTAGGTTCAACATTGTTACTATTATCAGTATGATGATTATTATTTGCGTTCATGCTTGCCGTGATCTGAGCAACTAAAGTAGGCATGGCGGCCAACAGTTGCTGCGTCACAAATGCTGCCATATTATTATCCCCGTCAGTATTTGGGGTAGGTCCAGGACCAGTGTTCACCTGGACAGGAGCAGTTTCTGGTTCTTGCTGGATTACAGGTTCTTCCTGTTCAGCTTCATTATTCAAAGGAGTGGATCGAGTAACTCTCTTTGGTGCAGTTTTCTTGACTGGAGCCTTTTTCTGAACCTTGCTTTTCGTCTTAGGAGCCATAAGTCTAAGATATGAACAAAAATGTCATTTAGAGATTTCCTTGATAGGTTAAATAGAAAGTAGCTTTGCAAGACAGATGACAGTACAATGCAAGTCACAAATTGCTGACTTGTATGAATTCATGTACTAGACAAGACAAGAAAATATGAAAAATCATATTTCTAGAGCTAAGAATAAGCAGTTGACATAGTCTGAACAAGTAAGTAAGCCAAAAGACAATCGTATTTCATTGATGTTCAAAATTTTACATAGTCTGGTATGTACAGTCCAAAAACATGTGGGAAACTTCATCCACAACGATAGACTACTTAGTCGGAGCAATACGATTTATAGACACGTGGGAAATACATCCACCAAAAGATTACAACTCAAAGTACAGAAGTACGAGTTGTTATAAGTTCTAGGCTTACAATACAGAAAGACATATTACATAATTACATCTTGCAAATAACAACGACTAGCAAAGCTACCACCAAAACCACCACAACCGACAGTATCCAGATCAACCTCCCAATAGTTTCCTTCCCTTCTCTAGCAACAGTCAATGCCTCCTCTGCCTGATGATAAGCTCCAGACAACGCCTGAGCTTGATTCTCTAACTTCTCCCTTGTACAGATGAGGGAATTGTTCATCCTTGACAATTGTCGGCGATAATATTCCGACCTATCAGCTGCAGATGCAACTGGCATAACAACACTTGGGTTGTAGACAGGCACTCTGGAGGGACCCGCAGCATACGGATCTCCCTGAAGGAAAGAAAGTCCAAGTCCACCGTTGACCTGAACTGGTGCAGAAGGACCAGGAGCATAGGGGTCTCTAGGAGCATAAGACAAATGAGCTCCCTCGGTAGTGCTCCTCTGATATGGAGATACCGGTGTTACAGAAGATTGAACATGGATAGACACATGTTCGCCTCCAGATTCACTGGAAGATGAATCAAGGTTGATAGGGCGTGATTCATTGCCCGATTCCTCCATTGGTTCCTCTTCATAAGAGTCGGGAACATAAGGAATGGAGTTTGATATGACAGGAACTGGAGGTGTACAAGGTACAACAGCATTTGAGCTAACTCCGTCCGACATGACTAGTCTGAAAAGATAGTCAAAGAATCCATATAAGTCAAATGGATAAGGCAGTACGTCTCAAATGGATGATACAGTACACAATATGAGTTTTAAAGAAATCTTTGTCTAGATTACACACATTTGGTTTGGGTTTCTATTACCAACATATTTGAAATGCTTATATATAGGGTCACCCGCAGCCTTCCCACCACATTTTAAATATGCTGTTAATATAATCCAAACTACCACGTATATAAACCTTATGCATACACATACGATTTGAGTTTCTATTCCTAACATACCTTCAATGTTTATATATAGGGTCACCCGCAGCCTTCCCACCACATCTACAGTATGTTGTGAATATAGCTCAAACTATAACGTATATACAAAATCTAAGATATTTATTTCGAGCCTTATATTATTTTACATAATCGGGACGTAGTTGATCAAGTTAGGTCTAATTATAGACAAATAATATAATTCCTGAAATAAGTATCCTAAACCTAAATAGACTTAGATTCCCTTTTGAAACGAAATGGCTATAGATTGAGTTTTTCCAGCGGAAAAACTCGGTATTAACTATAACCTGTGTCTCTGATACCAATTTTTGTCACACCCCGTTGTAGCGGAAATACAGGGTTAACAAAGAATTGCATACTAATCAGAAGGTTAATAGAAATTACATCCATTTATACCAATACAAGTCAAAACAAGTACAATCGTTCCAAGTGTGGACCCCAAAATACGGATACAAGCCATCCTCATTTGGAACTGGGCCCACAGAATACAAGTTATATAAATTGGACAGTCAAATACAATTAAAGCCAAAAGCATGAGAGTCCTCAATGTCTGATGCTAATTGTACGTCCAAAGTCAAAAGATTGGCCCTATAATGCCAAAGACGATTCCAAGACTTACTGATGGTCACCTGAAAAGCATGAAATTTGAGAGGATCAACTATCGAAATAGTTGGTGAGTTTACAGTGTGTTTGACTAAAAGATCAATCGTCGTTTGTTGTAGTTATTTAATGCATGACGGTTCAGACCGAAGTCTAACCTAAATATATATAGCCAAGACGGTTCAGACCGAAGTCTAACCTAAATCATATGACAAGACGGTTCAGACCGAAGTCTAACCTAAATCATATGACAAGACGGTTCAGACCGAAGTCTAACCTAAATAATATGACAAGACGGTTCAGACCGAAGTCTAACCTAAATCATATGACAAGACGGTTCAGACCGAAGTCTAACCTAAATAATATGACAAGACGGTTCAGACCGAAGTCTAACCTAAATAATACAACAAGAGGGGGATCATTTTAATTTGTCAAAACACAAGAAACAGTTTAGTCAGCCGACAACATGGCAAGTCAAGACATATAGATCAATTTTCATAAGACATGTATACACATTATTAGACAGCCGTCTCATGGCAAATATAAGACAAATGATTTCATTTACCATATCTCATGGCGTAGACAAAGACAAATCATTTACAAAGTATTTGTGTATACAGTACATGCTTTCAGGCCCAAAGTAAAGGAAAAAGGGCGCCATAAACTCACCTTAGCAGTCTACAAGCTAAAGAATGAGTAGTCCGAGAATATGAGCAGTCTAGTCTCCACGTCTATCCAAAACCTAGGATAAGAGTACCAATGGTGAGGATCAAAACTCACGACGACAAGTATCCTACGTACCACTACTTAGCTATCAATCCTAGAATGCCGTTACCGAGAATGTGATTCAATGTTCAATATTATTTGACTCAAGTTCGTCTTTTATTACTAAATTTGAATAAAAAGTCAAAGGTTCCAGCTAGTTACCACTGCGCCGCAGTGAGCCAGAACTATGCTCACTGCGCCGCAGTGGGCTAAGTGAACAAAAGGGCCGAGAAAAGACACTGCGCCGCAGTGTCCATCGCCAAGCTCACTGCGTCGCAGTGAACTAAAAATGCACAACCAGCCCTAGCCACTGCGCCGCAGTGGGACCAATTCCATGCCACTGCGCCGCAGTGGCCTCATTCTGCAGCCAGCACCAGCAGGTGCAATTATACAGAGAACCAACCCAAAACCCCTTTAACTCGACCCAATTCAACCCGAAATGATTTGTAGGAGGTTGTAACTCAATTTGAAGCAAAACTAAACATCACTAACCATAATCACACATAACCCAACCCATAATTTCATCCATAACCTCATTAAATCTTCCGAAACGACCAAATCAAACCGAAAACCCTATTTAAACCCTAAATACAATTTAAATTGTTTTAGGCCATGTAAAAGCTCGAAATGACTAGAAAAGAGTAAGTAAACATAAATAGGCGTAAAAGGGATGATTTAGACTTACCAAAATTTGTTCTTGAATTAAAAGGATGAAGATGGTGATAATGATGCAAATACCAAATAATAGCTTTAAAATCCTTCAATCTTTCCTTTGCAAATCTGGTTTAGAAGAATGATAGGGAGATTGAGAGTATTTGGAAAATGTTTGAGTGATTTGTGTTGTGTTTGTGTGGTGTGTGTGTGTGTGTCGACTAGAACAAAAGAAAAGGGAGGGAAAAGGTGTTGGTGGTTACTCCTCTGCCACAAACAATTAAAACCGACCATGTGGCCCTTTTCTTGATATTTTTAATACCCTTAATTTGGTAAAATGCTTACGATTAATTACCGTTTGACCTAAAAGTCAAAATATAAGGTAAAGGTATTTTCCCCCGTCTTATTTTAGTTAGGACAAGAAATTAAAATTAAATAAACTAAACTTTTAGAAATATTAGGTTTTGACAGTCTAACAACTGTGTTCAATTATAACATTTAAATCTTTATTTAACATTATTTTCAGACTCGGCATTCGTCTAAATAGCTAATAGTCTACGTCATCAAGATACGTCTAATTTGACTAAGTCAAAAGTCCAAAAGTCTAATAAGTTCCACGTCAAATGACTGTCTGATTGAGATTAGGACTAACCCGATGTTAATTAATTACGAGTTGTCACATTCATTCTCCTAACCCTATAAATTTTTCTATTGATGAAAGGGATGCAAGCACTGTTGTTGATGAAGGGCAGATTTTTGATGTTGTTGGATTGAATGAAGGGGCTGGTAATGATGTTGGTGATATTTCTGTTGAAAATATGGAAAGAAGTGGTGTAGATGAAGGAGTCATTACTGTGGTGAATGCTAAAGATGATGACGATGTGGTCAATGTAGAAGTTGAGGATGTTGATGATGAAAGTGATATGGATTTGGAAGATTTTGTGGCTGATGAGTTCCAGCTTGATTCATATAATCATGCTGATGAAAAAGAAACCAGTGACATGGAAGTTGAAGAAGCTGATATAATCATTCCTGTCACTGAGACCACAAATGTCACTGAAGAAGAAGTTGACCCAGTGACTCACACTGTAAGGCCTCAACCTTTACCAATTCAACCAGTAAACACCATGCTATCTCTGGGCATGCCTTCATCCTTTCAAGTTGTTCCTGGTTGCTGGTCAACATTGCCAAAGGAGGTTGAGCCCCTTCCTGCAAAAGACTTGGGTATTTCTTACTCAACATACTCGTCCAGCAGGTTGGAAAGGGTCGAGCATCAGCTAAATGATCTCACCAAGACAGCCACTCTGGCTGTAGAATTGAAGGAAAAGGAGTCTGAAAGACTGATCAATACATTGACCAGCTGGTATGAAAAACAGGAAGAGAATAGCACACACATTGAGACGCTCAAAGAAAATTCAGTCTCCATGGACAAAGATCAAGAAAAAATTCGTGCTACAAACAATGTAATTTGTCGGGACCAGCAGATTATCAAATCCAGTGCCATCTCGCTGTACAAAGTTGTTGGTGCCACAAGTTACTTTGCCAAAAAGGCATCCTCCACCAGCACCAACACTGCTTCTGAAATGAAAAAGCTCAGCGAACTCATCTCTCCTCTGGCAACCCAAATTGAAAAACAAGCCAAGGCAATCACTGCCTTGGAAAAACAAGTCATTGATCTTCCCAAACCTCAAGCTTCATTCACTGAGGAAGATCGCCTAAGGCATGTCAAGCTGGAGAAGGAGGTGGGGGACATAAAGAACTTATTACTTCAGCTGGTGGCTCAACAGGGCACCAAGGCTACCAGAGTGGAAGTTGCCACTGATGATGCAACTTCCAAGGGGGAGAAAGTTGATAAAGCTATTGTGATTGTCCCTCCAGCTGGTGAAAAGGAGGTTGAACAAGGAAAAGAGGTTGTTAATGTTGACACTTGGGAGGGTCATATAATTAATGAAGAAGAAGCTCCTGCTGATGTTGAGGGGGAGCAACCACTTATCCAGGCTGCTGCTCAGGGGGAGCAAGTTGACCAGGTTGCTGATCCAAATGATCCTCGAGTAATCAAAGCAGCATGGGAGCTGGCATGGCTGATGAAATGGCCACTGATAGATCGAAGGAAATGCTTCCAATTTTCCACAGACGCTTTATCAGTCAAGCAGTGATAACTCCCATGACTGACTCTCAACGCCAAAAACTCACTGAAGTTCGCAAGACACCTTCATCTTCTCATCCAGAGGCTCAACCATCGAGTTCAGAGGCAACAACTTCAGCTGGTCAAAAACATCAAATCATTGACATACTTGCTTTGACCGCTGAAGGCAAAACACAAGAAGAAGCCATTAAAGAGCTGGATAGGATCAAAGCAAATCAAGAGAATGAAAGAAAAAATCTGGAGTACATCCAGCAGCTGGCTCTTCTTGAGAAAGATCAATTAGATGGTGAACAAAGAATGCTTCTGAAAACTGTTGGTTCTGCTGGTGTGTACAAACAGAAGCATGAAGAGGTTGAAAAGCAGTTAAGTGAGAAGAAAAAGGCCTTCATAGAAGAAAAAGAAAAATAGATAAGGTATATGATGGAAAGGAAAAGGCCAAAAAAAGATTGTCGCTGCTCAAGCTTTTCTTGCTGACATGGGAAGGAAAACAAATTTGAAAATCTTGAGAGAGGGGACAGACAGACCAGTGATGATTGAAGGGATCAAAAAGACTAAGCTAGGTGCTTCTAAATGCCTTGAAATCTACATGCTGGTCAAAGATAAGACTACAGTTAGTTATGCCCCTCTCCAAAGATTACTCAAAGAATATTTTGACAAGGCAAAAGAGTTTGAAATAAAGTTCAGAGCAAACTTGCCGATGCTGAGACAATACTTTGGAACATCAGCAGTCACCTCCTCGACAGCTGGACAAAGGATTCAAAGAAAAAGAAAGGTTGATTATCAGTTTGCGCCAGCTGGCCTTCCACCCATCTCCGGTGATGCCACACTGAATACCAGACTTCCTCCCAGAAGTTTTTTTGAAAAAGGGAGAGTACTGGAGAACCCTGCTGGCATGTTCTATACCAACATCAAAAATGATCAGCTGTTCTTCAGACTTGAAGAAATAGAGAAAGCCTCTACTGGGTTTCTGATCAGTATAAGGAAAAGGTGTGCTGGCACTTCAAACAACATGTGGTTCATCAGGAAGATTGATGAAGAGCTGATGAAGCCACATAGACGTGATGATCCAATTCTGAGGATTGCCAAGCAAGAAGATGCTTGGGAGATTGAAGCTGCTAATCTTTAAATGTTTTATAGTTCTAAATGTAAATGTTTGATTGGTCAGTATGTAAGGTCTTTTGTGAAATACAAGACTTCTCTCTTTCTCATACTTATATGCATTTCTAGTCCAAGTCTACTCAGCAAGTCTTCTCAGCGAATAGGGGGAGATTGTTGAGTCAAGGATTCGCTGACCAGACTTGGTCGCTGGTGAGAAGTCCAGTGACTCTTACTCAGCGAGTCCAGTGACTCTTAATCAGCGGGATATTCTTATCAAAATTGTTTGTCAAGGCGGGAAGATTTTGAATAAAAAAAGACAAGAGTCACGTGGTGGTTGTTCCAACTGTAATGTACCTTGTATGGCAAAGTTGCAGTTGGGTCTAAAAGGAAGGGTTTCTCTCTCATACCCGAATTGGTAAAGAAGACAAAGGCTTCTGATGCAAGTACTTCGAACCAATAGGATCTCGACAACCACCATCCATCACTATCAAAGTAAAGCTGTGTTGCCCTAATTCCTTCTCTATATAAGGCAACACAGCCGCAACACAAACACTTTGTGTTTGTCACCACAAGTGTGTGTCACTTATATTTTCTCTCTTGTAATTGTTTAAGTTTCTAGTTAGTCTAAACTTAACAATTGTATGTTCATTTATTTTCTTGTAAGACAAGTTGTAATATCGACTATGTATTCACTGTTTAATCAATGATACATATGATTAGACTTGCATAGATTCTTGTATTTGAACTTTACTCTTGTTCTTGTTCTTTACTTATTGTTCTTTACATTCTTGTCTAGATAGTTAAATATAAGTTAAGCAAATTATGGACTGTCAGTAATCATGATAAATAGTTACGGGCCTATATCACATTCTCCTCTCTTTTATTCTTTTACTTTTATTTTTATTTTATTTCTTACATTCTACTTTTTATCTAAACAAATCCAAAAAAAAAAAAATTAAGAAAAAGGAAAAGAAGATAAGTATTAACAATACAAAAATGAGTTATATCCATAAAATCAAAAACACGTTTATACATTGTGAATTTGTGATTTGATTTCCCACGCATATAAACCTCATTGGTGGTTTCAAAAGGATGGTGTGCCTATAGCATATTAGTTTCAGTTTATTGTTTACCCGTTCTTTAGTGATCTCGTGTTTACCCGTTCTTAGTATCTCGTATATGTGATCATCGTGGTGATGGATAACCTCTATATATATAAAATTAAATCTTGTGTAAACTAAATTTAAAATTAAAACTCGTAAACTTTATTAACTAACATATGCGGTAAAGGTTAGTGGTAGCTAACGTCTAACATTGTCTAACACATGATATATAAAGTTGTGTTTGTTATTTATGGTAGAATATCTAAAAATAAAAAATATTAAATAAAAGGGATAGTGACACAAAAATGTAACCAATTATACACAAAATCGTTATGTTGTGTAGTAATCTAGTGTTCATCTCATGCACGAATCTCGTTATTTTGTCCAAAATAAGTAAGCTATCGGGTTATTGCTTACCGGTAGCCTGTTGATGCATGTCACGCCAAGCCATGTAAGATACCACGTTGGATACAAATAATAGACGTTAGGGCATATTTGAATACAATTATAGACCTCTGATCACGAGAACTGCAACCATCTTCTCTAATTAATATTCTGACACACTTTCCGACAACAGAAGGTAACCAGCTTTCTATTCAACCGGTCACCTTACATTTGTGGGACAGGATAACGAGTTACATACTTGAGATAAACAAATGAGTAGGAAAAATAGTAACGTATAAGAGCAATAAAGTATAATCTAGATACTTAAATATTTTAATCTTAAGACTCATGGTTAGATTTTTTTATGATGTAACTAGAAGTGTACTCGGATAATGTGTAGTGATAGCTGAATTTTATAAAAAAATTAGTGTACATAAAACTCGTACACTTCATACAAACATGCATTATAAGGTGATGGTGCCGCAATTGACTTCGCCAATCGCCATGTCTAGATTGTCTATATATACGTATATAAAAATGTGTTTGTTATTGTTTTAGATTATTTATGAATGAAAATAATTATATAAGTTGATATATAAATGACAAACTAAATGATAAGGTAGAAAAAGAAATATTCAAAGTTTTAAAAAAATAATTAAAACCTCCCCAAATAATATAATATACATATAAGGGAAGAATCATATATCTCAAAAGTATAAGTTTCAATATATCATGTATAATGGTTATTGAATATGTTTTAGGTATATATATGTATATATGATATTTAGTGATTTAGGATATTTAGGGTACGTTAGGTTTGAGAAAACACATTTTGTTTTCTACTTTTGTTTTTAATTAAAATATGAAAAGCAAAACATGTGTTCAAATGGTTTTTCAAGATAACTTTCCAAAAAAAAAAAAATTCAAAAAAACAATGGATTTTATTTGTATATAAAAATCTTGAAAAGTTTTTTATTGTTTTTCACATTTTTCATTTTAAATTTTTTAAAGCGCCAATTTCTATTTACCCCCTCCCCGGGTCCAAGTAGATCGGAACATGTTTTCTAATTACATGGAAAAATAAAAATAATAATTTCTAAGGTGAACGCATTTTCAAAATTTTATTTGTTTTATAGACATAGAATAATCTTTTCATTTTCTAAAAAATTGGAAATCAAAAAAATGAAAAACATTTTCTAACTACCAAACACAACCTAAATGTTTTAGGAGAATATATATGGTGAAATCTTCATTTGAAAACTAAAATTTCTGTGAAAACTAGAAAACTGACTAAAACACACTGTGATCTGAATTTAACACAATGTGTTTTAATTGTGTTTTTTAAAAATACATTGTGTTTTTATTGTATAATCTAAAAACACATTGTGTTAAGTTTTAAATCATAGTGTGTTTTTGATAGCGCGTGAAAATTAGAAAATTGTTCAAACACACTGTGATATGAACTTAACACAATGTGTTTTTTAAAAAAAAATTAAAAACACATTGTGTTAAATTCAGATCACAGTGTGTTTTGGCCAGTTTTCTAGTTTTCACGAAAATTTTAGTTTTCAAATGATCACAACCCATATATATAGATTAAGTTCATGTTTATTTATAATTTAATGAACTTAATAAAAAGATAATGATATTAAGGTCATGTGCGTTTATAACTTAAGAGACTTTATTAAAAGATACTTAATACATTAAGTTAATCAAAAATAATTTTTCTCACATAAATAAATAAAAACTTATTACAGATACTTAATTTAGACGGACATTATTTATCCATTTTCCACCTTATATTCACTCTAACACTTAATATAGTTCAAAGAAAAAACCATCCCTAAGTATAAATGGATCCATAAATAATATATAGATAGGTATTTATTTTGTGCAATAATTAAACACATGTTTATTGCATGCTTGGAAATTTTGTGCTTTGAAGGGTTGTAATCTTATCCAATCGAATCGCATAATAACTACTATGAAATAATAAATACACAATATACAATATACAAAAGTTATTATAACAGCACATGTTTTAAACATTGCGTTTTCATAAAGCTATAAAGCTAATTTATTTTGTGCAACTTAACACATGTTCTGTGTATGCATTGGAGATTTTGTACCATGTTTGAATTTTTTGATGCTTTTACTTTTCGTGTGGTCATAGTCCTAGGCAACAACCAACAAAAGAACAACACCATTAATTAAGCGTTAATGGCGCCTGGTGACCCGACCAGTAATCTGGTATTTCGACCAGACTATTTGCAGCGATTATCGCTGCAAATAGTGGTGTTTTGTCCATATCCAACTATTTGCAGCGATTACTGACAGGGGGCCCGTTATTATTCTGCCAGATTTGCCATTACTGGCATGGGGCCCGCACTATTTGCAGCGACTATCGCTGCAAATAGTAGGTGTGGTCGAGATACCAAAAAACAATGGTCGGGCTACGGGCTGCGTTAATTAATGGTAGAAACTTAACATCTCCTTCATTATAGCAAAGGTCGTCTTGACCTAACATATCGGTTAGGTTATACTGAATTTGCATGAAATACTTTTCTTTTTAAAGAACCATGTTGCTCAATGTATAGCTTCATTTATCAAGTGATTTTGTGTCATTACAACTACTGGATTACAATTTACAAATTACAATACTAGTTCGGATCGAGTATTTCATGTTTGTTCAATTGATTGTCTCATTCTGGTGCAAGCTCTAGGTACCCCACAACTGTTGTAATCTGATTCGGGTCTATCTTTATTGCTACGCTATATTTTATTTTTGTATACACACCTTGCAAGATTTAGTCCGATTTCAAATATTCGGGAGGTTAAAATAAAAAATTAAATAAATATAAATGAAAAAATCTTATACAATCAAAATTTTAAAATATAAGAAAAAATCCTAATAGATTGTAAATTAGAACTTTCATATTTTCAAAAAACAAAAAAAAAAAGCATGTTAGAATAATGTATATATCATATATAGTATTTTAGCTTTTTATGTAACAAATTAAACCTTATGCAATTGGTGAATTATTAAATATTAATTAATAAATATATGTGAAAGTTTGTTTTAATCTAGATGTTAACAAATTTTTTTGATATATTGTAGATATACCGAGTAATAGGGCTGTAAACGAACCGAACGAACACGAACGGGATCTTGTTCATGTTCGTTCGTTTAACTTAACGAACGGTTCACGAACGGATAAACGAACATAATGTTGTGTTCACGAACAAATGAACGAACAAAATGGCTTGTTCATGTTCGTTCGTTTATGTTCATGAACGAATGTTCACGAACACAAACGAACTACAATGAACAAACATATAGTTATAAGTATTAGAACTTAAATTCAAGATTACAAAATATCAATCGCCTAAAAGTTTTACGAAATATTCCTACTTATGATACGAATATACAACATTTATCTAATAAAAAAAAGAGGTTTATATCCTTTCATTTTCAAAATATAGAGTTTAAAGCTTAAACTTCGAGCCCAATATCACACGATCATAAGCTTTTAATATAAAAGAAGTATTTATATTTAAATTTTTTCTTATAATATAGATGGTATACATTAATATATATAATATATAATATGATATAAAAGAAAATTTATATTTAAACTATTTTTTAGGTATAGTTGATTAGGTATTAGTATATGTAAACGAACATAAACGAACGAATGTTCACGAACATAAACGAACGACGTTCACGAACGATTGTTCACGAACATAAACGAACGAACGTTCACGAACAGATTATCGAACGTTCATGAACGTAAATGAACGAACGAGTGTTTTGTTCATGTTCGTTCATTTAACTAAACGAACAAATTTTTGTGTTCATGTTTGTTCATTTAACTAAACGAACGAACACGAACGAACTTCCCGCCGAACGGTTCGTGAACTGTTCATGAACTGTTCAGTTCGTTTACAGCCCTACCGAGTAATATAGTTTGTATCTTTTAGGATTTAGATATAAATTATTATATGGATTACCATCATCAATTAAAATATTTATAAGGTTTAGATTTTTTTTTGTGAAGATATGCTTTTAGTAATTTAATTATTAATAATCATGAAAATAAAAAGTGTTAATTATATTTAAAATAAATATTTTAAAGATTTATCATAAAGCTAAAAGGTGTAAATTTAGAGGCGGAGGGAACAGGGGAACTGAGGGGTGCTCAGCCACCCCCAATGATCCCAATTGCAATGGATTTTTACATAGCCCATATCAATAATAAAATGTCTCAGCCCCTACCAATGAACACCTCGAAGGCTCGAAGATTCAATTGTTAACAAGGAAAAAAAACCATCAAAGATTCAAAGAACGAGAAAACCATTAAGAAACAAAGGCATCTAGCAATATGTCCGACGATGATGAAGAAATATGTCCGGCAATGATGAAGATTAAAGTAGAATTTGAAAGATGTAGATATAAGAAATTAAAAGTAATAGGTGAGTTTGAATTGTTATATGATTATAATCTTGCCTGCTCCAATAACTCTAGCCCACCGCCAGCTTAATTACTGTGTAAATGTTGGAAATGAGTGGTGTTGGTGGACTTTTCTATTTGTCTATTTGATGATAAACAGTGTAGTGTTATGAATTATTAAGCAGACATATGGGTCCACATGGTCCCACCATCATTTGTATTTACTTATGAATTATTTCATAAGGTCCCATATGATTTGTTTTACTTTAGATATTTTGTATATAAATATGGATCGATCGATTGATTGAAATTCAATAGAAACAACAGAAATGAAATATATGAAATTCTCTCTCTACAAATTCTCTCTTTATTTTTAGTTATATTAGTTTTTATAACACGTTATCAGCACGAATTGTCTCTTTCAATCTATTGATCCTTGGATCTGATTTCATCATCATCATTATTCAATCGGCTATATCAAGATAGATTCTGGAACTGCTAGCCGAACCTCTTCCTGCATCTCGGTAAACATTTCACGCATTTTAGATATCTCCGCTTACTAAATCCTGGTAACATCGTCTAAATCCATTTTATTTCATAGCGAATTACTAAAATCATCATTATATATATATATATATATCTGAAATCATCATTGTTATATAATATATATATATATATATATATATATGTGTGTGTGTGTGTGTGTACTCGTAAAATCTAAGTTAATTGCACATGGTATTATTTGATATACGACTATATATATAAGATCGATACTCAGATGGGTTATGTATCAAACATACCTTCTTGAATTGTTAAAGAACTCAAAACAAAATTAAAGCACTAATCAAGAGATTACAAACTACTATACAAATTCGGATTTACCTCTATATAAGTCGTCCTGGGTACGTTACGATGGTGGATTGATTCCATTTGATACACACGCCAATAGCCCATATAGAAACAACTCGATAAACAAACAAAGAGACGAGAAGAAAAAGAATCACGAGCTCTATGGTTCGTGCCTTCATGTTCTTGTGGACGATTTTTTGTGGGTGAGCTTTAATGAGGTAATCAGTACCCCATTTAACAGCATCCATGGCATGACCAAGCTCACCACTTTGAGCCAATTGCTTCCCATATTCTAATATGCTCCAAGACATCATTGTTACTGTAAATGCCATTGGCAGCCCAAACTTCACATTGTCCCCTGCATCATAGTACCCTCCTACAAGATCCAACCCATTGACTTTGCCATCCTTGAGACCAGAATGGCCTATCCATTTGACTCTTTGATTTCCAGGGAGGTAACCAGATCTTTGAGCTTCAAAGAAAAGAATGCTCTTAGTAAGAGCTTGGCCATAATTATGTCCACCTGCTAAAGCTAAAGGCTAAATCCAGAGAATTAGAAAAACTCATGAAGTTAAACCTATTGTATATTGAATTTTGCTTATTTTTCAACTTTTTGAAAAACCATTCATATATAATATGTATATTATCACTTTTATGTGCTACTCCTTTTTGACTAACAAGAAGCCAATCATCAAAACCAAACAAAATATCCTACACCTTTTGTTTGTGACTTTGTGTTGTTGTCGGCAGGAAAAACCAAAAGTTATATATTTATTGTTTAGGATGGTTTAGGTAATAGAGTACGGAGTATTATTTATTTTTTCCTTTGAAATCGAATTGCCTGCTAGCATTTGTGTAATACTTAGAAGACCCACCCCAATAGGAATATGTTAATTTCTATTACCGATTCCCAAATTATCAAGTAATGATTAATTATGAATATGTCGTTTTCCTTTCATTTTTATGTGTTACTAGAATAGTCATGACTTGTGACATTAGAATTTTAGGGCCACTTTATAAATTAATATATAAGGCATATAAGAAAAGCAGAGATCACGTGTGAAGTGATCATGAAGTTGCAAGTGGCAAAAATGAACAGGTAAATTACTTAAATGGATATATAGATGTATCAATAGATACTTGTTATTTTAAATAATGTAGGGGTGTTTTAAATATTTTAAAATTTAGATGAAAGATAAATGTATCAAAGTTATTGACAACACAACTCATCACATGACGATTCCAACACATTCAGTTTTACTCATTTGTATATCAATATCAAAATATTATTCCCGGTCTTAGGGGGAGAAAGACTGGTAATATAAGAAATGTAGTCCTAATCCATTCATTGAAGTAAATGTCATGATTATATACTTAACCAAAGGAAATTATAATGAAGCTCATATTATAATGAAATCGACTATGAAATTGACTACAATAAGTGGCACACTAAGGGAATGAATATACGAGAATAAATATGAACAAGGTGTTATGTTTGAGATAACAATACATTATTCTCTCGTATTAAACAAACATAAATGCAAGTAAATAATATACAATCATAAACTAGATAAAAGTTTATTGAGCATAGCCATTTAATAGATTGGCATGACTAGTTAAACCACACCGAATCAATGATGATATATATAAACAAGGGAAAAGCTAATTACCTAATGATATAAAACTTTTAATAGAAGACGCTCTATTTTAAGTTTTTAATAGAGGACGCTCTATTGTTTCCCAAAAATCAACAAGAAACTTGTTGAGTTTATATATCACATAATGGTTATGATACTCAGTCAACGACTGATGAAAGTGATAATTATTTACATATTGTAAAGAAAGATCATATATTGAAAAAAAACTGCCAAAGATCCATTTTTGATTTGCATTATATAAATGTGCCTCATGCACATATGACAGTCATAGAAAAATATGATGATTATAAACTTATGGCATGACAGATTAAGCCATTAAGGATATATTATGATGAAAAATGTGCCGCATGCACATATGGCAGTCATAGAAAAATATGATGATTATAAACTTATGGCATAACAAATTAAGCCATTAAGGATATATTATGATGAAAAATGTGCCGCATGCACATATGGCAGTCATAGAAAAATATGATGATGGCATGACCGGTTGGACCATCCCGAGTCAATGATGATGCGAAATATGATGTTCTTCAATTGATTATTGGATTTGTACTTATGCTCTATAACAAAGTATATGCCAAGTATAATAAGGATTGAATTCCTTAAATTAATGGAACATATGCAAAGGAGATGTAAGTAGGCCTATACATCGTCCAAAAAGACCATTTAGTGTTTAAATCGATGCATCGTCTAAATGGGTCATCAAAATCGCAACATGAAGTTTGCATTATTAATTGCTCATCTTATAAGATTGCGAGCACGTTCCATATTGTAATGGCAATAATGATTAATTTTACAAAGATCATTAGAGAGCAAAACGAATGACTTGTAGTTTTGGGGCCATGTTATTATTTAACATGCAGTAATTTGAATTCGCATCATGCCAATAATTTATTGTATTTCCTCCCCAAATGAAATTGGTTTATGGTCACAAAGATGAGACCACAAAGAATGTTGGATATAATGTTGGAAAAACATCGATAAATGAAGTGCCCTAGAAATGCGTAGGCTTATGCTTTGATTCAGTTCGAACCTGTCAGCTTAATCGACAGTAGTATGACTGTTTTGGGTGTGAGTTGAAACATGTAAAATGTATATGTTTTACCAACATTAGGGGGAGATGTTCCCAACATTAAGGGAAAGATGAAATGCAGCTGAAATGATTAAAAATGAATTATCAAAGATCCTCACATCAATGAATATAAACTTAAAGTTTGTGAGATAATTCATTCAGAACATTAAGTAATTGCCAGCAATGTTAACTGAAAATAAGCTGCTTATGCTCCAATTGATAATGAGTGATAGAAAAGTCGATTCCAAAATAAAAAGCCTCGAATAAAAAGGAGCATTAAATTAATATGGTCAGAGTCGAGGTATAAAGACCCCATAGAAATTGATGATCAGAAACTAGACAAAGGTTTTTGAGAAACCCCGGGTACCTGGAATAATGAAATCTCAATAAATTGTGACATGTCTAGAGACTTGTGGAATCGAAAATAAATAAAAACGACGTCGAGATTAATTGAATATGATAGCGCTAAGAGTATGTATAATTCTGAGGATCTTGAAAGCATGCATGCACATAAAATTGATATGATATGATATGGATGATTGGCCAAAGATGAAAAGACGCTAGTATTTTTGGACATGAAGTCCAAACACTTGAAAGCGCATAAATTATATGATGTAAATCGGTTTATGTTCAAATATTGAATTGAAGTATGGCACATAGATTGTTGAACATACATTATATTGATTATGAGTAAGAAATGTCATATGGTAGAAGCAACCATTGAGCTATTGAAAGTCTGGCAAGATATGATATTTTGATTTGCGTCTAAAGAATATATGAATAGAGCTCGTTTAATATTGAGATTCCATTAGGAATATATAATGCATGAAGCATGTCTCGTGATTTAAGGATTAAAACCTTCCCACAGGAAGGAGTGAAACCTTCCCACAGGAAGGAGTGAATGATAAAACCTTCCCTCAGGAAGTAAACAATATGATGTTAAAGGGACCTCCTCAACTTCTAAAGATAATGATCACAATATTGATTTAAAAGTGTCATTAAAACATTGATAGTCCATGTTGATCATGAAATAATACATCATTTCACTTGAAGCTATTGGTAAAGCTTAACTTATGTAGTATGTGTATGTACTCGAATGGAATATATGATGTATGATATGTGGATCACATGTGGAGAATATAGCAAGTTTGTTTACGCTATAATCGTATTGATCTAGACACTTACTATGATAAAGTCAAAGATATTGGTTTGCGATATTGGGTTACGCCAACCAACGAATTTAAGTGATGTGATCATGAGGGGGAGAAGATACGTGTTGCACTCTTTTTCCCTTAACCATGGTTTTTGTCCCATTGGGTTTTTCCTGGTAAGGTTTTTAATGAGGCAATATCTCTAAGCGTATCAAATGAGTTATGTACTCTTTTTCCTTCATTAGATTTTTTTTTTCCCATTGGGTTTTTATCTAATAAGGTTTTAACGAGGCATAATCTTTCTAAAAGACATCCAAAAGGGAATGTCATACATGTTTGTGGATCTTGCAGTATTTTTTCAAGTAACAACGCTCCAACAATTTTGTATAAAGGTGATGCAGCTTGTATTATTCAACTTAAAGAATGGTATATCAAAGAAGAATAAATATATGCAGATTTGTTTATTAAGGCACTTCGAGCCTTATCATTCAAGAAGATACAAGAATTTTGGATATCAGATTTCCTACTTATAAGCTTTGATCCACATCATCCAGATGATACATGTCAAAATGAGGGGGAGCATTACAAGTTGCACTCTTTTTCCCTTCACTAAGTTTTTGTCCCACTGGGTTTTCTTAGTAAGGTTTTTAATGAGGCAACATAATCGATCCAGAAGTATCAGAAGAGATAACACGTACTGCACTCTTTTTCCCTTAGCTATGGTTTTGTCCCACTGGGTTTTACTAGCAAGGTTTTTAACGAGGCAGTAGTTCAAAGTAAAACTTCAAAGTTGAAAAGTATCATTCAACATGAAACATATGAATTATTGATAAAGCAAATGATAGTCATATGTCTGAGGGGGAGTGTTATGAATTATTAAGCAGACATATGGGTCCACATGGTCCCACCATCATTTGTATTTACTTATGAATTATTTCATAAGGTCCCATATGATTTGTTTTACTTTAGATATTTTGTATATAAATATGGATCGATCGATTGATTGAAATTCAATAGAAACAACAGAAATGAAATATATGAAATTCTCTCTCTACAAATTCTCTCTTTATTTTTAGTTATATTAGTTTTTATAACATGTAGAATTTTTTTTGTTCTTTTTAACTCCAACGTAGACTACTGTAGAAGGTTGTAAAAGAGTTTGCATTTAGATAGGTGTTCATTTTTCACCCCTTATTTTAACAAGTTTTATTTCTATTCAACTTACTACATTTTTTGTAAAAAAATGATATACTTACCATTGCCAAGATATGTTGGTGTATACATTTATTGAAATAGAAATTATTTTAATAAAGTTTTTATTTACATTTTTTATTTTAGTTTTTAGTTTAATATGTTATACTTCAATATAAAAGTATGGTGTAAAATAGTTATTGGATTTGATATGGTTATCTTATGGTTCTTACTCTTAGATAATGTTGAAATGACGATCGATGATGTATCACACCACCTTGTTGTGGTTGTGCTGAAATGAGGAATACCATATATCTAATATTGAAAGTGGTGTGAGGCGGATATATGTGGTATTCGACCACATAGTATTATAGTAATATCACTTGCTTGAATTTTTCTTAAAACTGGTTTTGTTATCATGTTCATTCGAGAAAAAAACGGATTGGGTTTTTAGGAAATTCTCAACTTTGAATAAACTAGGAGAGTTTTTTGTTAGAGACTTTCAAAAAAGGTCCCCATAGTTAGTTGTCTATAGCCCCCGGGAAACGTTAAACCGACCCTGACACTAGTTTACGTAATGTAAGCCCCCCTCAACTTAAAATCCTAGCTCCGCCTCTGTGTAAATTAGTGACGAAAAAAAAAGAGAAAATTAATGAGACTTTTTTTTATAACAATTATTATAATTAGAGTTGTAATCAGGAGAAATCTAATTAAATTGTGAGATCCAATGGCTAAATCTCAGTCCTTGGATCAAAAGTAATTAAGGGTTCAGATTTAAAAGGGAAAATACATGGACATGGATAAGAAGGTAATTTCACACCTCACCGATATAATACCTAAAAGTACCCCCAACACATACTACAGCCCCCATCAACAACATAACACAGTGATTAGCTCCGGCGATTGGCGACCAAAATTGCTCCGGCGATTACCTCCACCCCGATTAGCACCACCGCGATCAAATCCAGGCGATTGGCTCTACCAAGAAATCGATACACAGGCGATTAAAGACCCTGACGCGATGGAAATCCTTCCCAAACTCTCCGTCAAAATTCTATGATGACCACCGTTGCTGTCGTCAACCTTCAGTAAACACCATCTCCATTATCCTCATTGTCATTAGTACACTTGAAATATTTGTCATCTCTCCTCCAATCAGATTTGTTGCAATTTGGTGTTTTATTCACTTATTGTAACTTGATTAGATCCATTCGTTTTTTTTAGTAAAAATTGGATAAACATTTCATTTTATGGCATGACTTTTTGTTCTTTTTCGTGATTTTTGTTGTTTATATGATGAGAAGTTGTAAATTTGGTTATTGTTGTTTAGAAGTTCTTAGAAGAGTTTTGCTCACAAGGTGTTTGATGAAATGTCCAAACCAAAGTGTATGTATCGAATCATATTTGATTATATATGTATTTACTAATTATACAGTCAATCATACTTGATTGGTCAAGAAAAACACATTTGATATGAAATCAAGCACATTCAAGTATATAATCAAATTTGATTGTGTATAGGTTTGATGATATAAATTCCATTTGTTTGTGTAAATGTATGAATAAAATAAAATTTGATTTTGTACAGTTTAATCAAATTTGATTGTGTATAGGTTTGTTGATATGAACTCCATGTGGAGCATGACTTCTACCTAGTTTTTTGAATAAAATGTATGAATAAAATCAAATTTGATTTTGTATAACTTTTTGAAATTGTATGTATACAATCAAATTTGATTGTATATAGGTTTGTTGATATAACTCCATTTGTTTGTGTAATGTGTGAATAAAATCAAATTTATTTTGTATAGCTTTTTGACACTGGATGTATACAATCAAATTAGATTTTATTCATACATTTACACAAACAAATGAAGATTATATCAACAAACCTATACACAATCAAATTTGATTGTATACGTACAGTTTCAAAAAGCTATACAAAATCAAATTTGATTTTATTTATACATTTACACAAACAAATGGAGTATTTATCAACAAACATATACACAATCAAATTTGATTGTATACGTACAGTTTCTAAAAGTTATACAAAATCAAATTTGATTTTAAACATATATTTACACAAACAAATGAAATTCTTATATCAACAAACCTATACACAATCAAATTTGATTTTATACGTACATTTTCAAAAAGTTATACAAAATCACATTTGATTTTATTCATACATTTAGACAAACAAATGGACTTTATATCAACAAACCTATACACAATCAAATTTGATTGTATACATATAGTTTCAAAAAGCTATACAACATCAAATTTGATTTTATTTATACATTTACACAAACAAATGAAATTTATTTCAACAAACCTATACACAATCGATTTGATTGTATGCTTGAATCTGTTATATTTTGTATCATATGTGTTTGTCTTGATCAATCAAGTTTGATTGGTTTAGCCAATCAAATTTGATTTTATTCAGAATCATAAAGGAGATTAAATCATATTATCAAACTTTGGTTTAGACATTCCATTAAACACCTTGTATGCAATATTCATTCAAATGTGATTTGATTATAAATCATATATGAGAAACTTTTGTTTAGACATTTCATCAAATACCTTATAGGCAATATTGTACCAAACAACAAAGTCAATCAAATAACTAATAAAATTTAACAATATCAAATGTCAGAATATATCTATGTACAATCAAGTATGATTGACATACACTTTGTGGGCAAAACTCTTTAAAGAAATTTTAAACAACAACCAAGGATAAAACTTCTTATCATATGAAAAAACAAAAATAGTAGAAAAAAATTGTTTACATATCTATTTTTTTATATAAAAAACATAAACTACATAAAATCTCACTCTAATAATATCTAAAATATCATCATCCATTTGTTGTTGCTGCTAGTGGTTTGAGGTAGATATGCAGATGATAGTGGTGGTTGTCGTCGCTGTAGGATGAGAGAGTCATCAGAGAAAAGAATGCATGTGAGAGAGAGAGGGAGAGAGAGAGAGCAACTTTGTGTGTGTCTGTATGTGTTGATGGTGGTGGTGGTGGTGGCGGTGGCGGTCGGATATGGTGGTAGAGGAGAAGGAGGAGAAGAGAGGGAGAGAGTGTGTGTTTGTGTGTGTGTGTTTTGGTCAGGAGGAAGGAGAAGAGTATTGGATGGAGATAGGGTTGTTTTTTTTAGTGTAAATTACAAATATACCCCTCCGTGTTTTATTTTTAATTAGGAGGTAAGTGTTAATCCTAAACATTGATGGGAATGATCCAAGGGCTAACATTAAGCCCTTGGATCTCAAGGAAAATTAAGGATTCATATGAACAAACCACATTATAATTAATTACTACGGTTTATTTGTAGATTATCTTATCTTAATCTTTTAATATATTAAAAGACAATTGCTCTAATAACTTATCGACCAATCAATACTTACAATTTCTTTAAGTTAACTTTTGTTTTCTATTTTAACTTTAATTTACAACTTTTTTGTTTAACATCACAAATTTACACTTTTTAACCAATAACTCCAATATAAAAAATTAAGAATAATAACTAATGTATATCCAATACAATAATAGTTGATATATATCCAATAAATTATAATAATATATATCTTAATTATTATCTTATAATACAAAATTATTAATTAATTAAAAATGAATAAAATCGTGTAAAGAAATTATGATTTTAAAAGTATTTGCACTATTATCCATTTGTTAAAGTTTTTTTTTATTAATTTTCATGACATATATAAAAAACAAATATGTAAAAATGTCATCTTTATAGAAAAACACCTATAACATTATCATATTCTAATTGAAATATTTAGGATATGTTTCATTTAAAATATAAGATATTTTTTATTATAAAATAGTAAGCTATACTTTAAACCAAACAAAGTTATATATATTAAAAAGAAAGTATGAATTTGCGTGCAAAAAATAGTAACGGACCATTTTTATTTTTTGGCCTGTTTTCAATTTCTTAACGGGCCAATTTTATTTTCTAAGGGCTCATTCTCATTTTCTTAATTTTGGACTTGACATATCTAATTTGTTTTAGACTTTGTGTTTTCTAATTCTGTTTATTAAGATTATTTATTTCAATCTGATATTATCATTTTTCCAAGTTTGTTACATTCATAAGATTATCCAATCTTATTACATGTGAACTTTTACATAATATATATACACGCAACAGTAGTGGATACACTTTGAATATAGAGAAATTGTCACTAATCGTCCCTGTGGTTTGCTCGATTCGTATTTTCATCCCTGTGCTTTTTTTTAATCATTAGGTGTCCCTGTACTTTTCATTTTCATTGTTAGTCGTCCCTGCCACTAACAACCGTTAGTTTTCATCCGTTAAACCTCTCATGTGCAATGCACATGAGGGCATTTTCGTCCAGTTTGTAACCATATGGACTATTTGTGATAAAACATCTTTGAGGGACTATTTGTAATAAAAGACAAAAACTCATCATCTTCCTCCCTCTCTCACTCCCACCACCAGCCAAACTTCCGGCCACCCTCACAGCCTCCTGCCGCCGCTCTTTTTCACCATAAAAAACTCCGGCCATCATCCCCAACAACAATTAGGGTTTCATCTTTAATCACAACCACAGAACCGTCGCCGCTGCTGCTGCTCCGCCACTCTACCGCCGCTGTTGTTGTTGTTTCGTTTTCCAGCCACCACTACACGACTCCATAACATCCGAGGAAAGTATGAAACGTAAGTAACGATCTTCTAAACAAACCCATTTCGTCCCTCTCACTAAAACCTAATCTTTTCTTTTTTTCCTAATATTTCTATCTCTCGCAGCCACGCACCACCGGACTACCATCACCTCACGACGGTTTAGAAAGAAGAAGAGACGTTCAAGCTTCAACACAGGTCGTTATAGATCTGACCATGCTCGATTATTATGTTTTTCTCTTCGGTTTCGGTTCGAAACCGCCATAGACCACCACTTTTCACCACCTTTTATCACCACCGTGAACCATCACTGTTTTGTCAATGTTTTCGGGACTGAAATGGTCGACTTTTGTCAATGTTTTGGTAACCATAGTGGGTGGTGGTTCTCGGTTTCCGGCAGTGGCAGGTGGTGGCCGGTCGGTCAGAAGTGGTGGTCGGAGTTGTGTGGGAGAAGGAATCCAAAGATTTTTTTTTAATCCAATGTTTTTATTACAAATAGTCCATGTGGTTACGAACTTGACGATTATACCCTCATGTGCATTGCACATGAGGGGTTTAACGGAGCAAAACTAACGGCTGTTAGTGTTAGGGACGGTTGGCAATGAAAATGAAAAGTACAGGGACACCTAATGATAAAAAAAAAGCACAGGGATGAAAATGCGAATCGAGCAAACCACAGGGACGATTTGTGACAATTTCTCTTGAATATATACAACTAATCATTTCTGAATATTAGTTTGCAATACTTATTAGTTTTTAATTTTATTTCGGTTGATGTTTTATTATTATGGATTATTTTTCGTTTCACTTTCTATTTTCAATGATTTTGGAAATTTAGCATTAATTACGTTTGTATTATTATTTTGTGTTTTTATTATAAATTTTATACTTTTATACTTATTATCTTTTAGAATTTATATAACTTCTAAATGTGTTATAAAATTATACTGTCAACTTTTTTTAATGTATAATAGCTTATTCATTGAAAGATCAATATCAACTCAGTTTTTTGAACTATATAATGTTTTGATAACATTTTATAAATTTTACATCGTAGGAAACACAATAAATATAATGTCTCCCGGGGCAACGCCTGGGTGACATATCTCGTTAAAATATAATTTGAATAATGACGTAACACCGGTGTATTGAACACAAGCTTAAAATATATACTATAAGACATCTGACATAACTTCAACCGATCGATTACAACTCTTTATTCTTCTAAATTAAATAAATCAGCACATGTCATTAATATATTTACACTTTTTGCTATACATCACCGATTTACACTTTTTAACCTTTCTAAAACTAATAACTAGCACGGAACTCGCAATGCGGCGGTGGTGGTGGTAACGACTTTCTGGTGGTAAGGGCGGCGGGTGTTGATGGCGACAACTATTGGTGGTGGTGGCAATGTCGAGTGGCGCAAGTTGAAATATTTTTAGAAGATAAGGGTTTAGAGTGTAAATTATTAAAATAAAGGTTTATGGTGTAAATTAATTTATTAAGGACAAATTGAATAATTTCTAATAACTTTCTCCAATAAAAGGGGTTCATTAAGGGCAATTGAGTGATTTCCAATTTAACTTTCTTCTAACTATTTTTTAAAATGAGGGGGCTTAGAATTTTTATAAAGGAGTAAAGATAAGTAATTCTTTATTTAGTTTATTAATAAAAAACTTTGACTATTAATTGTATTGATAGTTATAAAAAAAAGTCTCCTTAATTTATGATTATTTTTTTTTGGTTTTTTTTATCATAAATGTATACTTTTTTGCTTTTCATAAGAAATTAAATCTTATTAAATAGTTTAATTTAAATATAATTAACATTTGTTAACTTTTCATGTGAAGGATTTCCCCTTTAACTAGAAATAATTAAGGATATCTAACAGCTTGAGCCCTCATATCCCCCTACTCATGTAATTGTGACAGATGATATAACTACAGTCTTATAAGCTGTAAGGATAAACGGAGTGAAGCGTTATTCCTTACTTTTTCAGCCAAGAACGCCCCTGAACGCTCGACATTCGAGAGTGATAAAATGCATACCGCTTTTCGTCTTGAATGCCCGCTACATATAGCAAAAGATTCCTTTTTAGCACATTTTCTATTGACATCCGCACCCTACATGCCCTTTTCTCTTTTTTAAGCAGTTTTTTGATAGGGCACTTCACAAACAAGTTTTTTTTTATTTGTTTTGGAAATACCCTTTAAAACATAACCTCTTACTCCAACAAAATGTAAGGAATGTCCCAAGATGATCCCACATGCCACATGTTGCGAAACGCCTCATGAATGAGCTTACAATGAAAGCCTCACTCCGAATAGCCTAAATAATAACAATATTTCCTATAAATTAATCAAAATTAAATCAAAGGTTCCGTCAAATAATTGTCTATTGGATTTTTGCAGTTTCTTGATTTTTAAATTTTTAACAACTAAATATATATGGGATTATGGGTCAGTAATATATTAATTATTTTTACTTCTATATAAAACATACTACTTTTTTTAAATTTTATTCTACTCATACTCCTAAATTACACGTATGCTGGAAACCAGGACTCTCGAAAAACCTATTATTCCACCCCAAAAAATGTGAGAAGTGGGACTCGAACCCAGATGGATCATCCTAAGGTCAAAGACCTTACCAATGGGCCACCAACCCTATTGGCTCCTTTAAGCAATTTAGAGTTTGAAATGACCATCTTACCCATCTTCTTTATTAACTAAGTTAAACATCATCATCTAATATACCTATAATACCTTAATAAAACCATTATAACATAAATCTCTCAACCCTTAATTAACCATACTACCCCTTTTACATCAATTACCTTTACATTCACCACCATACCACCACCGCCGCCGCCGCCACCCGTTTTGGCCACCCACCATGACTACCACCATGAACGCCGCATCGCGCGGGCATACGTCTAGTATATATACCATGAATTTGATATTGACTTATTTCTTAACATTATAAATATATTATTGAATTAAAAGTTAAAGACGTCTTTTACATGCTTCTAATGACCGACATTGACTGAACCAGACGCTGTGAACCTTAATTTTGTCTCTACGCTCACATATCATGTTAGGTCCAGTTTACTGATAAACTGAAGAGTCTCCAGTTACATCTGGAGACCAGAAGATTTGTCCAGAAATAATATGAAGTCCAGTGGCCAGTGTACAGTTAATGTCACTGGAGCTTCACTCCAGTTGAGATCTGACAGAGAACTGAAGACATTCCAATTGAAGTCGAAGACAACAAGCGGAAAATAGAGAATGACCATGGCATCGAAGCCCAGTGGACATTCTACCCAGATCAAGACTGGAGATCGAGCATCAGTGTAAAGTACTTACAAAGCTTTACACTGATTACGAGGAAGACCTTTTACCTTTATGCTCTATTATCCGGACAATACCAATTGTCTATGATAAAAGTACAAAAGTGCATAAAGGTGGTTTGTTAAAGTACTTTTACCTAGTAATTTAACAAGCATGCTTAAGGAATTAAATGCTATTCCTTAAATGCTCTCAACCATATTTGTACGGCAAGGTTGACTGTAACAACCCTCAATTTCCGACTAGGACAATCTACTTAGATTTATCTAGGTATCTATCCCTAGAGGTTTATTAAGAGAATTGACCTTCTAGACGTTTAAGGCATGGTGATAATTGCCCTCTAGTTCAATGAAATACCGTAGATGACAAACTATCTTAGAAATGCCATAACTAATAACTATAATCATTCAAGACAATCTCAAGCTATATATTAGTTCTAATTGAACTTGATGAAATGTCAATGAACCAAAAATGTTATTTCAGGAAGTTAAGTTATATAAATAACTATGCAAGACTCACAAGTTGAGATAACAACCAAAAATTCTTATAAATATCCAACCATTTAAACATCAAGCTAATTAAAGTATATTTGTACATAAATATGTAATGACCATCTTGAAAATTAATTTATAAACTTTGAGTACATAATATCAAGCTTGAATAATAATAAGTACATATATATGTAACTAAAATAAATACAAGTGGTTAATAATAAGTAAATAACAAATTTGAAATACAAAATGTACATGCATACATACACATACGATTATATATATATACACATATATATGTGGGAACACATTTTGTACCTTAAAAGCCTACATACTAGTACCTTAAGTACTTATGCATGAATTTGTACTTACATACATCACATACATGTACATAATACAACTAACAAGAAAATAAAGTAAAATTTCTTCCCAATTTGAAAGCAAATTTACGGTTTCCATGCTCTCCCAAAACCATCCACCCAATCAAAATTAAGCTAGTGACTTTATTTCTTACACTTCCAAGAACAACATACCCACACATACACTCCATCTCCCTTACACCATAATCACTCTTACACTTCCCAAAACACACACAACTTTCTTTCTCTCCAAAAACACTTTTCTTCTTATTTTTCTTTTGAATTTTCGGATCTAAAAAGGACAAGAAAACAAGAACAAAATCATATTTAATCTATAATAATAATAAGGGTTTATAAAGGGTTAAGAAAGGATTAATTCAAGATAGGTTTAAGGGTTATTTCAAGCTTGGATTAAGGGTTATATGGAGCCTAGAAAGCCACGAAAATCTGCACCTTTTCTTCATCAAATCCAAGTTCATCAAGGGTATAACTCATCATCTATTTGTTTAATCTATCTTGTTTTCGTATATACTAAAAGATCTTTATCAAAACCATGTTTTTCTTTGATTTTCTTCTTGAAAATACACTTAATGAGGGCATGTTGATAGAATCTTTCCTTTCATGCCATTGCATGTCAAGATCTAGAGGAAAGATTCAAGGATTCAACTCAAATAAGACCCAAAAGGGATGGTTCATGAGAAAGCTTTCAAACTAGTTGATGGATCTTCATAAAATTCGATTTGTGTTGATATAGATGGAACATATTTTCTGTGATTTTCATAAATGAACTTTTTTTTATGTTGTATAAAAGATTTGTTAAGAGATTTGTTCATAAAATGGCTAGATGGTCACATGCAATCACATTTTTGGATGATTTTTGCAAGAACTAAGTTTATTGATTTTTGTTGGGTGAAAGTTCAAGTATAAATGATGATTGATGATCTTGAAATTTATTGAAATCTGTATATTTGATGTTAAGAGATACAAAATAAAGTGATAATCTTGTTAGTGGTAATTTAGAGGCTAAAACAAGCAACCAACACCATTGATGAGTTGTGTTAATCAAAATACATTCTGACAGAATTACCTTTCTGTCTTGGAACGGGTAAACTGAACATGTCAGGGCCGTTTCAAGCAAAACTTTCAAAATAAAAGTTGTAGACAAACGAGTTAACTTTAACCACCAACTGGAATCACCCAAAAATACCGAACCAAGCAAAATATATGATTTTTCTACCAAAAGTGGTCAAAACTGAGAATACTCAGTATATTCAACCACTTGATCTCACTATTCGTCCTTCTTCTTTTCCCACTATATCTTTTTCTTCTCCTCCTGTTGGACAGTCCACTGAGGCAGTAACCATAACTGTACCTCCTCCAGCGGCTCCAGTAGAACCTGCTGCTGGTCCAGTGACACTTCTTCCTTTGTCACTGGACGCCCAAATGGTCAATTTCACCACCGACATCCAAAATCTTATCAAAAGGGTGGAGAATGTTCATCAGACCATTGAAAAGAATGCCAAGTCAATCTCCAAGTAGAACAAGGAAAGTCTAACAAATCAAAAGGTTGTTGACTTGGGGATTAACAAGTTTGCAGATAATGAACACTTGGTATTCACCAAGCTGAATGAGTTAGTCACCAGCTGCAACACTATTGCCAACACCTTGAAAGAAGCTTTTGACTTAACACATTCCAAAGTCACAACCTCTATCTCCAGTTTGATTGGCTCAACTGTACGAACATCTGATATTGATTTAAAGGAGATAAAGAGACAAGTCAAGGATTTGTTTGAAGACCTGGTCTTGATGTGACTGAGCTTGGGCAGCAGTTAGCCACTTTAGTTGGCTAGAAAATTGAAGATACCTTGGCAGCCAGAGAAGCCCAATTTCTTGAAAAGGTGATATCTGAGATCACCAAGATTTCTCCTCCTCAGGTTGATCTAGCTCCAATTACATCTGAGATCATCCAGTTGAGAAGTAGTCTGGACACACTGGCTACCAAAGTCTCTGAACACTCAACAGCTATTGAAAAACTGGCCACTGAAGTTGGCAAAGAAATTGTGAAGGAAAAGGAGTTCGTGACTGCTGGTCTCTCTACAGATGATGCTCAACTGTTAAGAGATCTTAAGACTGTCCAAGAACAAGTATCTGGTAATGTTTTGGCCCAGTCTAGAGAGACCAGTCACCTCTGGAGAACTGTTTGCATGATCTGGTCAGTTTTCAGGGAATGCAAGGACATGCAATCTTGGAGTAGTCTAGACCGATTGCCTCATAGCACTACTAATTGGGCGGCAATTCGTGAGGTCTTTGACTCCTCCAAGGGGGAAGAATATAATGCATCTGTCCTTGCAAAGAAATCAAGTGGACAACAAATTGTTCTGGCTGCCAGTACTGATGCTGGTCAGCATGTAATAAAACAGTTTGATGATGTGGTTGATAGGGGGAATGTGGACAAGGGAAAAAGAAAAGCTACTGAAACTGCCCTTGTGCTGGCTACTGATACTCAAGCAAAAGCAACTGGTACTGAGGCCAGTTTGCTAGAAACAGGAAACATTGATCAACTTCCTCCAGTGACTGAAAGCGAAAGCAGAAGTCTGGATGCTATTGGCCGCGCCATAAAAGAAAGAAAGAAACAAAGAAAAGAAGATCAAAGGGCGGCCAGAGCACAAATTCAAGATTTGGGTGCTCTAGATGCCAGTGATGCTGGTTTATTGGGCATCACACTGGAGGAGTATGCCAAAGTGAAAAATGATCAAAGGGTAGTCGGTGCACTGATGGAAAGATTAGACATTGAACTGGAGAAAGACTACCCTGATGATGAAGTTGCATTCGATGCCAGAAACATAAATGTGTCAGTGGAGAAGGCTAAGGAAATAAGGGCAGCAAGAATTGAGAAAAGAATTGCCCAAGTCAAAAAGATATTGTACAAGGTGTTTAATCCACCCAAGTCTAGAGGAACAAAAAGTAAACCTCTGCCAAGATATGCAAACCTAAGGACTTGGGTGCAACCAACTGAAGCAACAAATAATGATGTCAAAGCTGCTGTACAAAAGCTGAGCACTGGACTGGCAAGTGAATCTGAAGCAAGGGCCTATTTAAGTGCACTGATGCAGCGGAGATATCACCCTGGCAGCGAAGCCTAGTGGACATTCTACCCAGATCAAAACTGGAGAGAATCAGTGTAAAGTACTTACAAAGCTTTACACTGATTACGAGGAAGACCTTTTACCTTTATGCTCTATTATCCGGACAATACCAATTGTCTATGATAAAAGTACAAAAGTGCATAAAGGTGGTTGGTTAAAGTACTTTTACCTAGTACTTTAACAGGCATGCTTAAGGAATTAAATGTTATTCCTTAAATGCTCTCAACCATATTTGTACGGCAATGTTGACATCCCAATGTCAACCTTTGCCTATAAATAGAGGTCTTTGCACAACCAAGAAACAACTTTTGCATATTCATACTTTGCAATATTGTTGGTGTTCTTGTGCAATATTCTCTCAATCGCAAAAAGGAACATTTCACAACTTTAAGTGTTTCGATTGATAAGAGAATTTCCAAGTTTAGATCAATTGTATTTCATAGGTTGTTAGGATATTTACATCTTTGTATTATCTTGGTTCCGTAACAACCTTGTAATTTATTTAACATTAATAAATAAATTACACTTGAAAAAACTTGGCATTATTCAGGACAAATAGGGGGAATTTGTTAGGTCCAGTTTACTGATAAACTGGAGAGTCTCCAGTTACATCTGGAGACCAGAAGATTTGTCCAGAAATAATATGAAGTCCAGTGGCCAGTGTACAGTTAATGTCACTGGAGTTTCACTCCAATTGAGATCTGACCAATAACTGAAGACATTCCAATTGAAGTCGAAGACAACAAGCGGAAGATAGAGAATGACCATGGCAGCGAAGCCTAGTGGACATTCTACCCAGATCAAACTGGCAAATGAATCTAAAGCAATGGCCTATTTAAGTGCACTGATGCAGCGGAGATATCACCCTGGCAGAATCACTGAAGTCCAAGTAACCATTAAGCCAGGGACAAAATTCTTCTATGTTGGGGTGAAATACACCAATGGGCCAATGTGCTATACTGACTACCCAGGTGTGGATAGATATGGCAATTCTGAGCATGTGGAGATGCTGAATGTATTGGAGGCCAAACCAGTGAAGAATAGGTTTGAAAAGTGTTGGATTCATATTCTTCAAAATCTCATCAAGTTTAAAGAAATTGTTGAATCAAGATTAAACTTTGATGCTGAAGACACTCAACCTATTTCTTCACTGGCTAAGAGAAGAAAAACCGGTGAAGGCCATCTGCATAGTTTTACTTCTCCTTTATCTACTTGTATTTTTCTTTTACAATCTTGTAACTTATGTAAATTTTAATTTCCAGTATATATGAAGTTGCCAGATTGTAACCAACAAGATAGATAACTGATTAAATTTAACAAAAAACAAAAGAAAAACCAAAGGCATTTATTTATCTATAAAAATGCCTTGGAAAATTAGATAGATTTAGTCAAAACAAGTCTTTCAAGTGTAAATATTGTATAGATAGAAACTTGAAAAGACTTGGCATTATTCAGGACAAATAGGGGGAATTTGTTAGGTCCAGTTTACTGATAAACTGGAGAGTCTCCAGTTACATCTGGAGACCAGAAGATTTGACCAGAAATAATATGAAGTCCAATGGCCAGTGTACAGTTAATGTCACTGGAGTTTCACTCCAATTGAGATCTGACCAAGAACTGAAGACATTCCAATTGAAGTCGAAGACAACAAGCGGAAGATAGAGAATGACCATGGCAGCGAAGCCCAGTGGACATTCTACCCAGATCAAAACTGGAGAGAATCAGTGTAAAGTACTTACAAAGCTTTACACTGATTACGAGGAAGACCTTTTACCTTTATGCTCTATTATCCGGACAATACCAATTGTCTATGATAAAAGTACAAAAGTGCATAAAGGTGGTTGGTTAAAGTACTTTTACCTAGTACTTTAACAGGCATGCTTAAGGAATTAAATGTTATTCCTTAAATGCTCTCAACCATATTTGTACGGCAATGTTGACATCCCAATGTCAACCTTTGCCTATAAATAGAGGTCTTTGCACAACCAAGAAACAACTTTTGCATATTCATACTTTGCAATATTGTTGGTGTTCTTGTGCAATATTCTCTCAATCGCAAAAAGGAACATTTCACAACTTTAAGTGTTTCGATTGATAAGAGAATTTCCAAGTTTAGATCAATTGTATTTCATAGGTTGTTAGGATATTTACATCTTTGTATTATCTTGGTTCCGTAACAACCTTGTAATTTATTTAACATTAATAAATAAATTACACTTGAAAATTACAACTTGACTCACCAGATTTACTTTATCGTATTTATTACTTGCATTGTCCTTACTTATTTACACTGTCATTAAATAAGTAATTCTCCAGATAACCTGGTATAACCTTCACTGTAACTGGCCAGTTGTCTAGTTCAGTGAAGTTATTGCAAAGTAACTCACCATTGACATTGAGGTGTCTTCAGTAGCACTATCTCTTGAGTTGGGACTTACATATCGCATGGTCCACATACCGGTTTTAACGGGTAATATTCCAAACCGGTTTGAAACCAGCGGTTTAAGGAAAAACCAAATCAGTTTACGAAAAATCGTTTTTAATTCGGTTTGCATTCGAGTATTCAAAACCGGTTTGGGCCGAACCACGTTTTCTAGGACTTTGTAGCAACATAAAAAAGTGTGAGTTAGAGATTTAATGGGACCATTCAAAAAGACAACTTGTAATATATGATTTCAAGAATACATATACAGTTATATATAGGGATGACAATGGATCGGATATCGTCACATCCATATCCATATCCATTTATATTTGTATCATCCATATCCATATCCGTATCCATTTAAAAAGTTTTCATCCATTCATATCCATATCGAATGGATTAGATGGATAACTGGATATCCATTGGATGTCTTTAAAATATCTTCGCAACAAAAAAAACTTGAATATGAATAAACATCGTTGTCATCAATATATGTTGTTCCAACTTTTGACAATACAAGTCATGTTTTTTTTTGTATATTATACAATCAAAAGTCACTAGTTTTTTAGGTTGTACAACCAAAAGACATAATGTTTTTCACACTTTTTGCAATCAAAAGTCTAAAATATTGAATACTTACTACTAGCTTAATTCCGCTTGCAGATTTTTTGGTTGCAACATCAAGATTTTAGGAACACACCACCTCAAAAGTTACAAGTCATATATACATTTAACAACAATGTAAAATACGTTAAACACATGTGCAATTATATATGTAATAATATAAATAAAAATAACAAATTTCATTAATTTCGGGTTAATGGATAACATTCATGGATGAGAAACTTTCATCCACATTCATTTCATTAAACATCCATATCCGCTCCACATCCAATATTAATCCACTTCATTTCATCCATATCCACCAATAATGGATCGGATCGAGTGGATGTTCATTGGATATTTGGATCGGATTACCATTGTCATCCCTACTTGTACACTACAACATAAAAAAGCATAAACCAAAATTTTAACATGTAAATGAAAATAAGTATAAACTAAAGCATGAAGAGTAATACAATGAATCAAAAGATGAACTAAGGTAAAATGTGGTGGCTTATTACTTCAAACTAAACGTTGTATTTAGTCCAAAATCACATGCTATTTTCTTTTTGTGTGGCTGATTTGAAGAGACGTTTTCTGCATCAACAATATTCTCCTTGTTATGACACGTGGCTTTTGTATGTCCAAGTTTTTTTTTTTTTGAATATAGATAACAAACAAATAGGCTACTATCATTAATAGTCGATAAAGTGATTTTTTCAAATTTCTTTTCCTATTATGCTACTATCATTAATAATTATGATATCGATGTATTTCCTTTTCTCCTGGGGAGCAATACCACTGCCATTTCAATCGATAATATAATTCGCATTAATATTATTATTTATAATATACTAAAAAGTTATAGGAATGTACAAGTGCTTTATGCGTGGAATGTACAAGTTCTTATAGAACATAATAGTTTTTACCATTTTTTATTTTAACCCCCTAAATTTCTATCTTTTAACTTTTGTCCCACATCAAAGTTTTTGTTTTTATTTTCTTGACACTAAATTTTTGGGTTCTCATGTTTTCATCAAATAACTTTCACATGGTTACGATTTTACTTTTAAACATTTGGTTTTGACTATTTTTATCCGTCTTTTTTTATAAATAACGTTTTTAATATATAATAACTTTCACATGGTTACGATTTTACTTTTAAACATTTGGTTTTGACTATTTTTATCCGTCTTTTTTTATATGTAACGTTTTTAATGTATAATAACTTTCATTATCGTTACGTCTTACGTTCATGTAACATTTAAAGCATTAATATAGTTATTGTTTATGTTTTTATACAAAAAGTCTATACAAATTTACAAGTCTTTTATGCCTGAAATGTACAAGTTCTTATAGCATATAATAATTTTTACCATTTTTTATTTTAACCCCCTAAATTTCTATCTTTTAACTTTTGTCCCACATCAAAGTTTTTGTTTTTATTTTCTTGACACTAAATTTTTGGGTTCTCATGTTTTCATCAAATAACTTTCACATGGTTACGATTTTACTTTTAAACATTTGGTTTTGACTATTTTTATCCGTCTTTTTATATATATATATATAACATTTTTAATATATAATAACTTTCATTATCTTTACGTCTTACGTTCATATAACATATAAAAGCATTAATATATATATATATATATATATATATATATATATATATATATATATATATATATATATATATATATATATATATATATATATATATATATATATATATATATATATATATATATATATATATATATATATATATATATATATATATATATATATATATATATATATATATATATATATATATATATATATATATATATATATATATATATATATATATATATATATATATATATATATATATATATATATATATATATATATATATATATATATATATATATATATATATATATATATATATATATATATATATATATATATATATATATATATATATATATATATATATATATATATATATATATATATATATATATATATATATATATATATATATATATATATATATATATATATATATATATATATATATATATATATATATATATATATATATATATATATATATATATATATATATATATATATATATATATATATATATATATATATATATATATATATATATATATATATATATATATATATATATATATATATATATATATATATATATATATATATATATATATATATATATATATATATATATATATATATATATATATATATATATATATATATATATATATATATATATATATATATATATATATATATATATATATATATATATATATATATATATATATATATATATATATATATATATATATATATATATATATATATATATATATATATATATATATATATATATATATATATATATATATATATATATATATATATATATATATATATATATATATATATATATATATATATATATATATATATATATATATATATATATATATATATATATATATATATATATATATATATATATATATATATATATATATATATATATATATATATATATATATATATATATATATATATATATATATATATATATATATATATATATATATATATATATATATATATATATATATATATATATATATATATATATATATATATATATATATATATATATATATATATATATATATATATATATATATATATATATATATATATATATATATATATATATATATATATATATATATATATATATATATATATATATATATATATATATATATATATATATATATATATATATATATATATATATATATATATATATATATATATATATATATATATATATATATATATATATATATATATATATATATATATATATATATATATATATATATATATATATATATATATATATATATATATATATATATATATATATATATATATATATATATATATATATATATATATATATATATATATATATATATATATATATATATATATATATATATATATATATATATATATATATATATCTCTTTTGCATTTTTTATTGTAATTGCTACATGTTTAATTGTATTTTTTAAATTTTGAGTTCGAATATTTGACATAAATTTGGGTACAAAACTTTATCGTGTAGAAAGCCTACTCCGCGACAACGCGCGGGTAAAAAACTAGTTAGAACTAACGAGTAAAAGTTGTTTAAGAACCATTAAAAAAAACACTAGAATCATTATGTACGACATATTTTCTTTCCTTAATTGCAATAATAAAAGTTCATCAAAATCATTCAAAATGGTTTATCTCACAAAGCGTACATCGTTAAAAACAAAAAAGTATGAGTCTTAAAATTTCGTCACTCTTTCATTAGAGAGGCTCGATATACTTTTGACGACTTTTTAATTTTTTGTTTTGTTTTTGTACTTGGATACTTACACATGTGTAAAATCTTTGTTTTCACATGTAAATTAGTAAATGATCATCTGTACACAAGAATGAAGGTTAAGGGCAGAGTCTGTCAATCCATGGCGGAGCCATGGTGGCCAAGGGCGGAGTCCGTCAGTCCATGGCGGAGCCATAGCGGCTAAGGGCGGAGCCCGTTAGGTAGATCACCCATGAACGATCACCCCTATGACTTATCACCTCTATGACCTATCACACTCTATGACTTATCACCCACCATCTACCGCCCACCATACCATTTATGAATTCTCCTAAGGGCGGAGCCCGCTTCAAATCACAATTTCTGTTTAACTTACACATATGTAAGTGAACTAAATTTATATAGATATTTTTTTTGAACAACGAGTTAGTGGTTAGTATTTACTAGTTAACATTCGAGACACCACAGTGACATTCAATTGGCAGTATGGAGCTCGAACCACGCATGCTTGGGATGAAACCCAGGACTCTCGAAAACCCCCCTAATAATCCACTCTACAAATGTAGGAAGTGAGATTCGAACCCTGGTGGATTTCCCAAGGTAAAACCTTACCAATAGGTCAACAACTCATATTACTTTCATATATGTAAGCTATATAAATTACACATGTGTAAAAACAAAAAACGAAAAACGAAAATTAAAAAGTCGTCAAAAGTATATCGAGTTGCATCTCTAATGAAAGAGGACGAAATTTTAAGACTACCCATACTTTTTTATCTAACGATTTACGGTTTGTGAGATAAAACATTTTGAATGATTTAGATGAATTTTATTATTTAATTGAAAAAATGTGTGGTCTAGATTGGTTTCGCGTTTTTTCCCCCCAGATTTTTCAGAATAACTCACCCCTACTACTAGCAATACAACATATAATACATACTATCTATGTTATATTATAAAGCAAATCCCATTTTAAATTTCAACTTTTAACATCCAACAATGTACACATGCTAATGCATGATGTATCATACATCAAAACCACATTACATCAATAACCTACACTACTCGCCGCCGCCGCCACCGCCACACCAACCGCCGCCACCGCCATTACCACCATTGCCGCCACCACCGCGCACGCCACCACACCCGTCACAGTCAGCGATAATTTGAAAGATGCATATCTAATCACCCTCTATTTATGAAACTGAGGGAGGATAACCAGTGGCGGACGCAGAATCTAAAGTGACCCGCAGCACAATTTTTTTCCACTAGCCTTGTATCCGCATAAAGTAACGCTAATAACGATAACGACTAAATTGTTACGATTTTTAGCACTTTTTTAAAGAACTTTTGCTATTTTTAATGAATTTTAAAAATTTATGGCACTTCTAGTAGTTTTTCTTTATCATTTAGTTGTATGGATACATCTTTATAAGTTTTATTAATAGCAAAATGTTTCAAAAGTCTAAAGATGGTTATATTTACCGGTATCCCATATTTATTTAACCCGTAACACCAATAAAAAATACATCATTTTTCAAAAAACTTGAACTACATGAATTTAGCGGACCCGTAGCCCCGGCTACCCCTAATTCCTATGTAGTTCCGCCCCTGGGATAACTTTTAGTAATACATAATAATAATTTTTTTTTTTTTTAATAACAATTCTTTTATTAAGTAAAAACCAAGTTACATCTGAATAATGGGTAAGCGAGCAACAAGCTGCGCCGCTATCCCTTTTTGAATCGAAAAACCTATTCTACTGAATACAAATCCTTGGTTCCTCGGGCTTTGTGAGTCTTTGTGGACCACCTTCTGCACCCGCTCTAAAAAACGAACCGCCTCAGGGCCTAGGGATCCAAATGTGTCGAAGGCAAACGGAATGAACACGTGTTGATTCTCTAAACATGTTGCCTCGTGCTTAGCAACCTTCCTAGCTTCCGCCTTCAAAACTGCCTGGCCCGGAACGAAGCCACTGTCCCGCAGCCCCACCAATGGGGACACCCCAGTGAGGTCGACGCATGCGTGCTTACCCCCCGACCAGCCAAACACAAGGACGTCCGTAGGACGCAGGGTAGATCTCCCATCTCGCGGATCAGTCAGAAAATTAACAGGGGCTTCTTTTTTGGCTGAGATTCCGGCACGCCTAAGCACATCCCATAAAACATCTCTAACCCAGTCATGACGGTACTTGAACCCCGGCAATTCCTTACAGTGGAGAGCATGCTCGCCAAATCTATCCAAACATGCTTTTTTGCAAATAGGGCATGAATCGTCTGGAGGGAAAAGAGGAATCATGAGTCGGTATCTGAGGATGGCCCTATATTCAACTGCTGACATCCGTTGCCCAAGACCTTCAATGGGCACAACAGTCAAAAAATCCTGGGCATGAGCTCCCTTAAGACAAGCAAAAACTGCCTTTTGACGCGGGGTCATATCGAACCTCACCTCCATATCTTGTACGTGTTTACCATAAAGAGCACTCGCCAAAGTTTGTTGAGGTTTCTTGGGGGCGGTGTCCTTATTAGTGAAACCACCTAGATCAAAGTCTGGGAGAGTTGTTCCAATATTACCAAGCGCAAGAGAGTAGTCAGGATCCACCCCCACCACATCAGCGCTTCGCAGGATGTGGTCCTGCAATTTCCACGACTAGGCCCTGGACGCCACAAAGGCATATACGGAGACGTCCTCTGCCGACCCAGTCCACACAGGTCCAGGAGATGAGGAGGATGTAGAGTCAGATACAGGAGGGACTGCCCAGTTCATGAAGTTAGATAGATAGACTTGTATGTCATATTGTCTTTTGATCATTTTTTTTCCATTATTTTGTTATTAATATTTATATGATCACCATGTTTGTAATATAGATTTGAAGATTGATTTCATTTGATGTTTAAGGTTCTTTATATTAACCATTATATATTTTTAATTTATCGTGTATCGCACGGGTTTAATCTAGTAATCAATATATTAGTCCTCTTGAAGCAATTTGTAAATTTTCTTTTCTCTTCCCTCTAGATCACCAACTCTCATGCTAAGTTGGTATAAGTAAATAAGTAATTAGTCATTTAAGCTTATTAAACAACTTCATGATAACAAGATTTTGTTTTTATATAATATATATGGGGTTCTATGTAGGCTGAAACCAACAAGATTTAGCACTAACAAATAGGCAAATGAATGCAACTAACCAATCCTGAAAGATTTGCTAAAAGTTTGTGATACTTCGATAGTTTTATAGTCTCCTCGAACATACATTAATTGTTGTATGATCTCGTTGCAGCAAGTAAGCCAACTCGATGAAATGATGCATTCTGATAATATGACATGACTCATATATACGTGCACTACTATAACTTATATATTACAATTGGATTACACAAGACATATACGTAAGGTAGATACGAACTTTGATCAATTATATTTCTAATAAATTTACCGTTATATATAGGGAAAAATTCATAAAAAAGTAACATTTTTATTCAAAATTCTAATTAAAGGCTATTTAGATTTCGTCTATTAAAAGGATTTATATATAAATTTTTTCAATATCAGTCAATGTCCCGTAACTTTTTTAATGATATGGCATGGTGATGTGACACTTAACGGGTGACTAACAATAAAAACTAACAGAATTATCTTTATTGAGAAACTTTTAAAAATGAAATACACAAAACCTAAATATATTCCTCGAATTTTCAGTAAAAATATTACTCCCTCCGTCCCACTAGAAGTGTCATGTTTTGAAATTTCAAAGTCTAACTTTTGCAACTTTGACCGTAAATAATTTTCTTTGTGTTAGATAATACATAGTGAAAGTTATATGAATTAATTGTGTTTTAGAAGTGTTTTCAATGATATAATTTTCATCAAGTTTTATATAACACAAAATTTTTTATTTAAGGTCAAAGTTCAAAGATCAAGACTTTGAATATTCAAAGTAAGACACTTCTAATGGGACGGAGGGAGTAGTTTTTAATTTTTACCTTATTTATATTATTACCTTCTTTAATAAGACAATAAGATGTGAGCAGTATTTTTTTGTCTTCACATGCAATTTTCATATAAATAAAAGACTTAACAAATAAAACCAAACTCTTAGATTTGATGAAGTGGTAGTCCCTTCACTTATTAAAGGGGAGGTCCCAGGTTCAAGTTCACCTAAGCCCTTCTTAAAGATATTTTTGATTTGTTTTTAAAATTTAAAATTTTAGTTTGGTCCCTCTAGATTTTACATTTATATCCCCAAAGATGATCTTCTTGATGTTCTCATCAAACATGAAAACCCTAAGCTTACACCAGAGGAGATCAAAGCCCAGATTATCGTAAGATTATTTCACAAAATGTCGGTTAATTTTCACATTAATTACAATTGATCATTCTTTTAAGCCATATATTCCCTTTTCGCCTAGTTTTGTCAAATATATACTTATAACGGTTTTTTGTTTGCAATACAATACAAAATATTATATTCCGTATTTTTTTATTATTTTGTTAACGGCAAACTATCATACTCCTACTCCTAAATCACATAATGCATGAAACTCAGAACTTTCAAAACCCCCACAATTAATCTACCCCGTAAATGTGGAAGGTGGGACATATGGGACTCTCTCAAGGTCAAAAACTTTACCAATGGACCACAATTCTCATTGACATTACTCCGTATTTATTTGTGCAAGGTTAACGAGTCTTAACTGTTTATCTTGTATCAATAACAGGAACTAATGATTGCCACAATTGATAATCCATCAAATGCAGTTGAATGGGCAATGGCAGAGATGATCAATGAACCTACACTCCTAGAAAGAGCAGTCAAGGAGCTGGACAATGTTGTAGGACGTAACCGCTTAGTTGAAGAGTCAGACTTGCCACAACTAAATTACATAAAAGCATGCCTCAAGGAGGCATTTAGGCTGCACCCATTTGCACCATTCAATCCACCCCATGTTTCAATGAAGAACGCTGTCGTTGCTGGTTACTTCATACCAAAGGGTAGTCACGTGCTTCTTAGCCGACTTGGATTAGGAAGGAATCCAAGTGTGTGGGCCAATCCATTGCGGTTTGACCCAGATCGACATCTAGGAGGGTTAGGAAAACAAGTGGTTCTTTCAGATAATGAGCTGAGGATGATTTCGTTTAGCACTGGGAAGCGTGGCTGTCCTGGAGTAATGTTGGGTTCGACCATTACTACAATGTTGTTAGCTAGAATGATTCATGGGTTCTCATGGGAGGTGCCTTGTAATCAGTCTGCGATTAAGCTTGTCGAAAATCATGATAATCTTCACTTGGCCAAGCCATTGGTAGCCATTGCTAAACCAAGACTCCCTCAATATCTTTACCCTAAAATTTGATGCATGCATTCCGGCAACATATATACATACATATATATTGTTGAAATTAAATTAGTGACAAATCATGTAATTAGTATTATGCTTAATTATAATTATTAGCTCATAATGATCAAGAACTTTTAATAAAGGGTTAAGTATCCCGGAGTGTAAGTAACTTTGCAACTTTTCCTATTGTGTGTATGCATCAAAATTTTTGAACATTGTATGTAAGTATCTCGCTAAATTGAACGCTTTATGTAAAAATGTATACGTGGCAACCATATGAGCTGCCCACGTAGAAGTTTTTGATTGGTCAACGTAAAAAATTTACATTAAGCGTTCAATTTAGCGAGATACTTACATACAATGTTCAAAATTTTTGATGCATACACACAATAGGAAAAGTTGCAAAGTTGCTTACACTCCGAGATACTAAACCCTTAATAAAAGCCTATGTTATGTATATTAACACGTGACAGTTAGTAAGTTAGTTAATAGAAGTCAGTTGGAAACAGTTACAAAGGCATCGGTTCTAGGCTTACAACTGTTTGTGTAATTTGGTACTTTATGTATATATAGATTTCATTTCTGTATCACAATCACAATCATAATCAATAAAGTTTGGTTTCACATATACCCTTGCTCTTCACATATTTGTTTGTATGTTTGAGTAATTGTGTTTATGAATGGTGTTTCAATAGTATACAGAAAGAAAACCTGTAAAATAAAGTTTGATTATATCAACACATACATACATTGATACACACTTTTTCAAAAGTTTACTCGTATATGTATTAGGATTATGGTTCGTAAGCTAGTCGCACATCAGGGAGTTACTGATGGAGTTTGAAGTACTGATGAAGCATAAATTTAAATGTCTTATACTCCGAATAACATATGTGTTGCTAGGCCAACTCCAATGTTCAGTACGCTTGCCAATATGCATCGTATGCTTCCATTGCATGCTCAATATATTCAACTGTATGCTTCTTCAATACGTTCCCAAGCAAATTAAATGCTATTGATATGTGGGCCACTAGCCCACTAGTATTTTGTTTTCTTTCCATTTGTTTGACCGTTCAACCTACTGATTTACAGTATGTTGGGTTGGAGGTAAAATAAATTCAGTATGTTAATTCAGTTTGCTGAAACAGTTTGTTGACGTGTTGCTAAGTTGACCAAAGCATACTGATGGTTTCGTTGGAGATGACCTTATAGCCAAGTTATAAGAGATTGGATTAGATTTTGAAAATAATATCAGATCTAATTTTAATTAAGGCAAAGACAAATGAACATGTAAATAAATTAACTAAGAAAGTGATAAACAAACTATTGTAAACAATAATGAGAAATGTATCCCTTCCGAATCATAATGTGCGTATCAATCTACCTAATAAACATTATTAAGATTTATTCAAAATCAAACGGCTTGTCATATTCCCTAAACTATGGGTATGTTTGGCACAAAAGCTTGGAGCTGGGGCTGTGCCTAGGGGCTTGAAGCTGGAGCTTGGAAATGGGGCTAGGGGTTGGGGCTTCTATTTCAACCCTTCTTACACAAGCTTTTATTTTAAAGACCTTTCGGGGCTTTTAGGAGCTTTTGGGGGATGTGGCTTTTGATTTCAAAAGAACAACCAAACAGGGCTATAACTTTAAAAATGGCTTATATTTAAAAGCTTGGGGCTTTTAAGCTCCTAAAAGCCCCCAAAAGCCCTTTGCCAAATAGTCCCTATATGTAATTGACACAAATTATAACTCACAATAAATTGTCTTACGAAAATTCAAATCAAATATAATGAATAAATACTGAATCAAAGTCATATGAATCATATTCCAATATGATTAATGTTTACGTACATGAATTAATAAGAATAAAAGTAATCAAATAAATTAACTAAAAATTGTAATCCGGAAAAAATAACAAAAACTTAACCGGATATGTCTATTTTTTGATCGTCAATAGTTGATACAAGAAAAATTTCTGTTGCATCCAATCAAAGTGGAATGAATGGTAAGGTCCAATGATGATACCTGTTGCTCGCTTCCTTCCGTTCCTTTTTCGTCCGTAAGTCTCTCTTCCTAAATCCTAACAAATGATCCTCTCCACCTCTAAAAAAAGATAAAATATATATTCATAGGTTTGTAGGGCCGCAAGAAAACGAATCCGCCATCAAATTATGATGGGGCCCTTTTTCTTCCCCTTTGTTTGTTGCATCCGTCGGTCCGCCAAAGACTAAAAAATCAAGAATTCATAATGGGCTTATTTCCTTTGATTATGTTTGTGATGTCCGTTCGCATGAGAGGCCCAAAACACAATGGTTTTTGTTTTTGTGTACCAAAGCTTGAATAACGCTACACCTTATCATCATTTTAAGTAATATTTTATCCATTTTAGTTCAACTTAAAATACATACAACATATATCAAAATAAGCTTATTCTTATAGATATTTTATATTTTAAATCATTATTGGACCATTTATGTATATACTAATCACTTATCGGTTACTGCACAACAATTAAGTTTTTTGATCTTATCCTACAATTGTGAGTCAAATATAAGCGTGAGAGAGATAAATAATGGCTTGGTACCAAATGGTTACATGAATAACACCAAAAAGTCAAGTGACCTATTTTATCATTATATGAAAAAGACCGAAATCTGTAAGCGTGTTCTCTTTCACTCATATTGGGACAAATTCAGAATAATTAAATGTAAGTACTACCAATGAAATGTTGACAACCACTTTCACATCAACATTCAATACCTCGAAAAGTGGTGATGTTGCCTATAAAAAGACAACACTTTGTGAAGACAAAACCTCTTGTCCGTGCATATGTGTATTTTGCTAGCTTCACAAATTACATAAGTTGTTGAATTATAAACCTATTTAAAATCTTAGTGTGTTTAGATTCAATTACTAGTCAGTCAAGATTTCATAATATTTTACTCTAGGCCTTCCTACAAGTTAACAATTAAACACGTTTAAAGTATTTCTTTGAGAATTCTTGACTTTCTTGATATATTATGGCCCATTGTATTCACGACATATATGTATAGCCAGAGATAAAAATGTTTCAACTTTTTGAATGATTTCAGATATTTATAATATTTCTAATTTTCAATTAATATTAATATATATATATATAAAACATGTTAATTAATACGAGTATAATTTTTTTTATTAATTTTACGACCAATAATGTGAGTTAATCAAATCAAGATGAAAGTGAGATAAACTTACCCCTCGAAATCCATTAATGGTAAAATCCTATCGCCCTTAAGATCGATCAAGTGGCTTTTATTTTCCGCATTTGTCCCTTAATTTTATATTGATGTTTAATTGATTTTTTTTTTAATTTACGTTAGCATCAAGTTTGCGGACAATATATCGGTTAAAAGATTTTCTAGTATATTAATCTACTAGTACTAATACCCGTACTATGTACGAATTGATTATATATAATGAATTACTCTTAAATCAAATACAAGTTTCATGCAAAATATAATGAAACAATAACAAATCACTAAACAAACGACTAAAAAAACACATATACATGTTTACAAAAAGCAATATATAATGTCATTAGAAGAAATCATATAATCTTTAATTTAGAATACAAATTTTTTATGAAAGAGAACAAATAATATAATATAATCATATAAACCAATGAGATAATATTACCTTAATTGTTATCTAAATAAAAATTGGATTAAAGTACACATGTCGCTTAAATATTGTGTCATGTGTCAATTAATAGATGCTTCGATCATGTTTTAATATATTGGTAGATGTCTTTTGATAATATTAGAAATTTAAACACGTTTAAACTATTTCTTTTGATAATTCTTGACTTTATTAATTTTGTAAACTATTTGGTACTATTCAGTACTAACTATTCACTTGGGCTCACGACCCTATATATATCCTATCTCTAAAACATTGTAAATATGTAAACCAATTAGTAGAGGCAGTACCTCATTCACACAATGGACAAGTTGTGCGAGAAGCTACCTTCAAATGATGATGAACAATTCAGTTGTGCAATGCAGTTGGTTACTATTTCATCATTACCCATGGTTTTGCTTACTGCAATCAAGCTCAAAGTCTTGGAAGTTATAGCTGAGGCCGGACCGGATGCCCAACTCTCGGCTAGTGAGATAGCATCCACTTTGTCAATCACCTATCCAGGTGCCCCGGTTATGCTAGACCGAATGCTTCGTTTGCTTGCCAGTCATTCAGTCGTTACTTGCACTCAAAGAGACCTTGAAGAGAAGCCGGTTAGAACTTATGGGCTAACTCCTGTTGCCAAATACTTTGTCCCGAACGAAGATGGTGTGTCGTTAGCTCCGATGATGGAGTTGGTACAAGGAGAAGTGTTCATCCAAAGTTGGTATGCTCAAATTCCTTTAACTTCATATTATATGTCATAGCCCAAAAATAAAAAAGAAAGTCAAAAATATAGTGATTTTTTTTTACACCCAGTTTAGTCATCGGTTGAATTGGGCTACTTTTTTGTTTGACCTTGTTTCAACTTATATACGGAGTAATAAAATACCACTCGACCTTTATTTTCATTTTCGCTTCTAATGCCGTTGGCTAAACAAGTAATTTTACTTCTTTGTTGCAAATCAAAGGTATAAGCTTAAGGATTGTGTGCTTGAAGGAGGTATTCCATTCGACGAGGTTCATGGAGCAAATACCTTTGAACTACCAGCAGTCAATGGGAGCTTCAATCAAGTTTTTAACAAGGCCATGGTGCACCATTCTACTATTGTGATCAAAGAAGTTCTCAAGTGCTATCATGGTTTTGATAACCTTAAACGTGTGGTTGACGTCGGAGGTGGTTTAGGAGTCACCATTAACATGATTGTATCCAAATATCCTTTCATTGAAGGAATTAATTACGATCTGCCACACGTGATTCGACATGCACCTATCTATCCTGGTATGTTTGTCGTAACTAGCTTGTTTCATAAAACTGAAGACAATCTTACTATACAAAGCTTGTCTAAAAAAATTGTACTATAGGTATACAACACGTAGGAGGTGATATGTTTCAAGATGTCCCACAAGGCGATGCTATTTTTCTGAAGGTATTTGTTCGACTTATATATATGTATGCTTTTGATTTAAACGTCTTCCCTAAACAAAGTACTGTAACGTGATATATAACATATGTAGTGGATACTACATGACTGGAGTGATGATCATTGCTTGAAGTTGCTAAAGAACTGCTATAAAGCATTGCCAGATAATGGAATGGTTATCGTAGTGGATGCGATTCTTACATTTGTACCGGATTCAAGTGTGTCGACTAAAATGAACATGAACACAGACGCAATCATGATGACACAAGATCCTGGAGGAAAAGAGCGCACAGAGGATGAGTTTTTAGCATTGGCAAAAGAGGCTGGATTTGGTGGGATCAGAAAGCGGTGCTTGGTTTGCAATTTCTGGGTCATGGAATTCTATAAGTAACAAGAATTCTGTCTACTTGTTTGAATACACAATGTTATCTTTCAAAGTCAACATATATTTCATTTCCAAATCATGAAAATGTAATCCTCTGATCACATATATGATCAATTATCTAATAAGTTGAAATAATGTTATGTTTTGTGATCCCAACTAGTATTCATGTAACATGCTCCTTATAAGTAGTTCTAGTTCGTCGCGGATCCATAGATTTGAATTACGTAGGGCAAAAAAAATAACTTACTTGAACTTCCAAAGAGCTATAGCACGCCCGAACAACAGCGAATACAACTGCAAAAAGAATCCAAACTGTAGCAATAAGAGCAGGTGAACAGGGTCCAAAGAGCACCACAAATGGCATAAAAACAGGTTCTCAAAACTGCAACAATAACACCTACGATCAGTTCCCAAAGAGCACCAAAACAGCGCTCAAACAACACTAAAACAGCTGTGAAACAGCTCCTGGACAACACCAAAATTACTACAAAACAGAACAAAAATAATTAGCAATAAAACAGAATGTAAGCAACCAAACTATGGGCAAAAAACAGAGTTTCTTTCACTAAACCATGATAATAAAAAAAAAAATTAAAAAATAATAAATAAAAAAGTTAAAAACTACATTTCATTTTTAACATTGGCTAAAGCTTCTTTTTCTATAATACAAGTTATATAAGAACTAAAAACTCCTCGGCAATTCAAATACGCAATTCTGATTTTCATCTCTTCGCTTAGGGTGATATTTCAAGATACCCAGGGTGCGTTTAGTTCGAGAAAACACCCTTGTTTTCCATTTTTGTTTTCCAAGAAAACAAAAACAAGTGAATTTGAACATGTTTTCTAGTTTTCTAAGATGGAAAAATGCAAATTGCATTTTTCTAAAACAATTTTCCAAGAAAACAAAAATCCTTGTTTCCACTTTTTGAACTAAAATTAGAAAACTACTTTTTTTTGTTTTCCGTTTTCTATTTTCTGTTTTCCAAGCTAATAAGATGGAGAAATAGAAAACAAAAACAAAAACAAGTGAATTTGAACATGTTTTCTAGTTTTCTAAGATGGAAAAATGAAAATTGCATTTTTTATTTTGAAGGCGTTTTCAAAATTTTCAAAGGTTTTCTAGAAATGAAAAACCCTTTTCATTTTCTAGAAAATTGGAAATGGAAAACTAGAAAACATTTTCTTGATCTAAATGTACCCCTATCCTCTCGATAAGAAGATTATCCAAATCTTGATGATGATTGTTTATTATTAGTCAAATTTCATTAGGGAGTGATAAATCCAGAACATTTTTTAGCCATCCATAACTATTTAATTAAAAGTTTCACACTGATGGCGTAATACCATCATTTGATTCCTAACAAAACATATAACTAATACATACAATTCAGAAATTAGATATAAATAAATTACTAGTTATTATGCCCTAAGAGGTTAATAACAAATTTTATTCCAAATTCATAATCATACAATCCAAAACTAATTCAAATGATAATGAGTTAAAACTTACAAAAAACTTACCTTTGAATTTAATGTTATAGTGAAAACATATACACAGAGAAATCAGATAATATTTGCTAGCGCCTGTGAATTGGAAATGGGATTCAGGTTTTAGGAATTGTAGGCTTTTGGTGTATGTTAGGTTGGGCCTACTTTTGAAATCGGGCTATTTCAATTTGTTCTTTTTGACCCGCCAGGTACAATCATCTAGACTACGGGCCCGTTTCTTTTTTTAATCATTAAGTGCCGAGTGTATTAAGTGGCTGAATGCATTAAGAATGTCTGTAAGTATTAAGTAAAATGTAAGTAATTGACGGTTATTTTTGTTTATTAAGTCAAAAAGAAACATGAAATTTGACTGAATGATTAAGTTCTTAACTATTGACGTTACTAGGGATGAGAAAAAAAAGTCTCAAAGTCTCGAATCCCCTCTTGGTACCGACAGTGGTACCGAGTCTCAAGTGTGATTGGTGTCGTTATCCACTTTTGGTAGATTTCACGATAATCCGTATGGTACCGGAAAATACTGTAAAACCTAGTAATTCCGGTACCGTACCGATACGGGTTCATATGTAACAAGGACCAGTAGGAAGTTTGGTTGATTTTTGTGACCGGGACTGGGACGATCCCATGCTCATCTCTAGTACCCATGGTCTCTCAGGCGTGGTCATTTAGATTACAAAGAAAAGTACACATGGTCTATCATGTAATTATAATGATTTATCATTTGAAGTACATATTTGCGCGGGTGGTTATTCCTCTCTATAAAAAGATAAAATTTTTAAATCCGTACATTGCTTATGTGAGTCGCATACCACAAAATGTGATTCATAATATTATACTAATACATATTTGTTCAGTGGTGCACAGCTAAAAAATAATGGTATATGGATTTACCACCAAGGCCGGCATCAGCGGATGCAGCTTGAAACCAGGAAGGGGAAGGCACCCTCAAAACACAGCCCAAATAATGTTTTTTTCTTATATATATTAAGCCCCAACCAAAAACATTAAGATCTTAAGCCCACAAGCCACAATGTCTCAATTTCTTTTAATTCATTTCACACATAGAGACACAAACATATTTGTTTCATACTAAACAAGTATATGATGTTTCTTCATCAAATTGCCAAATATGAACTACCTAAATTTCAAACTTTCTTTAGTGTGTTGGATTATTAGATACTCCTTTATTCAGTACAACATCAAACTTAAAGGAAAATTTTATAAAGTCTAACTCCTTTATTTTGTTGAAGTTATTTAAAAAAATGAAGTATTTAAGTGTTATTATTATCTATTAGGGCAAAGTTATTTGAATTATGGAATGGTGAAAATTTGATTAAAAATTGCTATGAAGTTTGTTAACGTGAGTTAGGGCATAATTAGTAATTTAATATGTAAAATTGAATTGGCGACGAGTTTGTTATCAGGAGTTTTGCTTCTGTAAAATCGAATAGGCGATGAGTTATTGAGCGTTTGTCTAACTTGTACTATAGAAAAAGAAGCTTTAGCTATTTTTAAAACTGAAAACGTCATTGATTGCTTTAGCAAAATGAGTATTGGTAAAAGTTAAAAATTTTTGCCTCCACTTTCTTGAATACCTGGAGCCACCACTGCCTGACATAATAGAGTACCTATGTTAGGCAATGGCCTAACGTCCCCAAATACTTAAGGCCCCAAATTCTAATTCAGTTTTAAGTTTTTTTTATTTAACAAAGAGCTTCTTTTCAGTTGGGATTGAGCCTTTTCTATGGCATAACAAATATGTGTATGTGTACTGTGTAGTGAACTAGGAAACAAGATATTGTTCAATCTTCCATAATCAAAAGGTATAGGTTAAAGACGATTAAAAGGTTTGTTTTTTTTCCTAGTATTGAAGATAAAGATGGATTGGGTTGGTTTTCTCTCTATCTGGTGTTTTTGTATCAGTTTACAATGGAACACAAATCATTTAATTTACATATATATTGAAAAAACCATTGACGCGGTCCGTCGTTGAAAAGTCAACCGGCCACAGTCAATAAAAAGGGTGGAATGATGAAATGGAATATATGAAAATTCAAAACTTGACCAAATAATATAACTAAGAGATGATAAGTTTTTGATAATGTGACAATTATCTTTATTTGCTACCTAGGATTTTGGCTTAGGCTGTCATTCTTTGGTTTTTTAGCACTGTTTTTAATAAAATAGTTATCTATTATCTAACTAAATATAAATATATTATCTATTACTTAATTAATTAGTTTACTTTTAAATATAAATTAATTACTATTTCTTTATATACATAAACTCTATATTTTATTTTTGAGAAATTTGAGAGTTCTTCCCAAATTAGTGTTAGTACTAAGCAACTTTTATGTAATATTAATTTAATTTACAATTAATTTTATTCCGATTAATCTTATGTTAATCCTAATCATTCATAAATCAAAAACAAATATATATTCTTTATCTTTTTTTTTATCTCAAGATATCAATATTAATATCACCTTCTTTTTTATTATTTTTTCTATATATCTTAAAAACATAATTATTATTTAATCAAATTGTTAACTTTCATTGACAAAAATTATGTTTTGTTTATGATTAAAAATACGATTTTATATGGAGCTTATAAAACCTATGTGTTGTTTACATATTTTTGATATGAATAATCTTATATGATACATTTATTTAGATGACAAATAGTATTTTGCTTAGTTGTTTTTTATATAAAAATCTAATCTTTTACTCAAATTCAACAAATTATTCATTTTTTGAAATTAACCATTTCAGTTTTTTTTATGCATTGAAAGTTATCTTATGTTGATGATTTATTTATGAAGCATATTTTATATACTTTATTCTTTGAGTTCATTTGTTGTTATATGATTGCATGATTTAGACACTATTAAAAAAAACAAGCCCATTGATTAGTATTCGAAAATATTATTGATACAATATTATAGTCTTATAATTCTAAATTTGTAAAATGCATTATTTATTTTTAAAAGATGTTTATAACAATTATTTACCAAGCAACGCATGATTTTAATCTAGTAAAAGTATATGGCCACTATAACTCGAGTGTCACGAATAACTCAAGTGAACTATTTATATTTTGAAATGAATTTTGTTAATTAAAAGAGAGTTTTGAATGATTGATTTTTAACTAAGAAAAACTTAAAATGCAAATGATAACTAAACTAAGTAAATAAACAAGTAAAATCAAATGAATTGATGGATGATGAAACTATTTTCAATCTTCAATTCGAACAAAAACCTTAAATCTTCCAATCAAAGTATCATCCTTCAATTCAAAAATAAGGAAATTGAAGGACTTCTAGATTTAGGATAAAGATGTGGTAGAAATTGTGAGTGGATGATGGATGAAATAGGGTTTTTTTTGATGTGGTTGTTGACTTGTTGATAGATGATAATGTAAATGAAAACTTGCAAAAAACCATAAGCACAAAAGCCAAACCAAACACTAAAAGAGCTTTTATTCTTCAACATAAGCAAAAAAGCCAAAATCCTTGAAAGAAAAGCTAGGCAAAAAACCCCTTAAAATTGTGAAAGAAAGTGTGTTGTTGCTCGCCTCCTGCTTCTGTCCGAAAAGAACCACACCAAAAATGAAAAAATGTTTTTCTTCTCTGCGCCCCTTCTGTTCTGTCTATCACAAAAGAAAATAAAGCAGCTCCAATAAAAAAATAGCTATCATTTTTTGGTCTTCTTAGTTGTTACTCTCATTCACGGCCCAAAAGGGCAAAAGACAAAAAAAATAAAAGGGGGTTGGGCTTAATTGTTGCTGGCCCAGAAACAAAGAAAATAAAAATAGCTAGTGAATGAATTTTTGCTCGTGTGCTTGTTAAGTTGTTATGACTTATGAGTTATGATATCTCCCTAGCCACCAAATATAATCTATATCTATATTTATACTTCTCTACTCCCTTATAAAGAAAATACCACCTGTTGAAAAGAAGAGTTGCGCGATTACTTTTTTATCCTTGCTTACCCATTATCTATCTATACTACTATGCATTTAAGAGGGATATTTTAGTTATTTTGCTACCGTACAAGTGAAATTAGCATAGGTACAATCGTGTGGTCTTAAATTAAGACTCGGTTCTTGATCATCTCCCGCTTTTGAACTTCAAAAATGGATGGACACCCTTTTCATATAGATTCGTGTACACAGATCTCTAGGTATACAATTTCAAATCCTTCCTCATCTGATCTGCATCCATATGAGATTTGAAATTGAAATAGGTATCCTCTTTGCTCTCTCATCACTCAGCCCGCTGTAACACCCGTCATTTAAAAACATGAGTTTTCAAAAACTTTCACCTAACGGTGTCAAATTGCGGAAGAAAAGACTTTAAAAGTCAAAACCGATAAAAACTGTTCGGTTTCTACGTTTAGTTGGTGTTACATGCAATACCATCAAATAGTTTAAAATGAAAACCCAACGGTTGCCCAACACAAAACAACCGTTCAACAATACTACATAAATTCGACATCAAGTACGAAATGTAAATAAATGTCTAAAGAGACAATCGTCTATGGGTAGCTAAGTCCTCCTGCATGCATCTACCCAGGTCTCACTCTTATTCCTGCATCAACTAGTCCTTCAAGTTAAACCTGAGGGAAACAACCACATTTAAGAAACAAGTGTTAGCTAACGAATTAGCTAAGTAAGATAACACTATGGTATTAGAGCATTTGTCCAATTAAAACAATCTTCATTATTAGACAAGTTTATTCGGCACAACACACATCACACGTCCACACATAACTGCATATCAACTTCATATCAAATAGGGTGAATCCCCTAAATGTGCCTATCCTTCTTTATATTCACACATTATCACACATATCTTCGTTAACTGCATATAAGTGTAACATAAGTCACACCCGACTAGATGCTTCACCAAAAGGCTAGTCATACTTCGTCGTTAAGGAATGGCAAGCCAATCCAAGAGTAATCCGTATGTGGAGGTTGGTCAAACCCCTCGTATTACTCGCCATGCATTATAAAGACCATGTTGCAAGGAGCCACCCAAGCAACAACTACGTCAACGCACTCGTCCGGCTAAGACTAGTACGGGTTAAGCTTAACACTTTCCCTGCATTATATTTACGAGCTCGGTTTCACACATATGGTTTAGGTAACACACATTCCTAAACCGTCACACACATATAGTCTAGGTAACACACATTCCTAGACATTCACACACTTATCTTCATTACGTTTGGATCCTTAAACGTGCAAGTGACATGGCAACCTACTATGTCTAGTGAGCTAGGTGTACAAGCCATGTAAGCATGCATATATCACACATCAACCTCATTTCTACATTTCATGCATAAAGAGATACTTCGTAATACTACATAAACTGCATAACAATACACTACATTAAGCAATACTTCATTTCACTACATTAGGGACTGCATTTCAGGTCTCATGGTCAACTTCATAACCCATAATACCTCCCGTGTAACCCCATATGCCCACATGCAATATAAAGATACCAAATGGAAGTATTTATGATTTGAAACCAGCTTTTCGTTGAATCCCCCAGCGTGTCAAAGTAGTGTATCTTACCTCGGCGTAGTTCACAACAATCACAACTAGTCACTGTGTAAGCAACTATGCTCGTCTACCTATAATTAGTAAACGATCATTAGACAACTACATACTCGCGTCATTAAGGTCATTAACTAAACCCACACACGTTAAAGACTCACTTAAGATTCAGGTCTAATCTACGTGTCAAAACGAAGTTACGATTCAAAAGTATAACATTTGCTGAAAACTGATGAGTTGCGCCGCAACATAGGGTTGCGCCGCAACACCTTATGTTGCGCCGCAAAGCCTCCATGTTGCGCCGCAACACATTATGTTGCGCCGCAACTTATTCTTCTAATTGAGTTGCGCCGCAACTAGGCGTTGCGCCGCAACTCCCCTTCGACCTGCACTTTTACAAAAATCGTTTTTCAATCCATCACGACCCCAAACGACTCCAGGTCTATAATACAGATCCAAAACATCATAATCCTTCATATTTAGACCATTACAAAGCATTTCAATCGTTAATTACACCATATATGGTTTTAATCCATCAAAACCACCATTAATCTTCGTTAAACGATTCCCCCATAATCCAATAATTAATCCTAAAGACTTATACAATTAATAGAACCTGAAATCAATGAGATGTTACCTTCTTTTCACGTAGATCGCACTAGAGATGCAAATCGCTTGACAAAACACATTCAAATCACACGCAAAGGGACTTTTTGGCTTGAAATTGATAGGAACTTGCTATGGGAATGATTAGGGCTTTCTTAGGAGGCACAAATCTGCAAATAAACTTCCTAATGACAGCCCCCATACTACTAATCCCGTTTTTGGCTTTGCACATATGTCAAAACTAGCCCCTAGGCTTCCTAATGCTTCATTATTGGTCACAAACTACTTTATTGACCATATACATCATTAATCCTTCATTAAATGTCACTACATGAACATTACCCTTCATATTACACACATTTATACTACATTAACATTTAGGCTTTCAAGCCTCACACATAACACACATTAACTACACATATGCATAAAATCTAAAATAGACTTAACGACACACACGATATTGACTTAACGGCATTAGTCAACTAGTAAAGAAAAGTTTGGGATGTTACACCCGCTCTCGATCTTATTCGTATTTTTATTATGCTGCTGCTGCTTATTAATTTCTTCTATTTTCGAAACTAACACCATAAGTTTTGTTGCTACCATCTGATTTGTTTCTCAGAATATTGAAAGCTTTTGCCAAACTCTTTTAACTTTAATAGGTAGATATTGATATCAGATTCTTAATTTTTCATCTTGATCAAAAAAGGGTAAATGGGTGGGATTCCTATTGTTATCTTGCTTATTATTATTATTATTATTATTATTATTATTATTATTATTATTATTATTATTATTATTATTTATTATTATTATTATTATTATTATTATTATTATTATTATTATTATTATTATTATTATTATTAATATTATTATTATTATTATTATTATTATTATTATTATTATTATTATTATTATTATTATTATTATTATTATTATTATTATTATTATTATTATTATTATTAGTTATTATTATTATTATTATTATTATTATTATTATTATTATTATTATTATTATTATTATTATTATTATTATTATTATTATTATTATTATTTTTCCTTTTGCAGGTTTTAGACACCCATTAAAATTTTAGGAGCTCTGATTTCGTGTGTACAAGATTCATTTAGGTTGGGTTCCTCTTTATGTTTGATTGTTCGTTTTGGGGTTCGAGGTTTTAATTTTAGGTTGAGTTTAAGTTGACTGAGTTTGTTTTAGGGTTTTCAGGTTTTCTTTTTCTTTACTAAGCAAAGTTATTTACATGCTCAAAAGATTACTGTTTTTTCCCCAGGAAGTTGAGGGATTGGGGAAGAAGATGGAGTGAAGAAATTTAGCAACAGTGTTCTGTCACTACAGGTATTGTGACAACTCGTAATTTATTAACAACGGGTTAGTCCTAATCTCGATCATTATTTATAATTTCGTCTAATTTAGAGATTATGACGTGGAAATTATTAGTTAATTGAACATTTGATATAGTTCAATTAGACGTATCCTTATGACGTAGACTATTAGCTATTTAGACGAATGCCGAGTCTAAAAATGACGTTAAATAAAGATTTAAATGTTATAATTGAACACAGTAATTAGACTGTCTAAACGAAATATTTCTAAAAGTTTAGTTTATTTAATTTTATTTATTTGTCTCGACTAAAATGAGACGAGGGAAAATATCTTTACTTTACATTTTGACTTTTAGGTCAAACGGTATTTAATCGTAAGCATTTTACCAAATTAGAGGTAAGGATTTTATCTAATTTGGCCACATGGGCCGAATTTGGTTTGAGAGGCTGGGAGGGAAACAACAAACCCCCCCATCACCCTCTCTTCTACTTTCTTTCTTGATCATCACACACACACACCACACAAACACAACACACACAAAATCACTTAAACATTTCCCAAATACTCTCAATCTCTTCTATTCTTTTTCTTCTAAAAATTTGTCTTGCAAAGGTAGTAATCATTTGGAGTTTTTAAAGAGGTTTATTATCATTATCAAACATCATCATCTTCATCAAATTTCTCAAGAACACCATTTTTGGTAAGTTAACTTTTATTCAATCTTTTGATTTGGTTTAAATTCAATTAAGGGTTGTTTTCAGTTTTGATTATGGAATTGGAAGCCTTTAAATTAGATATGAAATTAGGGTTTTGGATGATAAATGGATATTTTGGCTTAGAAATTGGTTTTGATGTCAATATGATTGAAATTGTGAAATGGTTGGTAAAATGGGTTGTTACCAGTTTCTTTGATCAAGTATATAGTCATTTTAATGAAAGGATTTGTGTTGAAAACGTTTTGGTTACGACAAATGGTCAAAAATGCACTTAAGAACTGATCTGGGCGCAGGTGCGCCGCACCTCCTCTTTGGTGCGCCGCACCAAGAACCTGGACGGGTTCCCTGATCGATTTGTGCGCCGCACCTCCTCTTTGGTGCGCCGCACCTCCTCTTTGGTGCGCCGCACCAAGAACCTGGACTGGGTTCCCTGATCAATTTGTGCGCCGCACCTCCTCTCTAGTGCGCCGCACCTGGCTTGGTGCGCCGCACCTGGCTTAGTGCGCCGCACCTCCTCATTAGTGCGCCGCACCTTTTCTCCAGCACAACAAAACATGAATTATTTTGAAAGGTCGTAACTTTTGACTTTCCATCCGAACTTAGTGATGAAAGACGAACTTGAGTCATGTATTTATTGAACATTAAATCACCTTTGGTCGAGGCATTCTAGGGTCTATAGCTAAGTAGTGGTACGTAGGATACTCGTCGTCAAGGAATTTGATCCTCATTTTGGTAATGATATCATAGGTTTTGGATAACCAGGAGAATTGACTGTGGATCTTCTCGAGCTACATTATACCTTTTAGCATTTAGATCGCTAAGGTGAGTTTATAGCGCCCTTTTCCTTTTACTTTGGGCCTGAAAAGCATGTACTATTGTATACACTATTTATTAAATAAATGATTGTTTTGTGTATGCCATGTGATATGGATGCTTAAATCATTTGACTTAAATTTGCCATGTTGGGCTGTCGAAAATGTGTATACGTGTCATTTATTAAATGTTGAATGAAATGACGTTGAATTGCCGTGTGATGGCGGATTAAATGGTTTCTTGTGTTTGACAAACTAAAATGTTTCCCCTATTGGTTGTATTGTCGGATCTAGATATCTCGACTGTCTTGGCTACGGTCCGCACCCATTTAGAACGGAAACCTGTGCGAGGCATATTGACTGTCATATGCTGTCATCAGATCTAGATATACTGATTGACGTGATATAAGATGAGTTTGGATTTGATATACCGACTATCTTATTTTAAATTTTGATATATGACGTGTCCAGATTTAGATATACTGGCAGTCTTGTTATGAAATAAAAGAGATGAGTCAGATTTGATATACTGACTATCTTGTTGTAAATTGTGATATAAGAGTTGTCAGATCTAGATATACTGACAGTCTTGTATAAAAGGTCGGATCTAGATATACCGACTGTTTTGAAATAAAAGTGTTGTTAGATGTTGAAATCTAACTGCCTGGTCTTTTATAAATATGGGTCATTGTGTTGTATCAATGACGACTAAACATTTGGTCAAACATACTGTAAACTCACCAACTATTTCGATAGTTGATCCTCTCAAATTTCATGCTTTTCAGGGAACCAACAGTAAGTATTTGGAAGCGTTTATGGCATTTGAAGCCATCTTTTGAACATTGGACGTACAATTAGCGTCAGACCTCTGAGGACTATAGCTTTATTTAGTCCTAATTGTACTTAGCTGTCCATATGTTATATTTGTAATTAGTGGGCCCATTTTCCAATTGAGGATAGTTTGTATCCGTGTTTTGGGGTCCACTTCCGAACGATTATACTTGTAATAAACTTGTATTTGGATTAATGGATGTAATCTCTATTACCTTCTGATTAGTACGCAATTTCTTGTTAACCCTGTATTTCCGCTACAACGGGGTGTGACAAAAATTGGTATCAGAGCCAAGGTTATAGTGAATACGGAGTTATTCCTCGTGAATAACTCAATCTATAGCCATGGTCGCTTCATATAGGAAATCTAAGTCATTAAGGTTTTGGATACTTATCTCGAGAGTTATACTATTTGTCAATAATTAGACCTAACCCGATCAACTACGTCCCGATTATGTAAAATAGTATAAGGCTCGAAATAAATATCTAAAATTTTGTATATACGTGTTAGTTGAATTATATTCACAGCATGCTGTACATGTGGTGGGAAGGCTGCGGGTGACCCTATACATAAGCATTTAAGGCATGTTAGAATAGAAACTCGACTCGTATGTGTATGCATAAGGTTTATATACGTGATAGTTTGGATTATATTGACAACATATTTAAATGTGGTGGGAAGGCTGCGGGTGACCCTATACATAAGCATTTAAGGCATGTTAGAATAGAAACTCGACTCGTATGTGTATGCATAAGGTTTATATACGTGATAGTTTGGATTATATTGACAACATATTTAAATGTGGTGGGAAGGCTGCGGGTGACCCTATACATAAGCATTTAAGGCATGTTAGGAATAGAAACTCGACTCGTATGTGTATGCATAAGGTTTATATACGTGATAGTTTGGATTATATTGACAACATATTTAAATGTGGTGGGAAGGCTGCGGGTGACCCTATACATAAGCATTTAAGGCATGTTAGGAATAGAAACTCGACTCGTATGTGTATGCATAAGGTTTATATACGTGATAGTTTGGATTATATTGACAACATATTTAAATGTGGTGGGAAGGCTGCGGGTGACCCTATACATAAGCATTTAAGGCATGTTAGGAATAGAAACTCGACTCGTATGTGTATGCATAAGGTTTATATACGTGATAGTTTGGATTATATTGACAACATATTTAAATGTGGTGGGAAGGCTGCGGGTGACCCTATACATAAGCATTTAAGGCATGTTAGAAATAGAAACTCGACTCGTATGTGTATGCATAAGGTTTATATACGTGATAGTTTGGATTATATTGACAACATATTTAAATGTGGTGGGAAGGCTGCGGGTGACCCTATACATAAGCATTTAAGGCATGTTAGGAATAGAAACTCGACTCGTATGTGTATGCATAAGGTTTATATACGTGATAGTTTGGATTATATTGACAACATATTTAAATGTGGTGGGAAGGCTGCGGGTGACCCTATACATAAGCATTTAAGGCATGTTAGAAATAGAAACTCGACTCGTATGTGTATGCATAAGGTTTATATACGTGATAGTTTGGATTATATTGACAACATATTTAAATGTGGTGGGAAGGCTGCGGGTGACCCTATACATAAGCATTTAAGGCATGTTAGAATAGAAACTCGACTCGTATGTGTATGCATAAGGTTTATATACGTGATAGTTTGGATTATATTGACAACATATTTAAATGTGGTGGGAAGGCTGCGGGTGACCCTATACATAAGCATTTAAGGCATGTTAGGAATAGAAACTCGACTCGTATGTGTATGCATAAGGTTTATATACGTGATAGTTTGGATTATATTGACAACATATTTAAATGTGGTGGGAAGGCTGCGGGTGACCCTATATATAAGCATTTTAAATATGTTGGTAATAGAAACCCAAACCGAATGTATGTAATCTAGACAAAGATTTCTTTAAACCTCAATGTTGCGTACTGTCACATTCAATTGATTCGTGCTGTCTTATCCAGTAGACTTATATGGATTATTTGACTATCTTTTCAGACTAGTCATGTCGGATGGAGTTAGCTCTAATGCTGTTGTACCTTGTACACCTCCAGTTCCTGTCTTGGAAAACTCCATTCCATATGTTCCTGACTCTTATGAAGAGGAACCAATGGAGGAATCGGGCAATGAATCTCGCCCTATCAACCTTGTTTCGTCATCCAGTGAATCTGGAAGTGAACATGTATCTATCCATGTTCAGTCATCTGTGACACCGGTATCTCCATATCAGAGGAGGACTACCGAGGGAGCTCATATGCTTTATGCTCCTAGAGACCCTTATGCTCCTGGTCCTTCTGCACCAGCTCAGGGCAACAGTGGACCTGGTCTATCATTCTTTCAGGGAGATCCGTATGCTGCGGGTCCCTCAAGAGTGCCTGTTTACAATCCACATGCCGTTATGCCAGTTGCATCTGCAGCTGATAGGATGGAATATTATCGCCGGCAGCTGTCGAGGATGAACAATTCCCTCATCTGCACCAGAAAGAATATGGAGAATCAAGCTCAGGAGTTGACTGGAGCTTATCAGCAGGCGGCTGAGGCTATGACTGTGGCTAGGGAAGGGAGAGAAGCTATTGGTAGAATGGTCTGGATACTATCAGTCGTAGTGGTCTTGGTGGTGGCATTGCTTGTTGTAGTTCTTTTCAGGATGTAATTAATAGTTGTAGTAGTAACGTATTGTAAGCCTTAGAACAATTAACAACTCATACTTCTGTATTTGAGTTGTAATCTTTTTGGTGGATGTAGTTCCCACGTATGTCAGATAGTATCATTCTGACTGTGTAAATGTATCATCGTGGATGTAGTTCCCACATGAATTGTATTGTGGATGTAGTTTTCCCACAAGGTTTTGGAAATGTACAGGTCAGATTATGTAAAAAGTTTTAGTATGAATGGAATATGATAGTTCTTTGGCTTACCTACTTGTTCAAAACTACGTCACTTGCTCATTTCAATTCTAGAAGTATAGTGTTCTATATTTCTTTTCTTGTCTAGTTCATGAGTTCAAGTAAGTCGATAAATTGTGACTTGTGTTTGGCATCCTCTTATATCTAGAACATCTTGAAAAGCTACAATCTTTGTTGTTCCTACGAGGAAAACCTCTAAATGACATTTTTGGTTTATGTCTTAGACTTATGGCTCCCAAGAAAAGAGGCAAGGTCCAGAAGAAGGCTGCTCCCAAGAGAGTTACTCGATCCACTCCTTTGAATAATGAAGCTGAACAGGAAGAACCTGTGATTCAGCAAGGACCGGAAGCTGTTCCTGTCCAGGTAAACACTGGTCCTGGACCTACCCCAATTACTGGCGGGGATAATAATATGGCAGCATTTGTAACACAACAGTTGTTGGCTGCTATGCCTACTTTAGTTGCTCAGATCACGGCAAGCATGAACGCAAATAATAATCATCATACTGATAATAGTAACAATGTTGAACCTACTGCTGAGCAAGTTGTTCCTCGAGCTCAACTTCGAGTGGGTGACTACAAGACCTTTACTTATTGCAAGCCAAAGGAATTTCATGGCACCGAAGGTCCTGTCGGTCTAATAAATTGGCTGGAAAGCATTGAGGCAGTGCTCCATATCAGCCGTTGTGCCGAAGAGCACAAAGTGGAATATGCTTCCGCTCAATTTCAAAAGCACGCACTGTCATGGTGGAACGAACAGATAAGGACTCGTGGCCGAGAGCAGGCATATAGCATACCTTGGTTGAACTTTAAAAGGATGCTCACGGAAAAGTACTGTCCTCGTGAGGAAGTACAGAAAATGGAAGGTGAATTCTGGAATCATACTATGGTTGGATTGGATAACGAGAAATACACTACTCGTTTTCATGAGCTGACAAGGCTAGTTCCTCGTATGGTGGATACGGAGGAGAAGTTAGTGGAAAGATACTGCTATGGATTGTCACCTGACATCCGAAGATTGGTGGCCGCTTTTAACCCCATGACTTTACAGGCGGCAGTTAGTGCGACAAATCGGATGGTGATAGATTTAAAAAGAACCGCTGGTTCTTCTGTTGGAACTGAGGTGGTCAAGCGAAGAAATGATCAAGCCTCTGGTAGTGGTTTTGGAAATGGTGGAAATGGCAAGAGGTTTAAGGCTGCCAGAAACTTTGCAGTGGTCCCCCAGAATATTAATAGAAACCCGGGCACAGACGGAAGATGTAACAAGTGTGGCATGCGTCATATAGGAAATTGTCCTACTTGCTACCGTTGTAAAAGAACGGGACATCAGGCAAAGTTCTGTAGGGAAAAGATACCAAATCAGTGCTACGAGTGTGGAAGCGAGAATCACATGCGACCCGCTTGTCCAAGACTTAATCTGAACCCGAACAACAATGCTATAGTTCCAGTAAGGAACAATGCGGGGAACAATCAAGCTAGGAATCAACGAGGACAAGGCAGAGGTCGAGTTTTTGCTTTGGATGCTGCTGATGCACGACATGATCCCAATGTTGTGATAGGTACATTCATACTCAATGATCATTATGTTTTTATATTATTCGACTCCGGTGCTGATAAAAGTTTCATATCCTTAGAATTTAAGTCTCGTTTTGGTATAGTAGCTACCCCCATGAAAGATACTTATGTTGTCGAATATGCAAACGGTCAAAAATATATTGCTAGAGATCATTTAATAGATTGTAGTTTGGTATTAGCCGGTAAAACTTTTAAAATTGACCTAATCCCCATAGAACTAAGCAGTTTTGATGTGATTATTGGTATGGACTGGTTGTCAAAGGTTAGAGCTAATATAAGTTGTCATGAGAAAATTGTTAGAATACCTCTACAGAATAACGAAACCCTAGAAGTGCAAGGAGATAAGGCAGGAAAGAAATTGATCTTAGTATCGGCAATAAAAGCTAATAAATATTTACAAAAAGAACACCCTGCTTTCTTAGCATTTGTAGTAGAAAGAAAACCAAAGGGGAAAGAAATGCAAGAATTGTCCGAACAACTTCAAGAGTTGTTAGCTAAAGGACTAATTCGTCCAAGTTCATCACCTTGGGGAGCTCCAATCCTATTTGTGAAGAAGAAAGACGGCTCTATGCGGATGTGTATTGATTACAGAGAATTGAACAAGTTGACTGTCAAGAACAGGTATCCTTTGCCTCGTATTGACGACTTGTTTGACCAATTGGAAGCAAGAATTGTCCGAACAACTTCAAGAGTTGTTAGCTAAAGGACTAATTCGTCCAAGTTCATCACCTTGGGGAGCTCCAATCCTATTTGTGAAGAAGAAAGACGGCTCTATGCGGATGTGTATTGATTACAGAGAATTGAACAAGTTGACTGTCAAGAACAGGTATCCTTTGCCTCGTATTGACGACTTGTTTGACCAATTGGAAGGTGCATCACACTTTTCCAAAATTGATCTCAGATCTGGGTATCATCAACTCAGAGTCAGAGAGACGGACGTTCCCAAAACAGCTTTCAGAACTCGTTATGGGCATTATGAGTTTTTGGTTATGCCGTTTGGCCTAACCAATGCACCTGCTGTGTTTATGGACCTAATGAATCGAGTATGTCGACCGTATCTTGACAAGTTTGTCATTGTATTTATTGACGACATACTGATATACTCAAGGAATAAAGACGAACATGAAGGTCATCTGAGAACCATTCTGCAACTGCTCAAGGATCAGAAGTTGTACGCGAAATTCTCAAAATGTGAATTTTGGATTAGGGAAGTACACTTCTTGGGTCATGTAGTGAACAGGGATGGGATCCACGTAGATCCATCTAAAATTGAAGCAATAAAGAAGTGGGAAGCCCCTAAGACTCCGACAGAAATTCGTCAATTTCTTGGACTGGCTGGCTATTACAGGAGATTTATTGAGAATTTCTCTAAGGTTGCTCAACCTTTGACTCTATTAACTCAAAAGACTAAGGAGTTTATTTGGCAGGATGCCCAGGAAGAAGCATTTCAAACGTTGAAAGACAAGCTCTGTAATGCTCCTATTTTAGCATTACCAAATGGAGTTGAAAATTTCGTGGTATACTGTGACGCATCACATCAAGGCATGGGATGTGTGCTCATGCAGGAAGGTAAGGTCATTGCTTACGCCTCTAGACAGCTCAAGATCCACGAAAAGAACTATACAACCCACGATCTTGAACTCGGAGCGGTTGTTTTTGCCTTAAAGATTTGGAGGCACTATTTGTATGGTACAAAGTGTACGGTATTCACAGATCACAAAAGTCTTCAGCATATCTTCGATCAGAAAATGTTGAATATGCGACAAAGACGATGGGTAGAATTACTGAGTGATTATGATTGTGAACTCAAGTATCATCCCGGTAAAGCAAATGTTGTTGCTGACGCGTTAAGTCGAAAAGATAGAATTTCACTATCTGTCATAACAAGAGCAAGTTCTTACCTTGGCTCATCACTAAGGGATAGAGTTTTAGATGATCAGAATGAGGCCTTACAACCAGGGCGTATTGAGAAGGAAGCATTGTGGAATGCTGAACGGTTATTTGAATTGGATGGTGATGGGATCCGACATGTCAAGGGCAGAGTGTGGATTCCCAAGTATAATGGACTTAGAGAACTCTTGATGAACGAGAGTCATCGATCTAAGTATTCAATCCATCCTGGTGCTGACAAAATGTATCATGGGTTAAAGGATTTTTATTGGTGGCCTGGTATGAAAAGAGATATCGCCACGTATGTGTCAAAGTGTTTAAATTGTTCAATGGTTAAGGCAGAGCACCAAAAGCCTTCTGGGCTGCTCCAGCAACCCCAGATTCCTGACTGGAAATGGGAACAGATTACTATGGACTTCATTACAAAGTTGCCTCGAACCTTGAAGGGTTACGATACTATTTGGGTCATTGTTGACCGATTGACGAAGTCTGCACACTTCATTCCCATACGGGAGAATTGGAAAATAAAGAAATTGTCTCAGTTATATATTGAGAAGATCGTGTCACTTCATGGCGTTCCTGTGTCTATTATCTCGGATCGTGATGGTCGTTTTACTTCACAATCTTGGAGATATTTTCAAGACGCCTTAGGCACTCAGTTGAATTTGAGTACGGCTTACCATCCACAGACGGACGGGCAAAGTGAACGTACCATTCAGACGTTAGAAGACATGCTTCGGGCATGTGTTATCGATTTCAAAGGTAGTTGGGATACCTTTTTGCCGTTAGCTGAGTTTTCATATAATAACAGCTATCACACAAGCATTAAATGTGCGCCTTTTGAGGCTTTGTACGGACGAAAATGTAGATCGCCTGTTTGTTGGCTAGATGCTGGTGAGCGTCGTTTGTACAAGTATGGGTTGGTTCAGAAGACTACTGACCAGATTGTTGAAATTAGGGCACGGCTGAAGGCGGCTCAGGATCGCCAGAAGAGCTATGCAGATCGTAGAAGGAAACCCCTTGAGTTTCAAGTGGGTGATAAAGTTATGTTGAAAGTGTCACCTTGGAAGGGCACTGCACGCTTTGGCGTGAGAGGAAAACTTAGTCCTCGTTATATCGGACCATTTGAAATAGTTCAAAGGATTGGTTCCGTGGCTTATAAGCTCAATTTACCCCAGGAGCTTGAACATGTTCATCCCACATTTCATATATCGAATCTTAAGAAATGTTTGACTGATGAGACATTGGTTGTACCTGTGGAAGAGTTGCAAGTAAATGATTCTCTTCAATTTGTAGAGGAGCCTGTTGAAATTATAGACCAACAGCTCAAACAGCTTAGACGAAGTCGTATCAAGTTAGTCAAAGTTCGTTGGAACTCAAAACACGGACCAGACTCGACTTGGGAACGTGAGGACTATATGAGGGATAAGTATCCTCATCTCTTTACTAAGCAAGACTTGATTTCGGGACGAAATCCTTAGAAGTCGGGGATGCTGTGACAACTCGTAATTTATTAACAACGGGTTAGTCCTAATCTCGATCATTATTTATAATTTCGTCTAATTTAGAGATTATGACGTGGAAATTATTAGTTAATTGAACATTTGATATAGTTCAATTAGACGTATCCTTATGACGTAGACTATTAGCTATTTAGACGAATGCCGAGTCTAAAAATGACGTTAAATAAAGATTTAAATGTTATAATTGAACACAGTAATTAGACTGTCTAAACGAAATATTTCTAAAAGTTTAGTTTATTTAATTTTATTTATTTGTCTCGACTAAAATGAGACGAGGGAAAATATCTTTACTTTACATTTTGACTTTTAGGTCAAACGGTATTTAATCGTAAGCATTTTACCAAATTAGAGGTAAGGATTTTATCTAATTTGGCCACATGGGCCGAATTTGGTTTGAGAGGCTGGGAGGGAAACAACAAACCCCCCCATCACCCTCTCTTCTACTTTCTTTCTTGATCATCACACACACACACCACACAAACACAACACACACAAAATCACTTAAACATTTCCCAAATACTCTCAATCTCTTCTATTCTTTTTCTTCTAAAAATTTGTCTTGCAAAGGTAGTAATCATTTGGAGTTTTTAAAGAGGTTTATTATCATCATCACCATCTTCATCTTCATCAAATTTCTCAAGAACACCATTTTTGGTAAGTTAACTTTTATTCAATCTTTTGATTTGGTTTAAATTCAATTAAGGGTTGTTTTCAGTTTTGATTATGGAATTGGAAGCCTTTAAATTAGATATGAAATTAGGGTTTTGGATGATAAATGGATATTTTGGCTTAGAAATTGGTTTTGATGTCAATATGATTGAAATTGTGAAATGGTTGGTAAAATGGGTTGTTACCAGTTTCTTTGATCAAGTATATAGTCATTTTAATGAAAGGATTTGTGTTGAAAACGTTTTGGTTACGACAAATGGTCAAAAATGCACTTAAGAACTGATCTGGGCGCAGGTGCGCCGCACCTCCTCTTTGGTGCGCCGCACCACCCTTGGACTGCGCCGCATCCTCTTTGTGCGCCTGATCAGTTTGTGCGCCGCACCTCCTCTTTGGTGCGCCGCACCAAGAACCTGGACTGGGTTCCCTGATCAATTTGTGCGCCGCACCTCCTCTCTAGTGCGCCGCACCTGGCTTAGTGCGCCGCACCTGGCTTAGTGCGCCGCACCTCCTCATTAGTGCGCCGCACCTTTTCTCCAGCACAACAAAACATGAATTATTTTGAAAGGTCGTAACTTTTGACTTTCCATCCGAACTTAGTGATGAAAGACGAACTTGAGTCATGTATTTATTGAACATTAAATCACCTTTGGTCGAGGCATTCTAGGGTCTATAGCTAAGTAGTGGTACGTAGGATACTCGTCGTCAAGGAATTTGATCCTCATTTTGGTAATGATATCATAGGTTTTGGATAACCAGGAGAATTGACTGTGGATCTTCTCGAGCTACATTATACCTTTTAGCATTTAGATCGCTAAGGTGAGTTTATGGCGCCCTTTTCCTTTTACTTTGGGCCTGAAAAGCATGTACTATTGTATACACTATTTATTAAATAAATGATTGTTTTGTGTATGCCATGTGATATGGATGCTTAAATCATTTGACTTAAATTTGCCATGTTGGGCTGTCGAAAATGTGTATACGTGTCATTTATTAAATGTTGAATGAAATGACGTTGAATTGCCGTGTGATGGCGGATTAAATGGTTTCTTGTGTTTGACAAACTAAAATGTTTCCCCTATTGGTTGTATTGTCGGATCTAGATATCTCGACTGTCTTGGCTACGGTCCGCACCCATTTAGAACGGAAACCTGTGCGAGGCATATTGACTGTCATATGCTGTCATCAGATCTAGATATACTGATTGACGTGATATAAGATGAGTTTGGATTTGATATACCGACTATCTTATTTTAAATTTTGATATATGACGTGTCCAGATTTAGATATACTGGCAGTCTTGTTATGAAATAAAAGAGATGAGTCAGATTTGATATACTGACTATCTTGTTGTAAATTGTGATATAAGAGTTGTCAGATCTAGATATACTGACAGTCTTGTATAAAAGGTCGGATCTAGATATACCGACTGTTTTGAAATAAAAGTGTTGTTAGATGTTGAAATCTAACTGCCTGGTCTTTTATAAATATGGGTCATTGTGTTGTATCAATGACGACTAAACATTTGGTCAAACATACTGTAAACTCACCAACTATTTCGATAGTTGATCCTCTCAAATTTCATGCTTTTCAGGGAACCAACAGTAAGTATTTGGAAGCGTTTATGGCATTTGAAGCCATCTTTTGAACATTGGACGTACAATTAGCGTCAGACCTCTGAGGACTATAGCTTTATTTAGTCCTAATTGTACTTAGCTGTCCATATGTTATATTTGTAATTAGTGGGCCCATTTTCCAATTGAGGATAGTTTGTATCCGTGTATTGGGGTCCACTTCCGAACGATTATACTTGTAATAACTTGTATTTGGATTAATGGATGTAATCTCTATTACCTTCTGATTAGTACGCAATTACTTAAGTTATAACCGAATTCCTTAATATTTTTTTGTTGTTTTTCCCTTATTCATCAATCTGTATCCGTTTTTTTTATAACTTAAGTTGGTATGTGGTTCAAGTTCCCTGCGTTATTCAGTTTCTTGAACCAATACGTTCATGTAATTTTTACCATTAATGTTTCACATTTTAATCTTATGTGGTAAGTTTTTTGGATACATGTATATGTGTGTATTGATTTTCATCTATTTGAAGTCATAAATAAAACTTTAGTGCAACTTATAGTTGTGAGTTTGAATTTCGTCTAGGCTCATAGTTCACCAGGTGAGGATCCTGAACTTAGTCCAGAGGAAAAGAAGTATATATTGAATAACAAGAATGTAATTTTAAACGTGATTTGATGAAATGGTTTTTTTATTCTAGCGGGATACAAATTGCGTGAATGCTGAAAAAACTGAACTGAGGCTGGGTTACAAGTCATGGAGCAACAGGTGCACTCGGTTCTCGATCATCTCCCGCTTTCTAATTGCAATTTTAGCTATAATGTAGTTTGAACATGGCTTGGTGGAGTGAGGTTGGAATAGGATTGGTCCTTATAGGGTGGTGTTTGGGCTTTGACTGTTTTGTCCATACTACATTAGGGGTTGGTGGGGTGTGGGTGGTCGCGTTGGTTTTGGTCAAAATGATTTAAGAGGTCTCATACATATATGCTCGGGTATGCAGTTGCTTATGGTTTTAGATTTAGTTTCAAGCTTTATCATTACTCATGTATTTTTCTTACAATTAATTTGGGATGAGATCATTAGGTGTTCGAGCATAAACAAGGACAATTACATTGCATTGTGGTGTTGACGAGTCAGTCTCCTTTACAAAGGAAAAAGGTATATGGTCATTTGCTTGCAAAATCTATACAAAACAAGGGTAGTACTTCGAATTTTCTTTGTTCGATTTAAAAAAAAAATAGTGTTAGCTAGCTTGTTTTGATCTTTTGCTTTGCTTTAGTTTTTCTTTTTTATATTACTAATGTCATTTGCAATTATATTTCTTTGTTTTTTCTCCTTTCAAATGGCGATGTTGAAAATTGTGCGTTTTGCTTTACAGTAGTCTTATTGCTGCTAAGAAATTAGTTATTAACCTAACCCGACTCTCCTGATCCGTTTAACCCATTTTTTTTTATAGATTTACCCATTTTGGCCCCAGCCCGTTACCCAACGCAGACCTCCCTTTTTGCCAGGCCAAAGTTAACGGTTTCACTTATCATTCCTTGTCATATTTAGGTGTTGCAAGAGAGATTTGCAATCTAATTCTTATGTGTCACTAATATGTTTCGTTTCTTACACACTCAGTGATAAATTGTATGAAGCACCACAAAAGTCAAAACTAGCACAAAGGCTTCTTTCTGAGAGAAGGTTGGGCATCTGTTCATCTTGACGTGTATTTCATATTTGATATTTCATCTATTTAACTTAGTTATCTTTTTCTATGTGTTGTACTTCATCTGAAAGCTTTGTTATTTTTTCAATTTTTTGGTTGTTTGTAGGTTTGCATGGGTTCATCGCTGTGATTTCTACTGGTTCAATAATCTTTACTTTAAGATACATCTGTAAATTTTTCAAAGCATGTGAGTGCTCATTGTTGCTATATCATTTATAAACATTGACATTTTTAACATTACAAGAACTTCACATATATAGTACTTTTATAAATACATCAAAATAAAACTTTTTTGTTTTCTAAATAATACATTAAAAGAGTGTTTTGTTTTTTGTATTGTAATATTGTCGAGTTAGTATAACAGAGAAATTTTATACGTCCTTGCATTGAACGAGTATAACCTAACCGAAATTTATATTGGTATGTAGTATGTTCGAGCGTTAGTCATGGCCAGTTATATGAGAAGCCCTATCAATGGTATCCGCTGCAACGCGCGATACCATGCTAGTCTTATTAAAGAAAATAGCACCCTGTTGAAAATTACACATAAGGAAATGTCTAAACTACCCTCACTTACATTATCTGCCCTACATCGTCATCTACTCCCTTCCTGTTCTTCTTTCCACTGCCCTCTTCTCTCTCTCTCTTCTAACACCACCGCCATCATCAAAATCAAACGCCGGCCATCACCACCGATGGTGATCTATTCATATGGGCGACGACGGACCTTTATTCAGATGAATATATTGATATAATCGTCGATGAATCTGTCGTTATTAATTGTCGATGAACCCCTTGATGACGAAGACGATGAGGTTAGCGTTTCCTTTAAAACTTTTCATTATTTTTTTGTATTTATTAATCTCCTTGCTTTTCACCATCTCTTTATTTCTTCTAATAATCCCTAAATTTTCCTGTGTCAATTTCTTCAATCCGATCACCAGCCGCCACACACATCAACGTTGCCATCTTCTTTCTTCCCCGCGAAGGACTACCAACATCAACATCAATGTTGTATATTTTTCCAATGAGGTATCCAGCATATTTTGATTTTTTTGAATTTATTTTTGTTATGTGATTTAGTTGCTTTTATAACGACTACCAACTGGTTCTTAATTTCGACCAACTGAAATTCAGTGCCAACCAAATTAAGCTGCTTGATCGAAAAACAACATATAAACCTATACTCTTTCCATTGAAATACCTCACCACCATAACTTCTTAATTTCCGTTCGACCTTAAACAAAACCAAAAACCTATTTCAGTCCTTACGAAAATGTATTATTGGTTACACTAATGAAAATAAAGTTATCAATGAGCTGTAACTGAAAGAATGAGATGCCAGCGGATATTCTCAAAAGCCCAAAGGACATGACGATTAGTTCTGCTTTTTTGGCTTTAAAGACTAAGCATTAGAAATGATATTCAGCCCAAAGAATGAATTGGCTCTGTTTTGTGGGAAGTTTTTTTTAGCTTAAAAGACGAAGCATTAGAAATGGTATTTACCCAATGATACTATATCGTCATGTCTGAGTATACACGGCAAATGTAGTGTATAAAGTACTACACGACGCATAATTCGTATGTGAGTCATTTTAACTTTCCATTTAAAATTCTAAATTATTTTTTCAACTTTCCATCTACAATTCTTAAATAATCAAGACCATGAACCTTTTTGTATCTTTACATACATTTATAACCTTTTTAAAGAATTTCTTGGTGTTTGGATCCTTTTCGGTTAACAAGTGGAGCATTTAGATGTCATGAATAGAAGGCCTTGCCGAGAGGCTGCAAAGTAGTAGGCCAAAGATTATATTTTAAATCATGCTGTCAGGAATTAAAGGTAGAGCAAAGGACTTGAGTCATGAAGTAGTAACACAACTGTGGTCGATGGAACATATAATTTCAAGTTTTGTAAGACAAATATTTGTTAAGTGTTCATAGTTAGCCTATTGTTGTTCTTCTGTGGTTCAATGATGAGCCAATGTTAAGGGTTAATACAAACTTTACGATTCATTTCAACTAGTAAGGCAGGGGTATTATGTTGGTGGTTTTAGAGAAATTGATGTATGTTCACATGAGATTATTTTGTGGTGTCAATTGTAACCGCCGCAACGTGCGAGTACAATGCTAGTAATCTAAAATGGACATTGTCAATTCAATGAAATTTTTGATGGCCATGTGATGCTCCTGCTGGGCGTATCACTATGTGACAGTTGACTTTGGTCAACTCAGTCAACAACAAACATATCTTCGCATCATGACTGTCTTGAATATACTCGTTCATTGTCGTGACTGTCTTGAATATACTCGATCATTGTCGTTTTACTTGTACACAATTTTTAGGTAATTTTTTTCATTTATGCTCGTTTAAGCATCAAATCACCAAAGTTGTATGCAAATGAACTACAAATGACTAGAATTACGCCCGCGCGATGCGGCGGTGACGTGTTGTGGTGGCACGCAGAGGTAGCGGTGGCGGCGACGGCGGTGACGGCGGCGACGTGGTGAGGACGGGGGGTGGTGACGGCGGCGATGGCGGGGGTGGCGAGTAGTTTAAGTTATTGATGTAATGTAGTTTTGATGAATTGTTGAAACTTAAAATCAATATTGAAATTTAAGTTCAATGTTGAAACTCAAAAGGAGATTTGCTTTATAATATAGTATAAATTTATGCAAATATTAAGTGATTTTGACCGCGTTAACTTGTAATTAAATGTATTTGACTTTAATGATTAAATGATAAATCCCGAGTATATGTGTTGAGCCTTAACGTATTTTAAGTTTGTATGTTTACTGCTTCGTTTTAGCCGTTTAGATGGATTACGAATAGCTATTGGTCGGAATTAACGGAGCGGGAGCCCTTTTTGGACCCCTCTAGGCCGCCCCCACCACGCATCCATTTTTCCTTTTCCTTTTCTCTTTTTCTTCTTCCTTATCCTTCTCTCTTCTTTACTTTCTTCTCTTTCTTTCATCTACCACAAAGATCCATTATAAATTCCCACCATAAATTCTTGTAAATTTGGTTCTTGGTGATTGTTTAACTAGATTTTATAACATTTACACTAATAATCATCAAGGGTTCAAGATTTCCTTTTATTCAAAGTGTTCATCCATTTGTGAAGCATCAAAACCGGATTTGAAGTTGTGGGTCAAATTGGTAAATGTTTCTTAGCTCAAAACGTTCCTTTTACATTGTAGGTTATTTCCTTGTTGTAGATCTAAACGTTTGACGGTCGATTTGGGTGTAAAATGTGTGTTTTAGCTCAAAAACGGGTTTTGAATCAAATCTTGAGAAATTGGAAGTGAGTTTGTGAAATGACATGATTTTATGACTTGGTTATGCTAGTCTTTGGTTGTGTCAAAATGTGATAACCGGATTCAAAGCGAAATGGTCGATTTGGTATGTTTGGTTTTGAGTTTTTGTTGTTCTTCCTGGAAATCGTTGTCAGGCTTCAGGCGTAATGTACGCCACCCTTGGCGTATAGTTTTGACTGGCAAATACACCTACACAGATATGCCAGATGATGAAAAGAAAAAGTACATTATCGAGGGTAAGGCTCTTTCAACTCTTACTATGGCCCTACCTCAAGAGAGTGTACATCTGTTCAAGAAGTACACAACTTCGAAAGAATTGTGGGATGCCCTTGAAAAGTACTGTGAGGGCGATGTTACTTTAAATAAGAATCGTATTAAGTTTCTTAAGCGTCAGTATGAAGCTTTCAATGGTTTGAAAGGGGAATCTCTAGATGAGATTATTGCCCGATTCAGCCATCTGATTACTGAGCTATCATATTTTGAAGTTGTTTACCCCCAGACTGAGTTAGTTGATAAAATTTTGGATGCTTTACCAAAAATTTGGACTGAATATGTTCATCATCTTCAAGATGATAAGGAGTACAGTTCATGGGATTTTGAGACAGTGGTTTCAAAATTGAAAAACAGAGAAATGAAAAGAAGAATCAAGGATACTCATGCGGATTTTACTCAAGATCCGTCCTTGTATCATGCTACTTCAGTTCATTTGGCAAGTACTAAATCAGGAACAAATGCATTTCTAAGTGGTGCAGAAGCTACACCTATAGTTGATGCAGATGGACTTGCGGGATATGTTGCTTATGACCATACTACTACTACTGTCAATAGCAATCCTCAATCTTTTCATTCTATGCCTATGAGTATGAGTTCCGCAGAAGGTAGAATGAATATATATTCTGCTTTTTGTTCTACTCATGAAGCCTATATTAATGGAAAGGTTACTGATCCTGCATTAATAGATGAAGACTATAACCAGATAGATCCTGATGATTTAGAAGAAATGGATCTTCAGCGGCAGCTGATATCGCCTATTTTATACGTATTTATTTTACGCGATATCATTTCTTTTATGTTTGAATTATGTCATTTTTATAGACTTTTATACTTAATATTTGGTTTTATTGGATGATAGGTCTATTAGACGAAATATGACGAAAGTGGGCTAAATAAAGATCAATTATGGAAAAATGAAGATTGGAGCGGTAAAAGATTCATGCATTGCCAATGGGTTGGTGGCCTATTAAAAAAAAGATTCATGCATTCTTATGCGACTCATATATATATTTGTTAGAAGACCTGAACCATTTATGTGACATATGGGCTCGGCTAGAAATAAGATGCATATATATATATAGGGGTTATTTGTTGGTCAATGTTGGGCCGTGGGAAAGAAAGCTGCCAAGTCTTTTTGTTGTTTGATTTGTGGAGTCGGCCGAGAAAGAAAAAGCCCAATTTGGGCATTACGTATGAAACTAATGCACCATCCATCATATATATATATATATATATATATATATATATATATATATATATATATATAGGGTAGGGTTAACGTGAGAACCACAAATATGGAGAGAACCGTGAGAACCACTAGTTTTCCTCCCTTTTTCTTCATTTTTGTGTGGTTTTTTATTTTTTTAATTTTTATTTTTCATTTTTTGAAACTTTTTTTTGTTTTTTATTTTCTTTTAACAAAAACCCATTCCAAAAAAAAAATAAAAAAAATAAAAATTTTTTGTAAAAAATCATATGGGTTACGCGTTAAGAACACGTATGTATACGGTACGGGCCAGAGGCCCTTATCCGTTCTAAACTGACCGTCAAGGGACGCATATGAGAATCGTATGGATTTGATGGGCGGCGATCCAAGAGATGGTGACGGTTGTATACGGTACGGGCGTAGCCCTTAACTCTAAGGGCAAAGCCCTTAGAGATGGTTTTTTAGTGGTTCTCACGGTTCTCACCATATATGTTGGTTCTCACTTGATCCCTTCACTATATATATATATATATATATATATATAAATTATTCAACACAATACATTTGGGGAGGGGAGGTGCGTGTAAGTTAGCAGCCGCCAAAGGCTTTTAGCCTTTGGTTTTCGTGAAGTTGGCCGCAATCTTTTCGGTTCCTGTTTTCTCCTCTTCGATCAGAAAGCCACAAACATTGTTCAGTTCTTTTCTATTTTTATTTTGCATTCAATTAGTTACAATAATTCAAGACTTGACAATATGAATTCTTTTATCTTAATAATTGTTTTCATGTTTATTAGTTTTGTTATGCGTAGCTAAGTGTTTTTATCATCTACTAAGATGAAGTGATACGGTGGATAATGATGGTTGCATTATTTTTATAATTCAAGTTGATTTGATTTAACGTTGTGTCGTGATCTTAGCTTATTAATTATTTGTTATTTAACTCTTGATTGCGGATAGTTTTTGCATGATCTCAGTGGTAACTTAGGTTGTGTAAAAGTTATTTTGATTGCTTGGTTAGAAGCGATTGTTTCTATGACGGGTACGATAGAAAGTAATTAATAGTAAGCAAGTTTTTATTTTGTGGCTTGTTATGCGTGAGAAACTATTGACCCAGGATAAAATCTTGCAATGGAGCCCAGAAAGAAGGAAAAATATGAATATGATGTGCTGTGGTCTTTGTGTTGCGGATTTTGACTCTCATAGACATCTTTTCTTCAACTGCTCTTATTCTACCAAGGTCTGGTTGGCTGTCAGAGATGTGGCTGATATGCACAGTGTCCCTCCTGATTGGAATGCTATATTGTCTTGGTTAATGATAGGGCTAAGTCAAGATTGATTGTCAATGTTATTGGACGATTAGTTGTTGCTGCTTCTGTGTATTTCATTTGGCAAGAAAGGAACAATAGGCTTTTTACAAATCATGCTCGTCCACCTGATCTACTAGTTTCTACTATTAAAGATACAGTTACAGCAAGATTATGGAGATTAAAATTCAAGAAGAATGCTCTTGTGGTCAGTACACTAGAAGATTGGGGAGTTCGAGGAGATTACTTGTTTCAAGATGACTGATCTCTAATACTTTTTTTTTCTTTTGTTTGTCTTTCTGTATGCATTTGTTAGCGTATGGTTAGGCTAGTATGTTTGGTTATGTTTTTCTAGATTTACTTGTTTACATATATGGGGCTTGTCCTATATATGAATTAGTATGAATTTCATCATACTACTTGTATTGTAATGTTTTGGTTTTCGTGAAGTTGGCCGCAATCTTTTCGGTTCCTGTTTTCTCCTCTTCGATCAGAAAGCCACAAACATTGTTCAGTTCTTTTCTATTTTTATTTTGCATTCAATTAGTTACAATAATTCAAGACTTGACAATATGAATTCTTTTATCTTAATAATTGTTTTCATGTTTATTAGTTTTGTTATGCGTAGCTAAGTGTTTTTATCATCTACTAATGTAAGTTCAGGTCGCCCTCGTTTGTCGGACCGTCGAAACGAGATTGACTAAGGATATGTCGAGGTGCGGAATCCCTCGAGATAACCCACGGTTTTTATATCAACCTTTTTAGGATATATATATATATATATATATATATATATATATCTATGCGTGAACATAAACACCCGTATTTGGTTATTATAGGGAGGCGGCTTTCCGGACAAACTATACCCACTTGGTAACGTAAGTCTACAAGCCAACCAAACCGGGTGTGTGTTTTGCGGTTCGTGCGTGAGTCGAGTAGCACCCTCAAGGTCTACTAGATTTGTGTGTTCTTAGATCTAGTAGTTTCTCTCTCAAGATTTGCTCGTTTCTCTCTCTACACTCTTGTTTTAACACGCAAACACACACCCTCTATTTATAGGCAAGGGCCAGAAACACACAAAACCCTATGGGTTTGAGTGTTTCCATGTCAGGCCCATAAAGCCCATTAGGGTTTGGCCTGTTTGTTTGTTTCCCTAAACACACAAATTGTTTGAGAGTTCTTCTGAACAAGCAAACTTTTGCTTGTTCCCAAGAAACTCTCAAACCATTTGAGAGTTCTACTGAACAAGCAAACTTTTGCTTGTTCCCAAGAAACTCATTTGAGTGTTCTTCTGAACAAGCAAACTTTTGCTTGTTCCCAAGAACTCTCAAATGACACTTAGGAATATTTGAGTTAATGTTCCTACTGTTGTAAACGCAGAACCAACATTAACTCAGCCAATGTTCCTACTGCTGTAAACGCAGAACCAACATTGACTCAGCCAATGTTTCTACTGTTGTTAAACGCAGAAACAACATTAACTTAATTACCCTTTACATGTAATGTCTACATTCATGTCAAGTACCTGCAAAACATAAATAATAAACAAACATATAAACATATATAAAAGGATCCCAACATGATCACAATATATGCCAAGGTAATTTCATTGACAAACGGTAATTTACAAGATAAATTACAAGACTTGAATATAAAACACACAACACATCTAGAATGCTTTTGTCACCGAGAAACATGCACCAACAGTCTCCCCCTTGACACCAACATCTAGATGTGGCCTTCAAGTCTTCGTTTGTCTTCCTAAGTGTTGGCCAAAAACCCTCTTCAGGAACTTCAGAAGTTGTCTACTTTCTCCTGCTCTTCTTCTTCCTTTTGACATGAACCTCCTTCTCAAAGTCTGAATCAGATTCTGTCGTTGATTCTTTTTGTTCCTTGCCTCTGCCTGCAGCAATTCTACGAGCTCTTTCTTGACCAGCACGGGATCCTGGATCCTTCGGCTTGATCATGTCGGCCATTGCATTCTGATATGCCACGTCACCGTGTCCGAACTTTGTAAAGATCTCGTTCTTCATAATCAAAGTGTCAGAAGAGTCAGATGATAGAATATCATCTCCAGAATGTAGACTATCAGTATCCTCACCAGATGCTGATTCCTCCTGATGACCAACCCCTTCTCCTACAGTTGGTCGCTCCTGGACACCAACACCTACATCTCCAGTTGGTGAGGGACAAGCATCGGTAGGAGCTTTCCCTTTTCCTTTGTCTTCAGCTGTGGGGGCTCGAGAGGTACCAGCAGCACCAGGCTGGCTTTGCTCCCCCTGAGATGTAAGATTTTCAATTATCTCATTCAGCTGGTCATAGTCGTCATCGAAGCTTGTCAGACCCGCAGTCTGGCTCTTTATCACTTCATTATGATTTTCCAATCTTTTGACGATCTGTTTTAGGTGCTCAGATGTCTCAGATTGGATCTTTTCTAGAGCTTCCTGCCTTGTCCGAAGCTGAGCATTCTTAGCTTTCAGCTCTTCAAGCTCCTGACGATGTGATTCTTCCTGCTTAGACAGATTCTCTGTTAAGCCAGCAACCGGAGCTCTCATGTCAGCCATTTGCTTTTCCAACCCTGATATAGTATCATCGTCGGATCTGGAGCTGCTTGGTTGAGAAGAAATCACCGATGGTCGAGGAGGGATAGTCGGTGGTGCAGTCGGTCTTGACTCTGACGGTCTGATTGTGGATGCATGTGGTTGTTGGATTGCAGAAGTTCCACCAACCGGAAGTGTAACTGTACTTTGAGGAATTGATGTTGAAGCTGCACTAGTAAACGATGTGAATGCAGACCCTGTAGCTGATAATCTGCTTCTTGTTCCTGATGGCTCAAACGGTGCTCTCATCATCAATCCTTTACCTGCTCCCCTAGGTCTAACAGTTACCTCCTCAGTATCTCTCTGCACATGCTCAGACATACGCCCCAGTCCCTCTTCAACTGCCACACTCATCATTGCACTAAGTCTAGTTGACTCACTGGTGCCCGATGTGCCCTCGCCAGCTCTTCTCCTCCTTTTGAGCTGAGGTGGTGGACTATCTTCTTCCTGCTTAGACAGATTCTCTGTTAAGCCAGCAACCAGAGCTCTCATGTCAGCCATTTGCTTTTCCAACCCTGATATAGTATCATCGTCGGATCTGGAGCTGCTTGGTTGAGAAGAAATCACCGATGGTCGAGGAGGGATAGTCGGTGGTGCAGTCGGTCTTGACTCTGACGGTCTGATTGTGGATGCATGTGGTTGTTGGATTGCAGAAGTTCCACCAACCGGAAGTGTAACTGTACTTTGAGGAATTGATGTTGAAGCTGCACTAGTAAACGATGTGAATGCAGACCCTGTAGCTGATAATCTGCTTCTTGTTCCTGATGGCTCAAACGGTGCTCTCATCATCAATCCTTTACCTGCTCCCCTAGGTCTAACAGTTACCTCCTCAGTATCTCTCTGCACATGCTCAGACATACGCCCCAGTCCCTCTTCAACTGCCACACTCATCATTGCACTAAGTCTAGTTGACTCACTGGTGCCCGATGTGCCCTCGCCAGCTCTTCTCCTCCTTTTGAGCTGAGGTGGTGGACTATCCTCTTCTTCCTGCTCCTCAGGCTGGAAGTCTGCATCAGCCTTCAGTTCCCGTTCAGAACGAGCAGCACATTTTGCTTGTAAAAGCCTACGTGCTCTCTCCTGAGGGTCCTCATGACCATCATCATCATCATCATCACTGGAGCTCTCCTCTTGATCGCTCGCAGTGGCATGAGGATCACTACTTGCCTCATCATCGGCCTCGTGATCCTCGAACATCTCGTCGATCTCTACCTCTAGATCATCCCGAGCGTTATACTGTTGAACTTGGTGTGCTGCAGGTGGTGGTTGAGGAACATGTTGTGGAGCTGCAGCAATATTTTCTTCAACATCAGACCCATCGTGTGCAAATCCGTCATTGTCTGGTGCCACATATGTCGGATTTATGACTGCACCGAATAATTGTCTGTTTGTCGGTCGAGCTGGAGGTGGGAGTGGACCTCTATACGAGTAACTATCGCGAAATAAGCGATTCAGCATGGTAGTTACTTGCTCGACAGGACCCACCTATGGTAGATTGGGCAGGCGAGCGTTGATGATCATCATGACAAACCAAGGATACATCAAAAAGCGCTCGTCGACAGTTGCACTAATTTGCCATCTAATCTCGTTGAAGAAGAAACGAGAGAAGATGTATGGCTTGTTCAGCACAAGGGAGACAACCTGAGACTGGGTCTCGACATTCAGCTTGTCGTACACGGACTTCCTGTTGCTAAGAGCAACCAAAATCACGTGACTGAAGAACTTCCACTTCCCATGAAGACAGTTCTTCGTGAAGGTGTTTCGGTTAGGCTCACCTACATAACCCATCCGTCTGTAAGCTCCATATCTAAGTGCAAGTGGGTATGAGGTGGGACCGTCTGCTCCTCCCTCTTGGGCTTCAGTACCCAATCCAAGTATCTGGACCAAATCCTTAGGAGTGAACTGGATGACCTGATTATTCACCCGAGCTTCAATCCTCTGATTATTTCCAGCAATGTATCTAGCAGAGGCCCAGAATTGACGATGATACGTCAAATAGATCACCGGGTTGGCAGTGAGAACCCTTCGAACTCTGGATCGTTGGAAGAACTCCAGAATCTGAACAAACTCAGCTGCATTCTCCTGGTGGACATCCAAACTAATCAAGTAGTTATGATTTCTATGGAACTGTCTCTCAGCCATCTACAAAAAGATACAAACAATAACAAACAAAAGGTTAGCAACAACAAATAAGGTCGAACTTTAAAGCTCCTAGCATTTTCTAAACCCCTGAAACCCTTTGTTTCACAAGCTCTGAAAATGCTATCAACTTTAACCATCGACAAATAAGGTTGAACGATAAAATTCTTAACGTTTTCCAAGATAGTGAAACCCTTTGTTTCATAATCCTCCAAAACATCACCAAGTTTATCGAATCAACAAGTCGAAATTAAAACTCTTAATGTTTTCCAAGATAGTGAAACCGTTTGTTTCATAATCCTCCAAAACATTTAGTTTTAATAATCGACAAATTGAACTTTACTAAATTTAACCAAAACCATTTGTTTTTCTTAAATTTTCTAAAGTCCAATTTTATAAGGTCATTGCACTTTCTAATTTGACTCATTTGAAAATTTTCCCGTTTTGAAAATTTTCTTAAGTCCTAGAACCAGCAAATTCCTTATACACACACATATGGTGACAATACACACATATGGTGTCGGGTTTGACTGGTCAATACGTGTTTTAGTTTCATATTTTACTTATTCGAAAAAATTTTCAATTTAAAAATTTTCACAAGTCATGAAACACGCAAACTGTGTCATAACACGCAAATGGTGACAAACACGCAAAATGGTGTAATTTACACAGGAACACGCATATCAGCCAAATGCGTGTTCTTTGTGATGACGTCATCACAAACACGCAAAAACTGGAAAGATTGATTGGGAAGGATCTGGGTCATGAGAACACGCAAAGTTCATCATGAACACGCAAAACCAGAAACTTCAACCCCCAAATCTTAACCAGTGATTTTGAACACCAAAAACTTCTAAATAGGTACGATTAGGTTCGTATATGTCCGATTTAACAGTTTTTAGGTTCCATTTCTTGATCCATATCACATATATAGACCCATTTAGTGATTTATTACCCGAAAAATAAAACCCTAAATATTTGTCCATAACACTTGATATCTGGATCTAGAAATCATGTTAATCATATACCTTTGTTCGAATAGTGTTAATGAAAGTGTTTCTAGTGTTCGAAACACAAATGGTAGATTGGGCAGGCGAGCGTTGATGATCATCATGACAAACCAAGGATACATCAAAAAGCGCTCGTCGACAGTTGCACCAATTTGCCATCTAATCTCGTTGAAGAAGAAACGAGAGAAGATGTATGGCTTGTTCAGCACAAGGGAGACAACCTGAGACTGGGTCTCGACATTCAGCTTGTCGTACACGGACTTCCTGTTGCTAAGAGCAACCAAAATCACGTGACTGAAGAACTTCCACTTCCCATGAAGACAGTTCTTCGTGAAGGTGTTTCGGTTAGGCTCACCTACATAACCCATCCGTCTGTAAGCTCCATATCTAAGTGCAAGTGGGTATGAGGTGGGACCGTCTGCTCCTCCCTCTTGGGCTTCAGTACCCAATCCAAGTATCTGGACCAAATCCTTAGGAGTGAACTGGATGACCTGATTATTCACCCGAGCTTCAATCCTCTGATTATTTCCAGCAATGTATCTAGCAGAGGCCCAGAATTGACGATGATACGTCAAATAGATCACCGGGTTGGCAGTGAGAACCCTTCGAACTCTGGATCGTTGGAAGAACTCCAGAATCTGAACAAACTCAGCTGCATTCTCCTGGTGGACATCCAAACTAATCAAGTAGTTATGATTTCTATGGAACTGTCTCTCAGCCATCTACAAAAAGATACAAACAATAACAAACAAAAGGTTAGCAACAACAAATAAGGTCGAACTTTAAAGCTCCTAGCATTTTCTAAACCCCTGAAACCCTTTGTTTCACAAGCTCTGAAAATGCTATCAACTTTAACCATCGACAAATAAGGTTGAACGATAAAATTCTTAACGTTTTCCAAGATAGTGAAACCCTTTGTTTCATAATCCTCCAAAACATCACCAAGTTTATCGAATCAACAAGTCGAAATTAAAACTCTTAATGTTTTCCAAGATAGTGAAACCGTTTGTTTCATAATCCTCCAAAACATTTAGTTTTAATAATCGACAAATTGAACTTTACTAAATTTAACCAAAACCATTTGTTTTTCTTAAATTTTCTAAAGTCCAATTTTATAAGGTCATTGCACTTTCTAATTTGACTCATTTGAAAATTTTCCCGTTTTGAAAATTTTCTTAAGTCCTAGAACCAGCAAATTCCTTATACACACACATATGGTGACAATACACACATATGGTGTCGGGTTTGACTGGTCAATACGTGTTTTAGTTTCATATTTTACTTATTCGAAAAAATTTTCAATTTAAAAATTTTCACAAGTCATGAAACACGCAAACTGTGTCATAACACGCAAATGGTGACAAACACGCAAAATGGTGTAATTTACACAGGAACACGCATATCAGCCAAATGCGTGTTCTTTGTGATGACGTCATCACAAACACGCAAAAACTGGAAAGATTGATTGGGAAGGATCTGGGTCATGAGAACACGCAAAGTTCATCATGAACACGCAAAAACTGGAAAGATTGATTGGGAAGGATCTGGGTCATGAGAACACGCAAAGTTCATCATGAACACGCAAAACCAGAAACTTCAACCCCCAAATCTTAACCAGTGATTTTGAACACCAAAAACTTCTAAATAGGTACGATTAGGTTCGTATATGTCCGATTTAACAGTTTTTAGGTTCCATTTCTTGATCCATATCACATATATAGACCCATTTAGTGATTTATTACCCGAAAAATAAAACCCTAAATATTTGTCCATAACACTTGATATCTGGATCTAGAAATCATGTTAATCATATACCTTTGTTCGAATAGTGTTAATGAAAGTGTTTCTAGTGTCGAAACACAAATGGATCAAGTGTAAGTGAATCGAAGTCGATGTGTATGAACACGCAAATGGGAAGAACACGCAAATATGGAGGGTTTTCTGACAACACACAAATACTTTTGAAAATGTATTAAATGTGTGTGTTGTGTCAGCCTTTTATAGCCACATAGAATGCGCAAACCCTAGCAGTATCCAGAACACGCATATTCGGCCCATTATGCCAGAACACGCAAATTTAAGCCCAAAGTGAAACACGCAAATTGAGCCCACTTAACTACAATACGCATACTTAGCCCATTTGCCAAAACACGCATATGAGTTCACTTGGTACAACTCGCATATTACACTTAACCTAATATTTTTCGATTCATGTGAACCTTGACTTACTAAAAAATCAACCTTCACGAACTTGATTAACACTTTGAAAATTCAAAAAGAATTTTCTCGAACCCGGTATGATCAATGAAAAGAATTCTTTAGAGAACACGATAAGACAGATACAAACCCAATTTTGTATCATAATTATCCGTATTTTTCTCGATAAAGTAATTCTTGATAATTGTCACTACTTAAACAATCTTACAACGTAAAATCATTAAATCAAGACCCGATATGTCACTGTTTAATGAATTACAAAGCACCATGTTGAGTCCCAATGTTCATTGATAAAGGTTTGTAAATTTGGTGATGACAAATCTGACTTATAAACACTTAGTAATCTTTTGGTTCTTGTAATCTGATCTGGGTCAGACTAAGCTGACACAGCTTACGATCTGTTTCTGACCCAAATCATGCTTCATACTTTGTAATTGTAAAATCTTATGGAAGCAAGTGTTATTCAAGCTGCATCAACAATGTGATAACATTCAATCCAAGTCGAAGAGGAGGATTGAAGATAGAAGACCAAGCTGGTAGTGGAAGGCAGGTTGGGATTAGCAGTCAGCTTGGAAACACTTAGGCAGATTGGTGCCTTGACAAACGGCCCAATCTGTGTCTGACAATCAAGTGAAGATAACAACCTGGATTGAAGATAAGGACAAATGACGTGACTAGGAAGAATCCTAGGATCCAGGTTGGTGGTTGGTTTTCCATATGCGTGTCCATACTCTTATTGGATGATGAAGAATGTGCGCCAGTACATGGGGGACCACAAGTACCAGGTAAAGGCACGATCTAATATTCCTTTACCATCCAGTGAAAGAAGAATACGTGGCTTCATTGGATACCAAGAGAAGGAGAGCTTTCGCCTATAAAAGCCTCATTCATTGATTGAATATGGTGGCATTCCTAAGAATCATTCTTCACACAAGTTTCTCTGCTCTTATACACAACTTAATCTGTACGAGATCAGCTTGGGCTGATTCTCTTGAGCTAGAACTTATTGATTGTAGTTTGTCATTTCAGGGGTTGTTTAGATATCTATAGGCTATCTTTATTCCGCAACAACCCTGTAATTCTTTGTATAGATTATTTCTTAATAAAGGATTACATTGAAAACCACAATCTGTGTTCAAGAATGTTTTGTTTCTTTATTGCTTTACTGTTTTAATGATTCCTGTTCTTTACTTACTTAATATATAAACTGAATCTTAACACGTTTTATTTAAATGTTTGTAAAGTTTGAGAACAGTTGTATTCACCCCCTCTACAACTGTTCTGTGTACAATATACTTTGGTTTATTGATACACCTTGGGACGTATCAATTGGTATCAGAGCAGGGGTTAAGAATTAACTTGACTTGATCCTTGCATATTTTCTTTAATAGTAAAGCATTATGTCATCATATATTGATAATGGCTCTTCAACCAGACCACCCATGTTTGATAAAGATGATTTCAGTGGGTGGAAAGGTCGAATGTCTTTGTTCCTTGAATCCATCGATAACAATATGCCTGACATCCTTGCGGATGGTCCTTATGTACCTACACAGACCATTGTGGTAGATGCTGTGGCCAGGGAAGGTCAACCAACCATTCCTCACACAGTCAAATCTATTGTTAAGGACAAGGCAGATTGGGGGGATGAGGATAGGAGGTTGGCAGACTTGGATGTGAAGGCTAGAAATTTCATTGTCCAAGTTGTGCCCAAAGACCTTTACCATTCTATTAAAATGTGTTCTACAGCTAAGAAAATGTGGGGTACATTGACTGTCATGTTTGAGAGTTGCTCTACTTCCATGGAATCCACAATTACTACTTTGACCAGGAGGTATGAGAGATTTTTCTCTTTGAGAAATGAATCCTTGACTGACACTCATACCCGCTTTAATGCTTTGGTAAATGATTTAGCTGCTGTTGGAATTGTTAAGAAAAATGAGGTTTTAAAGAGTAAATTTCTTGATTCATTACCACCCAAATGGAACAACTATATTTCTTCTGTTAAATTAAGTTCTGTTTATCATGATCTTGATCTCCCTGGACTCTTTGGTTTACTTCATAACCAAGAGTGTTCAGAGGCTGAAAAGTTAATTGCTGTGGGTGATTCTTATAGTCAGCCTGCTGCTGCACTTGTTACTTCTATGACTGAACACCCTAGTTCAATTAGTAATGAGATCATTCCTTGTGTTAATGATGATATTCCTGTGATGTCTAATCCTAACTCTGTTTGTGCTGAATCTGAATGTGATGAATCTAATGGTGATGAACTAGCTAATGAAGTAGCTATGTTGGCTGAAAGGATCAGAAGGAGATCCTTTAATAAGTTTAAAGGAAAAGGAAAAGGTGGCCAAGCTGATAAGACCAAGAAGCCATTTGACATGTCCAAAGTCACTTGTTACAAGTGTGGCAAGACTGGGCATATGGCTGGAGATTGCAGATCTAAAGAGTCTACTCAAGCTGTGCCAGCCAAAGGTGTAAGAAATGAAAAATACTCAAAGCTCAAGACTAAGTACAAAGCCTTGAAAGCACAAGTAGCTGAGCTGACTGAGAAGGTGAACAAAAGTGAGAAGAGTCTGGTAGCCAAAGACTGGGCTGAAAGTGCCACATCATCTGATGATGAGCTATATAAAGATGCCAAGTGTTTCATGGCTAAAGAAGCTACTCAAAAATTTGCTGAAGATCTGGTGAAAATACAACAGCAATCTGAGTCAGCTCACCAGGCATCTACCAGTCAGACTGCTCCACCTGAGGTAATTTCTTTTTCCAATCTGTCTGATAATGAGAAATTGTCTAGACTGAATAGACTTGGTGATGAGGTTCTTTTACAAAAACACTTTAATCAAGAACTCAAAAAGGAAATACATGTTTTGAAACTTGATAACAGCTCTAAAAGTCACACCATTGAAAAACTAGAATTTGAAGTTAAAGCTCAAAAACAATTAAACTCCATTTTGGTTAAAGAAGCTAAAACTGCAGAAGAAAAGTTTTTAAAAGTTAAGCACATTACTGAATCATGGTGTATATGTTCCAAAAGAGTTGCTAAGTGTGTAAATGACCAAATACCTCATCAGATCCAAGCTATTTTTGATGGTGATTATGATAGGGCCATAGCCATTGCTGAAGTCTGTGCTATGGAGCCTTGTTATCAGCCTCCTTCACCACCCAAAGTCCAAACCAAAGGAATGAAATCTAAACCAATTAAGTTGGTTCAGAAATCTGGTATTGGGTTTAAAGATCCTGAAACCATTGGTCAGACCATTGCTGAAGCTGTGTATGAAGATGATAAGGTTGTTGAGTTAAAACCTGAAGAAAGTATTGACTTATCCAAGCTGACCATTACCCAATCTGAATCAGATTCAAAGTCTAAAACAAACAAGGGTAGTTTAAAGAAAAACAAAAGAAAGGTTACAGATCATAGTGTTCCTAAAGAGAAAATAAAGCTTTTAAAGAGTAAGAAGTCTGGTTCTCAAGGAAATGAGTCACAAACAAAATCTGAGTCTGTTTCAAGTAACACCAAATCTGACTCTGACAAAATGATTTCAAAATATGTTGAGTCCAGAACTGGTGAGGTTTCAATGGAAGCCAATTTTCTTAAAAATGTGTCTGATCCAAAAATTGTTGATCAAAGAAAATTGAGAGCTGAATGCAAGAAATCTGGAATAGGCAAAGGTTTTGATAAAAAGGAAGCTCTAAATGTTGCTCAAAAGAACTCTAAATCTGGTAAGGGACAGATCAAGCAACAATGGGTGTCCAAATATGATAAGAGTCTAAGTTCTGTTACCCAATCTGAGTCAGACCAGAAGGTCAGCTCTGGTGAACCCATCTTTGGATGGGTTCCCAAAAAGAACTAATCTCTTATTATAAATGCAGGGCAGTTATGACGATAATACCTGGCACTTGGACAGTGGGTGTTCCAAGCATATGACCAGATGTAAGTCCCTGCTATGTAGCTTTAGGATTCGCGCTGGTCCTAATGTTACTTTTGTAGATGACTCTCAAGGAAAGACTGAAGGATATGGTATACTTTCAAATGGTCCTCTTACTTTCAGAAGGGTCTCATATGTAAATGGTTTGAAACACAATTTGATCAGTGTAAGTCAGTTGTGTGATGCTGGTTATGAAGTGAGATTCAGGTCTGATAAGGGTATTGTTCTTGAATTAGAAGGCAATGTGGTTCTTATTGCAAAAAGGGATGAGTCCTTGTATTCTTTTGATATGAGAAAACCAACTGTAACTAGAGAAGTCTGTTTCATGTCAAAGACTCAAGATGAGCTGAACTGGTTGTGGCATAAAAGGTTGTCTCATATGAATTTTAAAGACATCAACAAGTTGTGTAAGAAAGAGTTGGTGTCTGGTCTTCCAGTGATAAATTATGAGAAGGACAAGCTGTGTGGTGTTTGTGAGAAAGGCAAACAACACAAAGCTACTTTCAAATCTAAAACATGCTCAACCATTGATAATTGTTTGGATCTGCTTCATATGGACTTATTTGGGCCAATTAGTACTCCATCATTCACTGAAATGAGGTACTCCTTGGTAATTGTTGATGAATATTCAAGATACACCTGGGTTTTCTTTCTCAAACACAAGAGTGAAGCTGCTGACAGTATTATTCATTTCATCAAGCAAGCTGAAATTCTCTACAAAAGTGATAATGGTACTGAATTCAAGAATATCACTCTTAATTCATTCTGCAGTGAAAAGGGAATTTCACAAGTATACTCAGCTGCCAGAACTCCTCAGCAAAATGGTGTTGCAGAAAGAAGAAACAGAACTCTTATTGAAGCTGCCAGATCCATGATGGCTCAAAACAATGTCAAGCCTCATTTCTGGGCTGAAGCAGTTCACACAGCTTGCTTTACCCAGAACAAATCCCTTATTGTGAAAAGGCACCAGAAGACTGCATATGAACTTCTTAGGGGGAGAAAACCTGAAATTGGTTTCCTAAGAATGTTTGGAAGTCCTTGCTACATTCTGAATCAGAAAGACCATCTTGGAAAGTTTGATGAGAAAGCAGATGAAGGTATCCTACTTGGATATGCAACAATGATGAAAGCCTACAGAGTGTACAACAAAAGAACTAAAACAATTGAGAACTCTGTTAATGTAAGCATAGATGAAGGTTGTTCTAAGCCAGATTGCTCTCCTCCTGAAGATGAAGATTTTAATTTTGAAGAACTGGCTGTACCTGAGAATGAGCCCCCAACTAATCCTCCAGTTGGAGCTGATAATGCTCAAACTCAGGGGGAGCAACTCATTGAAGAAGAAGAAGGTGTTCCAATCTTTGAAAATGAGCAAGCTGATCCAACTCCTACTGAAGAAACTTTTGTTAATCCATCAAATGATGCTCCAGCTGACTCAGATTCCCCTATTCCAATCCAAGCTGATCAGCCTATTCCTCAAGCTGATCATACTGGACCATCAAATCTGAATCAGCCCATTGTCCCAGTTGCAAACAATTCAACTCATGTTACCAAATGGACAAGGAGTCATCCAATTAACCAAATCATTGGTGATCCTCTCTCCGGTGTTAAAACAAGAAGAAAGGCAACAGGAAATTTCTACATGTTTGTCAATTTTGCAAGTAAGGTGGAACCAACTGAGGTTAATGAAGCACTGGAAGATCCTGCTTGGATAAATGCAATGCAAGATGAGTTAACACAGTTTGAAAGAAACAAGGTTTGGAAACTTGTTCCAAGACCTCATCACAAGACTGTGATTGGAACCAAGTGGATCTACAGAAACAAAATGGATGAAAGGGGAGTTGTGACCAGAAATAAAGCAAGATTGGTAGCTCTTGGTTATAGACAAGAGGATGGAATTAATTATGATGAGACTTTTGCTCCTGTGGCAAGATTAGAGGCAATCAGAATGTTCTTGGCCTTTTCTGCACACAAAGGTTTCAAAGTCTATCAAATGGATGTGAAGAGTGCATTTCTTAATGGAAAATTGGAGGAAGAAGTCTATGTTGAACAACCTCCAAGTTTTGAAAGTTCAAAGTTTCCTGACCATGTGTTCAAGCTTGACAAAGCTCTCTATGGGTTGAAGCAAGCTCCAAGGGCATGGTATGACACTTTGTCTAAATTTTTATTGGCTAACAACTTCAAAAGAGGTAATGTTGACAAGACTTTGTTTGTGAGAAAGTATAATGGTGATATCCTGCTTGTACAAATTTATGTAGATGATATCATATTTGGGTCTAGTAGTGAAAGACTTTGCAAAAGTTTTCTGAATTAATGTCTAAAAAGTATGAAATGAGCATGATGGGAGAACTAAACTATTTTCTGGGTTTACAAGTTAAACAGACTAAAAATGGAATTTTTATAAACCAAGGAAAATATGTTAAGGATCTCTTAAACAAATTTGGTATAACTCCTATGGGAACTGGTGATAAGCTGGGTGAAGATAAAAATGGCAAATCTGTTGACACCACAACTTATAGGGGTATGATAGGATCATTACTTTACTTGACTGCTAGTAGACCAGATATTATGTTTGCTACATGTCTTTGTGCAAGATATCAAGCTAGTCCTAAGGAATCTCATCTTAAGGCTGTAAAGAGAATCTTCAGATACCTTAAAGGTAGTCCCAATCTGGGTCTTTGGTATCCCAAAGACTCAGGATTTGATCTAATTGGCTATTCAGATTCTGACTTGCAGGCTGTAAGATTGACAGAAAAAGTACTTCAGGAGCTTGTCAATTGCTTGGCAATAGACTTGTAAGCTGGTCCAGCAAGAAGCAGCATTCAGTTTCCATCTCTACTGCAGAAGCTGAGTATGTTGCTGCAGGAAGTTGTTGTTCTCAAATTCTCTGGATGCAATATTAGCTTCAAGACTATGGTGTCACTGCATCAAAAACTCCAATCTTTTGTGACAATACCAGTGCCATAGCAATTTCAAACAATCCTGTGTTTCATTCAAGGACCAAGCACATTGATATAAGATATCATTTCATTAGGGATCATGTGATGAAAGAAGATGTTGAACTCCACTTCATTCCAACAGATAATCAGCTTGCTGACTTGTTTACAAAGCCATTGGATGAATCAAGGTTCAACTATCTCATAAGTAAGCTAGGTATGCTAAATTTGTAAAAGGTAGTGAGCTAAGTAATAACAAATCTGACCCCTTAGAGTTATTCTTAATTATTCACTGTCTATTAAATTGGTGACTGACACGTGTAGTGAAAACTGATGGTTACTGAAAAAGTACCTCCACTACTTGCTTGTCCACCAATTAAAATCTTTCTCTCTCCTATTTTCAAACGGTTAAAATATAAATTAAGTGTATATAATCACAATTTAACCTAAATCCCAAATCACTTCTTCATTTCTTTTAAATCAATTTTTTTCTCTCTAATCTGAATACTGTTTTATTAGTTTTTAATTTCTTCTAAAAATTGTTTTAAATGGTATCATCATCTGTTTCTGCAAATAACTCTCAATCTAATTCTTCTTCTGAATCTGAGGTCCCATACCCAGCTCCAGTAAGCGTGAGTAAGCTTACACCCTATGTGGTGGGTAATAATGTGGTAGTAGTCCCGGTTGATCTTGATAATGGTAAAATCAAGATTGGTAGTCTCGTCTCAGCCAATGTTCATCCTCCTTCTTGGGCTAAAGGATATGATGAGATTGTAGCATTTTTGTGGTACCATCCATTTGGCAAGATGATGATTGAGAAGCCTGATGTGGTGTTTAAGGATCTTTTGTGTGAATTTTGGGCAAGCTGCTATGTGGGTAAGAACAAGAAAGGAGATCCTGCAATCTATGGCACAATCCTCAACGGTAAGACAAAGGTATATATTTCTTATGAGAGGATTAGGTCTGCTTTTGAGCTGTCTTATATGCCTGATGACATTTATGAAAGTGTTGTGTCTCACATTGAAGCCAAAAGTGTTTTACAAGAGGTTGGATATACTGGTCCATTGGCTTCAGTGGTTAAAATGAAATATTTAACTGGAATTTGGAATTATCTTTTGAGCACAATATCAAAAACTTTACAAGTAAAGGCAGGCAACTTTGATCAACTTAATGCCTTAGAGATGCAAATTTTTCATGCTATGGTCACTATGACCAGAATAGATTTTGCTGCAATAATTTTTAGAGACTTGGTTGGCCGAGTCAATAATAAGAGCCTTATCATACCTTATGGTAGGATTCTTGCTCTTATCATTGAAGCAATACTTGACAATGATTTCAGTCTGGCAACTGGTCAGACTGTGGAATGCAAGGCCATCAATAATAATATTTTCAATAGTCCCAAGGTAACTGTGCAGGGTCTGACCCGAGCAATGCAGGTTTACCTTGATTTTTGCAGGCAAAGAGAAAGGGAACAAGAAGCACTTGAGGAAGCTGTCCCTTCTTCGACGCGATCTGAGTCTGACACTCAATCTGCCAATCATGGGGACCCAGGTACACATACTTCTGAACCCTCAAACTCTTCCCAATCTATTCAATCTTCTTCTCCTTCAAAAGAGGGTGAAGGGTTGGCCAAATCATCAGCCAACCTAGCCACACCCTCATCCACTCATTCAAAATCCGCTTCTAAAAGACCCATTGTTGAGGACTTAGTACCTCACAGTGCCAAAAAGAAAAGAACACAAAGGAAATCTGTGTCAGCTTCTAGGGTTGATATTGCAACATCCAATCTTGAGATCCCCCAAGGTGCAGTGGCAGCTAAGGAACGTTCCAAAGCTGACTCTGCCACCCAAGCTGATATGCCGAATACACCACACCCATCTGCACTCTCCCAAAAGAGTGTAGACGAGCTAAAGGGAACAACTACTGCTACCCAACCCTCCAAACAGGGTGAAGGTATTGAAAGAAAGACCTCCTCCCAAGGTCATACTGAGTCTGCACCTAAAACGCCATCATCAGCCTCCCAAAAGGTTGATGATATCATTAAAGGGACAACAGAGGATCAAGCCCAGATCCAAAATGAGTCAGAGTCTATGCACTTCAATTCTGAGGATGGTCAGCCAAATGAGAGAAGTATCGAACGCACTTGTGACACTGCTTCTCCTCCCCAAGCTGATCAGACTCCTTCTCTCTTACACTCTGAGTCTGCACAGGCTGTCAATTCCCCTTCTATGTCACAAGGAGGGGTACAGGCCTCAATTCTCCCTAAGGATACTTTGGTGCAACAACACACCTCTGTTGAAGGGTAATCAAATACACAAAACATTACACCTGCAAGGTCTGTGTCTGCATCTGTCCTTGGACAGAGGGATCCTGTAGGTTACATGGCTGTCTTTAAGGCAGTTATGTCAGCCCCTTGTGCAACAAAGGGAACCATTGGTGGTCCTCACGATGCCAATGAGAACAAGATCACTATCTCCGGAAGTGATTCTTCATTCGATGATGTGCCTGCCCATCCATCCTCAAGGGATGATCTGATGGAAGATGCCAGTGGAGGAGTTGGTCAACATCATGATCAACACATTCTGTTAGGTCGAAAATCGACCAAGTATAATTTGTTCAGAAATAGCTGAAGCTCAGTGAAAAATACTTGTATAGAATTCTGAGGTCGCTCAGAATTAGTTCACTGAAGCTTCACTTCAGTTCAGATCAACGTATCAGAATACCGTTCAGAATGAAGTCAAAGACTGAAGTCTGAAGTAAGAGAATCAGCTCAGATGTGGAGCTCAGAAACTGATTCTACCTGATCGAAGACTGAAGCATCTCAGTGTAAAAGTACTTACACACTTTTACACTGATTACGAGGAAGACTTTTTACTTTACATATCTTTACCCGGTTAATAGTTTTAACTACTAATAAAAGTACAAGGTAAAGTAAAGGTTGGGAATAAGGTATGATAAGTCACATCAATTGACTTATATACCTAAACCTTAAAAGTACACATGTAAGGAATTAGCTTTAATTCCTTAAATACTCCCAACCATATTTGTACGATCTTGTCCACGTCATCATGGACTTGGTCTATAAATATAAGTCTTCTCACAACTTGCAAATTGCTTGAAACCTTTGCATTGCAACTTGTAAGATATACTCTAAGTAATCCTTACGAGTATTTCCAAGTTATTAGATCACTTGTATTTCTAGGTTGTTTAGATATTTACACTTGGGTGTTTATCTTTGTTCCGCAACAACCTTTGTATTTGTTTATATATCAATAAATCAAATACATTGAAAAGTACATCGTGTCTCAATGCTACATACTTGATCTATACATATTATTTATACAGTTTCAGCCCTTATTGTTTCGTGCATTTACTTTCAGTACCTTTATCGTATTGTTCATCCATATCTGGATCGTATTCTGAACTGGTCATCTTCCAGTTAGAACTACTTGCCAGTCGGGTATTAAACCATCTATATTTGGGACTCACAATTGGTATCAGAGCAGCAAGGTTGAATTATATTAATTCATTAACCTTTGATCTGCAAAGATGGTTGACCAAATGCTCAATACAGGCCCTGACCCTAATGCTAATGCTAATGCTAATACTACTCCACCTACTCCACCCCCTATCATCAACAACAATATACCATCACATAATGTGCACGTACACTTTCCAAATAATCCTGTTCCCAAGTTTGATGGGAACAGTGAAAATTTTCAAACATGGAAAGCATGCATGCTAAAATATATTGCTGGTGTTGAAAGACATTTGACCGATATTCTTAAAGAAGGACCCTTTGTCCCCTTGAATGCCTCCACTGTTGTCAGAAATGCCGATGGGACTCCTAGGGTTTCACCCAAGGAGAAGGATCATTGGTCTGAAGAAGATCATAGGCTGGTAGACCTTGATACCAAGCTGCAAAATATGATCTTATATGCTGTTCCTAAAACTCTTATGCCCACCCTTGTTTTACTTGAAAATTCAAAATTAATGTGGGAGGAACTCATGACACAATTTGAAGGCACCAATGAGACAATTGTCACAAGAAAAGTTGCTTTGAATAAAAGATATGAGTCTTTTTTTGCTATCCCTGGTGAAACTTTAACACAAACATACATCAGATTCACTAATCTGGTAAATCAATTAAAAGCCCTGGGTGTAACTAAAGATAAAGAAATTTTGTTGGAAAAGTTTTGTGACATCTTACCTTCTAAATGGGAAAACTTGATCTTGGTTTTAAGACAAGGAAAAACCTTGCACAGTCACACTCTAGCTTCTCTATATGGAGCCTTCAGGTACACTGAAGAGAACAAAGCTGAGAGAGTTGTGGCTGAGAAAGATGCCAAAAATCATGCTTCTACCAGTTCAGTCATGGTTCATAATTCTGAACCACATGGGATTGCTCTACTATCATCTGAGAGTGATCATTCTGACTCGATGAAGAAGATGGTCTCTGAAATGTTAAAAACTGGTATTTCTGGTAATGTAACTCATAGTTGTGATGAGGATGACAATGATGATCTGGTTGCCATGCTGGCTAAAACATTCAATCATTTTAAGGCCAAATCTAATCGATCTGGCAAACCATTTGCTTCCAGCGCTTCTATTGACAAATCTAATCTTGAATGCTTTAAGTGTGGCAAGAAAGGACATTTCATGAAGGAATGCAGATCTAGTCAACCTTCATCATCACAATCTGCCCCTAATCATTCTATTTTTCAGAAAGCCCAAATAGCTCTCATGGCTCAAAACAACTCAAGCAATAATAGTGGTATGATTGCCAAGACTGAAAAATGGGAAGAATCTGATGAATCATATGATGATGAGGAAGAAGTTAGGGATATGTGTTTCATGACACGTGAAGATCAAGGTCATTTGGTCAAGTCTGATGTTGAATCTGGTCGTTGGGTGGATATAGTCATGAAAAAGGTTAGTGACTTTTGGTTCTTTTAGAGGCTGACATTTCTTTTGTCGAAACTGTGCGTTCAGAAAGGCTAAAAATGTTTGAAAATAATACTTCTGAACTGAACGCCAGTCAGGCCAGACTAAAAGAGCTGAAAGATGTTCATTTGGCTTTAAAAAGTTATCAGTCTATGGTTGCCACTTTAGAGTTGGAAAAAGAAGAATTAAAATCCATCCTTGAAAAAGAACAGAAAATAATTAAATCTTGGATGAATGCACCAAAACCAGATGCTGCAATTAAAAATACTTTTGCAAATCAAAGAGCAGCATATGAATCTGGTGATCTTCACATGGCATCTATAATCACTGATTTAGATGCACTTCCAAAGGAAATGAAACCTGAAATTATTTTTCCTAAAGTTGGCAAACAGAAAACTGTGACTGATAAGGCCCAGGAACAATCTGAGGGTAAATCTGAAACAACTCAGACAACTGTTTCAGAAAAGAAGGCTAAAACCAAAAAGCCATCCCCTCAGACTTCATCTAAGGTTCCAAAAGGCCAAAAGAAGAAGAAAATTGTCTCCCCCACTGAGCCTTCTACCTTAGATTCAGGTAAGGCTCAGTGTCTAATGAAGAATCTATTTTGCTGAGGTTAGAGAGTCAATTTTAGTTATTGGCTAGACAAGTGCAGAGCTGTAATGCAGGTTTAAAAAATGTTGAAACCACTCCTCTTCAACCTAAGCAAAATGCAAAACCTTTTTCCAAACAAATCAAGCAAAAATCTGAGAAGAAAAAGGTTGAGCCCCCCATCAAACCAAATGTTTTTGTGTCATCTGGGATTATGACTGAGATCCCCTTCGATCCTTCAGTTCCTTATGAACCAAAGAAATCTGAGACTGCTAAGGGAGAGTCTAGCGAACCCATCACGAGATGGGTTCCCAAAAAGAACTAATCTTTGTGTTTGTGCAGGGAGACCGAAAGAAGAATATATGGTATCTTGACAGCGCTGCTGGCAGAACCATGACTGGTTATCAAACCCTGCTGGAGGAATATAGGTGCAAGAGGGGCCCTCAATAACATTTGGGAATGATGAAAATGGAAAAACTGAGGGATATGGTGTTGTGAATAATGGACAAGTCAAATTCACACGTGTTGCATATGTGAACGGTTTGAAATATAACCTGATCGGTGTCAGCCAACTGTGTGATGATGGCTTCAAGGTATTATTTGATATTTCACAAGGCACCATATTCAACAGGGATGGAAAGGTAGTATTGATTGCACCAAGAAAAGGAAACATTTATATCATTGATATGAATAGTTCACCCACTGAACAATGTTTCTACACAAAGGCAGATGAAGACACAAACTGGTTGTGGCACAAGAGATTATCCCATCTGAACTTCAAGAATATTAATAAGTTGTCAAGAAACAACTTGTTGATGGGATACCCTCAATGTCTTTCAATAAAGACAAGCCATGTCCAGGTTGTGAAATGGGTAAGCAGAAAAGAGCTTCATTCAAGACAAAACAAAGTTTTAGTATAACTGAACCTCTTCACATGCTTCACATGGACCTCTTTGGACCAGTGAATGTTCAGACAAGAGCAGGAAAAAAGTATACCCTTGTTGTTGTTGATGAATATTCAAGATATTGCTGGGTAATTTTCCTCAGATCCAAGAGTGAAGCTGCTGCTGAAATCATTGCTCTCATCAAACAAATTGAACTCAAGCATAAGCGAAAAGTTTGCCAGCTCAGAAGTGACAATGGCACCGAATTCAGAAATGCCACTCTGGAGTCCTTCTACACTGAAACTGGCATATCTCAGAACTTCTCATCAGCCCACACACCTGATGTGTAAAATCGAGTTTGAAATTTAAAACAAGAAATACCCTAAAACTGACTACTACACACTCGCGGGCAGTGGACCCGTTCGTATATAGTATAGCTAAAAGGTAAGTCCAGGATCGAACACAGGGACTAAAACTGAGTAATTGTTGACATTAAGTAATTCAAGTAAAAAGGGGGTTGTGACCGAATTGTCACGATGCAAAAGTCAGTAAATAATTAGTAATCCCGAAGGATTAATCGAAAAGAAATCCAAATGATTTTAAAGACAATAATATTGAAAGACACCTACTTGGATCGGCTTACATGTCAATCATCGGGTCTAAACATTACTTGCATTGTTGAACGACTCAAAAGATAGACAAGACGAACTTCCGTTATACTTGTCACTTTAATTGCTCCAAAATTAGTTATCGCTTCCGCGTTTAATTTCTTTCCAAAACAATTAAGCTTTAAGAACCTGAGTTTATTCTTACGATTTAACCTATAAAAGCTTTCTTCCGAACTGCTTATTCACCTAATCAGATTCCTCTATCATAAGTGTTGACACATCAAAATGAATTTAATTGTTTAAAATCTTTATCGTTAGTTTCTTCCGAACTCCAACGACTTTAGGTTAATTATAGACCGATCAACCTTTTCATTAACCAATTGACAATGACCTAGATTTCTTCCGAACTTCTAATTACAATCATCAATTAATAGATATAAAAGATAAAAACAATATTTAAACCCAAATAAATGTGGATCTACGATTAAACATGAAAATCTTGTTCAACAATGGCAAGTAACATTAAATCGACCCTATGACATGCTTACTACCCAAGCGGGTGCAAAGAGAATTAGCCACTCATATTAAAAAGACAAGAACAAACAAATAGAGAAGAAATCATATTATACCAAGCAATTGCAGAGAATCCGGTAGCAATTATGATTACAATCCAAAGCCGAAAAGAGGTAAAACCCTAACAACTTGTTTGCTCCAAAGTGCTAAAAACTATGAGAAAGCTAAGAAAATTATGCCCCGAATCCGTCCATAATGCAGAACCCTAAGCAGGTATGTATACAAAAAGCGCGTGTAACGCCCGTTAAGAAGATCACGCCCGTTACACTTGAACTACATCCCTAACGCTCGTTACAAGACTAACGGGCGTTACATCTCTGAAGATATCTAACAGCCGTTATGCACCCGTTTCAGGAATTCTCCAACTTTTCTTCATAACGCCCGTTACATATGTAACGGGTGTTACACCTTCCAGAATCCGTTTTCTTCGTCTTTCACTCGATTTCAACCGAATCCTTCTCCCGTTTCTTCCATATATCATCAAAATCAACCAATTCATCCGTATAATCATTTTCCAACCTGAAAACACTTAACACTACCTCAAAGCATCGAAAGTTGGATATAAAGCTATAAAAATAACGAATAATTGGTACTAAAGTCACGTGGGAAATGGTATAAAATACGACACATCAAATCCCCCCACACTTAAACTTTGCTTGTCCTTAAGCAATTTCAAAGTTGAAAAACAATAATTACCTTGGCACATCATGGAACCACATTTCAGAAATCAAAAAGAAGCTCAACCATAAAATGAAAAGAGATGGTTAGGCAGATTTAATCTTAAATGAAAACCGGAATGTTTGACAATATTCGACTGATACACAAGCCTTAATAACACGACTAAGCACAAAAGAAACGAATAAGTGATATCTCGCCTATCCTACTCCAACTAACTTACTTTGGGGGTTGAATATTTGAATAATCACTCACTGCCTAGTGGTGATGCATAATCTTTTAACCATAGGCTTGTACTAGAATCATTCCTTCATCGCCAAGGTGCAAGCACCCTATAACGTCTATCAGAAGAGGACTTAAAGGGTTTGAATGAACTTTAAGGCAAAACAAGGTATTTAAAAGGGGTATGGAAATTTGGGTAAACAAAGAGTGTCAACAAAGAAAATAGCACAACATTTAACAAATTGTTTACAAAATAGTCTAATCCATAGAACCCATGTCACTAGTTGCCAACGGTCCAAAACCCGAGAAGTTGTCCAGACAATACCCCCAATAGACGATTAAAAACCGACACCATTGTGGTGTATGACACTAAACAACTCAAGGCAAGCTGTTTAGCTGTAAGGCCACATGTGGACGAAGTATTGTGATACTTGATGATTTGAGATACATTACATTACATTGACTCGTACATAATGCACGCATTGACATTCATACATATTTGATTCATTGCATGACCTTGATGTGCATACATTACATTTATTGGTAATGATACCATTTGTACTTGACTGTATATGAACTATTTGGCATCATTTGTTGTTGGTTACTTATTTGATGAAGTTGAACGATATGATAACCTCGATTACCTAACAGGTAATGTATACGGGTTTGTTATAA
>CM067167.1:139426625-139455732 GCA_034093135.1 Erigeron breviscapus
AAACCAATTCAGGATCAGTTAGTTTTCCTCCAATTAACTTTTCATGAGCAGACACAAATGAAGCGAGCATGCCCAATTGTCCTTCAGCGGATCTTATGCTCATCGGCATCCCTGTGTAACTCGAGCTTGGAGAACTACCATTCTGACTCCCATTATGCACTATCATGGCCGATTCTGGAGAAGTTACATACATCAAGTTGCTATCAGAATCCGTCGACATCTTCATCTTGTCATCATCTCCACTATAGAAGGCAGTAATCCCTCCATTTGAAGATTTTGTAGAAGGAACGCTTGATTTGCTATGATAGAGTTCAGGACACTGAACAAAATCACTGCTACCTGCTTCCTTCGACTTTCGTTTCATGTCTTGACCTCTCAGCTTTCGAATGATCTGATCCAGAGTCCATGTGCTGAATTCGGGATTTTGTTGGATTGAAGTTATAAATCCTTCCCACTTAACTGGAAGTGCTTCCAACAACTTCTCGATCACATCTTCTGGATCAGGTTTGTACCCAAAATATGCAAGCTCAACTAGCAGATGACTGTAACGAATTAAAATCTCATCAAGAGGTTCATCTTTGAAGCTAGTAAAGACATAATTTTTACTTCTAGCAAATCCTTCCTCTCTTCTTGAGATCATCATCACCTTCACAATGCTCTTTGAGTGCATCCCATAAGCCCTTTGCACTATCATACATTTCAAACAAGTGCAAGAATTCCCCTTGGAGAGCCATTCGGAGTGATCCTAAAGCTTTACTTTCTGCTTCGTAATCTTTCTTTTGATCAACAGTCATTTGCTCATACGAAGCTGCTTTTCCACCACTCGAACCAGTAGGTTCTTTGTCATTTTGCACAATAGGATGAACATAACCATTAACAATACATATCCACATCCTCACATCCATTAACCTGCAATATGACTCGAATATGCCCTTCCAACTGAAATATCTATCAAGGCTTATCAACTTGGGCGGTGGTGAGTTGGCCTTTCCGGTTTCGTGATCCATCAAAATTAGTTGATTCAGCAGAGATTGATAATTTGCGGGTAATTGAGACGTCATTTTCTCCGAGCTAGCAAAATTCACGAACTGTTTATAAAAACGAGGTCGTAAAAGTTCACGAGGTCGTAAAGAAAAACGAGATCGCAATTAACTACTCGAGGTCGTAATTGAACTGGCGAGGTCTTAAAGAGCTCACGAGGTCGCAAACGAAACACGAGGTCGCAAGAAACACGAGGTCGCAATTGAACTGGCGAGGTCGTAATTAGCTACCCAGGTCGCAATACGAGCTGGATGAGGTAATACGAGCCCGCGAGGTCACAACAGCTGTTGGGATCCTTAGATCTCTTGAATTCGAAACCCTAAACACCAACAAAACACCTTCGACTGCTGCAAACCCAAATAGAGGTCACAAACAAGATTTCCGATCGTAAACTCGTGAAAGAATCACGTCTAAACGACCCTAAATCAATATTGTCTATCACCAACAAGCTATAACCTTCCGGTATAAAACCAAGAGGCTCTGATACCAATTGTAAGTCCCCTGGTACGGATCGTCAATAGCTTGATCCAGTTATCTTGAGGTGCGGAATCCCTCACAATAACTTGGTGATCAACAAGAAAGCCCCTAGATCATCTACGGCCTCGTAGATCTTCTTCGGGCTAGCGGAACAACCTTTGACGACTTTAACCTGCAATACCTGCTTGATAATTCGACAAATGTTCAACCCTAAACTCTGTTAGGGTTCGCTTTATATAGGTAACACCCGACATGGGCTTCAGCATGTTGGCCTCGTAAACCCAGCCCAGCCCGTCACTTTTACGAGGTCGTAACTGTGATTGGCCTCGTATTTGTCCCTGCAAATACGGGGTCATATTACTTATATGACTAACCTCGTATTTAACCCTGTAAATACGGGGTCGCAATTCATACTTAGCAGATTTACTATACATTCAATACTTAAACTTAATCTAGTATTCTATGCATAATACTAAGTTCATTAATGACAATCACATTACAAAGACATATAACAATATAAGCCCAAACAATCTAGACTGCTATTGACATAGACGTGCACTTACACCCCATGTGCATGTCACATGCGGGGTAATTTCGTCCATTCAATGCCAATAGGATTATATTTGCAAAAAGCACAACTTATTCTCCCACCAACCCCTTATATACCTTTTTTTCTATAAAAAAAAATCATCATTTCATTATTATCAGCAAGCATCATTATCAACAACAATAATAACAAATTTTTTCTGTTGTGAATCATAAAATTTCCACACCACCACCAACCATGCAAAAAATTGATAACAAACCGATTGGAAAGATTAAAGACACCACCACTAATCCACTACAACAAACCTAGCCTCACCCTACAATGTCATTGGAGTTGGTTACCACCACCAACCGTCCAAAAACAATATCAGGCCAAGAAGCTCCGGCGACAAAGATTCGACCAAGAAGACCGGCCAGAAATCCAATAATAAGAACCGGCCACAAACCCAATATCAAGAACGGGTGGTGGAAGATCTGAAGGTGACGGCGACGGTGGATCTAAAGGGCGGCGGCGGTGGTGAACCTGAAGAACGACGGCTACAGTGGTGATGTAAAAAATTCTTCCTCAAAATCTACCATAAAAATCTATGGTGTTCAAAGGCAAATTCTTCAATTCAAAAAGATCATCTTCATCAGATCTATACATCTTCATCAAAATCTACCATCATCAATCACCACCAACCCACCATCAACTACACAAAATCCAACCAAACAAGGTGTGAAGTAAAAAATGGGTTAGTGCGTGTGAGTATGTGATAGGCTAGGAATTAAATCAAATGAAGGGGGTGGTGCTAATAATCGTTTTCGATTTGTTTATTATATCAAAACTTTTGTTCCTGATTTACTTTATTAAATGTAATGGAACAGATCTAAAAGTATATATATATATATAGTATATAATTTTGATTTATTATGATGAATGACTTTTGTTGTTTGCTGTTTTTTTGGATTAATTTATTAAACAAAGGTCTTTTCTGTTGCTTCTAGTATTTCCTTTTTTTTTTATTTGTATAGATTTGATGATGAATGTAAATAGATGAATTTGTTGTATATGATTGTAGGTGATGAATGATGAGATGATTGAGAATGAATATTTGTTTATTTATTTTTGTTTGAATAAATTTATTACAAAGGGTGGGTGGAAGAATCAGTTGTGTTTTTTGCAAATATGGTCCTCTTGGCATTAAATGGACGAAATTACCCCGCATGTGACATGCACATGGGGTCAATAACGGTGGAAATTGGATGGAAAGTTAGTTTTGACCGAAATTGCCAAAAAGTCCGACTTATGGTACCAAAATCGCCACTTTGCATAAGTTTGGACCGAAATTGCAAATGGTGTGATATCACAGGGACCAAAAATGCATTTCGTTCTTAAACTTTTTTAAAAAATTGCAAATAGCATTGATATAGGGGACTGGTTTTTACACTTAACTTTCTACTTCATTCACGAAAATATTAATAAATGGACAATATTGCCCTCATGTAAAACAAAACCTTAGTACTTCATTGACCATAACATTTGTCAGTTATCACATGGAGCTTTATTTCCTTTTCATTTTTATTCGATAATAATAATAGGGTTTTTCTAACTTGTGCCCTAAGGGCACACATAAGGGTGTCTCGGGAATTGAAAAAGGTAAGAATATTCTTCTTGAAAAATGCATTTTTCAAATCCCGAGAAGAATATTATTACCTTTTTCAATTCCCGAGAAGAATATTCTTACCTTTTTCAATTCCCGAGACACCCTTATGTGTGCCTTAGGGCACAAGTTAGAAAAATTCATTAATAGAAAACCTTAATTCATATTCATTCTCATATTTATATTCATGCAGTCGCATCATCAGTTCATCACTCTCTGTCTCTCCCTATCTCTATACACATAGATATACATATACATATACATGAATATATATGTGTATAAATGGAGGGTTTTTGGTTTTTTGATGGAAATCATTGGCCTGGAGAGAGACGATATCTACACACGGATTCCCTTTTCATCTAAAGCAACCAAATTAATAGAACCTTACACATACTTCCGTCTTCAATCTTCATATTTTCCGGTCACTGAAGACCTAAAATGATAAAACCTAACATATACAACTTTATGTTTGATGATGTTTAGTGGGTTTATTATGTTAATGAAAACCAAACAAGATAGTAAAATGGTGGACTATTTGATGATGTTTAGTGGAATATATGATATGATTGTTTTTATGGCTGTCAATAGAAAAAATAAGGTAATAATCAAATGAAACAAATTATAAATGAAGACAATATTGTCATTTTGTAAAAATCTATGTGAATGAGAGAAATAAACTCAGAATCACCACTCATTAATATATATAATATCTTATAATTATTGTATTATTTTTATTCCATTAAGTTACACAAAACAACACCTTAAATGATGATAATAAGTATAATATAACATAAAACATAATAATATAAAGTTAAAAAATTAATGTAAATATATGTCGAAAATGATGAAAAATAAAAGTTGTTAAAAATAAAAGTTGTTTTTGAAAAATAAAAATTGTATAACACCATCAAATTGAATTTTCTTTCTTAATGTCCAAATTAAACCAACTAGGTCGGCCCATTTAAGAAGACCGGCAACATTCCACAGTGGTTCGACCTATTTAAGCAGTGTGACATTAGACCATCTTTATTGGTGGCCCAAACTATAATTTAAAATAATGAAAATTCTCCACCCATGTTTAGGAATTAAAGAAATGCATAATTATACAACATCTATAAATTAATACTCGATAAATTAATAACATCGATAAAACTAATAATTTGGTCGGTTCCAACTTGGGACCAATACAAAACTAGACCCCAATCGATAAAATAATAAGATAATAACTATTTTGAGATCTGGTGTAAACATATTAGTCCTATGAAACTATAATTTAATAACTTTTAAAATATTTCAAAATTTTAGGATTGTCAATTAAAAATGAATATATACCCATTTGTTTTCTTTTCTTTTTTTTTAACTTGAAATCTATAATGAGTTCTTTAAATCTTCACATTACACCTAAAAGTTGAGATATTGTCTTCTCGTATTGCAACAAAAAGTTGTGAAATGCGTTGCCGCTTGCAATGTTGCTTTCAAAGTGATCGGTTCAAAGCTACTGAATCATCCTCAAGCTCGCCATATATGAACCTCTTTAAATCGATAATTTATTAATTTATCGATTATAATAATATCTCGCTAAATTAATAAAATAAATCGGTTTTACTGTAAGTGGCTAATTAAGAAACATTACTACTAAAATCAAAAAAAAAAAAATACATAAAATGAGGACTGACTCTGTACGTACTCAACACATTATTGAAAGTTGAGAAATTTGTATATGAAAACTAATCAAAATGATCACAGACAGAAGATAACCATAGACTCAAACTAAGTAGATGAAGGCATGAGGCAAACACACTCGATCTCTTGAAGGATATTGTTCTTTTAAATAATTGTGCCACTCGTCAATTGATGCCATCTGATTAGGATCCAGGTTTGGCAATTAGCGCATTTGGATGCATGGTTTCTATTATTTCTCCTAGGATACTCATTCCTTGAACTTGTAAAGATTGAACTTGTAAGACCCTCAAAGGCTACACGAAGGCCCTCAATAGCAATTATAAATAACAAGGGAGCCATATATAAGACCTTGCCTTAAACCCCTTTCTGTCACAAATTCGCTAGTTGGGCTTCCATTTATTCGAATAGAAGCTCGAGCACTCTAAAAACCCATAAACCCATGATGACCGAATTAAGATAGTCCCATTCTGAAAGATATACTCCACGAACTGCATGATGTCATCTTTTAACACATCCCAAAACGGCTTCAAAAAACCGATCGAAAAACCATCCCGACTAGGTGCACGCTCTTTGATGTGTCCCGGTTAAAAAGTGTAATGGAACCCGCTTTAGAGCCGTGTCCTATGCAGGGGAGTCCTATTTAAGTGATAATAAGACCCGCCTTAAACAACCGAGTCCTTTACAACAACAACCGAATCCCTTTAACATAATAGAACCCACCTCCTTGACCAATAGAACCAGCCTCTTTGTTAGAACCCCCTTCCTCCTACCGCCAAATTAGTACCAGTTTCTGTTTTTTTTTTTCTTTCTTTTTTTCCTTCCTTCAACTAACTTTACATTACAAACAATATATCATTGAACACACCAAATTCACAAGAAAGAAAATACACCAAATTTACAGGAAAATGTCAATAAATCCAAGTTTGAAAGTAACAATGACATTCCAAGTTAAAAACCCAAGCATCACTACAATGCATAATAAACCAAGTCACCCTAAACAAAGCATTCAAAGTAAAATACCCTATAGTATCGTATGAAAGACAAGAATAATAAACTAACTCATTAGCTAAACATAAAAGATCCTTCCTCGGACCGATCATTAACATGTTGTGTACTTCGACGTTAACTTTCATTCATTCCAAGATCAACGGAGCTGAGGTAGATGATTTGAAGCAACAAATTTGTTGATGCACTTTCATTCTGTCCTGCATTAAGTGTACCATCACTAACTGCCTTAAACACTTTAACACTATCACAGGGACCCTAGAAAACAATAAATAATAAGGCACAAACAGAATTTAGCATGTGATATACAACAACAAAGTTCGATGTTACTTACCATATAAAGTGCTACATGAATTTCTGAGTTATGAGCCGATGCTCCTTCTGGTTGCATAAACCAACATAATTTCCTTAAGAGATTATAATATATTTGTTACTTACCATATAAAGTGCTACATGAATTTCTGAGTTATGAGCCGATGCTCCTTCTGGTTGCATAAACCAACATAATTTCCTTAAGAGATTATAATATATTTATTGCAAAAGTCGAAATTTATCATAGCCAACTCAGGCTAGCAGACTCTTTCCCTTCAACCAACCATCGAAGTTCAAAAAAAGTAAAGTAAAGGATAGATAATACCTTATAACATAGGACACGAAGTATGAGCGTTTGCAAAGTCAATAATTGGGTAAACAGCTCATGAATATCTAGATCCCTTGTTCTCTGCAATAAGATTGGAAGGTAAGGTTATTATAATCTTGGAAAGTTCTTATAAGTAGCATCAATAAAATTTGGAGCTGCCCCTAGATACATGTTGTAGCCTGTATGCATCATTCAAAGCAAACGAGAGGACATCAATTTACAATTATCGTGGCAATAATGAAAAAAGAGAACCAACTTGACATATTGGTTCAGAGTTCTTACTCAATGCAAATATAATACAAGAGATGTTCATCAGGAGCACTGAGATCTTACACCATCCCCATTTCTTAGGTTAGGACCAAGACCTGCGCATATATGGGAGCCAAATTATACGGTCAATGGTTGACACACACACCTAGAGAAGATCTCAACTTCAAAAACATAGTTAAGGGTACAAAACCTGCTTTGGCAATATCAAATTGGTGAGCCACGCCCACAGTAAGCTTTATAGCTAATCTACTTACAATCTCAAGAACTATCTCTTGAGTCGTCAATGCATTTACTTCCAAACAAAAGAAATAAAAAAAATAAAGAGTTGGCTTTAGATCACTGTATAGGTCACACTGACAAAGATTGGCATACTAAAGGTCTTACAAGTGTAAAAAAGTATGACTTTGTCGCTTACTTGCACCCATGTTGGGAATAATGCAGACCTCTCGCTCAATAGCCAAAGGAGGAGCAACTCCATCCATTCTGAATCTGCATAATTAAAGACAAATACATAGAATGTTCCGCTGTCCATGGAGATGCAATATATCTGAATATAAATGCACTGGCAAAAATAGGAAAGAAGCCTAAAGTCGCTTTTGAGTTCTAATATACATCTCTTAATAACAAATTTAAAATGCAGCTGGTCAATAAACACAACTAAATCCCACAAAATGGTTCATTGATCCAATATTCCATTTCTTGAAAACGTTTTAGGGAAAAAATCTGCAACTATTTATGACGTTTATGACATTATATATAACGACCCTTCTCTAATTACTATTTTTCCATGTACACCATATGACCATAAGTTATTTCCGTTTCTTAAAACAATAAAACACAAACAAAAGCTATAAATAACAGGGGAACACTTTGTTACAGTATACTAGCATGATCTCACAGTTACGAGTCTCGGGCTCACCAACACCGATATCTTCCTCTGGCAGCTAATATATATAGGTACAACTTAAATTAGTTATATGAAGATATAATGTGGGTGGTAGCATGGAGCTGGACGTGCATCTTGAAAGTGATTATGCGATATTAAACAATTATAAAATTAGTTGTTTGAATAGATAATAGGTTTGAACCATCTCCAAGGTAACAAGGATATAATATGCAACATCGTTCCTGGGTCTTGTAGCCGGGAGGGAAGCATCATCAGGTCTCCCGTCTCCGTCCAATAATCAAGAAATAGTTCACAAACAAATAAGATCGTAGTTAGTAGTTTCCAAAACTTACCAACACATCCATCTTCCTATAACACTTACCTGGCATATGTTCTCCTAAGCTAGTTGTTGAACTTAACTAGTAGCCTTAACGATATTTATTTCCCAAAGCTATCGAATTTGATCAATTTTCATCAAAGAGTTGGCATGTCAGACAAATAGTTTCCTCATTCAAGACTTTCATCAAACAGTTGGTGTGTCAAATTCTTAAAACTTCAAATAAGTTTCCTGAAAACAGAATTTGTAATTCTCACAACTAATCCAATTCTCAAAAATCATTAACATAACATGAACTGTCTACAGCTAACAAAGATCAAAGCCATACTTCTTTGATTGAGAATCCATTAATCCACTATTAAATTCAAATGTTAATTAAATAAATAATCTTATTTATATAACCAAATTATTTAATAGCTCACGCAATGAAGCACATAGATAGAGATTGAAATTGAAATTGAAAATACTAATAAATTGATATCAATGATGTACAGAACTCACACCTTAAACTATCCGAGCAAGACTTCCCTTTAAACTCTTGGCATCTCGCACATGGCAGTCCAGTGGCATTCAATTCTTTTTTATTTGTTGGAATAGAAACCCCAGTATGGAACCACAATTTATTTTATTTAATACTTTTAATTTACTTTAACATATATAATAATAATATTATAAAGAAAAAGTGTAAAAGATTTTTCTCTCTCTTACATTTAATGTGGGTCAGGCTGTTTTCTTCCCTTTCATTCCAGTGTCTATTTTCTCACGCCCCTCCCATTTTTTGACATGAAATGCCCCTCGGGGCAATGTTCCGGGCGTTCCGGAGCAAAAAAAGTGGAAAAAAATGTCTTGCTCCGGATAGTCTTATAATAGTCTTACCGGGTTTGACTGCGATGACAGTGGATGCACGACCAAGATTATGACGACATGAATGGTGGACGTGCAATGGCGAATGGCGAATGAGGATGTACGACGGCGTATGTACACCGGAGTTGATGGCAGATAAACAACACCGAGGATGGTGTTTGTAAATTGTGAGGTGGTTATCCACGTTTTGGCGGATGTGTTGTGTTATGAAATTTCAAATTTGAAATTATAGCATATGGAATCTGCTTATGGATTCTTTTAATTTTTTTACTATGATATAATACGGAGCAGTAAAATAACCGATTCGTGTTATCATTTTAACTAGTTATAGCGCCCGCGCTTCGCTACGGGTCTAAAAATGTTGACAAATATTGAATATTGTATTGTAGAATTCGATTTTAAGCGGCGGTGGTGGCGGCGGTGGTGGTAGCGGTGGTGGCGGCGGTGGTGGCGGCGGTGGTGGCGGCGGTGGTGGCGGCGATGGTGGCGGCGGTGGTGGTTGGTAGTGGTGGTGGCGTGACGGGTGGTGGCGGTGTGGTTATTATTGTAAAAATAATTGATGTAAAAGGGGTAGTGTAGTTATTTTAGGAGTTGATGGGTCTATGTTGTAAATTTTTTTATTAAGGGTATTATAGGTATTTTAAGTGGAGATGTTTAAATTAGTGAATAAAAGAAAGAGAATTTCATTAAGGGTAGAATGGTCATTTTTCATGGGGACATTTTTATGAGAGAAAGTGTTGAAAAGTGTTAGAAGAGAGAGTGTGATAATTTTTATAAAGTAGAAAGATGTTTTGACAAAAAATAAATATAAATATGATCATTTTATTTAGAGTAAACGACATAAATCGTCCCTGTGATTTACTCAAATAGTCACGTTTCGTCCCTGTGCTTCAAAAACGTCATGGATCGTCCTTTATAGGAGGATAAGTTTCACGTTTCGTTCTTTGACTTGTTGACCGTCAACCCACCACCGTTAACCCCCCACGTGCCTTTCAAGTGAGGGGTATTCCAGTCTTTTCAGACCTTTAAAGGACCTTTGGTGATATATTTATTTTACCACTTACACTTTTCTCTTTTTTCTTTCTTTTCCACTTTTCTTGTTGAAATCTCTTCGACTAAACTCAATCCAGTTCCACTTTGTGGACATATCTAAATGAAAAAGTGACGAGGAAATGTATTCAATGGGGAAATCAAAGTTGCTTTCCAAAACTAAATCAACACATTGACCTTTCTTTTTATAATAAATAGTAATAGAATATAGAACATATGATTTAAATATAAATAAATGTTAGTACTAAAAAGAAAAATAGGTACTACCTACACATCCGGGTATTTATTTTGTTTACCTACTTATCTAGTTATTACCACCATTTTTATCTCTTTCTCTCTTAATGCCTCTGAGGCTCTCATCTCTCTATTGTGTTTACAGGTTTAAAAATATATGTTTCTCCTAAGTATATGCTTTTTCAGTATAGCAACAATTACTTTATGATCAACAACAAAACACAATAGAAATCTTTTTTTTTTGGGTTTGTTTGGGTAAAAAAAAGGTGTCTGGTATGCCGACCAGTGTTTTAGTACTCCAACCAGACTATTTGCAGCGACTGTCGCTTCAAATAGTCGTGTACGTTATTCGTACACTGTTGACTGTGACAGTCAACAGTGTCTTTTTGTCCATATTCGACTATTTGCAGCGACTGTCGCTATAAATCGTGGACCCGGATAAAGTACACTGTTGACTGTCATAGTCAACTAATACTAACAATACTAACAAACTTATTAAAATCCAAAAATTAACATATCAACTCTAACAAAACTAATAAAACCAAAAACAATACTAACATATCAATATTATCAATTAACAAAACTATCAAAAACACAAATAATAACAATCAAAAAGGGATAATATGGCCGGAAAATACATACCAAAATATGAGATGGTCCGGAAAAGTAGGGGGAGGAGGGCCGGAAAAATCGAACCGCAACGGCTGGAAACGTGTGATGGCCGAAATAGGGGGCTTCTGAATGTCGCTACTAATACTTCGTCGGAAAAGTGACCAGAAAAGTGGCCGGAAAAATCAAACCCGCGGCTTAGTACTGTGGTGGCCGAAAAAGGGGATGCACAAAGTCCAGATAGGTCGCTGCTAATACTTCGTGGGGAAAGGAATCGGAATATTGGTTGGCCGGATTGTAAAAATTGGTGATATGGCCGGAAAAATGGTGATATGGCCGGAAGAAAAAAGAGAGAAAAAGAAGATTTATGTGGGGATAATGAATGGATGGATGAGAGTTGTATTTATCGAAATCACAAAAGTATTTGCAGCGACTGTCGCTGCAAATACTTGGTCAAACTGGTCAGCGCATTATGGCGGTGGTTAGCGGAAAGTGACGTGGCATGACTATTTGCAGCGACTGTCGCTGCAAAATAGTCATGGTCGGGATACCAATTATTCCCTGGTCGGGTACGTACCGTGGAAAAAAACCGGGTCGATTCCCCCTTACATTTCATCTTCTGTTTCTATAAACTAACCACCCAACGCGACACCACCGTCATAATCAGTCATACTGTTAGCGCCCCAACCATCACCACCTCTCATGATATGTGTTTGCGTTAAAGATCTAATTTTTTTTGAGTTTATTTTTTGCGTCTTTTGATATAAAGTGGGTTCGAAAGCGTTCCTAACCACCAACCTATTCCGCCGCTGCAATTTCTTGCGACAACTACAGTGGACCACCTCTTCAACGGCGACGCCGACACTCTTTTTGTTTCCAGATTTCAGGTGTTCAGTTTCATGTAAATATGTAATATTATTGCGATATTTCATATGTAGGCTATTGTTTCGTGTATGTACTTTAGCTTATTTTTTACAAATCTGGTATGCTGTAATTGAATCTTCTATGTATGTGAGAGCCTTGAGGGACGCTTTTTGAGTTGCTTTTCTTACAAAGATTATGTCCACTCATGCATAAGAAAGTAGTACTGCATGGTTTAACATTTGTACTTTGTATGTGAGACTGTGAGAGTAAGGTGGCCTTTTTCTTTTACAATGGGATAAGATCTTTGTGGTGAGTGTACCGAGAGAATAAAAAAAAGGAAAAAAAGAATGGGGCCGAGAAATTGAAGGGAAAAAAAAAAGAGAAGCGATAAACGTACCACAGTTTTTGATTTATCTACCACAATGTATAAGTCTTAAAACTAACTGTACAAGTGAGTAATGCATACTGGTGGTAGATGTATCAAATTTTGTGGTACAGATATTACCTCCAAAAAAAAAAAGTTGGCACGCACCCCAAATTCCAAAATTATATATATAGTAACTAGTCCTAATACCCGTACGATGTACGGTAGCTATATAAATTGTATCATAAAGAAATTCGAATATGCTTCATACATGATTCGTGAGTATGAAATAAATTATGGTTAAAGTATACCGATGATGGAAGCTAAATTATCATAAATAGTAATGATAAATATAATATATGTTTACTTAGAGTTTTGGATTTACCTTATATTTTACAATCACATCAAAATCGGAACTTATAAGCATAGTGGATGACGGCAAATAGCCTTGTGATTTCGGATCGTAAACTCAAAATTTTGAAATCTTCATGTTAATAACTTATTATAAGTAATAGGAGTTGAAGAATTAAGAAAGAAAAAGAGACAACTTTATTAATGAGAAAACGATCAATCAAATAAGGTTATAATGTGTTTTGTATCTATAGGCCAATAGTTAGAGTTTAATTCTAAGTCTAATAAGGAAATTGAATTTATATACAATTAAAAAAGCTAATTTATTAAAATAAATAAATTAAAAGGACACGTGTCGATCAAGATTACGCCACATGTCGTTTCAAGAACATCTCAATCCTGTTTTAGTTTATTGGTAGATATGTAGAATATACATCAACGTTCTTTTTACAGAGTTTTATTAAGATTTTTAAAGGTGACTTTAATATGACCCGCTTAATAAGAAAACGGGTTTTATTTAGGGGGTTTTCTTTAAGCTGGCATAATATAACCCGTCTTATTAGAAAAGCGGGTTTTATTTAGGGAGTCCTATTTAGATTTGTGTAGTAGTGTATTTCTCACTGCCGCAATCCCACACTGCCTCCTTTAATCCGAATACTAGAACACGTACTTTTGAAAGCTTAACACGTTTTGTGCAAAAACAAATTATGGGTTATGTAAAATAAGGAGACCATATATATATGGTTGCTATCCATGGAGAAGCCGGCATTTTGAGAGGGGGAACAGGGAAGTGAACATTTAGTATTGTATGTTAAAATAATCAAACTTGTGCGGGATTCATTTGAATCGTTTTGACTATAGGAACGTGAAGAAGACAAGTCAATGGGGTTGGTGGCCCATTGGTAAGGTCTTTGACATTCGGGGGGATCCACCTGGGTTCGAGTCTCACTTCCCACATTTGTGAGGGTGGATTAATAGGGATTTTTCGAAAGTCCTGGGTTTCATCCTAAGCATGCGTGTAATTTAGGAGTAGGATCTAAAAAAACCCCGTGAAGATGACAAAGAAATAAAGACTTCAATCTTTATATATATTAAAAGATAACTGACCAAACCTCAATTGACCAATCAAAAATCTTAATTTCTCTAATTTATCAAATTAAACATGTCAGTTAATTAAATTTAGCTTATGTTTGTCGACCAAAAATTTATCTTGATAGCTACAATAGAGATATATACAACTAGTGTTATACCCGGCCGTTGGCCGGGGATAACGATCGAACACATACTTGAATGCGGGTCATTAATTTTAATTAATATGTCAACGGTTACCATTAGGAAAAAAACACATCTTTAAATAATACGTAAATCTTAAAACACAAAACTTTGATGGCGAAATAAAAAGTTGTAAACTATCTTGAAAGATAAAGATTAGAAACTTAAAACTTTCATGGTGCAAATAAAAAAGACTAAATGCGAAGTACCATGAATTATCAAACATAAAACTTTAATGGTAAAAATAAAAAGTTCTAAAAGATTTACTAGTTAAAGTGTGAGACACTAAAACGTTATCATTCTAAAAATAATAATATAAATCAAAATATAATATATAAAACCAAATAAGGCAAGCTGATATCTATACAACACGTTAAATTAAAAAAAAAAAAAAACAAAGCAGGCAGGCTGCTGAGCCAGCTGTCTGCCAGCATGCTTCACTATTCACGCGAAAATATTTTAAATAGTATATAATTACTATAAGTTATTATAACTCTAGATAAATACAACTATTATATAAGTTCTATTCTTTGTTAGTTTAAAAAAAATGATATATATATTAAAAAGTAACTGACCTAACCTCAATTGACCAATCACAACTCTTAATTTCTTTAATTTAATTAAATTAACACATGTCATAATATAACTTACACTTTTTTTTGTTTTTCATCATCAATTTACACTTTTAAACCTTTTTCTTAAAATAATAATTTTTAAAATAAATAAATAAAATACAAAACTCATGTTTATCTCAAATATCCAACTAATTAAATAATTTAAAAATATTTTTTTAATAAATAAAGAAAAAAAACACATCTTTAAACAATACGTAAATCTTAAAACACAAAACTTTGATGGCGAAATAAAAAGTTGTAAACTATCTTGAAAGATAAAGATTAGAAACTTAAAACTTTCATGGTGCAAATAAAAAAGACTAAAGCGAAGTACCATGAATTATCAAACATAAAACTTTAATGGTAAAAATAAAAAGTTCTAAACTATCTTGAAAGATAAAGATTAGAAACTTAAAACTTTCATGGTACAAATAAAAAAGACTAAAGCGAAGTACCATGAATTATCAAACATAAAACTTTAATGGTAAAAATAAAAAGTTCTAAACTATCTTGAAAGATAAAGATTAGAAACTTAAAACTTTCATGGTACAAATAAAAAAGACTAAAGCGAAGTACCATGAATTATCAAACATAAAACTTTAATGGTAAAAATAAAAAGTTCTAAACTATCTTGAAAGATAAAGATTAGAAACTTAAAACTTTCATGGTACAAATAAAAAAGACTAAAGCGAAGTACCATGAATTATCAAACATAAAACTTTAATGGTAAAAATAAAAAGTTCCAAAAGTTAAAAAAAAAAAAAAAAAAACAAAGCAGGCAGGCTGCTGAGCCAGCTGTCTGCCAGCATGCTTCACTATTCACGCGAAAATATTTTAAATAGTATATAATTACTATAATCATGTGTTATTAGTAATTGGACTATAATTAGGATAATCATTGTCGTTATTAGTAATTGGACTATAATTAGGATAATCATTGTCGTTATTAGTAATTGGACTATAATTAGGATAATCATTGTCGTTATTAGTAATTGGACTATAATTAGGATAATCATTGTCGTTATTAGTAATTGGACTATAATTAGGATAATCATTGTCGTTATTAGTAATTGGACTATAATTAGGATAATCATTGTCGTTATTAGTAATTGGACTATAATTAGGATAATCATTGTCGTTATTAGTAATTGGACTATAATTAGGATAATCATTGTCGTTATTAGTAATTGGACTATAATTAGGATAATCATTGTCGTTATTAGTAATTGGACTATAATTAGGATAATCATTGTCGTTATTAGTAATTGGACTATAATTAGGATAATCATTGTCGTTATTAGTAATTGGACTATAATTAGGATAATCATTGTCGTTATTAGTAATTGGACTATAATTAGGATAATCATTGTCGTTATTAGTAATTGGACTATAATTAGGATAATCATTGTCGTTATTAGTAATTGGACTATAATTAGGATAATCATTGTCGTTATTAGTAATTGGACTATAATTAGGATAATCATTGTCGTTATTAGTAATTGGACTATAATTAGGATAATCATTGTCGTTATTAGTAATTGGACTATAATTAGGATAATCATTGTCGTTATTAGTAATTGGACTATAATTAGGATAATCATTGTCGTTATTAGTAATTGGACTATAATTAGGATAATCATTGTCGTTATTAGTAATTGGACTATAATTAGGATAATCATTGTCGTTATTAGTAATTGGACTATAATTAGGATAATCATTGTCGTTATTAGTAATTGGACTATAATTAGGATAATCATTGTCGTTATTAGTAATTGGACTATAATTAGGATAATCATTGTCGTTATTAGTAATTGGACTATAATTAGGATAATCATTGTCGTTATTAGTAATTGGACTATAATTAGGATAATCATTGTCGTTATTAGTAATTGGACTATAATTAGGATAATCATTGTCGTTATTAGTAATTGGACTATAATTAGGATAATCATTGTCGTTATTAGTAATTGGACTATAATTAGGATAATCATTGTCGTTATTAGTAATTGGACTATAATTAGGATAATCATTGTCGTTATTAGTAATTGGACTATAATTAGGATAATCATTGTCGTTATTAGTAATTGGACTATAATTAGGATAATCATTGTCGTTATTAGTAATTGGACTATAATTAGGATAATCATTGTCGTTATTAGTAATTGGACTATAATTAGGATAATCATTGTCGTTATTAGTAATTGGACTATAATTAGGATAATCATTGTCGTTATTAGTAATTGGACTATAATTAGGATAATCATTGTCGTTATTAGTAATTGGACTATAATTAGGATAATCATTGTCGTTATTAGTAATTGGACTATAATTAGGATAATCATTGTCGTTATTAGTAATTGGACTATAATTAGGATAATCATTGTCGTTATTAGTAATTGGACTATAATTAGGATAATCATTGTCGTTATTAGTAATTGGACTATAATTAGGATAATCATTGTCGTTATTAGTAATTGGACTATAATTAGGATAATCATTGTCGTTATTAGTAATTGGACTATAATTAGATAATAATTGTATTACATTTAGTAATTGGACTATAATTAGGATAATCATTGTTGTTATTAGTAATTGGAATCAAATTATATTTAGGATACAGATTCTTCTTATATAAACTGAACCCTACAAATAAAATCACAACACACAAATCATTGAAACTCCACGAACCAGCTGATACTTTTATTGTAGTATCCACTACATATATCATTATTTCACATTACTTTGCATATATTTATAAGTTGAAAGCATACATATATTTATAGGGAAGTGATTTGTACACCACCAGATTTTGACCGTACAATATTGTACAACACTCTAAAGCACATTTGGTGGTGTACAGTTAAAAACGGGTGGTGTACAGATCATCACCCTTTGTGAGTTAAAATAGATACCTTCAGAAGAATAGCATCCCCTTGTGGGACATCTTTAAACATATCACCTCCAACATGCTCTATACCTGTAGTACAATTATAATGAAGTTGCATAGTAAGATTTTTTTCCATACTTAGGAGACAAGCTACGTACAAGTGTACAACGAACATACCAGGATAAACAGGTGCATGTTGAATCACGTGTGGCAAATCGTAATTAATTCCTTTAATAGAAGGATATTTGGATACGATCATGTTAATCGTGACTCCTAAACCACCTCCGACGTCAACCAAACGTTTGAGGTTATCAAAACCATGATAGCATTTGAGAATTCCCTTGATCACAAAAATAGAAGTGTGCATCATGGCCTTGTTAAAAACTTCATTGAAGCTCCCATTGAGTGATGAGAATTCAAATAGATGTTTTCCATGAACCTTGTTGAATGGAATACCCCCTTCAATCACGCAATCTTTAAGCTTATACCTTTGTTTGTAACAAAACCAATCACATTAGAAAACAAAGATGAAGATAAAGGTAGAAAATTATTTTTTATTTACACTATAAAAAACATCACTATATATGTGGATATATTTTCTGTGTTTTCTTTGACATAAACTTATAATATGAATATGAAAGGAACTAGAGCATACCAACTTTGGATGAATACTTCTCCTTGTGCTATCTCCATCATCGGACCTAACGACACACCATCTTCGTTCGGGACAAAGTATTTGGCAACAGGAGTAAGCCCATAAGCTCTAACCGGCTTCTCTCCAAGGTCTCTTTTAGTGCAAGTAACAACTGAATGACTTGCAAGCAAACGAAGCATTCGGTCTAGCGTGTCTGGGGCATCTGGATTGGTGATTGACAAAGAGGATGCTATCTCATTAGCCGAGAGTTGGGCATCCGGTCCAGCCTCAGCTATAACTTCCAAGACTTTGAGCTTGATTGCAGTAAGCAAAACCATGGGTAATGATGAGATAGTAACCATTTGCATGGCACAACAAAATTGCTCATCATCATTTGAAGGCAGTTTCTCATACAACTTGTCCATTGCGTGAGTGAGGTACGTACTGCTTCTACTAATTGGCTATATTTATAATGTTCTTGAGATTGGACATTACTATTACTATACTGTTTATAGAGGAGAACTTTATGCTTAGTTGTTATTAGTTAATTGACGTAATATATTTTAGCCTAATTGTCATTTGACATGTGTCATACTATGTGGAGTTGAGGACTAATCATACTAATTAGTCACATCTATATATTTAAGCGTACGTATATATGTGTAAGTCTGTGAATCATTAACTCATACATGCATGGAGATTCAGTCAAAATAAAATTAGACACATTTGAAATTTGTAGTAGTTGTTCACACTTTATTCAAATCTCAAAATATTCAAAAAAGAATTTCAAACGGAATTTTATATCGCTGACGGACCACTGGGCCAGGCATCATCGTGCCACCAGGGTACCACCCAATTATATCTCCACCTCAATTATATCTCCACTATGCAATAACGCGACTAACCACAATTCAGGCGAAAACTCATAAAATATGAGAAAAGCCCCTATGTGGGATTCAAATACATGACTTTATGGTCTTTATGTCTTATCCCAACACCAAGATGTCCCTAGGTTATTAAGGCACATGCAAAATTTAGAAATTTCAAATTTGAAAAGTCGGAAACATGAATGGTTACTAGTTAACGGTATTCCGTATTCGTATACTTTCGGAAGTATTTTAACTCGCAAAGGTACCACGTACGGTTCACATTTTAATTTTGACATAGTAATACGTATCTCGTGATTTCATCCACCATATTTTTTGCTTTGTTAATAATATATCTTTTTGTATCTTTAATTCTTGTTAAAATTTTGCTATTATTATTATGGTTTTTATACTTTCATTTTTGCGGAAATGGGATAAATCCTTAACCAAGCTAGTTACCTGGGCAAAATATCCAATATAAGAGTTCGAGTCGAGTTCGAGTCTTGATGTCTGGAGTTAATTAAGATGCAAGTAGAAAATACGTTATTAATTTATTTTTTGCAAATGAAGGGGTTGAATATATTTTATATTTTTGTTATTATTTTTCATTGAATTATTTCATTTTTTCTACTTTCATTATTTTTGCAAATATATATCTAGTTAATAATTTATTATTACTATTTTTTTTTTCCGGTAAAAAAGCCGTCACCCCTTGTTAACTTGTATTAAAAACAATAAAACAGGCAACATGGCTAAAAATGCCAGTTGACTTACAAAACGTCCATGCAAGAGCACAACCAAACATGAGTGGATAACCACTACCTAATACAGTACCCAGCCATAAACAGCATAAAAAATAACTACTGATTAATTAATGAAAAAGGTAAATCCCAAGCCGTGAGGAACCTCTCAACCCGCCTCGTTTTCTTGAATCTACATGTAAGTAGCTTGAGTCGGACTGTATTATTACTATTTTTATTAATACATAGATATGATTTAATTAGTCTTAGTAGAAAAAAAGAGAGATAGGATTAATCATAGTCATATGGGCTATGACAATGAATTAATATGTATTAAAATGTTGTACCAAAAATAATGATTCCTTAAAAATAGTTTTCAAGCGATAACTCCATAAGTACCAATATAATGTCATACCATGAAAATTAAAAATGGGAGAAGGTTGAAACCAAAGGCACATTAGAGGATAATCTCAAAATATTCTTCGTAGTACACACTAAATGGTTAACAAATTGCATGGCGCTGAGTGACTTTTAGCATTTTATTTGATGCAGAATAGAAAAATGTTAAACACAAATGCAACATATTCCGACCGAATCACATGATATCCTGTGAGGGCCTCCCCCAATAAGCAATAGGCCCAAGTTCATTGAGTTTTTCTTGGCCCAATATAAGGTTTACTATTAAAATCCTGAATTTCTCAAAATTAATTAAATCAACTCATGTCTAAATTAATTTACACTTTTTGGTTTTTCATCACCAATTTACACTTTTAACCCAGTCACAGCCTTGATGTGATTTAGCATTCAGTATTAACATTTGAATATCTCAATTTCTTTTTAAGTATATTTTAACATTTAACGTATAAGTATTTTTTTGTTTCATATACGAATTCTTATATTGATAATATTGTAAAATCCGTGTATTTGACACGGGTCTAAAATCTAGTTTTATGGTATACGCATATCTTAACGCAATAAAATATTATTAATAATTATATATGGTTACAGAGACACTAACACAATAACACACATTAAAAATTAAAAAAAAATAAAACTGTCATAAGTCATCAGCATCGTTCCACTATTTACTTTTCAAAGTCCATCCATTTTATTCATGTAAGTTTCAAATGATAATTGCTTCATATTTAATTAAGTGATATTTATTTTTTTCCAAATTTTCTTTTTTGTTTACTGGGAATTTGATTTCCCATATATGGCTTCTTCTAAGTTTATAATTTAATACAATTACTGATTTAGTGGCAAACATGAAACAAATGACATTAGCACTTAAATGTAGATTTGTAGTAATATACTGAAGATGAAAAATGTGAAGGTTTAATTTAATTCTTTGTCGTGTCATGACTTATCAATGAGATCAGGGCCGGCTATTGGGTGGTGCATATATGGTGCTAAAGGGTCAGGCCCACCACTTTTGGGGGCCCACAGTTTTAATAAAATTTGTTACGAAATCTATGAATTAGTGACTAAAATAGATACGTGGACTAGTGTAAACCATTGAAAAATATAAAAGCCTATGTTTTGGACTTCTAACCTGACAATATTTCTGTCCATGTTTCCAAATATGACCAATTGACAATTTATGTCATGTATAATATATAAGAATATCACCTGACATCCCTCTTTTGAAGCCGTGTCCTACCTTTTGGTTTAACAGTATTTTTCATTCTTAAATATATAGTTTATTGTTTAAGGCTCATGTAGTCCGACCGGACTTTCCCCGGCGACATCGCCGCTAATGAGGGGGGCCCGCTAATATTTTAACAGATTAGCCGTTAATGACATGGGGGCCCGCACTTTCCGCGGCGACGTCGCCGCGGAAACTTTTGTCTTATTCGACTTTCCACGGCGACATCGAGTGAGTCATAGCCCCCTTTCAAACTCTTTTATGTGTTTACTTTCGGGGTGAAAAACATGTTTAATTAAAATGACTTTATCTTATGAAATGATTCTTTGAAATAATGATAATGATATGGGAATTATATTGTATGTTCAACGTGTTATATGTTATATGATGAGCTTGAGTACTGTCAAACCGTGGTCCCCTGTACACTACTATTAACTCATTTGAGGCCTGTAGTTAGAGGGTTGCGCAACTAGGACTTGTCCCCTCATCCACTATTATAGGTAACGGTGGGATGTTTGGTTTGCCTTTGTGGCCACCTTCATCGCCAGTCTGGCCTCGCGGTGCTCTAACTACTATATATTTATGGGCGTCTCCATGACACGACCCTTGGTTATCTTTATGCACGTGATTGACAGCATGTGCTTATCATTATCTTATCATTTGGGACATTATATCTGATTATTGGGACATAACCGGTCTTAGTAGTGGCTCAAGAACAATCTCATCAAATTATGTCATGGTAGTCTTACCATTGACCCAGAGGTATTGATATTATATTATGGATGACAATTATTGATTGAGCATACGGTTTGGGTATGGACAGTATGATGGAATTCCTGGAAATTTTATGACATATTCTTTCTTGAATTGGATTAAATATATGTGTGTTGTTAGCATAATCCTATGAACTCACTCAACTCTCGTAGTTGACACTTTTTCTTCATGCTTTTCAGGTCTAGGGCAGTAAGTTAGCTTTTTGGACCGCTTCATGGATGATGTGTTTAATTGTTGCATTTTGGACTAGTAATGCAAACATTTGATCTTTTGATTATGATTTTGGTGGTGTAATGTTTATTAAACGTCAACTTGAACTTGTAACCTTTTGAATTTGAATGGCATTTGAAATTTGATGTTGATGTTTTATACTTGAATCTTTTGTACCATGTCGTTCTGTGGCATCTCGAGTTTCCGCTATAGTCGGGGTGTTACAGAAAAATGGTATCAGAGATGCAAGGTTATAGAGAATTTTTGCTATAACCTACGTATTTTCAAAACGAGTCGAATATTTCTTAAACAATTGAGTCGATCATAAAGTATTCTTGTTTTACTTATGCATAGCCTGATCAACTATGCCTAACTAAAAATTTAATATGGAATGATCGAAATGATTGTCTAAGGGATATTCAAAATGAGTCTTTTGAAAATAAGCTTTAAAAACGATTCTTGGTGCAAAAGATACATAACCAAATCCAATGTTTGCATTACCTATTAGAACCCCTAGTTACTACCCCCACTTGGCTAGCATTACTTTGTCCATTTAGATATAATACATGAGAGCTATGCACAAGTTGAATCTTAGTCATTACTTTAATTATAAACGGTTATGTCGGTCGTGCGAGTCGAGTTGGTCGTCGGTTGTGAATGGTCATGTCGTTGTTTGGTTGTTAAGCTTGTGAGTCGTTGGTCGAGTTGGTTGGTTGCTTGTCAAATGGTTAAGGTCGTCTCATGGTCCGTCGAGTCGTCTTGCTGTCCGTAAGTTGCCACATGGGTCGTCAATGGTCAAGTCGGTCGTCCATGGTCGTCTAAGCGTCGAGTCAAGTCGTCATCTCACGCCTTTGTGAAACTTGTGTAGGAACATCATGTCACAAACAAGTGGAGCTTCTGGATCAGCCCCTAGACCAAGGAACTTGTATGGATTCGTGGACTACATGGAAGAGGAAGAAAGGAGACGCCTAGAGCAAGAGCAACCTCCCCAACCACTCCAAGAAGAAGAAGAAGAAGAAGAAGAGACCGATCCAATGGAAGATCCATCAGAAGACGATAATGCTAGGAGCGTTGCCTCTAGCCAACCTGAACGCCGCTCACCCTCGCCACCACCATCACCACCTGCCCCTAGAGCACCTACTCCGCCGAGGCAAGATGCACCCATGAACCTAAGCGATGGGAGATTTCCAGCCCGAGATCCCTACCTTCAGCCGCGTCTTCCTCGTGATCATCCCTGGTACCATCTTGGACATAGGCGTCAAGGAGAGGAGCCACATCGCCCAGTCTATGGAGTACCCCCTCCACCTCCCATTGGTATGACTCGTGAAGAAAGGGAGAGGGTGTGGGGAATAGCTAACGGGTTAAGGGATGCTAGAGTAAGGGTAAGGACTCAAGAGGTAATGATGGAAAGGGCCTTAGGAGTTATGGATCGAACGGGAGACTATGCGAGTTTGGCGATATCAGAAGTTCGACGAGTTAATGAGGTGATATTCATTATGGGATGTGTGCTTACGGCTCTTTGCACTCTCGTAATAGCTCTCATGCTTAGGAAGTAAACCTAAGAGCTACTTTATTTATGAACTTATTCGATGTATGAACGTTTGTACTTTGTTTCACTTTCTTGAACTTTCTAGCTTTTGTGTGACGATGATCACATAGCATTTGGCATGTAGCAATTTTGTGAACTCATATTGAATGATATATATGTAAGCTTGATGCCTCTCTATGGTTACATGATGTGCTATCCTTGTTGTGATAAGGTTATCTCTATTATAAAAGTTATAGTTACAGCAGAAATCAGTTCTGACCACTTTTAGTAGAACGGCCATATCTGGAGTTCTATTTCGTCTTTTAACCTGATTCCAATTGGAGGTGAAACTTAACTCATAGGGATACGTTTCATATTTTATGAGTTTTTCCCAGATCGTCCATCTTAAGCCACTTTTACGTGCTCCAAGTTCGTACTCAGATTCTGTAATCCTCCTGGCTAACCTAGAAAGCATGGTTGATCAATTTTAGAATTTACCTAACCATTTACTTACTCATAATGACATGTGCGTCGTGATTATAAAAAGGAATATGAATTGGGGTATACATATACCTATGTGTGCAAACGAACCCTCTCTGCACTAAATAACTTTAGATATACTCGTGTGAGATCAAGAAGTCGTAATTCGAGTTTATGTCATATGATTCAATGAACGAATGACTAAACTATATTATCCTTTGTAGAAACATGGCACCACGAAGGACCGGCGGAGAAACAAGTGAAGAGGCCCAGCGAAGAGCCGAGTTAGCCGAGCTTATCTCCCAACAGATCAATGCCGCCATGCCAAACATTGCCACCCAAATAGCGGAGAATGTAACCGCTACACTCAACACGGCTAGAAGACAAGATGGAGGAGAAAATGCTATTGACAGGAATGCCTACAAGGCTTTCACGTCTTGCAACCCCAAGGAGTTTCATGGGACAGAAGGTCCTGTTGCATTGCTTACTTGGTTCCAAAGCATGGAAGCCAACTTGAACATCATTGCCTGTGCGCCGGCTGACCGTGTTAAGTTTGCTGCTAGTAAGCTTCAGGGAAGAGCTCTTACTTGGTGGAATCTCCAAGCGACTACTAGAGGTCCTGCAGCAGTCAATGCTTTGACTTGGGAGCAGTTTAAAGATGAGTTGAAGCGTGAGTATTGTCCACGAGAAGAGGTACAAAAACTGGAGATGGAATTCTGGAACCACGCCATGAGAGGACTGGAATTGGAGGCCTATGTGATCCGTTTTCACGAGTTGAGCGTGTTGGTGCCAGAGATGGTAACCCCGGTGGCTAAGAAGGTTGAGAGATTTATCTATGGATTGGCACCTGAAGTTAGGTTGATGGTCACTGCAGCAAGCCCTACCACTCTTGAGCAGGCTATAAGCTTGGCAACCAGGCTAGTAAACGATTTGGTTAGGCGTGGGAAGTACACGAGAGGTGAATCAAGTTCGAGACAAGGTGGAGGAAATCGGTTTGGCGATCGAAAAGGGAATGGGCCGGATAAGAGGCAAAAGATTGTGAGAAACTATGGGGTTGTGGATGCTAACCCCAATCCATATCGTGGCATGCCTCCAAGGTGCAACCGATGTGGTTATAGTCACTTGGGCGAATGCAAGCGTTGCACAACATGCAACCGCATGGGTCACCTAGCTACTCACTGCCGAAGCGGGCCAAGGAATGAAGGACCACGAGGGGGATGTCACGAATGTGGAAGTACAGATCATTGGAGAAATGCTTGTCCTAGGTTGAGAAGAGCACAAGGCAACCGTGGAAATGGAAATGGTAACCGTGGCAACTTCAGGAATGTTGGGAATCGCGGGAACCAAGCAAACCGAGGGAACAATGGAAATCAAGTTAACCGAGGAAATGTTGGGAATCAAGCTAATATTGGGAATCAAGGCAACAACGTTAACCAAGGAAATCGTGGAAATCAAGGAGGTCAAGCCCGAGGAAGGGTGTATGCCATGGGAGCCAATGAGGCACGTGATGACCCTAATGTCATCGTAGGTACGTTTCCAATAAATAATGTTTATGCATCTATGTTGTTTGATTCTGGAGCCAAAAGAAGTTTTATTTCCTTTGAATTTAAAGAACTGATTGATAAGAAACCTAGTGAACTGGAGGAAACTTATTATGTTGAATATGCTAATGGAAACGAGTATAAGGCTAAGGAAATATTGCTGATTGTAAGTTAACTTTAGATGAGAAGGACTATAGTATAGACTTGATTCCCATAGAAATAGGAAGTTTTGATGTGATAGTAGGAATGGATTGGTTGTCGAAAATGCGTGCTGAAATACTTTGCCATGAAAGGATCATTAAGATTCCCTCAGATAACGGTGAGGTGCTAATAGTTCAAGGCCATAAGGCGGGAGTCCAACCTAAGTTGGTGTCGTCCATGAAGGTGAGGAAGTACCTACGGAAGGAATATCACACATACTTGGCACAAGTAGTGGATAAGCGAGTGAAAGATAAGGATCCTCTCAAGGTAGCAGTGGTTAGAGATTTCCTAGATGTGTTTCCGGACGAACTACCTGGACTTCCCCCAGCGAGACAAGTAGAGTTTACTATCGATTTAGTTCCCGAGGCAGCCCCCGTGGCTAAGGCACCATATAGACTAGCGCCCTCCGAAATGCGAGAACTCTCGGAGCAATTGCAAGAATTGCTTGATAAAGGTTTAATCCAACCTAGTTCTTCGCCCTGGGGTGCACCAATTCTCTTTGTCAAGAAGAAGGATGGATCTTTGAGAATGTGCATCGACTATAGAGAGCTGAATAAATTGACGATCAAGAATAGATACCCGCTGCCGCGAATAGACGATTTGTTCGACCAACTGCAAGGAGCGTCTCATTTCTCGAAAATTGACCTTAGGTCCGGCTATCACCAGTTGAGGGTACGAGAAGAAGATGTACCTAAAACGGCTTTCAGAACTCGCTATGGGCACTATGAGTTTCTAGTGATGCCATTTGGTCTTACAAATGCGCCAGCCGTTTTCATGGACCTAATGAATAGGATCTGCAGGCCATACTTGGATAAGTTCGTCATAGTGTTCATCGATGACATTCTGATATACTCTAGAAGCAAGGAGGAGCACGAGAAGCACCTGAGGATAATCTTGCAGTTACTTAGAGACGAGAAGCTATATGCTAAGTTTTCTAAGTGTGAATTTTGGCTCCGTCAAGTCCAATTTCTGGGACACGTTGAACGAAGAAGGAATCCATGTAGATCCGTCTAAGATAGAAGCGATCAAGAAATGGGAGACACCCAAGACACCAACGGAAGTGCGTAGCTTCCTAGGTTTGGCGGGTTATTATAGGAGGTTCATTCAGGGATTCTCTAAGATTGCGGTACCTTTAACCCAATTAACCTAAAAGGCAAGAGAGTTCGAATGGGGTGAAGAACAAGAGCAAGCGTTTCAAACGCTTAAGGACATGTTGTGTGAAGCACCAATACTAGCGTTGCCGGATGGAATGGAAGGATTTGTAGTATATTGTGATGCGTCGAATAAAGGACTAGGGTGCGTACTAATGCAAAGAGACAAGGTTATTGCGTACGCATCCAGGCAATTAAAGCCACATGAGAAGAATTATTCAACACACGATTTGGAGCTAGGAGCCGTAGTGTTTGCCTTGAAGATATGGCGACATTACCTTTATGGAACCAAGTGCACCATATTTACCGATCACAAGAGCTTACAACACATCTTCGATCAGAAGATGTTAAACATGAGGCAAAGAAGGTGGATGGAGCTACTCAACGATTACGAGTGCGAAATTAAGTACCACCCAGGAAAGGCAAATGTTGTTGCTGACGCCCTTAGTAGGAAGGTGAGCACTAGGGTGTCGAAGACTAGAATTTATCACCTACAGGTGAAAATGTCTCTAAGGGACAGATTCTTAGAAGATCAAGCAAAAGCTTTTGAAGGGAAGAACACTGAAGAAGAGGCATTGAGTGGAGTAGAAACAAGGTTCGATAGGGATGACGAAGGTATCTTGTATTTCAAGGGAAGTGCTTGGGTCCCAAATATCAATGGGCTGAGAGAGGTGTTAATGAATGAAGCTCACAATTCAAAATACTCGATTCATCCAGGAGCAGATAAGATGTACCAGGGTCTAAAAAGGGACTTTTGGTGGCCTGGGATGAAAGGTGATGTAGCTCTATATGTGAGCCGATGCATGACTTGTGCGATGGTCAAAGCTGAGGACCAGAAGCCAGCTGGACTTTTAAAGCAGCCGGAAATACCCGAGTGGAAGTGGGAGCAAATAGCAATGGACCTAGTAACGAAATTGCCTCGGACAAAGAAAGGTCATGATGCTATATGGGTGATTGTTGATCGTCTTACGAAATCAGCCCATTTCATCCCCATCAAAGAAGATTGGAACACTGAACGTTTAGCACATTTGTACGTTGAAAAGATTGTGACATTGCATGGTATACCTCTGTCCATCATATCCGATAGGGATGGTAGGTTTACCTCACGTTTCTGGGGTCTTGTGCAAGAAGCAATGGGCACTACGTTATCATTAAGCACGGCTTACCACCCACAAACGGATGGGCAAAGTGAGCGTACAATACAAACATTGGAGGATATGCTAGGAGCTTGCGCATTAGAATTTAGTGGAAGTTGGGATGAACACTTGCCATACGCAGAATTTACTTACAACAATAGTTATCACTCTAGCATACAGTGTGCGCCGTTTGAGGCTCTATACGGGCGTAAATGTAGATCACCCATGTGTTGGGTAGAGGCGGGCGAGAGAAGCCTAGCTACCGTTGACTTTATCCAAGAGACAACGGACAAAGTGGCGATTATTAAAGAAAAGCTTAAAGCCGCGAGAGATCGGCAAAAGAGTTATGCGGATAAAAGGAGGAAGCCCCTAGAATTTGAGGTTGGCGACAAGGTACTATTAAAGGTGTCGCCATGGAAGGGAACCGTAAGGTTCGACAAAAGAGGAAAGTTGAGCCCCCGATACATCGGGCCATTTGAAATTGTTACTAGGATAGGCCCCGTAGCCTATAAGTTGAAATTACCCCAGGAATTGGGAGATGTTCATGACACATTCCATGTGTCA
>CM067167.1:139456732-139466732 GCA_034093135.1 Erigeron breviscapus
ATGCAATAATACAAAATACTTGTAAGATAAATTGATGAGACAATATGTAATTTTCAATGTGTAATTTATTTATTGATGTTAAATAAATTACAAGGTTGTTGCGGAACCAAGATAATACAAGAATGTAAATATCCTAACAACCTATGAAATACAATTGATCTACACTCGGAATTTCTCAAGACAATCGAAACACTTAAAGTTGTGAAATATTCCTTTTAGCGATTGAGAGAATATTGCACAAGTTCACCAAGAATATTGTAGGTATGCAAAGTGTGAATTCTATCGAAGTGTATTCGAAGAAGTGATATTCTTGTTGTGTCAATGACTTGTATTTATAGGCAAAGTTAACATTGGGATGTTAACTTTAGCCGTACAAATGTGGTTGAGAGCATTTAAGGAATAGCATTTAATTCCTTAAAAAGCAGTGTAAAGTCGCATGATAAAGCAACTTTAATCAACCACCTTTATGTACCTTTTTGCAATTAAATAATAAGATAAATCTTATTATCCGGATAAAGGTACATAAAGCATAAAAGTCAATTCCTCATAATCAGTGTAAAGCTTTGTAAGGGCTTTCCACTGATGGTCTCCAGTTTGTAACTGACTAGAATGTCAACTAGGCTTCGCTGCCATTGCCATTCTCTATCTTCCATTTGTTTTCTTCGACTTCAACTGGAAGGATTCTTTAACTGGTCAGTTCTCAACTGGAGGAAGTCTTCAGTTGCGTTGACTGTACGGTGCAACTGGACTTCAATATATTTCTGGACAAATCTTCAGGTCTCCAGTTTCACTGGACAGTTTCACTGGGTCTCCAGATGCAACTAGAGACTGGCCAGTTTTCCAGGTGAACTGGTCCTAACAAGATGTATACACTTGATGATTATGATTATCGTTGCATTTGTGAGACGGACATGGACCCCGGGTATATAGACATATATACACCGATGATTTTGAGATGCCACATTGTTCATTGGGATGACATGTGAGTATCGTTGCATTGGTGACTTGATGGTCACACTTATGATATGCATTATGGCATTGACATGCAGATGACACATATCTTGATATTGACATCACTTGTGCTAATTTATTACACGCATTACTTTACGTCGTGAAATCTGGATGTGTTTGATATTGTGACACCTAAAGGCTACTTGTAAGTTATGATTTGCCTTTACTTATACATATTGTGGTTATTGACGATGGTTCCTTGTGAACCATTACTACGAACTCACCAACCTCGTGTTGACTTGTTTAATACACTTTTCAGGTAACCATGTCAATCCAGGACGTGAAGTTTGATTGATTGCTTGCTTTTGAACCCAGGCATTGGACTTACATGGATCAAGGATTCATTTGCCTACTTTTGCATTATGCTTAGGATCGATAGCCATCTTTTGATGATTTTGTAAACTTTGATGGTTACTTGCTCCTTATGCATTTTGTACTTGAATTATCTTATTTATGGATTCACCGGATCCTTTATTTGCATTTAGTTCATGTTCTACATTAATTCCACCTTGTGCTATATAATTTCCATAATATTCGAGCCCTAGCTCGGGGTGTTACATTTCTGGTTGCTCGGGCAAACTTCCCAGAAGGGTTACCCACTTGGCATTGTTGTCGCCCGAACACGCTTAACTGTGGAGTTCTCCTCTCATCCACAACCAATGCGCCCAAAACGCGTTGTGTTATGTAAGGCCAATGATATTACTTATAGCCAGGATCCCCCTTGTATGTTAGCGATGTATGCTTTCACACCCCCTCAACACAACTCAACGTCCTCGTTGAGTTATGCAAGTGCGCCATACACTCCCGACAATCCCAAGGGTTTCTCTGATACCACTTGTAACACCCCGCCTTACCACAACACAAATAATCACAATGCACAATTATAAGCTTTCAACCTATCATTACATCATAATATACATATAAGGCAATATTCACAATCTTGGCTAACTCAACTTAGTCACTCTAACACTTCATTAACATTCATAACCCAAAATCATCTCACTTTGTCATTGAGTTGCTTTTCATTCAAAATTTTCTTATTGAATTCAATTCATCGTCAACATCATCACTTTCATCATAATATAATTTGACTAGTGATAATCATCGTTCTCTCAAAATCAATCTTTTTATGTCAACACATATATTCTTAATTAAATACATCAAACAACTCAATAACAAACTAGAATGAACAAGAATTTGGGGGAAAACTATACAAAACTCAACTTCTAGCAAAACCCCCAAATTTGGGTATCTCAAGAACCCTAATTTCTCACAATAATCAAAACTAGGTTAGAAAAGTTGTTACCTCAAGAATTTAAGGAACTAGACTTTGATTCACAAATTCTTTTTCCCCCTTTTTCTCTCTTAATTTCGGCCACCACCACCAGACACAAACCCTAACTTTTCAATCTCTAAAATGATTGGAGATTATTATTATGGTGATTTACATTACTTGAATTTGATGATTTGGAAGTGTGAAATTGATTTGAAGATTTGGAAGTGTGAAATTGATTTGAATGAAGAAGGAAGAAGATGGTAGAAATGTTAATGAAAGTGTGAGTCACAATTAGGAACATGGCTGGCATCCTAATGAGATGCCATGCCCCTTATCTAATTTAGGTGAGAAAATACCCGCTAACCGTTAAAGTTTCAACTAAATTATTATGGTGATTTACATTACTTTAATTTGATGATTTGGAAGTGTGAAATTGATTTGAATGAAGAAGGAAGAAGATAGAAGAAGATAGTAGAAATGTTAATGAAAGTGTGAGTCACAATTAGGAACATGGCTGGCATCCTAATGAGATGCCATGCCCCTTATCTAATTTAGGTGAGAAAATACCCGCTATCCGTTAAAGTTCCAACTAAATTAACCCCATAACCAAAAATAAAATACTAGAAAATTAATTTAATGTCAAAACGATAAAAGGGGGTTAATTTCTTTACCTTAAAAACTTTGGGGTGTTACAATGGTGTGAAACAATAAAAGGCACCGATCCGTCGGATTTTGCCAGCAAGTTGCTGGGCACACCGCCCCGCCTGGGTGATCCACACGGCTTTGTTTGCCAACTCAAATTTCAAAAAAATCAACCGTTGAAAATGACTAGATTTTAAAGAAATATATATTTTAAACTTTAATATATATATATATATATATAACCCATTTTACTTCACATTTACCACTTTTATTTCATTTCCTATACAAAAAAAAACTCTTTGACTTCACAATCTAAAAGAAAATGAATCTAAACAACAACCCAAATAATCGTCAACAACGTCCAATCGAATAAACGTCAACAACGATCCAAACATACTAAACAACCCGGCTTTTATCCATTTGATTCAACAAATGAATGTTAATCAACAATTTCCGACACAACAACCACCTAGTCAACCTATGCCATAAATGGGTTTTGGTAATTGGAACGTGCCACAAGAGGGGTACGGTTTGCGGTCGCTTCAAGAAACACCACAACAACACTTCGAATTCGTTCAAGAAACTCAACCCGAAGCCGAAGCGGGCGGTTCAAGACAATGAAAAGGAAAGTGCCAACACAAAAGGAAGTTGACCGATAAACCACGAACGAGAACACTGGCTATTCTATGGTCACCGGTCGAGGAAATGAATCTATGCAAAACTTGGCTTGAGGTTACCGAAGACCCACGTGAAGGTTTTATATTTCGGCCCTTTTATTTTTTATACATTGGCCTTTTTTTTAATATTGCATGTTTTTTTTTATGTTTAGATTTTGGCCCTTTTAAAGATTTTTATATTTTTTGTAACTAATTTTTAAAAGGAAAGGACATATTGGTCCAAAATTACGGATTTGTTGCTCAAACTTGAAAAGAAACCCGAGGGTTATCGTGATGCCGATGGGGTGGGTGCTAAATGGAGAAAAATGTGTCCACAAATTCAACACGTCAATAAAATGTATACTCAACTCACGAATGCAAATAACCTTCAAACAGGTGCAAATGATGCCGACGTTGTGAAAAATGCACTCGCCGACAACCGTGGAACTTATCTCAAAGCGTTTGGTTTTTTTGCGATTTGGGAGAAACTTATGAAAAGTTCCAAGTTTCACTATGTTGTTAACTTCGACGCAAAGGCCACTCGCGGTCAACCGGTTACGAAAAGGTCGAAAACGCCATCATTCGCCGACCCGTGTAGTCAAGGTTGTTTCAACACACCCACACACACACACACACACACACATATATATATATATAGGGTAAAGATCCAGAGAGAAGGTTCTTAAAGAGAGAAATGAGAGAATATATATATATATATATTTTTTAGGGTAGAGACACAAAACTAAAATCTATACGTATTTATGTATCATAATTGCAATTAACATTAAATCAATTTATTGATATTGATTATGGAATGAGTTTCATTCTCTTTGGTGTGTATAAAAGGACCACCTTGGTTCTTGAAGAGATACACGAAAACACATACACACACAGAGAGAACACTCACTTTGCAATTTTCGTTCTCTAAAACAACACCTCATCATGTGGTTGCGTTCATCTCTCAAGCAATTGTTCAACGTCCGATAGTACGATGCTTTGGACTGGTGTACCATGGGAACAGACAACGAATCCGTTTAAAAAAATTAGGTCAAACACAAGGCCGACTCCGTTTACTGTTATCTTTTCTATTTTTGTTCTTTGTAGGAATTGCAGTTGATTTTGTTCTCATCTGGTTTTCTGTAACATTCTTGTTCATTTAATTATTGTGTTTGGTCTTAGTAGTCTTTTTTTTTTAGAACAGCAGAAGTTTTATTAATAATTATCTAGCAAGGTACTAGAACCAAAGAGTACAAATACATATAAATCTAGAAATTACAACAAATGACAATTTATATGTATTTGTACTTGTTTGATCAAATAATCGCACTATGATCCAACCGAAGGTGTGAGAGGGGTTTTGGGTGTATTGTTGGCGATTTCCTTCCGGTCAGAGGGTAGTAAGCCACTTTACGCCTTTAGTTGGTTATTCCCAGCCGATTTAGAAGGCTGAGAGCTTATATGATGGTGGTTAGGTATTCAAGGGTTGAATGTGTTGAATTGAATGTCGTATGGCACCTCCTCTCTTTATATAGAGGGCAAAGCCTTGGAGAGGAAGATAGGAATTTTAGGGTAAATCTCTTCCTCTTTTCGTGATATCTTCTAAGTATGGAAGATACGTTTATGACTCTCAAACCGCGTCCTTGTTTATAGGAGTGTTTGATTTCATTCCCTTTTCGGGAGATCGGGTAAATATGGAAAGGATTTGTGTGTATCCATTTGTTATTTATTTGTGGTTACCTTTGGGAGCTCCGGGATTACGGAGGTATACATCGTAGCTTTGGCTACGGATACGTTTGCTTTGGTACAATATGCTGGTACCTTCGCTGCTTACGAAGGGTCCTTCGTATCCAGTCTTTTATAAGGAGCTAAAGCTTCGTATACGGTATATCATCAAGCCCCCTAGTTTGATGGGAGAGTCTATCTGTAGAGTATCGCATTAGACTTCAAAAATAATCCAAAAGAAAAAATAAATAATAGCGTACCTTTATAACCGGAGCTCGAAGGAGCTTTGGTTTTTGGATGCTTCGTTGCTTCTCCGGAACTCTTTTTTAAGGGTAAAGTTGTAATTTTACTCTGCCGCGTATGCATCCCATCAAGAGTTTAATACGGGCGCGCGTATCCCGAGAAGAAAACCAATCGACGGTTTGGGTGGTTTCTGCGCCGGTTTTTCAAACTATCCTTTTTGTCTCCTATTTAATCTTTGACGGCTTCGAAGAGTTTCTTCTTTTTTCACTCTCCCTACTCTCTTCTTTGCATTATCATCAAAAATATCCGCTCCCCCCTTTTAATCTTCTCCATATTATGGATCGTTATCATTTTCGTGTTATTAGTACCACGTATTCAGAGATGACTGATGAAGATGTTGCATGGTTTCGCCGTGCTTCTGCCGCCCCAATGATCCTGAAATTAGGGTTCCGGGACGGTCGGAATCAATTCTGGATGCGCCAACTGGATTCATAGGTATGTATGCTCCTTTTTCCGGTGGCAATCTTAGGTTCCCTTTCTCCCCTTGGTTACTAGGGTTGCTTGATTACTACGATCTGTATTTATCCGTGGTGCACCCCTTAGCGATTACCATGATAATGTCGTTTATCGTTATTTGTCATGCTTATGAAATAGAGCCCACGATGAGTGTTTTTCGATACTTCTTTAAACTGGGTATTCGTGATGGTTGGGTTATGGTTGAGGTGAGGCCTGGTAGGTTATTTTTTGATATAGGTGATTCTGATATGTTGAACTGGAGACCGGGGTTTTTGTTTTTCAGTGAGGAGTATATCCATCCGCTGTTTAGGGGTTTGTTGGATACGGATAGATTGGTATCGGGTATGTCTTTTGAGGATAATGTACATGATTGGGTTGCTCTTGATAATCCATTGGTCCATCAAGTGCGTAGGTCTTTATTTGAGTTGGTTACCTATCCCTCTGTGATCTTGTATCTTTGCGGCATTACGATGTCATGGGAGGGTTCTCCCGATGAGCCGGTCTTGATATGGTGTTGTGAAGGTACCATTCTTCTCGTTACTTTTTCTGCATTTTCTTCATCCTTGTTTCATCTTATTATTTTTTATTTTATTTTTACGTTGCATTTGTAGAGTTGACACTTAGAGAGGCTGTGACCATGAATCCTCGAGGCATGGTTGTTGGTAGAAGGCCTCTGCCTCCTTCTGATGATGAGGATGGGGAGGGTCCCCTTTTTGCTGGTGTTGTTGTTTCTGGGCCTCCTCCAAAGAGGCAGAGGGTGGTGGGTGGTCCATCCGGTACAGCGGACCCTATGGCTGCAGGTCCTTCCATCATTATTCTTGATTCTTCTCCGGTGAGGGACGAAGTTGCTGCTACTACTGCATCGGTTTCTAATGCTGATCAGGGTATGTCTGCTTTCCCTTAATTTTGTTGTTTATGTCTGCAAAAAATCTGATGTGTGTGCCTTTCCTTCTCTTAGCCGATACTTCTGATCCTGGGCGTAGGCCTGGGAAAAAGCCTGCTGAAGAAACTGGAGCTACTACAACTGGAGCTACCACAACTGGTAAGTGGCTTTAGATTCTGTATGCTTTTCTTCAACTGTTGTTTTCCCTTTTTCATTTATGACTGAACCTCTCCATGTTTTAGGAATTCCTATTCAGAATGAGTTGCCTGGTCCACAACTTTGCCGGATGAGCTTGGATATGCTGGTTCCTGATCACTTGAGGACTATGTTGGATGCCATGCCAGCTCAAAGGCTTGCTGAAATGACCGATCAGGCTCTCTTTGTTGCTGGTATGATTGGTTCGGCTAGCAGTGCTAGGGTACACTTCCTGGAGGAGGATCTGCGGAGGTACAGGGCGGAGTTGGCTTCTATGAGGGCTGCTCAATCCAGCGGGGGTGATGCTTCTTTGGTTAGTTCTTTGCGGAGGGAGCTCGCTGATGCTCAAGAAGCTTTGTCCTAGCTACGCAAAGTTTGGATACTGCTCATGAGCGGATTGCTACTCTAACTGCTGCTAGACCATCTGCGATGATCAGCAACTTGGAAGAAAGGATTGCTTCGAGGGAATTGGAGTTGGAGAATAGAACAAACTCCATGCGCCAGGTGATTTCTGGTGTCATTCCTTATGTTTTTCGTATGCTGATGGCGAGCCCTGAATTTGATCAGAGCCTTGATGAGCTTATCGAGGCGAACCGGGCTGATGCGAGAGCCTTGTTGCTTTTTTGTATGGAGAGTCGTGGACAAGTTGTCTTGAGGGGGGGAGAGACTTCTTGGCACCGAGGAGAGGATCATTGCTGCTGAAGAGGCCCTAAGGAATATTTCTTTTCCTTATATCCAGCAAGTTTCTTCGAATCCCGATGCTTCGGTAGCTGATCTTTATAGCATTAGGCCTCAAGGGATGTGAACTGTTGATCCTCTGTACATATATTTTTTGGTGCCTTGGGCATGTGATGACTAGCTCTTGTATATACTTTGATGTTTTGATTTTTGTTCCTTGCCTCCATTGTAATGCTTTTTGTTCTGTATATTTCCATAAGGAAATGATATCCTCTTTTATGCTTATACACTCATAAAAGAGTGTCTTATGCATTTATGCTTATGCACTTCAATCATAAGGAAGGAGTGACTTATGCATTTTATACATGGGTTTTTACCTCATGATTATGTTGAAAAGTCTTATGGGCGTCCCCTTCACAATTCAAATTAAAAAAATTTATGCGCATTTAGAAAATTATTACGATCGTTTTATATAATTTCTTGGGAGCTTGTAAGTACATGGCAGGAGGAAGTTACAATTTCTTTGTATTGTTCCTAGCTGCTACTTTTATGTTGCCCTATTTGCTCCGTTAATTTGGCTTATCCCGAGGGCAAATTATGCTCCAACCGGTCTTGATGTCTATCGAAGTCTTTGGTATGTGGGATTCTTTTTCCCTTGCTAACCCGAATGCTTCTGGTTTCTTCTGCGGAGGACCCTTCTTCCTCGATTTCCAGCTGTCCTCTGGGTCCTTTCTGAATTATTCTTCTGTTGCGTTTGTACTACGGTACGGAGCTCTTTCCCTTTATGTCTTCAGTAAATGTAGAGAGTATTGTTTGCATCCCCCTGTGAGATTTGTACTGTATGCAACCATGTATTGTTGATGCTATCATATGGATTTTCTTCATTCCTTCTCTACCCAGGAGCATGTCATAAGGCGAGTTTGCTTTTACCACGATTGCCAGGATCCTTGTTGTTCTCCGCCAGGGGTATCCTCCAATAGTGGCGTCCAGCCATATTTCTCCCAATGGGAGGATGCGTTCACTGGCGAATCCTATCACTTCCGTATCCAGTGGCGTGATTGTTTCTCGGAGTTTCTTTGGCAATCGGAGGAAACTTTTCTCATAGATTATGTCTCGCCCGCTCCCTGTGTCTACCTGCGTATTTTTCAGGCATACGCTGCCTATGTTCACTTTTATTAGCACCGGGTCTGTCGAAACCTTATCATCCAACTCACCGAAGTGATAATGCTGTGGTCCTTTCTGGATTATGGTGTTTGACAGTATCCTCCTCCGGTGCTCTCCTAGCTCTGCTTCGTCAACGCTTGGCCTACTTCTTTTTACCAGGTGAGCTAATTTGTTTTCTCTGGCTGCGTTGTCTATCTGCCTTAGTAGCTCCCTGCAGTAATCTGTACTATGCCCGTATCCGTTGTGGAAACAACAGAATTTGTCCAAGTTTCTGGTTCCTCTTCCGGACAACGGTGGTGGCCTGACAAATGTTTTTGCTACTTCTTCAGATGATAGGATCTCTGATGGAGTTTTCCGGAGGTTGCCTGTTGTTCTTTTGTAGTTGTTCGTCCTACTACCTGTGATGGGAAACTCTTCGGCTGCCACATCCTCTGTGACCTCCGTTTGTTTCCCAGTTTGTTTTATCATGGACTTCCATTTGGCCATAGCTTTTTCTGCTATTTCCTCTGCACTCCTCCATTTGTTGAATTTCTCCATCAGTTCCAGGTAGCTTCTTGGTTTGCTAAGGCATAGATGTCGTATTAGTTCTCCTGACCGGAGGCCATGTATGGCTCCGGATATTCTTTCTGCTTCTGATATACGCACCAAGTTTCAAGTGCTGTCTCCGTATCGTTTCAAAAAATCTTCTGCCTCTTCCTCCTCTTCCTGCTTAATGTCATGTGCCAATAGGTGGGAACCGAACTCTTTCTTCAATTTGGATTTGAAGTCTTTGACACCGTGTATACTCTCTTCGGGTAGGCTTTCGAGCCACCCCCTTGTCCTTCCGTGTAAGAGGTAGAGGATCACATGACAAATTGCTTGACCGCTCCATCCTTCCACCTTGGCTGTTTCGTCGACCCTCCCGAGGAATTCATCGACATCGGAGGTGCCGTCATACCAAGGTAGGTCTTGGATTTCCAGTATCTTCACCGGGGGTACATGTTGGCGTAAATCTTTGGCAAATTGCGCGCATGA
>CM067167.1:139471732-139526732 GCA_034093135.1 Erigeron breviscapus
ACAATTCCATTTCTTTCCGTTAAGTCTCGCTCCGAAAGTTTTCTTTTATTTGCTTTTTACCACATAACTTTTGGTTTCTAAATTTTGCTACCAAACTTTTTCTTTACTTTTCCACAACTTTTGTTTTCTTAACTTTTGTCATGCAAATTTCGTTTTTCGGCTTAATGTTTTTAAACTTTTGTCACTAGAGTTTTGTTTTTCTCCCGGGGCAACGCCCGGGTAAAAATACTTGTATATATATATTCATCAACCAGCTCAGAATTAATTAGGGTAGACAACAATTAATAGTAGGTGGAATTAATTTCAAAGGAGGTGCTTGCGGTTTGGTTCGTGAGGTGCGGCCGAGAGGAGCAAAAAGAAGTGGCAGCCGCCACTTTGGATCTTCGAAGTCGAAATCAATATCAACTAGCCACATATCTTTTCGTTTGATTCGTACTCTTTACTTTTATTATTATTATTGTTATTAGGGTTACTATCGCAAGACTCATGAAAGGACTCAACCCAAATGAAAGTATAATTATTGAAAACACAATCTTTATAACTTATACTTAGATAAAGTCATTTTCGCGAAAAATTTAAAATGTTGCAATTCAAGAAAAGACACTTGTAATGTTCTTAAAATGATGTAAATAGACTACTATATAAGTTTCAGGACCTAAAAAGATCAAACGAAGGCTCGGGAAAAATTATGGTTCGAAGTCAGTAGAGCACGACCTTTGTAGTTTGCAAGAGCAGTGTTCTGTGACCCATAGGCTGTGCTAACTGCTGCACTCCAAAAACATTCTTTTTGACATTTTACAGCATTTCGACTCATGTTTAAACTTTCCCTTACCATTCCCTGATACAAATAAAACATAAACACATTACTTAACAATTCAAAAGGTTTCAAATGTTTAAGAGTGAGTTCTACAACTTTACGGGTCATTCTCCCATTTAGTCAAACATCCAAAGTTAACCAAAAGACCATGCCTTCAAACCAACATGTGCAAATTTTTACATAACCCAACTTTATACAACATATCAAATGTACCAAGAGCCATATGAGGTAGGGTAACTAAGTATCTACACAAAAGCACCATTCTTCCATGAATGGAAATACCTTCAAGACTTCTACTTTGCAACTTTCTTCTATTCAACTTCAAATCAACAAAATCCTAGTTCCCTCTTCCGGAATAGCCTATAAAAAGGATAAACAACTAAAACGTAAGCGAATGCTTAGTGAATATACTTGCATACATTTATATACACGAAGGAGGGCAACGCACCAAGGACTATTACATGTAGCCTATGACACCGTCGTGCCATATCTGCATGCTCACCTTAGTACTTTAACGCATTACATGGATCCATATAAGCAAGTCAACACAATCAAATCACATACATATCAATACTTGGGATTCTTAGGTCCCAATCTCAAGAGGTTCTTAGGCCTCATAAATCACGTATCAAGAGGTTCTTAGGCCTCATATATCACATAACAAGAGGTTCTTAGGCCTCATTCATCATAGTGCCCCACTTGGGCTTAACGCCAAATCAATTACCATACACGGAATCCACCATCATATGGTAATCGACCCGACGTATACATAAAGGTATGCAAATATACTCACCTCCTTCGCGACTCGAACAATGACTCAAAATAACCGCAATGCACAAGTTCAAGCTTTCAACCTAGCATCATATCATAATTTACATAAGGCAATATTCACAAGCTTGACTGACTCAACTTAGTCACTCTAATATTTCACTAGCATTCTTAACCCAAAATCATCTCACTTTGTCATTGAGTTGCTTTTCATTCAAAATTTGTTTATTGAATTCCATTCATCATCAACATCATTACTTTCATCACCAAAGAATTTAACTGTTAGGTCGAAAATCGACCAAGTATAATTTGTTCAGAAATAGCTGAATCTCAGTGAAGAATACTTGTACAGAATTCTGAAGTCGTTCAGAATTAGTTCACTGAAGCTTCACTTCAGTTCAGATCAACGTATCAGAATACCATTCAGCTGAAGTCAAAGACTGAAGTCTGAAGAAAGAGAATCAGCTCAGATGTGGAGCTCAGAAGTTGATTCTACCTGATCGAATACTGAAGCATCTCAGTGTAAAGTACTTACAACACTTTACACTGATTATGAGGAAGCCTTTTTACTTTACTAACCTTTACCCAGTTAATAGCTTTAACTATTAACAAGTACAAGGTTAAGTAAAAGGTTGGGAATAAAGTGTGAATTGTCACATCAACAACTTTCACACTTAAACCTTAAAAGTACGCATGTAAAGGAATTGAATTTAATTCCTTAAATGCTTTCAACCATATTTGTACGGCCTGGTCCACATCAGCATGAACCTTGCCTATAAATATAAAGGCTTCTCACAACTTGCAAATAGCTTGAAACTTTAGCATTACAACTTGTGAGATATACTCTAAGTAATCCTTACGAGTATTTCCAAGTTATTAGATCACTTATATTTCTAGGTTGTTTAGATATTTACACTTGGGTGTTTATCTTTGTTCCGCAACAACCTTTGTATTTGTTTATATCAATAAATCAAATACATTGAAAAAGTACATCGTGTCTCAATGCTACATACTTGAAATATACATATTATTTATATAGTTTCAGCACTTATTGTTTCTTGCATTTACTTTCAGTACCTTTACCTTATTGCTTATCCATATCTGGATCGTATTCTGAACTGGTCAACTTCCAGTTAGAATTACTTGCCAGTCGGGTTTTAACCATCTATATTTGGGACTCACATTAACTAGTGATAATCATCACTTTCTCAAAATCAATACTTTCATGTCAACACACATATTTATAGTTAAATACATTAAGCAACTCAATAACAAACTAGAATGGACAAGAATTTGAGGAAAAACTATACAAAACTCAACTTCTAGCAAAATCCCCAAATTTGATGTCTCAAGAACCCTAATTCATAAAAAGAGATTAAAACTAGGTTAAGGAAATCAATACCTCGAGAATGGGAGATAAAATATTAGGGTTTCCAATCACAATTTCTTCCCCTTTCTTCCTCCTATAATTCGGCCACCACCACCAACACCACACAAACCCTCAATTTTCAATTTCTAATATGATTGGGGATTAGGGTTATGGTTACTTACTTGCTTGAATTTGATTATTTGAAAGTATGAAATTGATTGAAAGAAGGAGAAAGAAGATTGAAGAAGATAATAGAAGTGATATTGGAAGTATGAGTCACAAACATGAAGATGGTTGGCATCATGCTGAGATGCCACGCCCTCCATCTAATTTAGATGGAAAAATACCCACTATTCGTTAAAGTTCCAACTAAATTAACCCCATATCCAAAAATAACATACAAGGAAATTATTTTAATGTCAAAACTATAAAAAAGGGATTAATTTCTTTACCTTAAAAACTTTGGGGTGTTACAACTTATTTGTTTGACAATTGTTATTATGGATTTATTTATTTTAATAATTGTTAGGTTTAATTATTTTGCAATGAGTAGCTAGATAGTTTTGCGTCTATTTGGATAATGTGATCATGCCATGATATTTTTACTAGATTGTTGAACCGTTTCTATGCTTATCGCAGATCCATGTTTATTGAGTCAGACAAATGTTATTAGTTTTCATATAAAAACTGATTTGTTGAGTTGTTTGGGAGGATTTGATTTGGTCTCCTTAGAGCCATTAATCTGTTTTGCGAACGATCCTGTACTTACCACAACACTAGCTACATTCGATCGGGTCCACTGCCCGTTAGTGTGTTTTTAGTTAGAGGTATTTACTTGTACTTTATAAATTTAAAACATCTTTTTGCAAACCTTAAAGTTTCAAACGCATCAGAGTTTTTGGCGCCGCTGCCGGGGACTATTCACTTAAGAATATAGTTAGGTTAGGGTAATTCGACCTTTTTCGTGTCTACACGGAAGAGTTAGTTTTAGTCTTTTTAGGATTAGTTTATTTTCTTTTTAGTTAATCTAGTTTAGGTGTTCTTTTTATTTTCTTTATTTTAAAAACCATAAAAATTTGAAAATTTTTAAAATCCAAAAATATTTTCTTTTATTTGTCTAGATTTGTTTTGTTTAGTTTTAGTCTTTTCTTTTCATTATCAATAATTAGTGCTTTTCACGGGTATAGCTAGTGTCTGTTTTGCAGGATTAGCATCACTCATGGAATTTGAAGACTATGAATCCGATAATGAGTATGTGCCTTACATTGAAGAGATTAGGGATTTCCAGCAAAAGGAAGGTGAAACATGGGTAGATGCCTGGAAAAGAATGAAGGAGATGCTTAAAGCATTTTGGGAACTTGGACCGACGGAGGAATATTGGGAAGACAAACAGATAATTGAGTATAATTCTACAATGTGGTTTTATGTAGGACTGCAGGTTCCAAGTAGGAAGGTTGTGGACATTGCTTGTGGTCATTACTTTCCCCTCAATTCATTAAAAGAAGCCTACACTTTCTTGGAGCAGCATAGTTAAGTGAGGAAGGAAAAATCACAGGACCGTCGCCTAACCCTCAAGGATTTTCATGGCTTCACTATCATATATGATGGTGGTCCACATCCCAATGAGGTAGTATCTAATTATGAGTTTATTTCAAATGCTACTAAATCGGTTTTGCAGGTTGAAAAAGAAGCACAAGTTTCTCAATCGCCCCCCGAAGATGGAGATGGCCATAAAATATCACATCCGAAACCAAGCAAGATTCATCTTGCGGATGTGGAGAACATTTCCTCAACCATTGATGCAGTGTCGGTCGAAAAGGAGCAAGAGAAAGGCGAAATAAACAGTATTGGAAAACTGGATGCTAATTCAGACCCACCAGCATCGCTGGTCTTCTCCAGATGCAAACAAGAGCAAACCAGCGCCGCTGGGAGCCCTCTCCCAGCGCCGCTGGCACCCCTGACAGCCCGGATTCGCGCGATTTATCATTTTTAGCTTATTTTCAAGGTACCAACGAAGTCCAAATCGCTAGTAAATGCAAAATCAATCAATATGAGGCTATTTCAAGCACCAAGGAGAGGACGATATTTCAAGAAGTCATGATTGAACAAGAGCATGTAGTCCCGAAACAAGAGGAGCCGAATAAAAGGAGTCGCGTTGATCAAGGTGAAGCACCACATCCAGAACCAAACAAGAGGAAGCTTGTTGATGTAGATATCGTTTCTTCGACTGATGGTGAAGTTCAGGTCAAACGGGAGCTTAACGGAGGAGAAACGGACAAAATCGAAAAGTCAGGCTCTGTTTCGGAAGAACCAGTGCCGCTGGTGACCAGCGCCAGCGCCGCTGGCAGCTCCAGTTCACGTGAAAATTCGTTCCTTGCTCAACCATTAAATGCCGATGACGCCCAACACGCTTATAATCACGAAATCAATCTAAATAGAGGCTAAATCGAGCGAAGGAAAGTTCTCGGATCCTATCAAACTTGTGAAAAGAAAGTTTTCTTCTTTTTATGATTTTGTAGGAATTGACGAAAACGATGCAACGGATGAAGAATCCCCAACAAACAACGAGGAACTTGAAAGTGGAGGAGAATGTAGAAGAAGTTGAGATGAAGCAATAAGATTCAATCCCAAGGCGAGGAGACCGAGATGATTTGAATGGGGACGATCATGACATACCATATCCGGAACCGCACGAGTTGAGTAAGGAGAATGGGAGTGACCGTGTTGATGTGGAATTGGAAGAAGAAGGTGAAGTCGTTTGGGATGAAGCCGAATGGGAAAAAGAGCTTGAAATCATTTGGGATGAAGAGATAGTGATTACCCCGAACATGGAAACCAAGCTTGTATCCACCATTAAGAATGTGCCACCCGTCATTGAAGCTCAAAAGGAAGAACGGGAAGACATCAGTTGAGAGGAGTCCATTGTCCGACTAGAGGATTTCTCACTTTTTAAGTTTAGACCTCCCGACACTTTAAGTGTGGGGGAGTCTATAATCCCACCGACTCGAAACAAAGTGAAACATATGTTCACTTATTCAGGTAAGTTTTCTGAACCTTTTCTTGATTTTACATTTATACCTAACGATAATCGGCAGGTCTCGGAGATTGAAAGTTTAAAAATCAAAAAGAAGATCGAAGGTTGTTTCAACCCAGACAGCAACCATCGCCGCTGGGAGGCCCTGCCAGCGCCGCTGGCAACCTTATTTCAGTCACAGTCGCGTTCTGAGTTTGTTTTGACCCCGGGATGGACTTCCAATCAGATCCGGGTCATTTTTCTACAACAAACGGAGCGTGAAACAGGTAAGCATTCGAACCCATTTGATTTATTATTTACTTAAATGCTTTCCTTTGATTTGTTTGTTGGAGTGCCAAAGCCGCTGCCATCTTTCAAGAAGATCATGGCATGAAAGAAATAGCCGGATAAAGGGGATACGACTCTCACAATGGAGGAATGTGAGGATACGAGTCAAGATGATTTGCAACCCGAGTCGGGTCATCTAGGGAGCTTTCTTAATCTTACTTATTGTGATTTTAATTATAACTTTAGTTACATTAAGTTAAGTAATCTTAGGGCTAGTAGTAATTTCATGCACTACTTGTTATTTTTAAAACTAGCCCCGGACCCGCTAGCTCCCGACCCTTTTGAATGGATGAACATGAGCTTAGAATTGAATCACTTGAAAATACCGTGTCACAACGGAATTTTTGAAATTTTAAATGTTCGTATGAAAGGTTGGATTTTTAAGATGAGTTTTGTAAAGAAAACAAATGACTTTTACATCTTAAAAATGAATTTTAACAAGGTGAAGAAAATGGATTGGGTAATGGTTAAAATTAGATTTACATTTTACTCACCTTATTCGCGTAAACCGCCCGACACTTTAAGTGTGGGGGCGTTTAAGACCCCACCATGGTGACCTTTGGGGAATGAGTCCGGCTGAAGACTCGGTAAATTTAGTGTTTCTTGGGAGGCAATCCAAGTCTTTGTTTTATTTTTCATGTTTTAGTTATTTAGTTTAGTTTATTTATTTGTCATTTTGTGTTATATTAAAAAAAATTGATTCTTGTTCTATGTAAATGTAAGTAGTGGATTATTTAAGTTTCCTTGGCCAAGATTATTTAGGTTCACTAATTAGTTTATGAAAAAGTCGATCGGTCTATAATCGACTAAGGCTACTTGTCTTTTTATGAGTCGGGTGGTTGAACAAGCAAGTAATCGTGTCTTTTCATTTTAGTTTAATTTCTTTGTTTTAATTTTAGTTTGTTCTTTTTCCGTTTTGATATTTTGATTTAGATGTGCAGACGACAGGTTAATTGTAGCTTGAAGGGATCATTGAAAGTGGTATGGAGGAGGACATCAAGGAACAAGGGTAGATGGTTTGGAGAAGAATCGGTTCAAGATTCAACAATCAAGACAGAGGAAAAATGATTGACACGGAGAATTTGGCGCTATCTTGGTATTTTGGCCATAACTTTTTCATCCGAAGTCCGTTTCTAACGAGTGATCAGGCCACGGAACCGGGAAAGAGAGAGCTACAACTTTGATTTTGGGAAGATTTCATGATTCAGAACCTACCAGCGCCGCTGGCTATGTCCAGTACCTACAGAAGCACTTCCAACGCCGCTCTAGCCTTCACCAGTGCCACTCATATGCCCGATGGCCGTTCGAACTTCGTTTTAAACCTTTTTAACACATTTCTAAGTCCTCTCAATCACCCAATACTTATCAAGAGCCGTTCAAACCTCCGTCAGCACACATCCAGATCACCGAAAAAACCAAAAGATCTGAAAAACTCAAAAATCCAAAAAAAAAATTAAAAAATCAAAAATACCAAAAAGAAAAGGAGATGGTTGAACTTAAATGGATCGCCATCAAAGGAGTTGACTCGAGCTTTAAGGAGGATCTTTCACAGTCAACGGAGCATTTGCCATCTCCAACTACTTAAACCCGGGAAGTTTCGTAACTTTTATCTTTTTATTTTTTTTTCCTATTTCCCTTTTGATTTTAATGCCCAGTACAACGAGGACGTTGTACAATTTAAGTGTGGGGGGATGGAATAGGAAAAACCCGGTGTTTAATGTTGTTAAAATTTCAAGTTTTATACTTCTTTATTCATGCAAATTTTTGAATTTTTCTTGTGTCAAAAATCATTTTTGAGAAATAAGCTTTGCTAGTAGACAAAAGATGACGATAAATAAGCGATATTAGCTTTGGTAGGATGAACGATTAGTTAGAACTTTTAGTTTAACTATAGATTTGTGGCTGTTCAATTTTCCAAATGGATTAGAGCTTAGACTGAAACTTGTATGCGATTTAGTTTATCATATCACACTTAACCGGACTTTAATATGCCTAGCAATTGGAACTATCTAGTCATTAGTATAGGCGTATTAATTGGACTTTAATGATTTAAGTGCTTGTGTAAGAACTATTTTAGATGTATGGTTTTACCTTAATTCTTACACTATTGATTGTTAACTAGTTGCATGCTAAGTAAGTGTATGAGTCATCTGGGGTCTCTGATAATGTCTATTGCATGAATAATGTATTAAATCTTAAGAAAGACAATCCGTAGATTAATAAAAGAGTTCATTGAGCTATTAAACGAGTAAAATTATACACATCAAGTTATGTCTCTTTGCGCGTGGGGAACCACCGACCTGTCACCGCTGTCTTGATGTAAGGTATAAACTCTAACCATTAGTTGAGTTATGTCGCTCTGCGAGTGGGGAACCACCGACCTGTCACCGTTGTCTCAACTATTAAAGATGATAATTATTGTACAACTGCTTTAGTATCTAGCTAGAAGGCATGACTGTAATGTGAGAGTATATCTAAGTAGTGAAGTACAAGTACAACTAATAATAAGATATAAATGCCTTGCTAGTAGCTAGTGGAACTAATTGCTATACAAACTTGAATTAAGTGCTTAACTAGTCTACATTAAGAAGTAAGATTGAGCTGTGAGACATGTGAAATTATAGAACGGTTTTAGAGGTATTAACACAAATAAAAGGTTAGCTTTAAGTTTTGATTGATTGATTATCCTCGCCTCTAGCTATAGTTTACTGATTTTGTCTAAAAGCTTTCTCAAATCATTTTGCATGACTAATCTTTGAATGTTTTAAAAAGTAGAAAAACTTATACACTTAAGCTGTCCGCTCATCAATGTTTTATTTTTCTTGGACTATTTGCTTGAGGATAAGCAAAGACTTAAGTGTGGGGGTATATGATGAACGTCCATTTTGTGATTATTTTACATATCTTTAGGCCGTGTTTTAATGTCTAAATGAGTTTATATATGTGAACTTTTGGTACTTAATGAGATTTACTATTAATACAGGTTCACAGAAGATGCCGTATTTTGGACTCGGTTAAATGGAGCACCACACTACAAATATTATCATAGACTACGGACTAAATTAATAATGGTGGTGGTTTCGTGTGAAATGGCCCAAGTCAACAAGAATGAAAGTCAAATGGGCATAGCCCTTGTCCACGTGAAGCAGCGGCCCAGGAAGAAGGAAAAGAAGAAATGAGCTTAGGCCCTTGTGTCTCGTGAGCCCAGAAGAAGAAAGAAAGGGGCGGCCCACTTGTGCTCCTTCGGCTTGTTCGATCGGCAGGAAAAGAAAAAGGCCGAAGCCCTTTTGTTTTGAAGGTCGGTGAGAAACATATATATATTCATCAACCAGCTCAGAATTAATTAGGGTAGACTACAATTAATAGTAGGTGGAATTAATTTCAAAGGAGGTGCTTGCGGTTTGGTTCGTGAGGTGCGGCCGAGAGGAGCAAAAAGAAGTGTCAGCCGCCACTTTGGATCTTCGAAGTCGACATCAACTATAGATGTATGGTTACTACACTACAGACTATGAAAATATAATTTGATACCCAAGTATATGCGGCGGACACAAAGCATTATGATCACATGTTAACTACAGTTGACCTTAACTAATAGGTCAACAAACAACCTGTTTATTTTAATCATCAACCAATTGATATAAAACATGAATCATACAAAACAAATAGCATAAATTTTGAGTAAGGATAAACGTTTTGTGAAGAGTTCAAGATTTACTCTCTTACGACAAGAAAGGAAAATTAGAAACGTTGTGCATCGGCCTGACTTCAACACTTTTCATTTCAAACGCACTACAACATGAAAACAATGAACTATTATTCATATCGTGCATCGCACGGGATTTCCCTTTAGTGAATGATGATAAAAAAATTTAAATCTAAAAGATTAAACGATATATAAAAAGGTTAGATTTTATAAAATTTAACTAAAAGATTAAATATATAAAAAGGTTAGATTTTATAAAATTTAACTAATTAATTGTTTGATTGGATGATACATAAACGATTGGAAAAACAACCATTTTTTTTATAGACTAACACGGTACCCGCGCAATACGACGACGGTGACAGTGTGATATCGTTAACGGATGGTAATGGTGTAGGTAATTGATGTAGATGTGTTCGATTTAAAGAGGTTAGTAGAGATATCTTTATAATATAAAGTGATAATAGTGAAATTTAAAATTAAGAGTTGGTGGTGATTTAAGGATAATTTGATTAACTCGTATATCATATATTTTTTTTAACTTTTAACATGAGTTATAATTTTTAAATAAAAATAATATATTTTTTGTTTTTCAAAACATCACCACAAAAGTTTTAAAATTTTTAGTTTGACACTATAAGTAATCTTTTATATCAAGACGAAACATGACATCGTTTGGGTTTTGCCACATCGTACCGCATTCGCATCGTTTGGATTTTGTCACGTCACATTTCCATCTATAACGTCGCGTTCCATATTGATTTTTTATTATTATTATTGGTTTCCAGCAAAGTTTATTTCTTTTTTGGTTTTTATTTGGTTTTGATCTTTGGTTTTCTAAACAAAACAAATATTATGTATTTGATAATGCCACTTTTTAACATAGTTATCGTATTGGCCTTAAATATATTTGATAGTCAAAGTTTTTCATCAATAATCAAAACTTAATCGTAATAATTGAAACCGCGCAACATCCAAACGAAACCTTATGTGGTATTGCTCTTAAATAGATATATTGACAATCTTTTGAGCAAGCATATCCATAACAAGCCGGTGTTTATTTAAGTGATTGTCGATTACATTAGCTTAACAAAATCGTATCGATACCTCCAAGTTACCAATTAATGAAGATCGCCACCCAGAAAATTTCATGTGTTTGAAGAATTCACGTGGGTTGACTTATTAAGGAAGCAGAAAGAAAGTTGGGGGATTTCTCATTTCATTCTTGACAATAAAAAACATATCAAAGTTGGTTGACTTATTATATGGCTGTACATGCTTTGATATCTTTAAGGTAGTTTGCCTTCGTTTAATTTGCTATGGAGAAGTTAATGCCAATCGTATGTACAGTAAACGGTTTTGCTTGTTGCCTCGCTTGAAGTCTACAAAAGTGGGTTGAAAGTCCTTGAAATCTATTTTTTATGTATACATCTTGATCGATTTATATACAAAGATTTAGGTTATGAATGCACCAATATTGTACTTTCATCATATTTTAACTATGTTAGAACTCGCACGATGCAAGATTCAGTTATTTATTAATGACAATTGTTGTTTGGTTTGCAATATGACTTGTCGCAAATGAAAACTGTGAGTTCTTGCTTGGTTTTTACTTGTGATAAAGCAATGTATAGTTGCCCATTGCTTAAAATTGAGTTCAAGTACAATCTGACTTGAGACAAAGTGTGTACTTGAGTTTCGTCAATCGTCATTGCAAAACAAATACTAATAAGAAATTGTCTTCATTTAAAATTGATTGGTGTATCTCACTAATCTAACTCAGTTGTTGATTCAAACACTCCTCAGTAGGTGAATATGATCGGTTACAAAAAAAGAAATCCAACTTGAGATGAAGAAACAAAAATAACTCATTGTAATGTTACTGTGAGTTTAACACTGCATTCTTGAGTTTTTTTAAGAGTGATAAGAAAGGAAAAGATAAGAAAAAAGCTAATTTTCTTATTCTTGAGTTTTTTTAAACAAGAAAAGAAAAGAATTGATAGGAAAACTTAAGGACTTTTTGTTCCAAGATTTTACAGCCAAATATGGCCGGATTTGGTCAGAAAAGTGTACATTGAAATATAAAAGCACCAATCTACCCCTCGAATGATCGAATTTGCTGCTGCAACCGATCCCCTCGAATATGCTGCTGCAACCGATCTATGCAAACAGGAAACAAATCAGAAGACTATGGAAGAGGATGGTGGTTGTTAATGGCAACAATTGTCATTGGGTTGCCATTCTTCTAGGTATTCGTGATTACAGGGTGACTCAAGAATAAAAGCAGAAGGAGATGGGTTTTGAAAATGAATAATGAGAAGATGGAGGTTATTATGATAGATGAATGATATCAATGGATAGAAAGAACATATGGTGAGTATCTTTTGTATCACCTGTGATATATTTTATGTGCTCTTCTAATTTCTAATATTCTATATATCAAATAAATAAGTAAGGCGGTTGTTTAAAATAAGTAATGTATAATAAGTCTGATTTTTAATGATATATAGTGAGGATATAATTGTAAATTTCTGTTTTTTATCCTTTCTTTTCCAATTTATTTTTTGTAACTCAAGAATGCATTATGTTAATATGATCTTTTTATCTTTTTTTTTTCATCTCCACTCATTTCTTTTCTTTTCTTGTATTATAAATTCAAGAATGGAGTGTAAGAGAGAAATAAAAAATAATAATTATAACTTATTTTTGCTTGTTTTATATTGGATCAGAATATTATAGTAAAAAAAGATAAAAAGTGGTTGTCCCTTGTTGATGATGGAGGAAGTTATCTAGTTTTTTCTACACGATCTGACCCACCCAAAAAAAAAATAAACCCGGCAATCCATCTGCTGTAATCGATTTCCAAATGAGAAAATTACCTCAATACCCAATTTTTTAAAAACATATATCAATTTACTCAAGTTTTTTTGGATTTTCATAAAATACCCATAAGAATCGCAATAATTTTCAAGAATCACAATGAGATTCAGAAGATCGCAATGAGATAGTAAGAATCGCAACGAGATTTAGTATAATCGCAATGAGAGACTCAGAATCACAATGAGATTATCATAATCGCAAGTTCTTTATGCGATTATATGTTCTTTATGCGATTATATGTTCTTTATGCGATCATCTGTTCTTTATGCGATCACAGGTTCTTTATGAGATCACAGGTTCTTTATGAGATCACAGGTTCTTTATGAGATCATATGTTCTTTACGCGATCATATGTTCTTTATGCGATTATTAGTTCTCGTTGCGATTCTTGGTTCTCATTGCGATTCTTCGTTCTCATTGCGATTATTATATAAACATAAACGTAAATAAAGTATATAAATAAGATACCGCTTGGATGTAACATCCGTTGAACGTTGATATTGCAGTATTCATTGTGCCCCATTTGGTGTTGAGGCTATCCTTAGATCGGGATAATTTTTTTTTTTTTTTTTTTTTTTTTTTTTTTTTTTTTTTTTTTTTTTTTTTTTTTTTTTTTTTTTTTTTTTTTTTTTTTTTTTTTTTTTTTTTTTTTTTTTTTTTTTTTTTTTTTTTTTTTTTTTTTTTTTTTTTTTTTTTTTTTTTTTTTTTTTTTTTTTTTTTTTTTTTTTTTTTTTTTTTTTTTTTTTTTTTTTTTTTTTTTTTTTTTTTTTTTTTTTTTTTTTTTTTTTTTTTTTTTTTTTTTTTTTTTTTTTTTTTTTTTTTTTTTTTTTTTTTTTTTTTTTTTTTTTTTTTTTTTTTTTTTTTTTTTTTTTTTTTTTTTTTTTTTTTTTTTTTTTTTTTTTTTTTTTTTTTTTTTTTTTTTTTTTTTTTTTTTTTTTTTTTTTTTTTTTTTTTTTTTTTTTTTTTTTTTTTTTTTTTTTTTTTTTTTTTTTTTTTTTTTTTTTTTTTTTTTTTTTTTTTTTTTTTTTTTTTTTTTTTTTTTTTTTTTTTTTTTTTTTTTTTTTTTTTTTTTTTTTTTTTTTTTTTTTTTTTTTTTTTTTTTTTTTTTTTTTTTTTTTTTTTTTTTTTTTTTTTTTTTTTTTTTTTTTTTTTTTTTTTTTTTTTTTTTTTTTTTTTTTTTTTTTTTTTTTTTTTTTTTTTTTTTTTTTTTTTTTTTTTTTTTTTTTTTTTTTTTTTTTTTTTTTTTTTTTTTTTTTTTTTTTTTTTTTTTTTTTTTTTTTTTTTTTTTTTTTTTTTTTTTTTTTTTTTTTTTTTTTTTTTTTTTTTTTTTTTTTTTTTTTTTTTTTTTTTTTTTTTTTTTTTTTTTTTTTTTTTTTTTTTTTTTTTTTTTTTTTTTTTTTTTTTTTTTTTTTTTTTTTTTTTTTTTTTTTTTTTTTTTTTTTTTTTTTTTTTTTTTTTTTTTTTTTTTTTTTTTTTTTTTTTTTTTTTTTTTTTTTTTTTTTTTTTTTTTTTTTTTTTTTTTTTTTTTTTTTTTTTTTTTTTTTTTTTTTTTTTTTTTTTTTTTTTTTTTTTTTTTTTTTTTTTTTTTTTTTTTTTTTTTTTTTTTTTTTTTTTTTTTTTTTTTTTTTTTTTTTTTTTTTTTTTTTTTTTTTTTTTTTTTTTTTTTTTTTTTTTTTTTTTTTTTTTTTTTTTTTTTTTTTTTTTTTTTTTTTTTTTTTTTTTTTTTTTTTTTTTTTTTTTTTTTTTTTTTTTTTTTTTTTTTTTTTTTTTTTTTTTTTTTTTTTTTTTTTTTTTTTTTTTTTTTTTTTTTTTTTTTTTTTTTTTTTTTTTTTTTTTTTTTTTTTTTTTTTTTTTTTTTTTTTTTTTTTTTTTTTTTTTTTTTTTTTTTTTTTTTTTTTTTTTTTTTTTTTTTTTTTTTTTTTTTTTTTTTTTTTTTTTTTTTTTTTTTTTTTTTTTTTTTTTTTTTTTTTTTTTTTTTTTTTTTTTTTTTTTTTTTTTTTTTTTTTTTTTTTTTTTTTTTTTTTTTTTTTTTTTTTTTTTTTTTTTTTTTTTTTTTTTTTTTTTTTTTTTTTTTTTTTTTTTTTTTTTTTTTTTTTTTTTTTTTTTTTTTTTTTTTTTTTTTTTTTTTTTTTTTTTTTTTTTTTTTTTTTTTTTTTTTTTTTTTTTTTTTTTTTTTTTTTTTTTTTTTTTTTTTTTTTTTTTTTTTTTTTTTTTTTTTTTTTTTTTTTTTTTTTTTTTTTTTTTTTTTTTTTTTTTTTTTTTTTTTTTTTTTTTTTTTTTTTTTTTTTTTTTTTTTTTTTTTTTTTTTTTTTTTTTTTTTTTTTTTTTTTGTTAAAATATCATTTTAAATTATTTTAAAAAATAATAATTTAATTTGTTTTAATTCTTTTTTTTTTTTATTTTTTTTTATGTTAATTAATTTTTTTTTTATCTGCATTTATATATGTATATGTATTAGTTATTATTGTTTATCTGATAATAAAGTATGTATGCCCTTTTCATGGGATGATTTGATTGGATGTGTAATGTAGTGTTTTACTAAGTTCTTAGGGTTAAAAAATAGTAAGGAATTGCTGCAAAGAAGTTTCTCGTTGTCTGGTTCGTATCGTTGTAGTTGAGTATATATAGCATATATCGAAATGGAAATGGAAATGGATGCCCGACATCCGTTAAATGTATAATGACAATACTGGTGTAAATGTATAATGACATAGATGTATGGTTACTACACTATAGACTATGAAAATATAATTTGATACCCAAGTATATGCGGCGGACACAAAGCATTATGATCGCATGTTAACTACAGTTGACCTTAACTAATAGGTCAACAAACAACCTGTTTATTTTAATCATCAACCAATTGATATAAAACATGAATCATACAAAACAAATAGCATAAATTTTGAGTAAGGATAAACGTCTTGTGAAGAGTTCAAGATTTACTCTCTTACGACAAGAAAGGAAAATTAGAAACGTTGTGCATCGGCCTGACTTCAACACTTTTCATTTCAAACGCACTACAACATGAAAACAATGAACTATTATTCATATCGTGCATCGCACGGGATTTCCCTTTAGTGAATGATGATAAAAAAATTTAAATCTAAAAGATTAAACGATATATAAAAAGGTTAGATTTTATAAAATTTAACTAATTAATTGTTTGATTGGATGATACATAAACGATTGGAAAAACAACCATTTTTTTTATAGACTAACACGGTACCTGCGCAATACGACGACGGTGACAGTGTTATAGCGTTAACGGATGATAATGGTGTAGGTAATTGATGTAGATGTGTTTGATTTAAAGAGGGTAGTAGAGATATTTTATAATATAAAAGGGTGATAGTGAAATTTAATATTAAGAGTTGGTGGTGATTTAAGGATAATTTGATTAACTCGTATATCATATATTTTTTTTAACTTTTAACATGAGTTATAATTTTTAAATAAAAATAATATATTTTTTGTTTTTCAAAACTCCACCACAAAAGTTTTAAAATTTTTAGTTTGACACTATAAGTAATCTTTTATATCAAGACGAAAAAAAAAAAAAAAAAAAAAAAAAAAAAAAAAAAAAAAAAAAAAAAAAAAAAAAAAAAAAAAAAAAAAAAAAAAAAAAAAAAAAAAAAAAAAAAAAAAAAAAAAAAAAAAAAAAAAAAAAAAAAAAAAAAAAAAAAAAAAAAAAAAAAAAAAAAAAAAAAAAAAAAAAAAAAAAAAAAAAAAAAAAAAAAAAAAAAAAAAAAAAAAAAAAAAAAAAAAAAAAAAAAAAAAAAAAAAAAAAAAAAAAAAAAAAAAAAAAAAAAAAAAAAAAAAAAAAAAAAAAAAAAAAAAAAAAAAAAAAAAAAAAAAAAAAAAAAAAAAAAAAAAAAAAAAAAAAAAAAAAAAAAAAAAAAAAAAAAAAAAAAAAAAAAAAAAAAAAAAAAAAAAAAAAAAAAAAAAAAAAAAAAAAAAAAAAAAAAAAAAAAAAAAAAAAAAAAAAAAAAAAAAAAAAAAAAAAAAAAAAAAAAAAAAAAAAAAAAAAAAAAAAAAAAAAAAAAAAAAAAAAAAAAAAAAAAAAAAAAAAAAAAAAAAAAAAAAAAAAAAAAAAAAAAAAAAAAAAAAAAAAAAAAAAAAAAAAAAAAAAAAAAAAAAAAAAAAAAAAAAAAAAAAAAAAAAAAAAAAAAAAAAAAAAAAAAAAAAAAAAAAAAAAAAAAAAAAAAAAAAAAAAAAAAAAAAAAAAAAAAAAAAAAAAAAAAAAAAAAAAAAAAAAAAAAAAAAAAAAAAAAAAAAAAAAAAAAAAAAAAAAAAAAAAAAAAAAAAAAAAAAAAAAAAAAAAAAAAAAAAAAAAAAAAAAAAAAAAAAAAAAAAAAAAAAAAAAAAAAAAAAAAAAAAAAAAAAAAAAAAAAAAAAAAAAAAAAAAAAAAAAAAAAAAAAAAAAAAAAAAAAAAAAAAAAAAAAAAAAAAAAAAAAAAAAAAAAAAAAAAAAAAAAAAAAAAAAAAAAAAAAAAAAAAAAAAAAAAAAAAAAAAAAAAAAAAAAAAAAAAAAAAAAAAAAAAAAAAAAAAAAAAAAAAAAAAAAAAAAAAAAAAAAAAAAAAAAAAAAAAAAAAAAAAAAAAAAAAAAAAAAAAAAAAAAAAAAAAAAAAAAAAAAAAAAAAAAAAAAAAAAAAAAAAAAAAAAAAAAAAAAAAAAAAAAAAAAAAAAAAAAAAAAAAAAAAAAAAAAAAAAAAAAAAAAAAAAAAAAAAAAAAAAAAAAAAAAAAAAAAAAAAAAAAAAAAAAAAAAAAAAAAAAAAAAAAAAAAAAAAAAAAAAAAAAAAAAAAAAAAAAAAAAAAAAAAAAAAAAAAAAAAAAAAAAAAAAAAAAAAAAAAAAAAAAAAAAAAAAAAAAAAAAAAAAAAAAAAAAAAAAAAAAAAAAAAAAAAAAAAAAAAAAAAAAAAAAAAAAAAAAAAAAAAAAAAAAAAAAAAAAAAAAAAAAAAAAAAAAAAAAAAAAAAAAAAAAAAAAAAAAAAAAAAAAAAAAAAAAAAAAAAAAAAAAAAAAAAAAAAAAAAAAAAAAAAAAAAAAAAAAAAAAAAAAAAAAAAAAAAAAAAAAAAAAAAAAAAAAAAAAAAAAAAAAAAAAAAAAAAAAAAAAAAAAAAAAAAAAAAAAAAAAAAAAAAAAAAAAAAAAAAAAAAAAAAAAAAAAAAAAAAAAAAAAAAAAAAAAAAAAAAAAAAAAAAAAAAAAAAAAAAAAAAAAAAAAAAAAAAAAAAAAAAAAAAAAAAAAAAAAAAAAAAAAAAAAAAAAAAAAAAAAAAAAAAAAAAAAAAAAAAAAAAAAAAAAAAAAAAAAAAAAAAAAAAAAAAAAAAAAAAAAAAAAAAAAAAAAAAAAAAAAAAAAAAAAAAAAAAAAAAAAAAAAAAAAAAAAAAAAAAAAAAAAAAAAAAAAAAAAAAAAAAAAAAAAAAAAAAAAAAAAAAAAAAAAAAAAAAAAAAAAAAAAAAAAAAAAAAAAAAAAAAAAAAAAAAAAAAAAAAAAAAAAAAAAAAAAAAAAAAAAAAAAAAAAAAAAAAAAAAAAAAAAAAAAAAAAAAAAAAAAAAAAAAAAAAAAAAAAAAAAAAAAAAAAAAAAAAAAAAAAAAAAAAAAAAAAAAAAAAAAAAAAAAAAAAAAAAAAAAAAAAAAAAAAAAAAAAAAAAAAAAAAAAAAAAAAAAAAAAAAAAAAAAAAAAAAAAAAAAAAAAAAAAAAAAAAAAAAAAAAAAAAAAAAAAAAAAAAAAAAAAAAAAAAAAAAAAAAAAAAAAAAAAAAAAAAAAAAAAAAAAAAAAAAAAAAAAAAAAAAAAAAAAAAAAAAAAAAAAAAAAAAAAAAAAAAAAAAAAAAAAAAAAAAAAAAAAAAAAAAAAAAAAAAAAAAAAAAAAAAAAAAAAAAAAAAAAAAAAAAAAAAAAAAAAAAAAAAAAAAAAAAAAAAAAAAAAAAAAAAAAAAAAAAAAAAAAAAAAAAAAAAAAAAAAAAAAAAAAAAAAAAAAAAAAAAAAAAAAAAAAAAAAAAAAAAAAAAAAAAAAAAAAAAAAAAAAAAAAAAAAAAAAAAAAAAAAAAAAAAAAAAAAAAAAAAAAAAAAAAAAAAAAAAAAAAAAAAAAAAAAAAAAAAAAAAAAAAAAAAAAAAAAAAAAAAAAAAAAAAAAAAAAAAAAAAAAAAAAAAAAAAAAAAAAAAATAAGAAAAAAGCTAATTTTCTTATTCTTGAGTTTTTTTAAACAAGAAAGAAAAGAATTGATAGGAAAACTTAAGGACTTTTTGTTCCAAGATTTTACAGCCAAATATGGCCGGATTTGGACAGAAAAGTGTACATTGAAATATAAAAGCACCAATCTACCCCTCGAATGATCGAATTTGCTGCTGCAACCGATCCCCTCGAATATGTTGCTGCAACCGATCTATGCAAACAGGAAACAAATCAGAAGACTATGGAAGAGGATGGTGGTTGTTAATGGCAGCAACTGTCATTGGGTTGCCATTCTTCTAGGTATTCGTGATTACAGGGTGACTCAAGAATAAAAGCAGAAGGAGATGGGTTTTTTTTTTTTTTTTTTTTTTTTTTTTTTTTTTTTTTTTTTTTTTTTTTTTTTTCTTATTTTTACCACTTAACTTATTTTTTTTTTTTTTTTTTTTTTTTTTTTTTTTTTTTTTTTTTTTTTTTTTTTTTTTTTTTTTTTTTTTTTTTTTTTTTTTTTTTTTTTTTTTTTTTTTTTTTTTTTTTTTTTTTTTTTTTTTTTTTTTTTTTTTTTTTTTTTTTTTTTTTTTTTTTTTTTTTTTTTTTTTTTTTTTTTTTTTTTTTTTTTTTTTTTTTTTTTTTTTTTTTTTTTTTTTTTTTTTTTTTTTTTTTTTTTTTTTTTTTTTTTTTTTTTTTTTTTTTTTTTTTTTTTTTTTTTTTTTTTTTTTTTTTTTTTTTTTTTTTTTTTTTTTTTTTTTTTTTTTTTTTTTTTTTTTTTTTTTTTTTTTTTTTTTTTTTTTTTTTTTTTTTTTTTTTTTTTTTTTTTTTTTTTTTTTTTTTTTTTTTTTTTTTTTTTTTTTTTTTTTTTTTTTTTTTTTTTTTTTTTTTTTTTTTTTTTTTTTTTTTTTTTTTTTTTTTTTTTTTTTTTTTTTTTTTTTTTTTTTTTTTTTTTTTTTTTTTTTTTTTTTTTTTTTTTTTTTTTTTTTTTTTTTTTTTTTTTTTTTTTTTTTTTTTTTTTTTTTTTTTTTTTTTTTTTTTTTTTTTTTTTTTTTTTTTTTTTTTTTTTTTTTTTTTTTTTTTTTTTTTTTTTTTTTTTTTTTTTTTTTTTTTTTTTTTTTTTTTTTTTTTTTTTTTTTTTTTTTTTTTTTTTTTTTTTTTTTTTTTTTTTTTTTTTTTTTTTTTTTTTTTTTTTTTTTTTTTTTTTTTTTTTTTTTTTTTTTTTTTTTTTTTTTTTTTTTTTTTTTTTTTTTTTTTTTTTTTTTTTTTTTTTTTTTTTTTTTTTTTTTTTTTTTTTTTTTTTTTTTTTTTTTTTTTTTTTTTTTTTTTTTTTTTTTTTTTTTTTTTTTTTTTTTTTTTTTTTTTTTTTTTTTTTTTTTTTTTTTTTTTTTTTTTTTTTTTTTTTTTTTTTTTTTTTTTTTTTTTTTTTTTTTTTTTTTTTTTTTTTTTTTTTTTTTTTTTTTTTTTTTTTTTTTTTTTTTTTTTTTTTTTTTTTTTTTTTTTTTTTTTTTTTTTTTTTTTTTTTTTTTTTTTTTTTTTTTTTTTTTTTTTTTTTTTTTTTTTTTTTTTTTTTTTTTTTTTTTTTTTTTTTTTTTTTTTTTTTTTTTTTTTTTTTTTTTTTTTTTTTTTTTTTTTTTTTTTTTTTTTTTTTTTTTTTTTTTTTTTTTTTTTTTTTTTTTTTTTTTTTTTTTTTTTTTTTTTTTTTTTTTTTTTTTTTTTTTTTTTTTTTTTTTTTTTTTTTTTTTTTTTTTTTTTTTTTTTTTTTTTTTTTTTTTTTTTTTTTTTTTTTTTTTTTTTTTTTTTTTTTTTTTTTTTTTTTTTTTTTTTTTTTTTTTTTTTTTTTTTTTTTTTTTTTTTTTTTTTTTTTTTTTTTTTTTTTTTTTTTTTTTTTTTTTTTTTTTTTTTTTTTTTTTTTTTTTTTTTTTTTTTTTTTTTTTTTTTTTTTTTTTTTTTTTTTTTTTTTTTTTTTTTTTTTTTTTTTTTTTTTTTTTTTTTTTTTTTTTTTTTTTTTTTTGTTTTTTTTTTTTTTTTTTTTTTTTTTTTTTTTTTTTTTTTTTTTTTTTTTTTTTTTTTTTTTTTTTTTTTTTTTTTTTTTTTTTTTTTTTTTTGTAAGTTTTATTTGATTTGTTTTTTTTTTTTTCTTTTTTTCTTGCAGCGATTTATGTCTTATTGTTGTGTATGGGAAGCTATTCGATTCAGGTTTGAAGCCATGCAATTGAAACTTTGGACACTTAATGGATTATAAGGTATGATTACATTTTGATGTGTTTTTATATAACGATTCATTGTTTTTGATTCTCACTATCAGTATTACCTTTTCGAATGTATGCATTTATGTAATAAAGTTTATGGTTAGGTTGTGTTTTGCCCCCCCCCCCCCCCCCCCCCCCCCCCCCCCCCCCCCCCCCCCCCCCCCCCCCCCCCCCCCCCCCCCCCCCCCCCCCCCCCCCCCCCCCCCCCCCCCCCCCCCCCCCCCCCCCCCCCCCCCCCCCCCCCCCCCCCCCCCCCCCCCCCCCCCCCCCCCCCCCCCCCCCCCCCCCCCCCCCCCCCCCCCCCCCCCCCCCCCCCCCCCCCCCCCCCCCCCCCCCCCCCCCCCCCCCCCCCCCCCCCCCCCCCCCCCCCCCCCCCCCCCCCCCCCCCCCCCCCCCCCCCCCCCCCCCCCCCCCCCCCCCCCCCCCCCCCCCCCCCCCCCCCCCCCCCCCCCCCCCCCCCCCCCCCCCCCCCCCCCCCCCCCCCCCCCCCCCCCCCCCCCCCCCCCCCCCCCCCCCCCCCCCCCCCCCCCCCCCCCCCCCCCCCCCCCCCCCCCCCCCCCCCCCCCCCCCCCCCCCCCACAGACTGCAGCCAGCACCTGCAGGTTATGCAGGGACCACGAACAAAACCCCCCAAAATCTCAACATTTACGCCATGAAATCGACTTGCACAACTCCAAGACTCATTTTCAACATAGTTAAACATAATTGAACATAACTAACTCAAAAGTCCCATTCCAAAACATGGCTTTTGACCCAAATCATTTTCCGGCAATGTAGCTTGCACTTGAGCTTCTATGATACGGTCCCGAATACTTTGCCCCACCGTAAGGCTCATGGCTCTTGATCTTCTCGGCTTGACCCTTTCCTTTCTACTTAAAGCATCGGCTACGACGTTGGCTTTGCCCGGATGATAGCGAATGTCACAATCATAATCGCTAAAAAGTTCAATCCATCTTCTTTGCCTCATATTCAACTCACTTTGATTAAAAATGTGTTGAAGACTTTTATGATCGGTGTAGATCACACATTTGGTGCCATAAAGGTAATGTCTCCAACACTTCAAAGCGAAAACAACCGCTCCCAATTCCAAATCGTGAGTAGGGTAATTCTTCTCATGCACCTTAAGTTGCCGGGAGGCATAAGCGATGACCTTGCCCCGTTGCATAAGTACACACCCCAAACCTTGACCCGAAGCGTCACAATAGACCACAAAATCTTCAATCCCATCCGGAAGGCTCAAGATAGGAGCTTCACATAACATGTCCTTGAGAGTTTGAAAGGCAAGTTCTTGTCTCTCGCCCCACTCGAATCTCCTTTCCTTTTGAGTCAAGAGAGTGAGTGGTTGTGCTATCTTGGAGAAACCTTCTATGAATCTTCGGTAATAACCCGCCAACCCAAGAAATTGGCGAATCTCGGATGGTGTCTCGGGTCGCCTCCAATTCTTAACCGCTTCAATCTTGCTAGGATCCACATGAATCCCATCTTTGCTAATCACGTGACCAAGGAAATGAACTTCTTCCAACCAAAATTCGCACTTTGAAAATTTAGCATACAACTTCTCCTTTCTAAGCAACCCTAGCATCTCACGCAAATGCTCGGCATGATCTTCCTTTGTTTTTGAGTAGACAAGTATGTCATCAATAAAGACAATGACCGACTTGTCCAAATAGGGTCGACACACCCGGTTCATCAAATCCATGAACACCGCCGGTGCATTAGTCAACCCAAACGGCATAACGGTGAACTCGTAGTGACCATACCTTGTACGAAACGCCGTCTTTGGTATGTCATCTTCATGAACTCTAAGTTGGTGATAGCCCGAACGGAGGTCAATTTTTGAGAAATACTTGGCACCTTGCAAACGATCAAAAGCTCATCGATTCTAGGAAGTGGATACCGGTTCTTCACTGTGAGCTTGTTCAATTCTCGGTAATCAATACACATCCTAAAGGACCCATCTTTCTTCTTCACAAACAATATTGGAGCTCCCCAAGGCGATTGACTAGGACGAATGAACCCTTTTTCTTGAAGTTCTTTAAGTTGGGATTCTAGCTCTTGCATTTCCGTCAAGGCAAGTCTATATGGAGCTTTGGCCACGGGTGCGGCCCCGGGAATCAAATTGATGCGAAAATCAAGTTCACGAGACGGGGGTAGACCTGGTAGGTCATCCGGAAAAACATCGGGAAAATCACGAACAATAGGAACGGCTTTCAATTCTACCTTTGTGACGGTAGCACTAAAAGCCTTGGAACTAGAGGAATCGGAAGTTTCACCTTGGACTCTAAGAATATCACCGTTTGACAACGGTATTTTGACCACCCTTTCACCACAATCAATGACCGCATTTACCGCCATCATCCAATCCATACCCACAATGATGTCGAAGCTTCCAATATCGAAGGGCATGAGATTAATATAAAATTCGACGTCGTTTAAAGTCAAGATACAATCCCGAAGCACCCCCCCCCCCCCCCCCCCCCCCCCCCCCCCCCCCCCCCCCCCCCCCCCCCCCCCCCCCCCCCCCCCCCCCCCCCCCCCCCCCCCCCCCCCCCCCCCCCCCCCCCCCCCCCCCCCCCCCCCCCCCCCCCCCCCCCCCCCCCCCCCCCCCCCCCCCCCCCCCCCCCCCCCCCCCCCCCCCCCCCCCCCCCCCCCCCCCCCCCCCCCCCCCCCCCCCCCCCCCCCCCCCCCCCCCCCCCCCCCCCCCCCCCCCCCCCCCCCCCCCCCCCCCCCCCCCCCCCCCCCCCCCCCCCCCCCCCCCCCCCCCCCCCCCCCCCCCCCCCCCCCCCCCCCCCCCCCCCCCCCCCCCCCCCCCCCCCCCCCCCCCCCCCCCCCCCCCCCCCCCCCCCCCCCCCCCCCCCCCCCCCCCCCCCCCCCCCCCCCCCCCCCCCCCCCCCCCCCCCCCCCCCCCCCCCCCCCCCCCCCCCCCCCCCCCCCCCCCCCCCCCCCCCCCCCCCCCCCCCCCCCCCCCCCCCCCCCCCCCCCCCCCCCCCCCCCCCCCCCCCCCCCCCCCCCCCCCCCCCCCCCCCCCCCCCCCCCCCCCCCCCCCCCCCCCCCCCCCCCCCCCCCCCCCCCCCCCCCCCCCCCCCCCCCCCCCCCCCCCCCCCCCCCCCCCCCCCCCCCCCCCCCCCCCCCCCCCCCCCCCCCCCCCCCCCCCCCCCCCCCCCCCCCCCCCCCCCCCCCCCCCCCCCCCCCCCCCCCCCCCCCCCCCCCCCCCCCCCCCCCCCCCCCCCCCCCCCCCCCCCCCCCCCCCCCCCCCCCCCCCCCCCCCCCCCCCCCCCCCCCCCCCCCCCCCCCCCCCCCCCCCCCCCCCCCCCCCCCCCCCCCCCCCCCCCCCCCCCCCCCCCCCCCCCCCCCCCCCCCCCCCCCCCCCCCCCCCCCCCCCCCCCCCCCCCCCCCCCCCCCCCCCCCCCCCCCCCCCCCCCCCCCCCCCCCCCCCCCCCCCCCCCCCCCCCCCCCCCCCCCCCCCCCCCCCCCCCCCCCCCCCCCCCCCCCCCCCCCCCCCCCCCCCCCCCCCCCCCCCCCCCCCCCCCCCCCCCCCCCCCCCCCCCCCCCCCCCCCCCCCCCCCCCCCCCCCCCCCCCCCCCCCCCCCCCCCCCCCCCCCCCCCCCCCCCCCCCCCCCCCCCCCCCCCCCCCCCCCCCCCCCCCCCCCCCCCCCAAAATCTCAACATTTACGCCATGAAATCGACTTGCACAACTCCAAGACTCATTTTCAAACATAGTTAAACATTTGAACATAACCCACTCAATAGTTCCATTCCAAAACATGGCTTTTGACCCAAATCGATTTTTGACCTAATTTAGATAACTAGAAACCCTAATTTTGGATTTTGAAGCTATAAGGACCAAGAGTGCTTAGATTTAGATGTAATACACACGCATATATATATATATATATATATATATATATGTATAGATATAGACGTTGATGATGATATATATATATATATATATATATATATATATATATATATATATATATATATATATATATATATATATATATATATATATATATATATATATATATATATATATATATATATATATATATATATATATATATATATATATATATATATATATATATATATATATATATATATATATATATATATATATATATATATATATATATATATATATATATATATATATATATATATATATATATATATATATATATATATATATATATATATATATATATATATATATATATATATATATATATATATATATATATATATATATATATATATATATATATATATATATATATATATATATATATATATATATATATATATATATATATATATATATATATATATATATATATATATATATATATATATATATATATATATATATATATATATATATATATATATATATATATATATATATATATATATATATATATATATATATATATATATATATATATATATATATATATATATATATATATATATATATATATATATATATATATATATATATATATATATATATATATATATATATATATATATATATATATATATATATATATATATATATATATATATATATATATATATATATATATATATATATATATATATATATATATATATATATATATATATATATATATATATATATATATATATATATATATATATATATATATATATATATATATATATATATATATATATATATATATATATATATATATATATATATATATATATATATATATATATATATATATATATATATATATATATATATATATATATATATATATATATATATATATATATATATATATATATATATATATATATATATATATATATATATATATATATATATATATATATATATATATATATATATATATATATATATATATATATATATATATATATATATATATATATATATATATATATATATATATATATATATATATATATATATATATATATATATATATATATATATATATATATATATATATATATATATATATATATATATATATATATATATATATATATATATATATATATATATATATATATATATATATATATATATATATATATATATATATATATATATATATATATATTATTTAAACTTTTTCTTAAATAATTAGGTATTAAGAATGGAGTGTAAGAGAGAAATAAAAAATAATAATTATAACTTATTTTTGCTTGTTTTATATTGGATCAGAATATTATAGTAAAAAAAAAATAAATATAAAAAGAGGTTGTCCCTTGTTGATGATGGAGGAAGTTATGTGTTTTTTCTACACGATCCGACCCACCCAAAAAATTAAGCCAAAAGACATCAATTTGCCCTTCTATTTTTAAATTGGATTTTATTACCCAATAAGAATGTTCATGTATAAAAATTGAGGGGTAAATTGGTAAAATGAGTTAAGGATCTGCATCAAACCATGGGACGAAATTTGTAATTGACTCAAACCCTGATTTAAAATACTCGTTTTATTCTTTTCGACCCGAACCCTTTATTTCAAAAACCAATTTCAACACCAAAAATCTGCTCCCAAATCAACCTTAATGCATTGTGGGATATTATGATTTACTGGTTCGATAGTTGTCACTTGCTTTCTGGTAATATATATACATCTATTCTTATATTTTTTATCTGCATTTATATATGTATATGTATAAGTTATTGTTTACCTGATAATAATGTATGTATGCATGCCCTTTTCATGGGATGATTTGATTGGATGTGTAATGTAGTGTTTTACTAAGTTTTTAGGGTTAAGAAATAGTAAGTAATTGCTGCAAAGAAGTTTGTGGTTATCTGGTTCGTATCGTTGTAGTTGAGTATATATAGCAAGTATCGGAAAATTAATGGATGCCCGACATCCTTTAAATTAACTTTTTCTTACATTTTGCTTTCAAAGTGGGCATGGTTGTTTCAAATAGGTAAGTCACACATTAGAATGGCCGAATGGGACCAGGTGAACAAGTTTTGAGCGATAATTACCATTTTCATACATATTGGAACGACATACTATTTTATACCGTTGACAATCTTGGACATATTCACTAGTTTTTATTGTGACGTAGCCTGTAGACGGAGTAGTAAACTTCATTTATGTGCGCTGGTATCTTCCATAGACAAGTGTTGCAGGCCAATTGTTATTACATTTTTACTATTAGAAGACTACTAAGTTCCTTTGGACTTTTCCAATTGGAAGGAAAATCATAGGTCTGCTCAGTTTTGACAGCTTTTAGCACAGTCAGGCATACACATTTTGAGAAGTTCATTATATGTTTTCAATGTGACAAAGATACTGAATTCAATAATGATTCGTTTCAAAGTAAATTCATATAGTCAATCAATGTGCTAAACACTCGACATGCACAAAACAGTCAATAATGGGACTAACACTAGACAATCGGATATTAATACCTAAATCTGTTTTCATTCATGTTTGCGATGATGGTTGATGTAATTCATCTGTGCATGTAAGTTAAGTCAATAATAAAACTCAACCAGCCAACAATCTCAAACATACATAAAGAGTCAAACGTTTAACAAAAGTCAACAATTAAGTAGTAATATGTTTAAGGGAATTACGTGTGCATATAAAAGTAAATGATTAAAATCTTTCCTAGGATGTTAGTATTATAAAGACTTCGAGTTTGGGTTAGAGATACGATACATTATTTCAGTCTTAATTAGATATCCGATAGGATTAAATGATGAGATTCATGATTCTTGGCCTGGACATGCTATTTGGTATAGGTGTTCAATATGATATTTAACATTGGATATGATCCATTTTATTTCTTTATTACTGGGTAGTTGGAGTGGCAATTTGGAAGTGTATTGAATGCACACTTGGTGCAAGATAGGCTCTCAGCTTTAGGTATTCGGAGCATGTCTCTTCGATGACGATCCTATCATGATGAAGGGCCTTCTATGTTTCCTATAAAGTTTGTTGGAATGGTTGAATGGGTTGATTATATATATATATATATATATATATATATATATATATATATATATATATATATATATATATATATATATATATATATATATATATATATATATATATATATATATATATATATATATATATATATATATATATATATATATATATATATATATATATATATATATATATATATATATATATATATATATATATATATATATATATATATATATATATATATATATATATATATATATATATATATATATATATATATATATATATATATATATATATATATATATATATATATATATATATATATATATATATATATATATATATATATATATATATATATATATATATATATATATATATATATATATATATATATATATATATATATATATATATATATATATATATATATATATATATATATATATATATATATATATATATATATATATATATATATATATATATATATATATATATATATATATATATATATATATATATATATATATATATATATATATATATATATATATATATATATATATATATATATATATATATATATATATATATATATATATATATATATATATATATATATATATATATATATATATATATATATATATATATATATATATATATATATATATATATATATATATATATATATATATATATATATATATATATATATATATATATATATATATATATATATATATATATATATATATATATATATATATATATATATATATATATATATATATATATATATATATATATATATATATATATATATATATATATATATATATATATATATATATATATATATATATATATATATATATATATATATATATATATATATATATATATATATATATATATATATATATATATATATATATATATATATATATATATATATATATATATATATATATATATATATATATATATATATATATATATATATATATATATATATATATATATATATATATATATATATATATATATATATATATATATATATATATATATATATATATATATATATATATATATATATATATATATATATATATATATATATATATATATATATATATATATATATATATATATATATATATATATATATATATATATATATATATATATATATATATATATATATATATATATATATATATATATATATATATATATATATATATATATATATATATATATATATATATATATATATATATATATATATATATATATATATATATATATATATATATATATATATATATATATATATATATATATATATATATATATATATATATATATATATATATATATATATATATATATATATATATATATATATATATATATATATATATATATATATATATATATATATATATATATATATATATATATATATATATATATATATATATATATATATATATATATATATATATATATATATATATATATATATATATATATATATATATATATATATATATATATATATATATATATATATATATATATATATATATATATATATATATATATATATATATATATATATATATATATATATATATATATATATATATATATATATATATATATATATATATATATATATATATATATATATATATATATATATATATATATATATATATATATATATATATATATATATATATATATATATATATATATATATATATATATATATATATATATATATATATATATATATATATATATATATATATATATATATATATATATATATATATATATATATATATATATATATATATATATATATATATATATATATATATATATATATATATATATATATATATATATATATATATATATATATATATATATATATATATATATATATATATATATATATATATATATATATATATATATATATATATATATATATATATATATATATATATATATATATATATATATATATATATATATATATATATATATATATATATATATATATATATATATATATATATATATATATATATATATATATATATATATATATATATATATATAGATTGATAATTTTTTTTTTTTTTTTTTTTTTTTTTTTTTTTACGATTGTATATTTTTATAGTTTCTTATTTTTATCACTTAACTTACTTTTAAAGTTTTTTTTTTTTTTTTTTTTTTTTTTTTTTTTTTTTTTTTTTTTTTTTTTTTTTTTTTTTTTTTTTTTTTTTTTTTTTTTTTTTTTTTTTTTTTTTTTTTTTTTTTTTTTTTTTTTTTTTTTTTTTTTTTTTTTTTTTTTTTTTTTTTTTTTTTTTTTTTTTTTTTTTTTTTTTTTTTTTTTTTTTTTTTTTTTTTTTTTTTTTTTTTTTTTTTTTTTTTTTTTTTTTTTTTTTTTTTTTTTTTTTTTTTTTTTTTTTTTTTTTTTTTTTTTTTTTTTTTTTTTTTTTTTTTTTTTTTTTTTTTTTTTTTTTTTTTTTTTTTTTTTTTTTTTTTTTTTTTTTTTTTTTTTTTTTTTTTTTTTTTTTTTTTTTTTTTTTTTTTTTTTTTTTTTTTTTTTTTTTTTTTTTTTTTTTTTTTTTTTTTTTTTTTTTTTTTTTTTTTTTTTTTTTTTTTTTTTTTTTTTTTTTTTTTTTTTTTTTTTTTTTTTTTTTTTTTTTTTTTTTTTTTTTTTTTTTTTTTTTTTTTTTTTTTTTTTTTTTTTTTTTTTTTTTTTTTTTTTTTTTTTTTTTTTTTTTTTTTTTTTTTTTTTTTTTTTTTTTTTTTTTTTTTTTTTTTTTTTTTTTTTTTTTTTTTTTTTTTTTTTTTTTTTTTTTTTTTTTTTTTTTTTTTTTTTTTTTTTTTTTTTTTTTTTTTTTTTTTTTTTTTTTTTTTTTTTTTTTTTTTTTTTTTTTTTTTTTTTTTTTTTTTTTTTTTTTTTTTTTTTTTTTTTTTTTTTTTTTTTTTTTTTTTTTTTTTTTTTTTTTTTTTTTTTTTTTTTTTTTTTTTTTTTTTTTTTTTTTTTTTTTTTTTTTTTTTTTTTTTTTTTTTTTTTTTTTTTTTTTTTTTTTTTTTTTTTTTTTTTTTTTTTTTTTTTTTTTTTTTTTTTTTTTTTTTTTTTTTTTTTTTTTTTTTTTTTTTTTTTTTTTTTTTTTTTTTTTTTTTTTTTTTTTTTTTTTTTTTTTTTTTTTTTTTTTTTTTTTTTTTTTTTTTTTTTTTTTTTTTTTTTTTTTTTTTTTTTTTTTTTTTTTTTTATATATTTTTCATTTTTTTTGAACTTTAGAATTTAACCCGGGACTTGAACGCATATTAGAACTGAGTACGATAACTTAAGAGACAAGTAACGACTCGTCGGAGTTCTATGATCTCAAAAGGTCCTATGTATCTTGGCGCAAGCTTGCCTCTCTTGATGAAACGAACAACACCCTTCCACGGGGAGACCTTCAAAAGTACGTGATCACCAACATTGAACTCCAAGGGTCTACGCCTCACATCGGCGTATTTCTTTTGTCTTTCACGGGCCACTTGTAATCTCTCCTTAATTTTTGAAATTACTTTTGTTGTTTCGATAATTACTTCCGGCCCAATAAGTTGGCTCTCGCCTATTTCCGCCCAAGCGAGTGGAGAACGACACTTTCTACCATAAAGCGCCTCAAACGGGGCCATTTGGATAGTCGCATGGTAACTATTGTTATATGAGAACTCCACTAGCGGTAGGTGATCTTCCCAACTTCCACCAAATTCAATAGCACAAGCCCTCAACATATCTTCAAGCGTTTGGATGGTTCTTTCGGTTTGCCCATCCGTTTGTGGATGGAACGCCGTACTCATGTCAATTTGAGTACCCATTGCACTTTGAAAAGCTTTCCAAAAATTTGATTTGAACCGGCTATCTCTATCGGAGATAATAGAAACCGGAACTCCATGTTTTGCCACCACTTCCTTAATGTACAAACGCGCTAGGGTGTCGAACTTATCGGTCTCACGAATGGCTAAAAAGTGAGCCGACTTTGTCAATCGATCCACAATCACCCATATAGTATCACGTCCATTTCTTGTCTTCGGTAACTTCGTGACGAAGTCCATTGCAATCCTTTCCCACTTCCATGCCGGTATCACCGGTTGTACCAACAAACCGGGTGGCTTCTTATGATCGGCTTTCACTTGTAAGCAAGTAAGGCACTCGCTCACATATTTAGCCACATCACGTTTCATGCCCGGCCACCAATAGAAATCCTTTAAATCAAAGTACATCTTATCCGACCCCGGGTGGACCGAATAAGGCGACTTATGAGCTTCATTCATTAGGAAAGTTCTCAAATTGCCAAAGATTGGAATCCAAAGCTTCCCAACTAAATATAACCCGTTGTCTTCCTTCCGGTCAAAAAGTTGCTCCATACCATCTAGCCCTTCATTACCAAAATTTTCCGGCAAGGTAGCTTGCACTTGAGCTTCTATGATACGGTCCCGAATACTTTGCCCCACCGTAAGGCTCATGGCTCTTGATCTTCTCGGCTTGACCCTTTCCTTTCTACTTAAAGCATCGGCTACGACGTTGGCTTTGCCCGGATGATAGCGAATGTCACAATCATAATCGCTAAAAAGTTCAATCCATCTTCTTTGCCTCATATTCAACTCACTTTGATTAAAAATGTGTTGAAGACTTTTATGATCGGTGTAGATCACACATTTGGTGCCATAAAGGTAATGTCTCCAACACTTCAAAGCGAAAACAACCGCTCCCAATTCCAAATCGTGAGTAGGGTAATTCTTCTCATGCACCTTAAGTTGCCGGGAGGCATAAGCGATGACCTTGCCCCGTTGCATAAGTACACACCCCAAACCTTGACCCGAAGCGTCACAATAGACCACAAAATCTTCAATCCCATCCGGAAGGCTCAAGATAGGAGCTTCACATAACATGTCCTTGAGAGTTTGAAAGGCAAGTTCTTGTCTCTCGCCCCACTCAAATCTCCTTTCCTTTTGAGTCAAGAGAGTGAGTGGTTGTGCTATCTTGGAGAAACCTTCAATGAATCTTCGGTAATAACCCGCCAACCCAAGAAATTGGCGAATCTCGGATGGTGTCTCGGGTCGCCTCCAATTCTTAACCGCTTCAATCTTGCTAGGATCCACATGAATCCCATCTTTGCTAATCACGTGACCAAGGAAATGAACTTCTTCCAACCAAAATTCGCACTTTGAAAATTTAGCATACAACTTCTCTATATATATATATATATATATATATATATATATATATATATATATATATATATATATATATATATATATATATATATATATATATATATATATATATATATATATATATATATATATATATATATATATATATATATATATATATATATATATATATATATATATATATATATATATATATATATATATATATATATATATATATATATATATATATATATATATATATATATATATATATATATATATATATATATATATATATATATATATATATATATATATATATATATATATATATATATATATATATATATATATATATATATATATATATATATATATATATATATATATATATATATATATATATATATATATATATATATATATATATATATATATATATATATATATATATATATATATATATATATATATATATATATATATATATATATATATATATATATATATATATATATATATATATATATATATATATATATATATATATATATATATATATATATATATATATATATATATATATATATATATATATATATATATATATATATATATATATATATATATATATATATATATATATATATATATATATATATATATATATATATATATATATATATATATATATATATATATATATATATATATATATATATATATATATATATATATATATATATATATATATATATATATATATATATATATATATATATATATATATATATATATATATATATATATATATATATATATATATATATATATATATATATATATATATATATATATATATATATATATATATATATATATATATATATATATATATATATATATATATATATATATATATATATATATATATATATATATATATATATATATATATATATATATATATATATATATATATATATATATATATATATATATATATATATATATATATATATATATATATATATATATATATATATATATATATATATATATATATATATATATATCTAGAACGTCAATTAATTGCCAAACGATCACAACCTATCATAATGTACATGTACATATCAATATATATATATATAGAATCACGTCCTCATTTAGCATTTTTGAACTTTAGAATTGAACCCGGGACTTGAACGCATATTAGAACTGAGTACGATAACTTAAGAGACAAGTAACGACTCGTCGGGAGTTACGGTTTAAAAGTTATTAACATTTGAAAATCGATGCTCATTTAATCACAGTAATCATCCACTGCGTCGCAGTGAGCCAGGACTAAGCTCACTGCGCCGCAGTCCCACAAACGCTTCTACAACTTTACCGTATATGAAACAAGACGCTTTGACTCGACATTTTTAGACATGGATTAAGAATTACACGAAAAGAGTGTTACCACAAGAAACTAGACTCTCTTACGATTCCAACGATAGGTCATATGACTCGATTGGACCTACGGATCAAAAGTTATTGACGTTTGAAAACTGACGCGCATTTAATCACCGTAACTATCCACTGCGTCGCAGTGAGCCAGGACTAAGCTCACTGCGCCGCAGTGACCACAGACTGCAGCCAGCACCTGCAGGTTATGCAGGAACCACGAACAAAACCCCCATAATTCATATCGTTACGCTACGGCAAAGGTGCAACTATTCTAGGGGAATTGTTATGTATCATGCCCTCATACCATATTTCACCATAATTGTTCATCAATAAACCACATGTCCATTTTAATACATCAATCAATCACACAACTAAACAAGTGGTCCAAAGTATAATTCGAATCCGATATGCTTCCTAGTTATTGATCCGGGTATGTATACAGGGTGTACCAGCGGCTAACCCTCCACCCAATCAACTCCCAAAAAGCGTACCGGTTCCTTATTATACTCTAAACCAACCGCGTGCAATCCGTGATGTCATTAACTTGTTATAATACCGGGTAACCATAAAAGAGTTGATCACGCTCTTTTAGGGTTGCCACAATATTATATCATGTTGATGCCATAACTTCATCTTGCCCTACATCAGCAAATAATATCAATTCAATCCGACAATATGCACATGACCTCATTGACCTCAAGTAACCACATTGACCTCATGCACTTGACCATCATACGACAACACATTGATCACACCAACCAATTGCACTCATGTTATCACATATAATGAACCTTCCTACGAACCCAAACGTACACTTATAATGCTCATATAGTTCACGTTGCATACAAGATTCCTAATCATGCATGCTATATGAAGAGTTTTACTTAAGCCGTAGTCTAGGTCAATCCGCCTAATTCTCTACGACCATGCGTGGGCCACCATTCTGTAACACCCCGAGCTAGGCTCGAAATGTACCGAAAAGCATGACACAAGATGGAATTATCGTAGAACGAGACTATATGAAAATAAGAGGATTCCGGGAACCCAACAATTAAATTACAATGTCACAAAAGCATAAGGAGCATTCAACCATCAAAAGTTTACAAAAATAACAATTCAAAAGATGGCTCATGATCCTAAGCAAATCCCATCAACGGGCAAATGGATCGCGGATCCATGGTCAAAGTCCAACATCTAGCAAGCACGTCAAGCTCTTGGGTTCTCTTGATTTCCTGAAAAGTGTACTAAACAATGTCAACACTAGGTTGGTGAGTTCGTAGGGAAGATGAACAAGAACACATACCAATGTCAACCGATCCATAATTTACATTGACATGTTCTAATAAATTGCACACTTGTAACCAATGTGCTCATTTGCACGTAAATGTACTCATTGTACTCAATTGCACGTAAATGTACTCATTGTACTCAATTGCACGTAAATGTACTCATTGTACTCAATTGCACGTAAAGTACTCATTGCACGTAAAGTACTCATCCATGACCATCAATGTCCACACATAACCAAACATCATATGCATATACTTTGTACGATACTACTTTTGAAAGGCCTTGATGCTTATATATAGGGTCACCCGCAGCCTTCCCACCACATCTCCAACCTTTCAAAGGCATTACCGTCCTCCATATATACACAACTAGCCTAAAACAATTCAATATACACAATATAGTCACCATATAACAAATCACATAATTGCACATCAACAAAAATGTCACACAACATATACGTCCCAAATATCATCATGCACGAAGTACACTTTTCAGCCCGACTCTTAAAAGAGTAGGGAAGGCTACGAAAACTCACCTTTGCCTTGATTTACCGAATTTAAAGTGATCTAGAACGTCAATTAATTGCCAAACGATCACAACCTATCATAATGTACATGTACATATCAATATATATATATAAGAATCACGTCCTCATTTAGCATTTTTGAACTTTAGAATTTAACCCGGGACTTGAACGCATATTAGCACTGAGTACGATAACTTAAGAGACAAGTAACGACTCGTCGGGAGTTACGGTTTAAAAGTTATTAACATTTGAAAATCGATGCTCATTTAATCACAGTAATTATCCACTGCGTCGCAGTGAGCCAGGACTAAGCTCACTGCGCCGCAGTGGCTAAACTGGACCAGGACCAGAAACGATGCACTGCGCCGCAGTGAGCAAGAACCATGCTCACTGCGCCGCAGTGGGTAAACTGGACCAGGGCCAGGGCCAGTAACATGGCACTGCGCCGCAGTGAGCAAGAACATGCACTGCGTCGCAGTGAGCAAGGATCATGCCCACTGCGCCGCAGTGGCTAAACTGGACCAGGGCCAGCCAGTAACAATGCACTGAAACTGGACCAGGGCCAGGGCCAGTAACATGGCACTGCGCCGCAGTGGGCCAGAGGAGGGCTCACTGCGCCGCAGTGACCACAGACTGCAGCCAGCACCTGCAGGTTATGCAGGAACCACGAACAAAACCCCCAAAATCTCAACATTTACGCCATGAAATCGACTTGCACAACTCCAAGACTCATTTTCAAACATAGTTAAACATAATTGAACATAACTAAGCAAGTTTCATCATCAAAAATCAATCTCAAACACATTTTCTTACTAAAATTCGATCTTGACCCATTTGAACCAAAATTGACCCAAAACCTAGTTTTCGACTTATAAATCGTTTTGAAGAGTTCCTTGGCCCGTTTCTGGACATAACAAACTCATTTGAACATAACCCACTCAAAAGTCCCATTCCAAAACATGACTTTTGACCCAAATCACATTTTGACCTAATTTAGATAACTAGAAACCCTAATTTCGGATTTTGAAGCTATAAGGACCAAGAGTGCTTAGATTTAGGTGAAATACAAGTTTAATAACTAGAAATGACGAATTTGAGCTAGAAAACACTTACCAAAACTTCCACAAGGAATCAAACCCGAATTTGACCTAGATGAAGCTTTTTCTTGCACTTTGAGACTTGAAATCTTTGATATGATGTTAGAATGGTAATAAGGATGATGATTTTGTTATTAATCTAGTTGAACTAGCATAAATGACCAAGAATCTAGAGAAAGATTGAGAGTGTGAGTATAGTGAGATGGGAGAGAATATGGAAGTGTTATGAATGAATGGATGGAAATGAGGGAGGATAGGGTGGGGTTCCTTGGGTGGGTCATGGGTTGGGTACAACCCACGGATAGGATCCATATTCATTTTACTAGTTTAAATTAGATGTTATTTAAGTAAAAGTCGATTTGCACTAACTAATGGTCTCAACTTGCACATAAGTCTCTAATTGTACAATAAATTGACCCATATGAACACATTGCACTTAAATGAACCTTAAATTGCATTTGAACATATATTGATTAAATCAAAAACTTAGGAAACGTACCCATAGTCAAAAGTCAAAATGCACGGTTGTTACATCATTCCCCCGTTAAGGGAATTTCGTCCCGAAATTCGATGGAACCCTAATCACTAAACAAATGCGGATATTTTGACTTCATGAAGTCTTCCCGCTCCAAGTGAATTCGGCTCCACGTCTAGCATTCCAACGGACCTTGACTATCGTATAGCGCTTTTTCTTTAGCTTCTTGAATTCACGATCTACAATCTCTACCGGTTCTTCAACAAAGTTGAGTTTCTTGTCTACTTGTATCTCGTCCATGGGCACGTGATGAGTAGGATCCGCCAAGCACTTCCTTAAATTACAAATATGGAACACGTTGTGCACTTCACTAAGTTCTTGAGGTAGCTTTAGCCGGTAAGCCACCTTGCCCACACGTTCTATGATCTCAAAAGGTCCTATGTATCTTGGCGCAAGCTTGCCTCTCTTGATGAAACGAACAACACCCTTCCACGGGGAGACCTTCAAAAGTACGTGATCACCAACATTGAACTCCAAGGGTCTACGCCTCACATCGGCGTATTTCTTTTGTCTTTCACGGGCCACTTGTAATCTCTCCTTAATTTTTGAAATTACTTTGGTTGTTTCGATAATTACTTCCGGCCCAATGAGTTGGCTCTCGCCTATTTCCGCCCAAGCGAGTGGAGAACGACACTTTCTCCCATAAAGCGCCTCAAACGGGGCCATTTGGATAGTCGCATGGTAACTATTGTTATATGAGAACTCCACTAGCGGTAGGTGATCTTCCTAACTTCCACCAAATTCAATAGCACAAGCCCTCAACATATCTTCAAGCGTTTGGATGGTTCTTTCGGTTTGCCCATCCGTTTGTGGATGGAACGCCGTACTCATGTCAATTTGAGTACCCATTGCACTTTGAAAAGCTTTCCAAAAATTTGATTTGAACCGGCTATCTCTATCGGAGATAATAGAAACCGGAACTCCATGTTTTGCCACCACTTCCCTAATGTACAAACGCGCTAGGGTGTCGAACTTATCGGTCTCGCGAATGGCTAAAAAGTGAGCCGACTTTGTCAATCGATCCACAATCACCCATATAGTATCACGTCCATTTCTTGTCTTCGGTAACTTCGTAACGAAGTCCATTGCAATCCTTTCCCACTTCCATGCCGGTATCACCGGTTGTACCAACAAACCGGGTGGTTTCTTATGATCGGCTTTCACTTGTAAGCAAGTAAGGCACTCGCTCACATATTTAGCCACATCACGTTTCATGCCCGGCCACCAATAGAAATCTTTTAAATCAAAGTACATCTTATCCGACCCCGGGTGGACCGAATAAGGCGACTTATGAGCTTCATTCATTAGGAAAGTCCTCAAATTGCCAAAGATTGGAATCCAAAGCTTCCCAACTAAATATAACCCGTTGTCTTCCTTCCGGTCAAAAAGTTGCTCCATACCATCTAGCCCTTCATTACCAAAATTTTCCGGCAATGTAGCTTGCACTTGAGCTTCTATGATACGGTCCCGAATACTTTGCCCCACCGTAAGGCTCATGGCTCTTGATCTTCTCGGCTTGACCCTTTCCTTTCTACTTAAAGCATCGGCTACGACGTTGGCTTTGCCTGGATGATAGCGAATGTCACAATCATAATCGCTAAAAAGTTCAATCCATCTTCTTTGCCTCATATTCAACTCACTTTGATTAAAAATGTGTTGAAGACTTTTATGATCGGTGTAGATCACACATTTGGTGCCATAAAGGTAATGTCTCCAACACTTCAAAGCGAAAACAACCGCTCCCAATTCCAAATCGTGAGTAGGGTAATTCTTCTCATGCACCTTAAGTTGCCGGGAGGCATAAGCGATGACCTTGCCCCGTTGCATAAGTACACACCCCAAACCTTGACCCGAAGCGTCACAATAGACCACAAAATCTTCAATCCCATCCGGAAGGCTCAAGATAGGAGCTTCACATAACATGTTCTTGAGAGTTTGAAAGGCAAGTTCTTGTCTCTCGCCCCACTCAAATCTCCTTTCCTTTTGAGTCAAGAGAGTGAGTGGTTGTGCTATCTTGGAGAAACCTTCAATGAATCTTCGGTAATAACCCGCCAACCCAAGAAATTGGCGAATCTCGGATGGTGTTTCGGGTCGCCTCCAATTCTTAACCGCTTCAATCTTGCTAGGATCCACATGAATCCCATCCTTGCTAATCACGTGACCAAGGAAATGAACTTCTTCCAACCAAAATTCGCACTTTGAAAATTTAGCATACAACTTCTCCTTTCTAAGCAACCCTAGCATCTCACACAAGTGCTCGGCATGGTCTTCCTTTGTTTTTGAGTAGACAAGTATGTCATCAATAAAGACAATGACCGACTTGTCCAAATAGGGTCGACACACCCGGTTCATCAAATCCATGAACACCGCCGGTGCATTAGTCAACCCAAACGGCATAACGGTGAACTCGTAGTGACCATACCTTGTACGAAACGCCGTCTTTGGTATGTCATCTTCATGAACTCTAAGTTGGTGATAGCCCGAACGGAGGTCAATTTTTGAGAAATACTTGGCACCTTGCAAACGATCAAAAAGCTCATCGATTCTAGGAAGTGGATACCGGTTCTTCACTGTGAGCTTGTTCAATTCTCGGTAATCAATACACATCCTAAAGGACCCATCTTTCTTCTTCACAAACAATATCGGAGCTCCCCAAGGCGATTGACTAGGACGAATGAACCCTTTTTCTTGAAGTTCTTTAAGTTGAGATTCTAGCTCTTGCATTTCCGTCAAGGCGAGTCTATATGGAGCTTTGGCCACGGGTGCGGCCCCGGGAATCAAATTGATGCGAAAATCAAGTTCACGAGACGGGGGTAGACCCGGTAGGTCATCCGGAAAGACGTCGGGAAAGTCACGAACAATAGGAACGGCTTTCAATTCTACCTTTGTGATGGTAGCACTAAAATGCCTTTCCTTTGTTTTTGAGTAGACAAGTATGTCATCAATAAAGACAATGACCGACTTGTCCAAATAGGGTCGACACACCCGGTTCATCAAATCCATGAACACCGCCGGTGCATTAGTCAACCCAAACGGCATAACGGTGAACTCGTAGTGACCATACCTTGTACGAAACGCCGTCTTTGGTATGTCATCTTCATGAACTCTAAGTTGGTGATAGCCCGAACGGAGGTCAATTTTTGAGAAATACTTGGCACCTTGCAAACGATCAAAAAGCTCATCGATTCTAGGAAGTGGATACCGGTTCTTCACTGTGAGCTTGTTCAATTCTCGGTAATCAATACACATCCTAAAGGACCCATCTTTCTTCTTCACAAACAATATTGGAGCTCCCCAAGGCGATTGACTAGGACGAATGAACCCTTTTTCTTGAAGTTCTTTAAGTTGAGATTCTAGCTCTTGCATTTCCGTCAAGGCAAGTCTATAAGGAGCTTTGGCCACGGGTGCGGCCCCGGGAATCAAATTGATGCGAAAATCAAGTTCACGAGACGGGGGTAGACCTGGTAGGTCATCCGGAAAAACATCGGGAAAATCACGAACAATAGGAACGGCTTTCAATTCTACCTTTGTGATGGTAGCACTAAAAGCCTTGGAACTAGAGGAATCGGAAGTTTCACCTTGGACTCTAAGAATATCACCGTTTGACAACGGTATTTTGACCACTCTTTCACCCACAATCAATGACCGCATTTACCGCCATCATCCAATCCATACCCACAATGATGTCGAAGCTTCCAATATCGAAAGGCATGAGATTAATATAAAATTCGACGTCGTTTAAAGTCAAGATACAATCCCGAAGCACTTGACTAAGCCTAGTTAAGGTACCATTGACCATCTCAATATCAAGCACATAGTTTAAGGCACAAGGATGAACATCTATCAAAGGAACAAAACTATGGGACACAAAGCTATAATCGGCTCCGGAATCAAACAACACCGTGGCATAAAGACCGTTAAGAAGAAATGTACCTGCCACCACATTAGGATCATTACGGGCTTCATTTGCATTCACCGCAAAGGCTCTCCCCCTTGGTTGCACTTGATGGCCTTGTTGGCCACGGTTTTGGTTAGGTCCGGTGATTTGAAGTTGATTTGGGTGAACCGCTACTTGCACATTTTGTCCCACCCATTGAGGACAAGCATTACGGTAATGATCGGTGCTTCCACATTCATAACACCCACCCCGTTGACCCCTTTGATTGTTAGCTTGAGGAGGATGTGCTCGGAGAGGAACCGCATGAGTAGGAGCCACTCTCGGGGCCTACAATCTCTAGCAAGATGGCCAACTTGATTACAATTGAAACAAGTCCACAAGGAGTGGTGGGAACATGATGTCGGGAGCACCTATTACAAAATGGGTAAGGACCCACATAAGCCTTCTTTGCCGGTTCAACCGCCGCAAACACCTTTCCTTTGTTAGGACGTTTAGGGTCAAACCTACCCACTTTCTTCACCCCACTTGACTCGGGTGCATCCTTCCTCTTTGATGATGATGCTTGGTTCAATTCACCACTTCTAAGCAAGTCCTCGGTAACACTACCGGCTCGGTTTATGGCTTCCGTCATGGTGGTAGGCATAATGTTCGTGACCACTTGAGCGATCACAGTTGCCAAGTCGGGTGTTGGTGCTTCACCCCTACCTCGACCTCTCCCTTGACCTCTACCTCTACCTCTACCTCTACCACGACCACGACCTCTTCCACCACCACGACCTTCTCCTTGAACTTCCGGTTGTTGTTCCGGAGTTTGCTCTCTATAAGTAGTTCCGGTTCTTCTTGGCCTCACCATTACTATAAAACAAGGAAACGTCGACTCGAAAAGTTAGTCTCAAAATGCTCACATGTTAGTCACACAAGGGGTTAGTGCTCTCATGTCAACATGTCACACATAATTCATATCGTTACGCTAAGGCAAAGGTGCAACTATTCTAGGGGAATTGTTATGTATCATGCCCTCATACCATATTTCACCATAATTGTTCATCAATAAACCACATGTCCATTTTAATACATCAATCAATCACACAACTAAACAAGTGGTCCAAAGTATAATTCGAATCCGATATGCTTCCTAGTTATTGATCCGGGTATGTATACAGGGTGTACCAGCGGCTAACCCTCCACCCAATCAACTCCCAAAAAGCGTACCGGTTCCTTATTATACTCTAAACCAACCGCGTGCAATCCGTGATGTCATTAACTTGTTATAATACCGGGTAACCATAAAAGAGTTGATCACGTTCTTTTAGGGTTGCCACAATATTATATCATGTTGATGCCATAACTTCATCTTGCCCTACATCATCAAATAATATCAATTCAATCCGACAATATGCACATGACCTCATTGACCTCAAGTAACCACATTGACCTCATGCACTTGACCATCATACGACAACACATTGATCACGCCAACCAATTGCACTCATGTTATCACATATAATGAACCTTCCTACGAACCCAAACGTACACTTATAATGCTCATATAGTTCACGTTGCATACAATATTCCTAATCATGCATGCTATATGAAGAGTTTTACTTAAGCCGTAGTCTAGGTCAATCCGCCTAATTCTCTACGACCATGCGTGGGCCACCATTCTGTAACACCCCGAGCTAGGCTCGAAATGTACCGAAAAGCATGACACAAGATGGAATTATCGTAGAACGAGACTATATGAAAATAAGAGGATTCCGGGAACCCAACAATTAAATTACAATGTCACAAAAGCATAAGGAGCATTCAACCATCAAAAGTTTACAAAAATAACAATTCAAAAGATGGCTCATGATCCTAAGCAAATCCCATCAACGGGCAAATGGATCGCGGATCCATGGTCAAAGTCCAACATCTAGCAAGCACGTCAAGCTCTTGGGTTCTCTTGATTACCTGAAAAGTGTACTAAACAATGTCAACACTAGGTTGGTGAGTTCGTAGGGAAGATGAACAAGAACACATACCAATGTCAACCGATCCATAATTTACATTGACATGTTCTAATAAATTGCACACTTGTAACCAATGTGCTCATTTGCACGTAAATGCACTCATTGAACTCAATTGCACGTAAATGTACTCATTGTACTCAATTGCACGTAAATGTACTCATTGTACTCAATTGCACGTAAATGTACTCATTGTACTCAATTGCACGTAAATGTACTCATTGTACTCAATTGCACGTAAATGTACTCATCCATGACCATCAATGTCCACACATAACCAAACATCATATGCATATACTTTGTACGATACTACTTTTGAAAGGCCTTTGATGCTTATATATAGGGTCACCCGCAGCCTTCCCACCACATCTCCAACCTTTCAAAGGCATTACCGTCCTCCATATATACACAACTAGCCTAAAACAATTCAATATACACAATATAGTCACCATATAACAAATCACATAATTGCACATCAACAAAAATGTCACACAACATATACGTCCCAAATATCATCATGCACGAAGTACACTTTTCAGCCCGACTCTTAAAAGAGTAGGGGAGGCTACGAAAACTCACCTTTGCCTTGATTTACCGAATTTAAAGTGATCTAGAACGTCAATTAATTGCCAAACGATCACAACCTATCATAATGTACATGTACATATCAATATATATATATAGAATCACGTCCTCATTTAGCATTTTTGAACTTTAGAATTTAACCCGGGACTTGAACGCATATTAGCACTGAGTACGATAACTTAAGAGACAAGTAACGACTCGTCGGGAGTTACGGTTTAAAAGTTATTAACATTTGAAAATCGATGCTCATTTAATCACAGTAATTATCCACTGCGTCGCAGTGAGCCAGGACTAAGCTCACTGCGCCGCAGTGGCTTGGTCAGACCAGAAAGCCGAAACAATGCACTGCGTCGCAGTGAGCAAGGACCATGCCCACTGCGCCGCAGTGGCTAAACTGGACCAGGGCCAGTAACAATGCACTGCGCCGCAGTGAGCAAGAGCCATGCCCACTGCGCCGCAGTGGGTAAACTGGACCAGGGCCAGGGCCAGTAACATGGCACTGCGCCGCAGTGGGCCAGAGGAGGGCTCACTGCGCCGCAGTGAGCCAGGACTAAGCTCACTGCGCCGCAGTGGCTAAGTCAGACCAGAAAGCCGAAACAATGCACTGCGCCGCAGTGAGCCAGAGGAGGGCTCACTGCGCCGCAGTGACCACAGACTGCAGCCAGCACCTGCAGGTTATGCAGGAACCACGAACAAAACCCCCAAAATCTCAACATTTACGCCATGAAATCGACTTGCACAACTCCAAGACTCATTTTCAAACATAGTTAAACATAATTGAACATAACTAAGCAAGTTTCATCATCAAAAATCAATCTCAAACACATTTTCTTACTAAAATTCGATCTTGACCCATTTGAACCAAAATTGACCCAAAACCTAGTTTTCGACTTATAAATCGTTTTGAAGAGTTCCTTGGCCCGTTTCTGGACATAACCAACTCATTTGGACATAACCCACTCAAAAGTCCCATTCCAAAACATGACTTTTGACCCAAATCACATTTTGACCTAATTTAGATAACTAGAAACCCTAATTTCGGATTTTGAAGCTATAAGGACCAAGAGTGCTTAGATTTAGGTGTAATACAAGTTTAATAACTAGAAATGACGAATTTGAGCTAGAAAACACTTACCAAAACTTCCACAAGCAATCAAACCCGATTTTGACCTAGTTGAAGCTTTTCTTGCACTTTGAGACTTGAAATCTTTGATATGATGTTAGAATGATAATAAGGATGATGATTTTGTTATTAATCTAGTTGAACTAGCATAAATGACCAAGAATCTAGAGAAAGATTGAGAGTGTGAGTATAGTGAGATGGGAGAGAATATGGAAGTGTTATGAATGAATGGATGGATGGAAATGAGGGAGGATAGGGTTGGTTCCTTGGGTGGGTCATGGGTTTGGGTATAACCCATGGTTAGGATCCATATCATTTACTAGTTTAAATTAGATGTTATTTAAGTAAAAGTCGATTTGCACTAACTAATGGTCTCAACTTGCACATAAGTCTCTAATTGTACAATAAATTGACCCATATGAACACATTGCACTTAAATGAACCTTAAATTGCACTTGATCATATATTGATTTAAACAAAACTTAGGAAACGTACCCATAGTCAAAAGTCAAAATGCACGGTTGTTACAACAATTAATTAGATACTATTCGTTATAATCTGTTAGCTACCTTGTTACCTGCCACAACTAAAAACAATTCAATATACACAATATAGTCACCATATAACAAATCACATAATTGCACATCAACAAAAATGTCACACAACATATACGTCCCAAATATCATCATGCACGAAGTACACTTTTCAGCCCGACTCTTAAAAGAGTAGGGGAGGCTACGAAAACTCACCTTTGCCTTGATTTACCGAATTTAAAGTGATCTAGAACGTCAATTAATTGCCAAACGATCAAAAAGCTCATCGATTCTAGGAAGTGGATACCGGTTCTTCACTGTGAGCTTGTTCAATTCTCGGTAATCAATACACATCCTAAAGGACCCATCTTTCTTCTTCACAAACAATATTGGAGCTCCCCAAGGCGATTGACTAGGACGAATGAACCCTTTTTCTTGAAGTTCTTTAAGTTGGGATTCTAGCTCTTGCATTTCCGTCAAGGCAAGTCTATATGGAGCTTTGGCCACGGGTGCGGCCCCGGGAATCAAATTGATGCGAAAATCAAGTTCACGAGACGGGGGTAGACCCGGTAGGTCATCCGGAAAAACGTCGGGAAAATCACGAACAATAGGAACGGCTTTCAATTCTACCTTTGTGACGGTAGCACTAAAAGCCTTGGAACTAGAGGAATCGGAAGTTTCACCTTGGACTCTAAGAATATCTTTGATATGATGTTAGAATGATAATAAGGATGATGATTTTGTTATTAATCTAGTTGAACTAGCATAAATGACCAAGAATCTAGAGAAAGATTGAGAGTGTGAGTATAGTGAGATGGGAGAGAATATGGAAGTGTTATGAATGAATGGATGGATGGAAATGAGGGAGGATAGGGTGGGTTCCTTGGGTGAAGCTTTTCTTGCACTTTGAGACTTGAAATCTTTGATATGATGTTAGAATGATAATAAGGATGATGATTTTGTTATTAATCTAGTTGAACTAGCATAAATGACCAAGAATCTAGAGAAAGATTGAGAGTGTGAATATTTAGTGAGATGGGAGAGAATATGGAAGTGTTATGAATGAATGGATGGATGGAAATGAGGGAGGATAGGGTTGGTTCCTTGGGTGGGTCATGGGTTTGGGTATAACCCATGGTTAGGATCCATATCATTTACTAGTTTAAATTAGATGTTATTTAAGTAAAAGTCGATTTGCACTAACTAATGGTCTCAACTTGCACATAAGTCTCTAATTGTACAATAAATTGACCCAAAACCTAGTTTTCGACTTATAAATCGTTTTGAAGAGTTCCTTGGCCCGTTTCTGGACATAACAAACTCATTTGAACATAACCCACTCAAAAGTCCCATTCCAAAACATGACTTTTGACCCAAATCGCATTTTTGACCTAGTTGAAGCTTTTCTTGCACTTTGAGACTTGAAATCTTTGATATGATGTTAGAATGATAATAAGGATGATGATTTTGTTATTAATCTAGTTGAACTAGCATAAATGACCAAGAATCTAGAGAAAGATTGAGAGTGTGAATATTTAGTGAGATGGGAGAGAATATGGAAGTGTTATGAATGAATGGATGGATGGAAATGAGGGAGGATAGGGTTGGTTCCTTGGGTGGGTCATGGGTTTGGGTATAACCCATGGTTAGGATCCATATCATTTACTAGTTTAAATTAGATGTTATTTAAGTAAAAGTCGATTTCATATGCTCATCAATAAAGTGTACACGTGAAAGAAAGAAATCTTCACAAATTTCCTACCAAAACCAAATACATGGCTTAAAACAACACGGTGGTGCCAGGTAAGCACTTATTAGTTATGTTGTATGGATACCCGTATTTCTATTGATTATTTTCTTTCCTAAACAACATGAAGATTAAACATGAACTTTTTAGAACAGTAGAAGGTCTAAAACACTTAATGGCCCGGTAATTAAGAGAATTAGTACTAGGAGGCAGTATCAAATATTATGAAAAGAAATTACATTTTGCCAAGTTATTACAAAAAACAAAGTCAAAACAATATCCACAATTTCCGACATAATATCGGAATACACTGATACAGATTTTTGTAATTGGTAAAAGAATTTCCATAACTAATTGACAAAAGGGAGCAATAAAGTATATTATTAATTGCTAGACATCATTTCTAACCTTTTTGTTATGATAATGTAATATTGCCCATTTAATTTGTATGACTTATACTTTAAAAAATACATTAAGGAATGTACATTAATAGTATTGTTGCAACGGTCGAAAAAGTGAAATTTAATTGCATTAGCCACATTATAAAATGGATGCAGTGGTCCCATCCAACTCAAATTTTGTACTTTTGCCCCCCCCCCCCCCCCCCTCTCTCTCTCTCTCTTTCTCTCTCCCTCTCTCTCTTTCTCTCTCTCTTGTTGTGATGGAAAGCAACTCCAATACCTCAAAGCGTCGAGGCAGGCCTTCAGGGTCAAAGAACAAAACTAGAGAAGTGGTAGCAAATACTCCTGAAAACATGGTAGGGGATAGTATGGGTATGGCCATACAACTTAAGGTCCTTGAGGTTGCCCCTGGGTCTGATATCATTTCCACAGTGCATGATTTCGCTAACCAATATCAAGTTTGTGTTAGTGTTATCAGCACACATGGGATTGTGTCTAACCTCAATGTATACCAGCCAAACAGACCTCAACCTTATTCTGTACTTACATATGATAGCCTTTATGAGTTGGTGTCTCTAAAGGGAGACTTTTATGGATCTTCATCCTCCATCAAACCGCTACCACCCTTTTCTACTCGCCATTTTGTAACTTTTTCAAGCTGTGAAGGGGAATTCTATTCTGGGATTGTACACGGATCAGTAACTGCAGTATCTAAAGTGTTTCTGGGAGTTTCTGTTCTCACAGGAATTGATTCTATCAAACTGCCTCTGCCTCGACCTCATGCTTTACCTAATCCTCAACCGTCTGTTAATGTGAATGAAAGTGTGCGTACACTAACTGCTGCTGTACCGGATGATTTATCAGGTTATGGGATTGGAAGGTCCATGGCAGCTTCGGTAGTTTCATCATCATCAACCCCTTTAGACTTCTGGACTCCAATGACCACGGGCTTTTCATCAACCACCCTTTACCGTGGGGAGAACGCTTGGTAAATGCCAAAAACAGCTAGATCTTGTTTTCCGAGGGAAAAAAAAGAGAGTAGAACTTATATACCATATGTGTTTTTTTGTTCCTTAGGTGGTCATTTTGCTTTGTTTGCTGTCTGTCAATCTTGTTTTCATCTTAGTTGCTAATTTCAGACATGAGTGTCAACAAGCACGTGCTGTTTGAACTCTGCTTATCAATTTTGTTGTTCATTCATTCATATAATGGATTTAATGTTTTAATTTTGTTCAGTGTGTTTGCTGCACTTCTATGTTATACACTATTTTGTCTCTCTGCTGATTTCAAATGTTCATTTATAGTGTCCTTGTCCTATACTGCTCTCCATCTTTGCTTCTTCACGGTCAAGAGCGACTTTCATTACTATTTGGTTTCACTGCTTATTTAATTGGATTTCGATTTTAGTTAATAATGTTTCTTGCTTGAAGTATCTAAGCAAATGGATTGTAATGCTGTGTTTTGATAAGTTGGGAAACCCTAAATACTTAAGGTATTATAGTTGGTCATGTAAAGAAAACTGAAATGGCCTCTTCTAACCTTTTTCAACTCATAACTGTAAATGGAGGATCAAAAAATACTTAGTTCTATCTGTTAACTAGACAGGTAAAACAAGGTAACTCCAGAATAGCCATCAATAAATGTTATAAACACCTAAAATGGTCAACAAGGACCCTTAGCATTGGGACAAGCTATACAACCCGAGTTGAACGTGGTAGATGAATCGAATTTGGTAGTGTTCTTACCCATTATATTTATCTTTAATTTATGTCATTGATTATTGATATATATCTTTAACCACATTGTAACATATACAAGGATGACTCTTGACCTATTTGTGATTTTTATCTGATGAGACGTATTGCAGCCTGATGACAGTTTGTTGTATCTGATCTATTTACAAGGTATTTATATTGTTTAACTACCTGATGAATTCTTTTTTATTAGTAACTTAAGCCAACTGTTACCTGCCTCCCATTGAGATGACTTTTGGATCCCTACACTTATGAATCCTTACAATTGAATCTTATAGATATTACGTGGAGAAGCATTGGTCAAAGACAAAAGCCAGATTTAGTTTTCCGCGGTTGAATTCTATTCCATTTATGTTTGTATGTCTTAGATGGTCGTTTTCGCATTTAATCACTACAGTCAAGTCATTCTTCTTTTTGGTTGAGGATTTCAGACATGTGTCAGAAGGCACTTTGCTGTTGCCATACTCTGCTATCTTTATAGTATAGTCATATTAACAGATTCAATGCTATGATTTTTCCTAGTTTTCTTGTTACATGTTCTAGATTAAAAGTGTCGAGTCTCCTTACTGCTGCTAAAATTTAATACCGAAAATTTCTGCCTGATTCAGATTTTATCCGTATGAAGCATTAGTCATATATTTCCTTTTGTTCTTCATTTTGGTCAACTCCTGAAGATATTGTTCAATTAATTTCACTATTGAGTATTTTCCTGGACATTGGTGACTTGGTGTGTCCTCAAAAAGCTCAATTTTGTATAAAGTTGCAACTGTGTAGTGACGATAAAAACTATATTTCACCGTTGATACAAATGTTTATGACTTAAAGTTGTTTGCTTGAATACCTGTTTCAAGCATATACACTAATCAAATAGTCATAGCTGCCCCGTGCTTGATGTAGCTCGCGCTATATTAATCTTTTTTGGGGAACTACAATTTTCATAGCGAACATTTGTAAAACTTCGTTGTGTATCTTATGACTGGACAATGCTGAGTGCAGTTAAACGTATCTGTTTAAATGTTTGTATTAGTTGTATGTTCTACAAATAATGTTAATACAAATAGTAGGAATATCTATTCACCTATACTCATTTATAAAGTTGTACAAATAAGCAAACCTTTCAATGAACATTCTTTTTTTCTTTTTGGGCAAAGAATTATATACATATGAACCAATTAATATTTATATCAAGTGACACTTGAATTTACAACATCAAAATTGATAGCCATCCCAATATTGCTAGGCCATAGGTATTTTCTTAATAACCCGTCACATTCTAAATTAGTGATTAAACATTCATGCTCACGTTTTAATTTGAGACGACTTAGAAAGACAAAACCCATTGTTTTCCTTTAGACTATTAGATCAAAAGCTCATTAATAATTAATAAACAATATAAAGAATATAGGTTTTTTGGTTACCTATATTATGTGTTTCTGAGTTTTCTAATTTAACATACTAATTTTATCTTGGAGGAACATGAAAAACATAGCCAGATTCATTTTTTTTTTTTTTATCGTTTAGTGTGTATAAATTTCAACGCATTTAACGATAATTAGACTTCTATTTTATGACCGAGAGAGTATAATTGTATATTTTTAGTATGACATTTTCTCAATTACATATGATACCCATGGTTCAAGTGGCAGAGTCCCGTAAGGTTTTACAAAGTGGGTGGAAGTTTGATCCCTGTTAGTGAGTCATCTAAGGTTTTACAGAGAACGTGGAAGTTCGATCCTTGCTTAGCACTAAAAAAATGCATACTTTTGGTTTTCCCTTAGAACTCCTACTTAACTTTGGATGTAGCGATACGATTAAGACAACCAACTATCCTGGTCAGAGTAGGCCCTTACTCTTGGATGATGGGGGCAAGTCTCGATTCATAACTAGCCATTCTAAAAAAAACGTTATGCTATTCGACATTGCTACATCATTTTGATAATTAGTTTGATGCAAATGAACCCATTACCTAGTATGATGGACCTTATCCATGGACTATATATGTGTATTGCAATGGGTTATTAGGCTCTAATCACCTGCTAATAAGTTTTACTATGTTGTTTTAGCTTTATCTGATGTATATATATGTTAAATGCTTCAATAGATTGGCACATATGTTAAATGTGGGCATCATGTCACATGATTGTACACGAAAAGCCGCATTATTTATATCATCTTTATGTGACAACCCTACCAATGAGACAGCTCAACAATATATCACATGAATTTAATGTTCATTTGAGAATTGAGGAGGGGATGGAAAAAGAGTAATGCCCGCAACATTTATTTGCATACAAGTTACAACTAATACCTTTATACACAGAAGCTATATTTGCACAAATAGTCTCGTGCAGTAATCTTTTTGAATATAAAACTCCATTCATCACAATAGATACCAAAGTTTTTGATAAAATAAAAGAAGTATTAAAAATAAAACAATATGTTTTTGTTTACTGAAAATCACCGTGCATCATGAAAATCATTGTGCATCAATTGCTTCGTGAATCTTCGTGCATCAATTTAACCATGATTTAAGAGTCAAGATCTTGTTCTATTTGTTTTAATTTAATACTTGTTTTACAATACCCAACCCTTAAGTCTCACAACATCACAAACTAATTGTTACGTACAAAGATGAACTTTGACATAACTATGTTACCTTTCCATAAGATGTCATTACCATTTTACCTATAGTTAAAATTTAAAAAGTATAAAACAGCATATTATTTCTCACTTACCTAGTTTACTCATGTACAGGAAAAAACAAATTAGTTAGTACAACTCGTTTACGTGTTCTTTTGTCATTGATTAGTCCATTTAGGGCAGTTATACACGATAGTATGCAAATGTTTTTTTTTAACCAAGTTAGTTAGCATTCGAAACACCACGACATCCAATTGGGCAGTATGTAAAGTTCGAACTACACATTGGGCCAAAGTCTGAGACCTTACCAATAGGTCATCTATACCACTGGGGATAGTATACAAGTGTTAAGAGGTCTAAATCATTCAACAATTTCATAACTGCCTAAATGAAATGGTACATGTGAAAGCTTTCTAACATTCTCATAATGAAATTAGCTAGCTTATAGGCCCGTTTCGTGGTCTCGTGGATGTTATTGAACTGCTCGTCATGTTCTGTATTAAGGTACTACTTATTCTCATATTATTGGTAGTGACTATAAATGCATTAAACTTAAAAAACGTGATCTAGAAAAGTGTAAACACACATTATTATATATAACAAAACAAAAAAGTCGGCTCCCCCTCTATAACCACTGTAGCAATTCACTGTAGGAAAATAATAATTTTTTATTCCAATCACTGTAGTAACTTGGTACTGTAGCAACTCAGGGTGTAGCAATCGTACTGTAGCAACTCGTACTGTAGCAATTTTGTCTTTTTCAAAAAAAAAATTTATACTTTTAAAGTTTCTTATTTTTACCACTTAACTTTTAGGTTTTTTAACTTTAGTCTAACATTTTAATACAAACTTAAGTAACAAAGTTTTTAATTTTCACAGGGTTTTTAACTTTAATCATCAAATCTTTATTTTTTTACTTTTTATCTCTTATTATAAGGTTTCTAACTTTTACCATCGAACTCTCGATTTTTTCAACTTTAATAATCCATTATTTTCTACTTCTTATAGTAAACTTTAAGTGTCCAAACTTTTGGGTAATGCTAGATGTATGTTTGCATGGTGCGGCGGCGATATACCTCCCGTGGCAACGCCCGGGTTAAAATTCTTGTTTTATAATAAAAAGAATCGCTCTCTCTGTAATCTTGTTCTCATGTTCATCTTTTGGTTACAAAAATTAATTATAATGATTTTTATTTATTAGTAGTGTGATACATATGCAAATGAAGCTAGTTCAACTGGCAGATGCATCCCTGGTTTTTCCCACAGGTCTTGGGTTCGACTCTCATGAGTGACAAGTCTGTGGGTTTTTTCCCTGAATCACCTGTAACGGCTTATGGTCTACATCTCGTAGTCTAGAGTACGTGCAGGGCTTCACCATTATACGGTGAGGTATTCCCTGATGTCGAATACCGACTAACTGTTCAAAAAAAAAGTAGTGTGATACATATATAGATAATTTACATCATAAAAACCAGTAGTTATTAACAATTGTACTGTCCTTCAATATTACTTAGCTAATGCTATAAAGTTTTTAATACACTACAGGGATACACGTGAAATGCGGCTATCACGGTGTGATGGTGGCGGTGACTGGTGGTAATGGTGGTGGTGGCGACGGCGACTGATGTAGGTAATTGAGGTAAATGTTAGGGGTGAACATGGGTCGATTTTAGCCTAAAATCAAAACCTGGAACCGATCCATTCGGTTTTTGGAAAACCAAAACCATTGGATTCGGTTTTTGTTCGGTTCGGTTTGTCAGTTTTCCGGTTCGGTTTGGATCGGTTTCGGTTTTTTTTTACTTTTTTATTATGTTATACATTTAACTTTCAAATGTTAAGAAAAAAAATGATATAAAACTAGTATA
>CM067167.1:139536732-139554260 GCA_034093135.1 Erigeron breviscapus
AATTTCACTAGCCCATGGTGGAAGTTGCTTTCTAGGAAGAGAGTATTTATAGAAAAAGATGAAGGAGATAAAAGTTACAAAGTAGATTAGCATTTTGAAAGCTAAAAATTGGAAGGAAAGTACCACACAAGCTAGTTTCTTTTCCTTCAAAAAGATACAAACTTAATATGGGTAAGAAGGATCTTTATTCTTTTACCAATCCCCCTTTACAAACCTATGGGTTTTTCTTTCTTTGTTATCCGAGAATTAGACGAAGCCCACCAAACCCAGAGTGGGCTTCGTCTTCTCAAACAATAAAAACCAGAAACCAGATGAAGAAGTCTCCTCTTTTATTCTTAACAAAATGTCTCAATGGAGAAACAAATTGATAACCTATAAAAAAACAAAGTGACAAGATATATATTAGATACCAAAAAAGAGAATGTCATGCATGATGTAGCATAAATTTCTATGGTTTTATTCTTCTTCTTTTCAAACCAACGCCAAAAACATGTAGAATTGATCAAATATGATGAAATGTGAATGAATACAAGTCAAGGTGATCAAGATTGTACCAAAAATGAGATATGATCCAACAACTAAAGCATGAAAAAGATAACAAATATATATTATCTATAAACCCATGAAATAGAACAATATTATTGGGATTCTTTTGTGGGTTGAAAAGATTGGAGATTGAGATTAAGATTTAAAATGATGATGAGAAAGATAAATGTCTTTCTCATCAACAACTAACCCACAAAAAGGAATTGAAAGGAGAAGACAAAATGTTTGAAATATTTTTTCTCTCTTTTGCCTTCTCCTTTCTAAGGTGTTTTGCTCTATTTTGAGACTTTTCAAGTTTTTGTTGTTATATCATCATATGCTATGGGAACAAAAATATATGAATTGAAGATAATGAAATAAATTAGCTAGAAAACAAATTTGTATGCTTGACGTGTGTGGATCGCTTATTTATTATTATTATTATTATAGTCTCATGAGTATTATTTTTCCAGTACATAATTGAGTGGATATAATCAAGGACATTGAAGATCGTACTACCGATAAATGTATGCATTTTATTATTGGTTGATGGTAGGTGTTTATGTTTTCACCCTATGATCAATTACTGTCAATCACAAGGGTAATGCTAGCTAATCGGGTTGAATCACCACGTTTTACATTTTAGACAAAAGCTCAATACTTGATGATCCCTAAAAGAAGATTTTTGGTATCGTTTTTCCTTGTATGCTTGGCCGAGTCTCGTTAAATGTTAAAGCGATCGATTATCAAGTCTGAGTAGGCCTTTACTTTTAGATGTAGGGTAAAAATTTATTCGACAAATTAGAAGTTATATAAAAATAACCGGCTGTGCTGGATAGACATATCAGAAAACAACTCAAAATCTTAAGTCTCAACTATATAAATTTAAGGATAAACTAGCATTTTACCCGCACAATGCGGCAGTAGTGGTGGTAGCGGTGGTGTGGTGTTGGCGGTGGTGTGGTGGTGGCGAGGTGGTTGGTAGTGGTAGTGGCGTGACGGGTGGTGGCGGTATGATTATTATTGTAAAAATAATTAATGTAAAAGGGGTAGTGTAGTTATTTTAGGAGTTGATGAGTATATGTTGTAAATTATTTCATTAAGGGTATTATAGGTATTTTAAGTTGAGATGTTTAAATTAATGAATAAAAGAGAGATAATTAATTAATTTATTAAGGGTAGAATGGTCATTTCGCATGTGGACATTTTTATGAGAGAGAGTGTTGAAAAGTGTTAGGAGAGAGAGCGTGATAATTTTTATAAAGTAGTAGAGATTACAAGTTTCGTCTCTAGTTTTGGTCGTAAACTGCAGGTTTCATCCCTAACTTTACTAAATTACAAATTTCATCCCTGATTTTTGTGCTTCATCAACACTTTTGGTTTGGTCCAAACCACTAATGACCGTTAAAAATGGATTACAAATTTCGTCCATGTATACGGAGTTTTGAGAGGAGGTCGAATCTAATGGTGAGGAAGACGGGTATTGTTGGTGGTGACGGATCTTGGCCGGATTTGGGTTCCACTTGCTTTGTTCGGCCATATTATCAAGCAACGAAACGTCTAAGTGGTGGTGAGGGATCTTTGATGGATATATATACATATATACATATACATCACAACCTATCTAGCTATATATACATAATAGCCTATCTATCTCATTCCCGTATCGTCCATGAACCCTGTTACTGTATCTGTTTCCGTGATATATAGATAATAGGCGAAATTTTTAACCCATTTTTAATGGTCGTTAGTGGTTTGTACCAAAAGTATTGACGGAACACGAAAGTTACGGATGAAATTTGCAATTTGTGACCAAATACAAAGACGAAATTTATAATTTATCCTACATTTAATTTTTAATATGCGAAATTTACCGTTTGTTACTGTTAGCAAACGAATATAAAGGCTTGCATGTGAAGTTATCCATATATTTTAATTTATAGGTATAGTAAAATATATAATAATATAGGGTGTTATTCTATACTTTAACAACATAATAATACATAAAAGTAAACCGGTATGAGAATATATGGTTGTTAGGTACTTAGATTTGGGTATCAAATCTTTTACAATTTAACTTTTTAATTCATAAAAAACATGAGGGCCAATTATTTATTAGTTATACAATAAATATTAAAAAAATCGTATATGAGGTGTTCTATACTCAAATTTGGGTATCTAACCGTCACATACTTACTTTTTATTAAAAGTAAAATATAACCTTTTTAACTTTAGTAACTTTTAATATAAAGTGATAGCGATTGTTTCTTTTAACAATAAATCTCTAACAACACTTAAATTATTTCCAAATAATGTTTTTTTTTTTTTTTTGGAACGGCTAAAATTTTATTATAACAAATGACCATCTAGTAAGACACTAGAGGTCAAAGTACAAGAAATACAATCTAGAAATAAACAATTACACAGACTAGATTCATCTCGGATCTTTAACTGCTAAGACTACAAAAAGGCTGAAAAAACTTGTGCCAATTACCAGAGACACAAGAAAAGCCCCATTAACGAAGGCCAGACTACCGGTTTTCACTTCGCAATGTTTTTGGTGTAGTCCCAAACAAGATCCGAGGGGGGTAGACAAGCCAAATCCACTTACGCCAATCATGGGAAAATAATAAAACCACCAGCATACAAGTGAGAGTGAAAATGCAAAACATTATCCAATCGGCGTCACGGTCCAATATTCCCAAGATGTAGAGTCTTTCTTGTCTCGATTGTTGATCCATAGATAGGTAAGTGACACGATAGCATTGAACACCTCTGAAGTGCTTTCCCGAACCTCATTATGGAGAATGTTGTTTCTAACTTTCCATGAGTACCACCAAAAAGTGTATAAGATAGCTTCAATTCGTTGACGATTCTTTCCCGAGGTGCCCAAATGTTCGCACCATTTAATCGTGTTTTCAGGACTTTCATTTGGGATAGAAATCTGTATCCATTGACTCAGTTTGTTTTTTATCTCCATGAAAAACTTACAGCGATTGAAGAGGTGGTTGATGGTTTCGACACCATTTTGACAAACATGGCAACGAAAAGTATCAATATCTATACCTCTGGCGAAAAGATTAACCTGAGTGGGAATACAATTACGTCTCATCCTCCATATAAAAATGTTAACTTTCTTAGGAACAAGGACATTCCACTTGGTCTTAACAGTAGGGTCGATGGGCAGACACTTATGATCGATACACTTTCGAATTTGTGCAATATTGAAATCATTTTTGCCCTTGAGGTTCCAAATCCACCTGTCACTCTCATCATTTATTACAATATTAGGGAGGCTGTTTAGGAGGGATTCCACCTGAGTTAATTCACGGCTGGTTCTAACAGGCCTACGCCAACTCCATTTCCAACCATTATCATCATATCGGTCTCGAACAGAGCAATCTTTATTCGTGTCCAAAGATGCGAGTCTAGAGAATTTAGAAGCAAGAGACTCGTTACCACACCAAACGTCGACCCAAAATTTGGTATTTAGACCATTCCCCACCTTACGACTAATAACATTTGCATTTATATCAGAATTGGCATGGCAGTCCTTCACGTTGTCAACAATCCTAGACCACAGTCCATTAGTTTTAACCAGGAGCTTAGAAGAGCAGTTTTTACCATGAATAGCTTCCAGAACTTTGACCCAAAGGTTATTGGGGTTGTCGAGTGCACGCCACCGCCATTTATAGAGAAGTGCCTTGTTCATGGCGTCAAGACTTCCAAACCCAACACCACCGTCTTCTTTAGAGGCAAGTGCTTTGCCCCATTTAATCCAAGCTATTTTTCTCTTATTGTTAGAACCACCCCAAAAGAATTTTGATCGGATGGATTCCAGAGTTTGATTGACCTTCTTAGGCATCCTAAAAATGGACATAAAATAAATTCCTACGGAGCCTAAGACAGATGAGATAAGAGTGGACCTTCCCCCGACAGATAAGAGGTTCGCTTTCCAGTTGGATAAACGTTTCTGGAATTTGTTGATCACTGGATTCCAAGTAATTATCCTTCTCGAGCTTGCACCGATAGGAATGCCAAGATACTTGAAAGGAAGGGATTCCGCTTTACAACCCATATCATTGGCCATAAAATTCACCTCAGTATCATCAACTCCTATACCAATGATCGAGGACTTTTCAAAATTGATTTTGAGTCCAGATACGCAATAAAAAAACCTTAGAGCATTGGAGATGACATCTAAGTTCGACTTCGACCATTCACCCACAATCATAACATCATCTGCATAAAAAAGATGAGAAACAGAGATATGGTTAATGTTAGCACAAGAGAATAAACCTCCTTTAACGAGGTTGTTTATAGCCACATGAAGACCCTCCATGGCAATAATAAAAAGGAACGGAGCAATAGGATCTCCTTGGCGAAGACCACGCTGTATTTGGAACTCTTCTGTAGGGCTTCCATTCACAAGCACAGAGGACCTAGCGGAAAGAAGACATGCTTTAATCCATGTAATCCATTTCTGGCCAAACCCCATAGTCATCATGGTAGAGAAAAGAAAGTCCCAAGACAAAGAGTCATAAGCCTTGGCGAAGTCAATCTTAAATAGCATCAATTGTTTTTTCCGCTTCTTGTACCATTCAATGACCTCATTTAGCAGAAACGGCCCATCTAAAATCTGTCTTCCTTTGATGAAAGCAGTTTGCTCGGGACTAACAATCTTATCAAGAACTTTGGCAAGTCGATTGGCGAGCAACTTTGCGATAATTTTATATTGTAACCCAATTAGGCTAATAGGCCTAAAATCAGAGACAATAACGGGATTATTAACCTTAGGGATTATTTCCAAATAATTTTAACTACATGCAATTGTATTAAAAGTTAATCTCTAAACTCACATTTCAAAAGCTATGTAACAAAATAAAAGTACATAGTTTTAAATGTTTATTTTAATGTTAAGAAGATAAATGATGCATTAAATGTGCATATTATCTTTCCTTTCATTTAATGTGATTAGTTTTCTTGCTATATTTTAAAAAAATAATAATTATCTTATCTACATAATGATGCATAATTTTTATAATCATCATATGTCATACATATTATCCACACGTATATTTATCTTAATGAAACGTTAGCTTTTCGTTGTTACCAATAGTTTGAGTACGTTTCGGAATTTTTTTTTAAAGCTTTTTGAATACCTTTATATATTTTTTTGAGATAGTTAGCTTATGATTTTTTATTTTTTGTTTTTTTTTGTTTTTTTTTTTTTATTTTTTTTATTTTTTTTTTTTTTTTTTTTGTTTTTTTTTTTTTTTGTTTTTTTTTTCTTTTTTTTTGTTTTTTTATTTTTTTTTTTTAAAGCTTTTTGAATACCTTTATATATATTTTTGAGATAGTTAGCTTATGATTTTTTATTTATTTATCTGATATTTAGTTTTTTGAGTACGTTTTTTTTTTTTAAAGCTTTTTGAATACCTTTATATATATTTTTGAGATAGTTAGCTATGATTTTTTATTTATTTATTTATTATTTTTTTTTTTTTTATTTTTTTTTTTTTTAAAGCTTTTTGAATACCTTTATATATATTTTTGAGATAGTTAGCTTATGATTTTTTATTTATTTGTACTATTTAGTTTTTTTTTTTTAAAGCTTTTTGAATACCTTTATATATATTTTTGAGATAGTTAGCTTATGATTTTTTATTTATTTATTTATTTTTTTTTTTTTAAAGCTTTTTGAATACCTTTATATATATTTTTGAGATAGTTAGCTTATGATTTTTTATTTATTTTTTTTTAAAGTTTTTGAATACCTTTATATATATTTTTGAGATAGTTAGCTTATGATTTTTTATTTATTTATTTATTTATTTATTTATTTATTTATTTATTTTTTTGGGTGCTTAAATGTGATTAGTTTTTCTTGCTATATTTTTAAAAAATTAATAATTATCTTATCTACATAATGATGCATAATTTTTATAATCATCATATGTCATACATATTATCCACACGTATATTTATCTTAATGAAACGTTAGCTTTTCGTTGTTACCAATAGTTTGAGTACGTTTCGGAATTTTTTTTTAAAGCTTTTTGAATACCTTTATATATTTTTTTGAGATAGTTAGCTTATGATTTTTTATTTTTTTCTTTTTTATTTTTTTTTTTTATTTTTTTTTTTTTAAGTTTTTATATTTTTTATTTTTAATTTATTATGATTTTTTATTTATTTATTTTTTTTTGTTTTATTTTTTTTATTTTTTTTTTTTTTTTTTAAAGCTTTTTGAATATTTATATATATTTTTGAGATAGTTAGCTTATGATTTATTTATTTATTTATTTTCTTTGGGTGCTTAAATGTGATTATTCTTCTTGCTATATTTTTAAAAAAATAATAATTATCTTATCTACATAATGATGCATAATTTTTATAATCATCATATGTCATACATATTATCCACACGTATATTTATCTTAATGAAACGTTAGCTTTTCGTTGTTACCAATAGTTTGAGTACGTTTCGGAATTTTTTTTTAAAGCTTTTTGAATACCTTTATATATTTATTTTTAGATAGTTAGCTTATGACTTTTTATTTATTTATCTGATATTAGATTTTGACATACATATAAAAGAACATAACATACTATTGTTGTACAAGTATACGTCAAATTCTTGATGTGTGCGGTGACTCATTGGTAAGGTCTTTGACCTTGAGTATTACATCAGAGTTTGAATCTCACTTTCTATATATGTAGAGGTGGATTATTGGGGAGTTTATAAAAAAAACCAAATTAACCATGGTAAAACCTTTACCAAATAAAAAAATAAAAAATTCTTGATGTGTTCATAAGTTATGATTTAATTGGATCTTGATGTTTATTTTAGACTTTTAACTGTAGTTTTTATGATAGATTAGAAATTGACAAAATAAAAATACATAACAGTTAAACATGTCTGTGTTAATTTTTCAAAGTTTATAGTATTTCTTTTAAAAGTTTATAAACTAACAAGTTCGATCACTTGAAAAAAAAACATCGGCTTAGTAGGTAGATGTAATAGATTAACAAGTAGGGCTTAAAAAAAGTACTTTGAATCTTCAAAAAATTTAAAAAGTTAATAAACATGTACAATTTTAATAAAGGATAAAAGATTATAGATTAATTCAATAGGTATTTTATAAGTAATTGGTTAACTTCTTACAAGAATTTGTAATTTGAAGATTGTCTGTTACATTTTATTAGATGTATGGTCATTACGTGTATTTATATGACTAGACACTTATTGACCTGCATTTTCCAACAAAATGGATCTATTTAAACCATGATCATGAGCAAGTACATAAATATACTCCTGAAAGATAAGTGGATATAAGAAGTAGTGTATATACTATAAAAAATATAACAATTATCCACGTTATTAATTGGCGTAAAAAATTATAAAAGTTTTTTTACACTGATAAGTGTGTAAAGCTATATTAAATTAAAAATTCACACTTTTTAGTGTATTGAAATAGGTATGATAAACTATAATAGTTCACATTTAAAAGTGTGTAGAAATTTATTCACATTAAGAAGTGTGGAGTTTTAAATTTCCACAATTTTAGGTGTGAATTTTCATATTTAATTTATCACACAACTTTTATCTACACTAACTATTTATTTGTCACATTTAACTGTGGATATATGATAAATATGTGTGGATATTAGACTTATTTGTTGTAGTGATATTACCGTCTTTTTAACGGCGTTCATTGAAAGTAATCGCCATATTGTTTTTTATTTCACTTAGTGGAAATATTCTACAATTGCTTTCAATGCGAGAATGGAATAATGATACACATCTACTTTTTACATTCTTTTCAATAAAAAAATGTAATTAAATTTTTAGTATCATATATATGTAAATAGTTATTGGTTCATAGATAATCATATAAATATTTGATACGTTTTATCGATACTTATGCATGTATATTGTATATTATAAAGCATTAAAATGTCATTAGTTGAATATATTCATCCCGCGTATTACGCGAGATAATGATCTAGTTACATTATATAAGTAATAAAGAAAAAAAAGTTAGTTCACAAATAAAATGTTTTAAATCTATAATATAAAACATTAACCCCCAATCACTCAAATTACATGTTTGATCTACCTAAAATGTTTATCATCATTTGACACATCTATCATCCGACATATATGGTCTATCAATCAACTCCTATAATAACTAAATTATTCCATTTTATATCAATAACCTTTACTACTCAGTACTAACCACCATCGTCTCCGTTGCTACCACCCATTGTCGCTATCAGTATCGTCGCTGCAACGTGCAACATGAGTCTAGATAAAATTAACTAGGAAATGATAAGAGAAATAACACATTACAAACTACAAAGAATCAAAGATAACGTAGTATACAATAAACCCAATAAGGGAAAACGTATATCTCATAAAAACTGTTAAGATACTAACTTGAAAATCCCAACCCAAAATGCACCGGGCCCGCTAACAAAAGCCCATAAAGTGCCCAATTGTTAATCTCTTTTTTTTCTTCTTTAAGTTTACACTTACTCAGAGTATTGAATTTGAATATCCATTCTTCACTACACAAATATTGAATTTAAAGGTAAAATTTTTAAACCCTAACTCATTTCTTTTTGTAATATAATATCAACTATTTCATGGTTATTATTCTTGCAATTATTTGAATTGTATGATTGATGATTGTGAATTTGCTGTAATATTTTTCTATTTTAGCATTTAGGGCATAATTTTTTATCAGTAATTTATATCTAATTTCTTAATTGTTGTTTACTTATGTATTAGTTATATATTTTGTTAGGAAACATTAAGTAATGGTATTGGAGTGAAACCTTCAAATGAAAATGTGGCTAATAATAAACAACCACCTACAATGTCTAAATTAGTTGATTTGGATAATCTTCCTTAGGACCCAATCTTGAGGATACGTATTTCCGAATATCACCCTAAGCAAAGAGATGAAATCAGATTTCCGCAATCGAATTAGGGATAAGTTTTTGAGTTCTTGTGTAACTTGCAAATATATGAAAAAAAAGCTTTAGCCAATGTTAAAAATGAGAATGTCATTGATCACTCTAGCAAAATGGGTACCCGTAAAGAAAAGTTATACTCGTAGATTGTAATTTATTTATTTTTTTAAAATTTTATATATCATGGTTTAATGAAAGAAACGTTGTTTTTTGCCCATATTTTGCTGCTTACATTCTATTTTATTGCTGTATTTTGGTAGGTTTTTGTTGTTTTTCTGACTCTGCTTTTCAGTTATTTTGGTGCTTGGCAGGAGCTGTTTCGCAGCTGTTTTGGTGTTGTTTGAGACCTGTTTTGGTGCTGTTTCGGAGATGACTGTAGGTGTAATTGTTGCAGTTTTGGGAAGCTATTTATAAGCCATTTGTGGTGCTGTTTAAATAGAAACCCGTCGGCTGCCAACACAAAACAACCGACTACATAACATGCAAACTACATAAATGCCAAAACATAAGCAAGAGTCTAAAAATGTGCAACAACTATGGGTAGCTAAGGTCATCAGCAAGCTATCTACCCATTCCTCGCTCTTCTTCATCAACTACCTCAGCTACGCTAAACCTCATATCATAACATACACTACATTATACTTCATATCATAACATACACTACATTATACTTCATATCATAACATACACTACATTATACTTCATATCATAACATACACTACATTATACTTCATATCATAACATACACTACATTATACTTCATATCATAACATACACTACATTATACTTCATATCATAACATACACTACATTATACTTCATATCATAACATACACTACATTATACTTCATATCATAACATACACTACATTATACTTCATATCATAACATACACTACATTATACTTCATATCATAACATACACTACATTATACTTCATATCATAACATACACTACATTATACTTCATATCATAACATACACTACATTATACTTCATATCATAACATACACTACATTATACTTCATATCATAACATACACTACATTATACTTCATATCATAACATACACTACATTATACTTCATATCATAACATACACTACATTATACTTCATATCATAACATACACTACATTATACTTCATATCATAACATACACTACATTATACTTCATATCATAACATACACTACATTATACTTCATATCATAACATACACTACATTATACTTCATATCATAACATACACTACATTATACTTCATATCATAACATACACTACATTATACTTCATATCATAACATACACTACATTATACTTCATATCATAACATACACTACATTATACTTCATATCATAACATACACTACATTATACTTCATATCATAACATACACTACATTATACTTCATATCATAACATACACTACATTATACTTCATATCATAACATACACTACATTATACTTCATATCATAACATACACTACATTATACTTCATATCATAACATACACTACATTATACTTCATATCATAACATACACTACATTATACTTCATATCATAACATACACTACATTATACTTCATATCATAACATACACTACATTATACTTCATATCATAACATACACTACATTATACTTCATATCATAACATACACTACATTATACTTCATATCATAACATACACTACATTATACTTCATATCATAACATACACTACATTATACTTCATATCATAACATACACTACATTATACTTCATATCATAACATACACTACATTATACTTCATATCATAACATACACTACATTATACTTCATATCATAACATACACTACATTATACTTCATATCATAACATACACTACATTATACTTCATATCATAACATACACTACATTATACTTCATATCATAACATACACTACATTATACTTCATATCATAACATACACTACATTATACTTCATATCATAACATACACTACATTATACTTCATATCATAACATACACTACATTATACTTCATATCATAACATACACTACATTATACTTCATATCATAACATACACTACATTATACTTCATATCATAACATACACTACATTATACTTCATATCATAACATACACTACATTATACTTCATATCATAACATACACTACATTATACTTCATATCATAACATACACTACATTATACTTCATTTGGGACTGCATTTCAGGTCTCAATGGTCAACTACATAACCCATATCACCTCCCGTGTAACCCGAATACCCACAAGCAATTCAAGATATAAGTTGGGAAGTTATTATTTGAAACCATCTTTTCGTTGAACCCTCAGCGTGTCAAAGTAGTGTATCTTACCTCGTGACGATCAATAAGCAACGTTAATGTATCTTGTTTGTGATCCGACAACCTATCTCGAGTTCATAGTCATTAAACCTGTATAAACCCAACCTAATAAGGTTATAAGACCATACATTAACTTAGGTACACTTATAGGACCCAAACGGGCTCACAGACCCTTCATGTGGCGCATGCTTTGAATATGCGTTGCATATTTGCTTCAAAAATCACCCAGAAACCTCCCAGGCCCCGATATGCGCCGCACATAGGTTATATGCGCCGCATATGGAGTGCTGGTCTAAAGACTGACTCGCGCCCTTCACTTGCAGGCAACTTTTCGACCTCAAGACGACCAAATGAGTCAAAACTTAGTACTTAAGGAATGTAGGGGATTCAAAGACCTTTCCAGAAATATAAAGTTTGACTCTTGAAGATCTCTAATGAATTAGTTATGGCGTCTGTAAAACAGACCTACAGAATTCGTCTTAAATCCGACCACTTCTGGAAATTGACATTTTTCACCCATATCTAGGAAAAATCAAAAGAAACATTGTTCATATCGAATCAAGAGGACACATAGACCTTTTCAAAATTATAAGATTCATCTTATAACTCTTCTAATTGAAAGAGATATGATTTTTGCAATATTACTAATTTTTCAGATCTAGTAAACCCTTAGTTTTGCAAGCAATTTTCGACCATCAGATGACCATAGCAACCACCACGACCTATGAACCTCATATGCACCCAAAATATGACTCATATAATGATTTCACATGATCACTGTTCTAGGAACAAGAGGATACAATTACAATACATTAAATTACCCGAAAACCCCAATAATCGACAATGAAACATAATCAAATCAATCTCAACCCTAGAGACCAGAAGTAAGATCCATATGATCGACTCTTATGATCACAAATCAAAGGGAAATCGTCTATATTACCTGTAGATGAAAGCAAGGATGAGAGATCTTGATCAAACTTCACTTGAATCACACGTTTTGAAGGATTTTCGGCTTAGGAATTTGATAGGGGATCAAAGGGGTGGCTAGGGTTTGGGAGAAAAGTTATTAGATCTGATTTGATAAACTAATGACTCCCCCATTGACCCTAATCCCGTTTTTTACTTTCACACCATGTCAAAACTGGTCCCTAAACTTCGTAAAGTCATATTATTAGCCCAAAACACCTCTATGGACTATATACAACTTGATTAACACTTTGAACACCTCTAAAAGGCACATAACTTCTTCTTTAAACATATTTCTACATCAATTAATAAGACATTCAAGTCTCACACATAAAACACTTTAACTACATATAAGCGTTAATCCACCCTAAACTTAACGAACACTTTACGTTGACTTAACGACTCAAGTCAACCGTTAATTAAAAAGTTTGGGATGTTACAATTACCTCCCCCTTAAGAGGATTCCGTCCTCGGAATCATTTCAACATCAAATAGGTGAGGATAACTTTCGAATCAACTTTCACCGTAAATATGATTCCATCCCACTAGCACATGCTCAATTAACTTCATATGAAGCTTCTTTTACTTTTGGCCAAGGATCTCAACCAGGCCAACTACAAACACTCCTTAACATCAATACTCATATCTCTCCACGGGTTCACATTGGTTTCATATCAACATATACATCATATCATCGTATACTCACATCTTAATCCATGTCTTATACCACATCAACATAGACTTACCACTTAAACGTAACTTCATAACATATCTTGCTTAAATCTCACGTCACATTGTAATCCCACATCTTACATCTTTAATCAACTTACATATTACGCACTAGCTTTACACTAGCACGATTTCCCACGTCTTACGCACTAGCATTACATCTAGCACGATTTCCCACGTCTTACGCACTAGCATTACATCTAGCACGATTTCCCTTCAATAACTTGTCGTATCATGAAATGACATCCAACACCTATGGCATAATCATTGTTGCCTATGAACACAACAATAAATCTCGAGGCACCATCACACCATCATATGGTTTTACCAAGTTTCTAACTTATTCATTCTCTTTCCCATCAATCTAAGAGTGATAGGCATCACTTGAGTTCACCATTTTCCTCATACTTTGTCAAACATCTTTAAAAATTTTCATATAATGGCCGTCTCGATTCAAAACATTCCACCATTTACTTTCACACTTTAAGAGCACTTCTTGATCACACATCTTTTCTTTCATGTCCAAGGAAACGACGTAATAGCTCACAAAACAAAATAAGCATTCTTGGACAACTTTCCTACTAACTGCTCATGTCTTATCATTACCTTTCGCTTCCCACGCAACTTTGTCTCTTAGTCCACGGTGACATGACTCCTCACTTTCGTTAAAGGATCGTTAAACTCTTTGTATTGCTACCAAACTTTCGGTGTCTAGTCTTGGATTTTAACCCAATCACACGTCAACATATAAAATTTACTACACCTCGTATCATAATAGGTCGTATCACACTTCAGGCAGCATCCAAATGAGCATGTCACCACGGTTCATAAACTTCCTCAAGTACAACTTTTAGTCATTTCGCTCTCGGATACCGAAATCTTACTTTTAGACTTATAGTTCCACGCTGGTTATTTATGAATTTTCAGAATCCACCCACATAATACCAACATCTTCGTCTCTAGAAACATCACCTTGTACTGGCTCATTGTAGACAATTGCTTACCCTAACCTTATAGTCATGGAATTAAACATTAAATGGAACCTTGTTCCTTTCAATTCTACGCGTCAGCTTCTACTTTAACTTTTACTCACTTTGGGCGAATTTAAAATTAGGCCTCTACTTATAGAAAATCGTAGTAACGTTCCTTACACAACATGATGTTCTTCGTCATACTTAGAATAGATAATAATGTCATCACCGAATGTAATGACTGAACGGTCTAGAGAAACTTTAAACTTTATCCCTTAAGTTCACGACATGGTAAGGACCATTAGTTAACATGCAGGACTTCAAGAAACTCAATAGAGTCATAATGAGCGTATAATTAACTTAAACTGGATTTTTATCATCAACTTCATCATATGGTAGTACCAATCGTAAACCCATCTTATAGAAAGAAATACATCCCACAATCGAAAACATTAACTTCTTTCTATAAGTGAGAACAAAACGAAAGGTGTCTTTGAATAAAAGTAGCACTCGTCACACATCAACAGAAGGTTTGACCTCACGATCGCAATGAAACCGAGAACATTAATAGAACATCTCAAAACTACGAGTGACCTCGACTTTAGAAATACACAACCTTTGCCTTACATGAGTAAATCACATAGGCGAGAAACATGATCAATTCGGAACCGAATGCTCCTGAAAACTTCTACTTCTTGTGATTTAAGGATCCATAGTTAACTCCGTCATCCAACCTCTTAACTTTTCATAAGGGAAAAAAAATCATTATATTTGAGAAGCGGCCAAACATAAAATCTTGTACAAATATAGGATATCAACAACACCTTCACGTCACACCGGCGAAGGCAGTAAGCGATAGAACTGCTAAAAAGGTTCACGTGTTAGTTCACCACACATTCATGCAATATAAGGAAGAATCTCTAGCTGTGAATACTCGTTCCAATCGTCATATATCATCCCGTAACGAAATCTAAACTGAGCGAGTCGTAAATCCAAAACAGACCAAAATATGCACCGCATGGATGGTGCATGCGCCTCATAACTCGAGCATTTCTGAACAGTAACTTTCATGCATTTGCACATGCCCCGCATAAACTTAAAAACTCAGAATATGCGCCGCATACCATCTATGACCAGGAAAGATAATTTCAAATAAAATCTAAGCGTCTTCCTTACACCCAAGCACAACTTTAAGACTTCGCAGCTCGAAGGTAACCTCACATCATAACATGGTGTTCATCGAATGGAAGAGCTTCATGGTTAAAAAGTTCAATCATCCATAGCGTTATCTTCTTTACTTGCTTCAGCTTCATCATTCTTTAATCCATAGATACATGTCTACTCTTCACATGGTTAATTATGCCACCAACCAGTGATTCCATCTTTCCCATCTTCTCTTCAGTCGGATCAACACATACACAGTCTCACAAACACACACATGTCGTGATACATTTACAATTACGTTCGCGACCGGAATTGTAACTGTATCCTTCCATACGTGTACCCGGTTACCCTTCTGTGCATCACCTGCTTATCACCCTTCAAATATCCAGCATTAACTCTAATTGTCAACTTCAAGTCCATGTCCTTCGAACTAGTAGACTCAACAACATTGTCTACCAACCACTTCATTCCTCACGTACCTTTAGACTTCATTTAACTTCATGTACTTCATAATTATCATAAACATTTAACGGGCTATAACTTTTCACCGATCTTCACACATTTCCACACACACGAGGCATCAACGTCATTAAAGTTGTTACACGATGTTTACTCTCGACACATAAAGATTCACTACATAGAAATCTCTCCAGCTTCATTACTTTGTACACCGGTCAACACAAGCATGGCCATACAAACACACTCGCGTCGTGATACACTTACAATTATGTTCCGGACCATAATTGTAATTGTATCCTTTCACATGCATGTTCGTTACCACATTTGTGTATCGCCTCTTTTCCCATCAATTCCAATTCACATGATTTTTCAGCACACATACAACATCTCATATCCTTTGCGGTCCTTGTCACTAACCCCATGGGCTAGGCAACATTGATGGAACACCATCTCACCTAATCCTCCAACCTTTGTCCATCTCAACAACTTCTCACATAATATAAAATACAAGTTTATCAAATTCAGTTAGAGGAATAGAAGATCACCTCGAGGACCGTCTATCGTAGCAATAGCATAACTTAGCGACGGAGAAGCGAGAAACGGAAGAATAAAGGCTAAAACACATATTCACATATCAATAAACAATCATCATATAGCCTTATTCCTACACTCTCACTCATCCAAAACCCGTCCTAAGGCATTTCATCTCAAAGCTAAGCATACCTACTTAAGCCTAACTTGTCGTCTATCGGTTTAAGTCCAATTCCTATGGCACACTTATAGTCATTGGTTCACTTAAACCATTTCTCCGATACCAACTTGTAACACCCTTCATTTAAAAATACGGGTTTCCAAAATTTTTCGCCTAACGGCGTTATAACAAAGCGGAAGTAAACTTTGAAAGTCCAAACCAATTAAAATCTGTTTGGTTCTTTAATCATTGGTGTTACTCGGTCATATCGTCAAAACAAGTTTAAATAGAAACCCGTCGGCTGCCCAACACAAAACAACCGACTACATAACATGCAAACTACATAAATGCCAAAACATAAGCAAGAGTCTAAAAATGTGCAACAACTATGGGTAGCTAAGGTCATCAGCAAGCTATCTACCCATTCCTCGCTCTTTTTCATCAACTACCTCAGCTACGCTAAACCTGAGGGAGCAACACATTTCAAAAGACAAGTGTTAGCTAACGAATTAGCTAAGTAAGATAACACTCAATGTAACATCCCAAAACGTAATCGTTCATGTTGACTAACGTCGTTAGGTCAAATTATAAGTCCGTGATACGTTTGTGTGGAAATATGTGTTTATATGTTTATGTGCCCTATATGTGAGATTAATTATCTTTAATGAGTGACAATAAAGTAGATTTAATGATGTGTAAAAGGCTTT
>CM067167.1:139555260-139592760 GCA_034093135.1 Erigeron breviscapus
ATCTAAGCGTCTTCCTTACACCCAAGCACAACTTTAAGACTTCGCAGCTTGAAAGTAACCTCACATCATAACATGGTGTTCATCGAATGGAAGAGCTTCATGGTTAAAAGGTTCAATCATCCATAGCGTTATCTTCTTTACTTGCTTTAGCTTCATCATTCTTTAATCCATAGATACATGTCTACTCTTCACATGGTTAATTATGTCACCAACCAGTGATTCCATCTTTCCCATCTTCTCTTCAGTCGGATCAACACATACACAGTCTCACAAACACACACATGTCGTGATACATTTACAATTACGTTCGCGGCCGGAATTGTAACTGTATCCTTCCATACGTGTATCCGGTTACCCTTCTGTGCATCACCTGCTTATCACCCTTCAAATATCCAGCATTAACTCTAATTGTCAACTTTAAATCCATGTCCTTTGAACTAGTAGACTCAACAACATTGTCTACCAACCACTTCATTCCTCACATACCTTTAGACTTCATTTAACTTCATGTACTTCATAATTATCATAAACATTTAACCGGCTATAACTTTTCACCGATCTTCACACATTTCCACACACACGAGGCATCAACGTCATTAAATTTGTTACACGATGTTTACTCTCGACACATAAAGATTCACTACATAGAAATCTCTCCAGCTTCATTACTTTGTACACCAGTCAACACAAGCATGGCCATACAAACACACTCGCATCGTGATACACTTGCAATTATGTTCCGGACCATAATTGTAATTGTATCCTTTCACATGCATGTTCGTTACCACATTTGTGTATCGCCTCTTTTCCCATCAATTCCAATTCACATGATTTTTCAGCACACATACAACATCTCATATCCTTTGCGGTCCTTGTCACTAACCCCATGGGCTAGGCAACATTGATGGAACACCATCTCACCTAATCCTCCAACCTTTGTCCATCTCAACAACTTCTCACATAATATAAAGCACAAGTTTATCAAATTCAGTTAGAGGAATAGAAGATCACCTCGAGGACCGTCTATCGTAGCAATAGCATAACTTAGCGACGGAGAAGCGAGAAACGGAAGAATAAAGGCTAAAACACATATTCACATATCAATAAACAATCATCATATAGCCTTATTCCTACACTCTCACTCATCCCAAACCCGTCCTAAGGCATTTCATCTCAAAGCTAAGCATACCTACTTAAGCCTAACTTGTCGTCTATCAGTTTAAGTCCAATTCCTATGGCACACTTATAGTCATTGGTTCACTTAAACCATTTCTCTGATACCAACTTGTAACACCCTTCATTTAAAAATAGGGGTTTCCAAAAATTTTTGCCTAACGGCGTTATAACAAAGCGGAAGTTGTAACAACCCTACTTTTTAACATTATATATGTTCTAGTTATGTTGCCTATGATCCCGCAAGCCATAGTTATACTTGAAGCTAGTAGATAATGCCCCTAAATTAGCAATCTAAAGCTATTGTTCAATTCTAAATTTGAATTATAAAATACCATTGAACAAAAATTTTATTGATGATTAATCAAGTTATAAATGATAAAACGAGCCTCACAAGTTGAGATATCAATCAAAATTCTTATAAATGTCCAACAAATCAATCACCAAACCAATCTAAGTAAATATGACATGAGAATAAAGATTTCTATCTCAAAGTGTTTAAATAACAATAAGTATATATATAAATATGCTTAAAATAAATACAAGATTATAAATAATGGCCTATGTAACAAATTAAAAACACAAAAATATATACATACATATACATATACACGACATATACATATATATACACATACTAGAATAAAGATTTACATACACTACAAACAAATACCATTTAACCTTACAAAATATATACATACACCTACATCTAACATACATACACATATTATACACCTTATTACAACAAAAAAAAAGAAAAACTCTTCAATATCCCCCCCCCCTTTTTCCTTTTGGCCGTCCCCCATCAAGCCACACACACACATTCACCCTTTTCAAACCCTACACTCCACATTCATTCTTGAAACTCTCATTTTACACACTCTTCACACACTCCTCTTATTCTCTCAAGAAAAACCTCTCCCCCCTCCCTTTTCTCTTCCATTTTCGGCCAAACAACAACAACAAACACCAACAAAAATCAAGTTAAACACTTAATAATAATAAGGATTAAGTTAGATTACTAAAGGGTTATATTAAGCAAGGGTTTAAGGATTGTTTTTGGGTTAGATTAAGGGTTGTTGGAGGCTTCCAAAGGCCACGAAAATCTGCCCACTTTCTTCATCAAAAACCAAGTTCAAGAGGGTATAATCTTCATCCTTTTTACTAGATCTAATCTTGTTTTTGTTTATATTCAAAGGTTTTATCAAAAACTCATACTTTCTTATTATTTTATTTGTAATATACACTTAATGAGGGCAAAGTTGATAGGATCTTTCTTTCCATGCTCATGCATGTCGAATCTAAGAAGAAAGATCCAAGGATTCAACAAGTTTAAGACCCAAAAGTGTTGTTATAGATTAGTAGCTTTTAAAGTGACTTTCTTGTTGATAGATCTATATGTTTTTGTATATTTTTGAAGAGTATATTATGAGATTTTTCATTTAAAAGATGTTTTTATGTTGTTGAATGTTAGATCTATAAAAGTTGATAAAAAAGTGTTGATTTGAATGCATGTATGCTAGATTTAAGAAAGTTGGATCTTTTGTTGGATTATGAGATGTATATGGACTTGTTATAAGTGAAAAATATGTTAATATTAATGTTAATATTTTGGAAAAATTGATGAAATAACAAAGAGACAAAGCTTGGACCAAAACATGTTAAAATAAGCTAGAAATCATAAACCGAAAACACGCGAAAATGCATTTTGAGCACACACATGCACCATAATCTTATGACCAAGGAAATATGATAAACCTACTGGAAATAAGTTGAAATAAAAGTATAAAACTCAGATCTATTGGTTCATGACAACAATAAGCTCAAAAATTACCTTTTCGGGTCAAATAATCACTAACCGAAAGCACTAAATTGCACATATCACACCACCACCACTATCACGATTTTGGACACCAAAATATGATGAACTTTCTGGAAATAATGAAACAAGAATGAAAATCCATTTTTAGGTACCTTAATAGCTTAAGAAATGAAGCTAAAATCACTATTTCGGTAAACGATTTTTAATCATAAAATGCTCAAAATGAGCAAGACACAAGAGAGGTTGAATTGACATGATTTTATATTGATAAAAGTTGCCTAAAGGGCCTGGGATTTTTGACCAAAATGTTTAGTGATGATTCCTAAGAATTTCCATGAATTATTGAATTTAAATGGTAATTAAAAAGACATAAAAATCCATAAATAAATTATGTAAATCAAGAATGAGGTTAAATCATCTTAACCATTGATAAAAATAACTAAAACCTACTGGATAAAAATAGTTAAAAGTCAAGAGACATGTGTTACATAATTTAAAGACAAATAATTAAGTAAAAATAACTAATTAAATATTATTATTAAAATTAATGGAAAATACACAAATAAAAGTATAAAACATGAAATTATAAATTAAGGAGCATGTATATCAGAAGATAATTCAAATGAAATTATTCATAATTTATAAAGACAATTATGACACTTAAAAGTATTTTTAAGGAATTATTTAATTAATAAATCAATAAAATGAATAAATAATTAATTAAATAATATTAAATTAAATAAAAACTTATAAATCAGAAAATATTCATAAACACCAACATTATGAGGTAACTAATGTCAAATATTATGATTAAATAAAGTATACAATGGAAATCATATAAACCAAAGCCAAACTACCGAAATTCCAATAAACGTACAAAAACGTATAATGAGAAAACGACTCCTACCACCAAATCTCTCATAACCAAATAATGAGAACATCATAATGCACTTAAACTCCATAATCTAATAACAACCAAAGATGGGCAAGTCTACTAGTATACATCTCATGATCTAGCTCACTAGTTCATGTCACGCGAACTTACGTCGTGAATATATACCATGGTTTAGGCTTGCTTGGGGAGCAACAAGACTAGACGAAGATCTCGCATTTGATCAGCCCCTAACACTCTCAAATCAAGTGAGTCATAGCCCCCTTTTCAAACTCTTTTATATGTTTTACTTGCGGGGTGAAAAGCATGATTAATTAAAATGACTTTCTCTTATGAAATGATTCTTTGAAATAATGATAATGATATGGGGATTATATTTTATGTTCAACGTGTTATATGTTATATGATGAGCTTGAGTACTGTCAAACGGTGGTCCCCTGTACACTACTATTAACTCATTTGAGGCCTGTAGTTAGAGGGTTGCGCAACTAGGATTTGTCCCCCCATCCACTATTATAGGTAACGGTGGGATGTTTGGTCTGCCTTTATGGCCACCTTCATCGCCAGTCTGGCCTCGCGGTGCTCTAACTACTATATATTTATGGTCGTCTCCATGGCACGACCCTTGGTTATCTTTATGCACGTGATTGACAGCATGTGCTTATCATTATCTTATCATTTGGGACAATATAATTGATTATTGGGACATAACCGGTCTTAGTAGTGGCTCAAGAGCAATCTCATCAAATTATGTCATGGTAGTCTTACCATTGACCAAGAGGTATTGATATTATTCATGGTTGGTTATTATTGATTGAACATACGGTTTGGGTATGGACAGTACGATGGAATGCTTGGAAATTTTATGACATATTATTTCTTGAATTGGATTAAATATATATGTGTTGTTAGCATAAACCTATGAACTCACTCAACTCTCGTAGTTGACACTTTTTGTTCATGCTTTTCAGGTCTAGGGCAGTAAGTTAGCTTTTGGACCGCCTCATGGATGATGTGCTTAATTGTTGCATGTTGGACTAGTAATGCGAACATTTGATCTTTTGATAATGAATTTGGTTATGTAATGTTTATTAAACGTCAACTTGAACTTGTAATCTTTTGAATTTGAATGGCATTTGAAACTTTATGTTGATGTTTTATACTTAAATCTTTTGTACCATGTCGTTCTGTGGCACCTCGTGTTTCCGCTTTAGTCGGGGTGTTACAGAAGTAAACTTTGAAAGTCCAAACCAATTAAAATCTGTTTGGTTTCTTTAATCATTGGTGTTACTCGGTCATATCGTCAAAACAAGTTTAAATAGAAACCCGTCGGCTGCCCAACACAAAACAACCGACATAACATGCAAACTACATAAATGCCAAAACATAAGAAAGACTCTAAAAATGTGCAACAACTATGGGTGGCTAAGGTCATCAGCAAGCTATCTACCCATTCCTCGCTCTTCTTCATCAACTACCTCAGCTACGCTAAACCTGAGGGAGCAACACATTTCAAAAGACAAGTGTTAGCTAACGAATTAGCTAAGTAAGATAACACTCAAGTTATAAAACATTTATCCATTTCAAACATTGTGGATTTAATCAACGTCATTAAGGCACAACACACATCAAGCATATCACATCATCAAAACTACATAATAGGATGAAACACCCTAAATGTGCCTATCCTTCATTCTGCATTACACACATATAACCACATAACTGCATTACTACTTTTAACTGCGTAACTACATTTTAACTGCATTACTACGTTTTAACTGCTTAACTACATTTTAACTGCATTACTACTTTTAACTGCGTAACTACATTTTAACTGCATTACTACGTTTTAACTGCTTTACTACATTTTAACTGCGTCTATGTGTAACATAAGTTACACCCGACTAGATGACAACCATTCAGTTGAACATCAAACGTCGTTAAGGAATGGCAAGCCAATCCCCGAGTAATCCGTATGCACAAGACAAATGAGGGCGGGTCAGACCCCTCATATTACTCAACTGCATCTCAATGACCATGTTGCAAGGAGCCACCCAAGCAACCTACGTCAACGCACTTAGCCGGGCTAGGGCAAGTACGGGTTAAGCTTAACACTTTCCTGCATTAAAGTTTAACGAGCTCGATCCTGCATTATTTAGTTTAGGTGACTGCATTACCTAAACATTTACTACGTTTACTGCTTTTACGTTTTGGGCCCTTAAACGTGCACGTGTCATGGCAACTTAACAAGTCTAGTGAACTAGATGAGCAAGCCATACAATCATGCACATATCAACAATCAACAACATATACTACATCTCAAAGCATCACAAGCTACTGCACCATAACATAACACTACATTATACTTCATATCATAACATACACTACATTATACTTCATTTGGGACTGCATTTCAGGTCTCATAACCCATATCACCTCCGTGTAACCCCGAATACCCACAAGCAATTCAAGATATAAGTTGGGAAGTTATTATTTGAAACCATCTTTTCGTTGAACCCTCAGCGTGTCAAAGTAGTGTATCTTACCTCGTGACGATCAATAAGCAACGTTAATGTATCTTGTTTGTGATCCCGACAACCTATCTCGAGTTCATAGTCATTAAACCTGTATAAACCCAACCTAATAAGGTTATAAGACCATACATTAACTTAGATACACTTATAGGACCCTTAAACGCTTGTTTCGGACCTCAAACGGGCTCACAGGCCCTTTATGTGGCGCATGCTTTGAATATGCGTCGCATATTTGCTTCAAAAATCACCCAGAAACCTCCTAGGCCCCGATATGCACCGCACATAGGTTATATGCGCCGCATATGGAGTGCTGGTCTAAAGACTGACCCTTCACTTGCAGGCGACCTTTCAACCTCAAGACGACCAAATGAGTCAAAACTTAGTTCTTAAGGAATGTAGGGAATTCAAAGACCTTTCCAGAAATATAAAGTTTGACTCTTGAAGATCTCTAATGAATTAGTTATGGCGTCTGCAAAACAGACCTACAGAATTTGTCTTAAATCCGACCACTTCTGGAAATTGACATTTTTCACCCATATCTGGGCAAAATCAAAAGAAACATTGTTCATATCGAATCAAGAGGACACATAGACCTTTTAAAAAATATAAGATTCATCTTATAACTCTTCTAATTGAAAGAGATATGAATTTTGCAATATTACTAATTGTTCAGATCTAGTAAACCCTTAGTTTTGCAAGCAATTTTCGACATCAGATGACCATAGCAACCACCACGACCTATGAACCTCATATGCACCCAAAATATGACTCATATAATGATTTCACATGATCACTTGTTCCAGGTTCAAGAGGATACAATTACAATACATTAAATTACCCGAAAACCCCAATAATCGACAATGAAACATAATCAAATCAATCTCAACCCTAGAGACCAGAAGTAAGATCCATATGATCGACTCTTATGATCACAAATCAAAGGGAAATCGTCTATATTACCTGTAGATGAAAGCAAGGATGAGAGATCTTGATCAAACTTCACTTGAATCACACGTTTTGAAGGATTTTCGGCTTAGGAATTTGATAGGGGATCAAAGGGGTGGCTAGGGCTTGGGAGAAAAGTTATTAGATCTGATTTGATAAACTAATGACTCCCCCATTGACCCTAATCCCGTTTTTGACTTTCACACCATGTCAAAACTGGTCCCTAAACTTCGTAAAGTCATATTATTAGCCCAAAACACCTCTATGGACTATATACAACTTGATTAACACTTTGAACACCTCTAAAAGGCACATAACTTCTTCTTTAAACATATTTCTACATCAATTAATAAGACATTCAAGTCTCACACATAAAACACTTTAACTACATATAAGCGTTAATCCACCCTAAACTTAACGAACACTTTACGTTGACTTAACGACTCAAGTCAACCGTTAATTAAAAAGTTTGGGATGTTACAATTAAGAATCACATCCACTACGATAACCATTTCCTCGTCTGGCAATGCTTTATAGCAGTTCTTTAACAACTTCAAACAATGATCATCACTCCAGTCATGTAGTATCCACTACATATGTGTCTAAAAGCTTACTATATTTAAGTTAATAAATACGTTCAGAAAAATAGCATCGCCTTGAGGGACATCTTGAAACATATCACCTTCCACATGTTCTATACCTATAGTACAATTATAAGTATTTATATAAGCTATATACAGTTCTATAAGACAAACTATTTAAAACAAACATACCAGGATAGATAGGTGCATGTCGAATCACGTGTGGCAAATCGTAGTTAATTCCTTTAATAAAAGGATATTTGGATATACGATCATATTGATGGCAACTCCTAAACTACCTCCGACGTCAACCACACGTTTGAGGTTCTCAAAACCATGATAGCACTTGAGAAGTTCCTTGATCACAATAGTAGAATGGTGCACCATGTCCTTGTTAAAAATTGTTGGCAGTTGTTGTCATTCGGTCCACTCAAAGGGCTGCTATGTTCAGAGACTAAAAGGGCAACAGGCCTTATTTAGTTGAGCTTAGTAAAACCGGCCCAGTAGGGAATTAGGGCAGCAGGCCTTAATTCTATTAGGTCCAGTTTTAGCTTTCTTGGGGAACAAGCATTTAACCCTAATCAGTAGCCTATAAATACACATATCTCTTGTACATGTAATTTTGGTTTTGGTGGAATCAATAAAGAAAAACCCAGTTTCCCCCGTGGATTAGTTCACACAGTTTAGTGTGAGATACCACGTTAAATCTCTTGTGTCCTTCCTTCTTGTTATTTTCTGGTTCTTGTATTTGTGTGTGTGTGCAGTTTATTCCTAACAAGTGGTATCAAAGCAGGTTGCATACAGATCACACAACAACCCCATAGTCACCACCAAAGTCGTCACTCAAATTAGGGTTCCGGTGAAGCTGATTGGGGCAGAATCAGGTCTGAGTTGGGCACCCAGATTAGGGTTCCAGCCCATACCAACCACCACAGTCGCCGTCGCCGGCCAGAACAGCAGCCGCCTATCAGTTTTCTAATTAGGGTTCGACCAGCCTCCACCCAGATTAAGGTTCCAGCCCATACCAACCACCACAGCCGCCGTCGCCAGCCAGAACAGCAGCCGCCTATCAGTTTTCTGATTAGGGTTTTGTCACCTCTGCCCAGATTTACAATTAGGGTTCCGGTGAAGCTGATTGGGGCAGAATCAGGTCTGAGTTGGGCACCCAGATTAGGGTTCCAGCCCATACCAACCACCACAGTCGCCGTCGCCAGCCAGAACAGCAGCCGCCTATCAGTTTTCTGATTAGGGTTTTGTCACCTCTGCCCAGATTTACAATTAGGGTTCCGGTGAAGCTGATTTGGGCAGAATCAGGTCTGAGTTGGGCAGATTAGGGTTTCGACAAAATTGTTTTGGGCAGTTTCGGGTCTGTTTTGGCACATCAGGGTTCAGTGGGCAGATTAGGGCTTAAATTGGCAGATTGGGGTTTTTCGGGGGTTCTTGATTTAGCAGAAGGAAGAACTAGGTTCCGGGACAGCAGGGGCTGTTTCGGGAGTGTGTTTAACAGCAGAAAAACAGAGACTGTTCACAGCAGGGGCTATTTCAGGGCTGTTTTTGTTAAGTCCAAGTTTGACTGGACTTGCTCCAATAATGAAGACTGGAGCTCTTTTGAAGATTTGTCCAGAAATAATAGAAAACCAGTGAACGACTTACTTGTACAGAAATCTGGATGGCACCAGATTTCAGTTCACTGGACTTCACTCCAGTCATGACCTATTCCACTGAAGACATTCTCACTGAAGTCAAAGACTGAAGTCTGAAGAAAGAAGACTGACAAATGGCGGGTCCCACTAGCAGTCTTAACTGATCGACGACTGGAGCGTCTGTCAGTGTTCCAGAACTTACAAATCTGAACACTGATTACGAGGAATTGACTTTTTGCCTTTACACGCTTTTATCCGGACAATCCATTTGTCTATTATTAAAAGTACAACATGCGTGTAAAGGTGGTTGGTTAATGTAAGACAAGTCACATCAACATGACTTTATTCTTGTACTTTAACAAATGCATTTAAGGAATTAAAGTTGTTTCCTTAAATGCATCCAACCATATTTGTACGACATAATAAATTCACTGGTGAATTTATTTGCCTATAAATACCAAGTCACTTCCCTCGTTCAAATTACTTTTTGCAATTTGGTGAACTTGACTAAATACTCTCGATCGCTAAAAGGGATACTTCACAACTTTAAGTATTTCGATCTAAGGAGAATATTTAGCAAGTATAGATCATTTGTAATTCATAGATTGTTAGGATATTTACACTTGTGTATTATCTTGGTTCCGCAACAATCTTGTATTTTATTTAACATCAATAAATAAAATACACTTGAAAATTACATTGCGTTCCACCAACTTATTTACTTTAGTGCTTTAAGTCTTGTATTACTTTATTTATATTCTTGCATTTATATTTAAGTAATACTAGTCCTTTTCTAGTATTATGTCTCTAAATAAGAAAGTCTTATTTAGAGATTGTTCTTGAGTTATTTTACACTCGTTGGGTTAAACCATTAAGTGAGGGACTTACAAGTGGTATCAGAGCAGAAGGCTAACATACTTGCCTAGATCTTCTTCTTGATGACTAACCTAGAAAATACTCAAGAAGGTCCTGGTTCTAGTCCCATTCACAATGAACAAGACCCGCCTCGTATTATCAATACTAATCCCCCACCTCCTAATCCTCCTTCTCCTTCACATGTGCATGTGCACTACTCAAACACACCTGTTCCTAGATTCAGTGGGAATAGTGATGAGTTTGGGACGTGGAAAGCTAGGATGATACTTCATGTCACTGGCATTGAGAGGTACATGCTTAAAATATTAAATGAAGGTCCCTATGTACCAACTGTACCCCTTAGTCCTCTACTTGATCCTACTGGATCTAGAAGAGGAAGGGATAAAAAGGGAGGAACATTGGTCTGATGAGGAGAGGAGATTGGTTGATCTTGATACCAAGCTCAAAAACATGATCCTCGCTGCCGTTCCTGAAACTTTAATCCCTACACTGGTTATTTTCCCCAGTGCTAAAACCATGTGGGATGAACTAGTTGTCCAGTTTGAAGGAGGTGATGACACCATTGTCACCAGAAAAGTTTCTTTAAATAAGAAGTATGAGTCATTCTTTGCTCTTCCCAATGAGACTCTCACTGGCACATATACCAGATTTATGAGCATCATAAACCAGTTGAGAGGTCTAGGGGTTGAAAAAGACACGGATATACTTCTTGAAAATTTTTGTGATATTTTACCCACAAAATGGTCTCATATGATTCTGGTTTTAAGGCAAGGTAAGAATTTGCACTCCCACACTCTAGCTTCCTTATATGGAGCCTTCAGGTATACTGAAGAAAATCATGCTCAGAGAGTTGTGGCAGAGCAAGATGCCTTAAACCATGCTTCCAGTAGTTCCACAATGGTCAGTCATACTGAACCACCTTGTGCAACATTAATGTCTTCCGAGAATGTATTTTGTATGAAGAAGATGATGTCTGAATTATTGGAATATGGAGTAACAACTGATATCTCTCCAGACTGTGATGAAACTGACAGTGATGACCTGGTTGCAATGATTACTAAAACGTTTAACCGTTTCAAAGCAAGAGCAAATAGGTCCAGTGGACAACATGCTTCGAGTACTTCAACTGATAAGGCCAATCTGACATGCTTTAAGTGTGGCAGAAGAGGTCATTTCATGAAGGAATGCAAGTCCAGTCAGTTTGTATCCCAGTCTGGTCCATCTGTTTCTTATCAAAAGCCTGATGATAGCTATAAATCTAATTACAAAAATCTTAAGGCTCAAATTGCTCTCATGTCTCAAGAAAAAGATAATAATAAATGAATGATTGCAACCACTGAAGAAAAATGGGTTCCCTCTGATGATTCATCTGTTGATGAAGAAGAGGAAAGAGGTTGTTGTTATATGGCTCTTGCAGACCAAGAGCATCTGGTGAAAGAGGATGTCACATCTGGCAGATGGGTGGACATAGTAATCAAAAAGGTTAGTGAATATGATGCAGAGACTGACCCTGAATTAAAACTGGACATTGCAGAAGCTCTTAATTCTGACTTAATTTTTGTTGAAACTGTAAGATCTGACAATGCTAAAGGTCTTGAAACAGATTCTAATGAACTTTCTCTGTGTCAGTCAAAATTAAGAGACTGCAAGATATTGAACTGGCTTTTAAAGCACAAGTTTTGGTAATTGAACAACTGGTCCAGGAAAAACATGACCTTGAAATTATTTTGCAAAAAGAAAAACAGGTCATTAAATCATGTCTAGAAACACAAAAGATATATGATGCAGCAGTTAATCAATATCCCACTCAAAAACGTGCTTATCTGGATAAAAATACCCATGTTGCATCACTGATCCCAGTTATTGATCGTTTACCAAAGGAAATCAGGCCTAAAACCATTTATGATGAACCTAATGTCTGCAGTACTAGTACTTTACCAGTTCAATCCCCCGAGGTAAAAAATGGAGCATCATAGATGCATGCTCCAGTCAAAAAGGTCAATCAGAAGTAACCTTTGCCTCAGTCTGCTTCTAAGGAACCTTCAGTTCCAAAGAAAAAGAATGTCTCCCTTCCTAAGCCAAAAGTCCAGTCAACTGGAAAGGCTCAGGTGTCATCTGAAGAATCAATTTTGTTAAGGTTGGAGAGCCAGTTTCAACTACTGGCTCGTCAGGTTCAAAGCTGCAATGCAAGATTAAACAACTTTGAGAAAGACAAAAATTCCAAACCTTTTTCAAAGAAAGACAAAAATACTAATGCTTCTCCAGTTGAGAAGAAAAAGAAAAAGGTTTGAAAACTATCAACTCCAATCAAGTTTTCAGAGAAATATGTTCAACGTGAAAGTGAACTCAACCAGATACCCCTAGGGACTTATAAGGGAGAGTCCAGTGAATCTGGTGGGTTCCCAAATCTAACTAATGAATCTGGTGGGTTCCCAAATCTAACTAATGAATCTGGTGGATGTGCAGGGCGATCGAAAGAAACATATTTGGTATCTTGACAGTGCAGCTGGTATGACAATGACCGGATGTAAGACCCTGCTGGAGGAGTTCAGAATTTCTGATGGAACCTCCATTACTTTTGGAAATGATGGTTGTGGAAAGACTGAGGGGTATGGTATCCTGAACAACGGACAAGTCAAATTCACACGTGTTGCATATGTGAATGGTTTGAAATATAACCTGATCAGTGTCAGTCAACTGTGTGATGATGGCTTCTAAGTCCTTTTTAATATATCTCAGGGCATTGTATTCAACAAAGACTGGAAGGTAGTATTGATTGCTCCCAGAAGAGGAAATGTGTATGTGATGGATATGGAAAGCTCTCCTTCAGAGCAATGTTTCTATACCAAAGCTGATGAAGGTTACTTTCTTATTCAACCATTCACAAGGCCTTCAGAGTCTATAACAAGAGACTGGAGAAGGTTCATGAGTCAATACATGTCACATTTGATGAATCAAATTCAGCAATCAATAAAAAGCCAGTCCTTGAAACACCCCCAGTAACTCCAATTGTCTTTTGTGAATCTGATCTTATCAACTACAATAAAGATTCACAAGGCAAAGTTTCCAGTCATCCTGATCTAGAACCTGTTCAGGTTGAAAAACCTCCCAGTAGTACTCCTTTCTATCTTTCAATAAGTTTCAAACTACCCTCTGAACTTGTTATTGGATCAGATGTTTGTACTACTCCCCCAGTACCAGTTCCAGTTCAAACTACTCCAGTAGTTCAAGAAATGCCTTCTAATGAAGTATTTCATGATGCAAATCGTGACCTCAATGATTCTGGTGAGGAAGTTGAAGTATTTTGGGAAGATCCTCTACCAGAAGCACAACTGAGGAAACCTAACTGAATTCTTGCACTGATATTGTTGTTCATAACAATCCTGGTCAATATTCTAAGTGGACAAAGGCACATCCTATCGAGCAGATCATAGGAGACTCCAGTAGAGGGGTTCAGACCAGAAGAGCCTCTAGTGAACAATGTTTGTACGTCAGCTTCTTATCATTGATTGAACCAAAGAAGATTGACGAGGCTATGGAAGATCCAAGTTGGGTGATAGCCATGCAAGAAGAGCTTCACCAGTTTGAAAGGAACAAGGTATGGTATCTGGTTCCTTTCCCAGTTGGTGAGAAGGAACCAATTGGAACAAGATGGGTCTTCAAGAATAAGGTAGATGAAGATGGCCATGTTGTCAGAAACAAGGCCAGATTGGTTGCCCAGGGATACTGTCAGGCAGACGGTGTAGATTTTGATGAATCAAATTCAGCAATCAATAAAAAGCCAGTCCTTGAAACACCCCCAGTAACTCCAATTGTCTTTTGTGAATCTGATCTTATCAACTACAATAAAGATTCACAAGGCAAAGTTTCCAGTCATCCTGATCTAGAACCTGTTCAGGTTGAAAAACCTCCCAGTAGTACTCCTTTCTATCTTTCAATAAGTTTCAAACTACCCTCTGAACTTGTTATTGGATCAGATGTTTGTACTACTCCCCCAGTACCAGTTCCAGTTCAAACTACTCCAGTAGTTCAAGAAATGCCTTCTAATGAAGTATTTCATGATGCAAATCGTGACCTCAATGATTCTGGTGAGGAAGTTGAAGTATTTTGGGAAGATCCTCTACCAGAAGCACAACTGAGGAAACCTAACTGAATTCTTGCACTGATATTGTTGTTCATAACAATCCTGGTCAATATTCTAAGTGGACAAAGGCACATCCTATCGAGCAGATCATAGGAGACTCCAGTAGAGGGGTTCAGACCAGAAGAGCCTCTAGTGAACAATGTTTGTACGTCAGCTTCTTATCATTGATTGAACCAAAGAAGATTGACGAGGCTATGGAAGATCCAAGTTGGGTGATAGCCATGCAAGAAGAGCTTCACCAGTTTGAAAGGAACAAGGTATGGTATCTGGTTCCTTTCCCAGTTGGTGAGAAGGAACCAATTGGAACAAGATGGGTCTTCAAGAATAAGGTAGATGAAGATGGCCATGTTGTCAGAAACAAGGCCAGATTGGTTGCCCAGGGATACTGTCAGGCAGACGGTGTAGATTTTGATGAATCATTTGCTCCAATGGCTAGACTTGAAGCGATCAGAATTTTCTTAGCATATGCTGCTCATCTTCAATTCAAGGTCTACCAGATGGACGTAAAGAGTGCATTTTTGAATGGTAAATTGGAAGAAGAAGTTTATGTCAAGCAACCACCAGGCTTCATTGATGAGAAGCATCCCCACTGGGTATATCGTCTGGACAAAGCACTTTATGGTCTCAGACAAGCCCCACGTGCTTGGTATGATACTTTGACTAAATATCTGTTGAAAAATGGCTTTAAAAGAGGTACAATTAACAAGGTAATCTTTTATTGGTACAAATTTATGTTGATGATATTATTTTTGGCTCTACTAATGAAAATATGTGCAAGAAATTTTCGAAAGTTATGTCATCTGAATATGAGATGAGTTTAATGGGTGAATTAACATATTTCTTAGGACTTCAGATCAAACAAACCAGTGATGGTATTTTTATTAATCAAGAAAAATATGTAAGAGATCTTTTAAAGATATTTGATATGAACTCTTCACCATCTAAACCCACTCCAATTTCCGCACCACTTACTTTGGATTATGATCCAAATGGGAAACCAGTGAACACCACTGTCTATAGAGGCATGGTAGGTTCACTGATGTATTTAACTGCAGTAGACCAGATATAATGTTTGCAACATGTTTATGTGCCAGATATCAGTCTAATCCAAAAGAGTCTCATATGCTTGCTGTAAAGCGCATACTGAAGTACCTTAAAGGTGTCCCCAGTTTGGGTCTTTGGTACCCCAAAGGCTCAGGCATGGATTTAATGGGTTATTCAGATTCAGATCATGCAGGTTGTAAGATAGACAAGAAATCCACAACTGGTGGATGTCATTTCCTTGGTTGCAAATTGGTCAGTTGAATCAGTAAGAAGCAAACTTCAGTTTCCATTTCCACTGCTGAAGCTGAGTATGTATCTGCGGCTAGTTGTTGTGCCCAGATACTCTGGATGAAGAACCAGTTGCTTGATTATGGTATTAAGTATTCAAAGACTCCCATCTTTTGTGATAATACAAGTGCCATTGCTATCTCACACAATCCAGTCATGCACTCTAAGACAAAGCACATTGACACCAGGTATCATTTCATTCGTGATCATATTATGAAAGGTGACATTGAACTCCATTTTATCCCCACTGACAAACAACTCGCTGACCTGTTTACAAAACCACTGGATGAAAAGACTTTTCAATATCTGGTTGGTGAGTTGGGAATGTTGAACCCTTAAATCTGGAACCTTGTTATGAACGCCTTTGTGACACTGGCAGGGTTCTTTGATTTCTAGATTCATAAATCTTTGCCAGCTTTGCTATCGAACGCCTTTGTGATACTATCTTAGCATTATTGATTTATGGATCACCATTCCAAGGGGAAGACTCAAAAATATTTTTGTCCTTAAAAGGTTTTCAATTTCAGGGGGAATTTATCTTCTCACTGGAAGAATTTTCAGGAAAATATTACTGGTACATTACTGGAGTCTTCCAGTTGTACCTTCAGTGCATACTTCACTGGCATAAAACACCAGTGATCCTGGAGTGTCCAGTCAACCTCCAGATGCATTGAAATGAGTCATGGTATGTCAGTCATAATATTTTAATACTTGGTCTTTGTGCGTGCCACGTAAGCACAAATTTTGTATGGATAGTAAATTTTATCCTACGTGGCAAAGTAATTTTTCAAATTTGAAATGATGGTTTTACATTGGGAAGACAAAAAGGTGTCAAGTTGGTTTTTGCGGGCTGTCAACCGTCATGCATTTATGTGTGATGGGGGAGTTTAATGCGGATTTCAAACCCGATCAAAATTACATTGAATAAAATTCAGAATAACCGTTTGAAATTTTATTTTCTCTCTCCTCTATAAATACCCATATTAACTTTCATTTTCACCCCATCTCAAAAATTATCTCTCAAAATTCCTTCATTTACTCTTCTTCAACATTCAATTTCAATCATCACTCTCTCTCATATTCAATTCATCAAAATCAAACCCTAAATCTCAAAACACCAATCACTTTTCTTTCAATTCTGGGCAATCGGTTGTATACGATGGCTCCAAGACAAGCAACTTCTGATAAGAATCTTCTCACCCATACATATACTCCAACTGTTGCGGTTGAAAAAGCACCGTACACCATCATAAACCCTGCTGACATCAGAATTAAGATGAATAATTGGATGGCTAAGTTGGCCGGAACCCATGATCCCCAATCTATTATTGGGCGACTAAATTCTTTCTTCCTCAGTTGCCCTCTCTATGGTGCCCGAACCCTAAATCCAGGGATGCATCATGAATACCTTTGTGAATTCTGGTACACAGCTCATCTGGTGGCTGGTGATGATGCAACCATCCACTTCTCCTTAAAAAGAGGAACAAGAAAATTCTCAATCACTATTGACTCTCTAAGAGATGCTCTTCAGTTGAACTACTTTTCAGATAATGAGCTGGCCATACAACTCCCCACTGGCATAAATTTGAGGGAAGTTTGTAGGCAGATGGGGCACACTGATATCTTGGATGATCATGGGGTGCTGAAAAGAAAGGGCACTATCTACATGAGTAAACTGACAGACTCATGGAGATATTTCTTCACTCATATAGTTGAGTGTTTGGGAAGCAGTTCTGGAGGGCTGGACCAGATCAATCAAACATAGCTCCAGATTGCTTACTGCTTATGGTTTGGTTATAGAGTGGATTTTGCCCAGATCTTCTTTAATGACCTTGCCGAGAGACTGAAAGGTAATAAAAGAAAATTACATGTACCTTTCATCAGATTTCTCTCTTTAATTTTCAAACGTGCACTTGGTCCAGAATATGATTATAACTCCTCACATATTTCTGTGTGTGAGTATATGAGGGACCTTCACCAGTTAGTCTCTCAAACTGGTGAGGTAGATATCCCTCATTATATGGTGCATAATTTTCGTAGGGAAATAACCGATGTAACATCACCAGTTGATTCGGAAGAGACTCCAGGCGGGCCTCAAAACAATGAGGGACCCACTGGAGTTCTCATTGCTGAAATGGGGTCACCTGAACCTGAGGTAACCTCTGACCAACAGCAAGACTTAGTTTTTCGAACAAACACCTCCAGAAGACCAAGAAATAACACAAGACGTCTTAGGAGAGTGGGAGATTTGGTCTCTCCACTTCTTCTTCAACCGAGATCCAAGGCCTTTTAAATAAGGTGGAGGATCTGGAGAGATCATTACAGTCTTCTTCCCAGGTTGTCTCTGACTTCAAATCCTTAATTTCAAATAACCTTCAGTCAGAGATGAACTTGTTCGCTGGGAATGAAAAACTGGTGTTTGAGAAGCTGAATGACCTGGTACTGGCCACAAACAACAACACTGAAAATCTCAAAGTGGCAGTCCACGGTCTTGAGGAGAAGGTATTGGCTTCTGTTCAAACTGCAGTGAAGGGTATTATTGAAAAACCACTGTCAGACTTGAAAGATGAAGTTCAGAAGGTCACCGGTACATTAGAAAAGCTGCAAAAAAAGCCAACTCTTGACCAGAGCTCCATCACCAGTGAAGTTAGTGATTAAACTGCAAAGAAACTAAAAATTATGATGATAAAGCAGTTGACTGAAGATGTCTCTGAATCTGTCACCAGAAGTATTCAAGAAGAGTTGTTGCCAAAGATGGTTGAACTGGTTGTGAAAGAATTGCCCAAGAACTTTCCTACTGAAATGGAAAATTTGAAAAAGGAAGTTCAAGGGCTAAAGAATGATTTTACAAGGGTTTCTCCAGTAGCTAGTCGCATGTTTGGGTCTCCTGACCGTCAAATGCTTGAACAATTATGGAATGACCTCCAGTCAAGAACTGGTGGTTATTGTTAGGACCAGTTTCAGTGAAACTGGCCAGTCTCCAGTTGCACCTGGAGACCAAGAAATAACACCAGACGTCTTAGGAGAGTGGGAGATTTGGTCTCTCCACTTCTTCTTCAACCGAGATCCAAGGCCTTTTAAATAAGGTGGAGGATCTGGAGAGATCATTACAGTCTTCTTCCCAGGTTGTCTCTGACTTCAAATCCTTAATTTCAAATAACCTTCAGTCAGAGATGAACTTGTTCGCTGGGAATGAAAAACTGGTGTTTGAGAAGCTGAATGACCTGGTACTGGCCACAAACAACAACACTGAAAATCTCAAAGTGGCAGTCCACGGTCTTGAGGAGAAGGTATTGGCTTCTGTTCAAACTGCAGTGAAGGGTATTATTGAAAAACCACTGTCAGACTTGAAAGATGAAGTTCAGAAGGTCACCGGTACATTAGAAAAGCTGCAAAAAAAGCCAACTCTTGACCAGAGCTCCATCACCAGTGAAGTTAGTGATTAAACTGCAAAGAAACTAAAAATTATGATGATAAAGCAGTTGACTGAAGATGTCTCTGAATCTGTCACCAGAAGTATTCAAGAAGAGTTGTTGCCAAAGATGGTTGAACTGGTTGTGAAAGAATTGCCCAAGAACTTTCCTACTGAAATGGAAAATTTGAAAAAGGAAGTTCAAGGGCTAAAGAATGATTTTACAAGGGTTTCTCCAGTAGCTAGTCGCATGTTTGGGTCTCCTGACCGTCAAATGCTTGAACAATTATGGAATGACCTCCAGTCAAGAACTGGTGGTTATTGTTAGGACCAGTTTCAGTGAAACTGGCCAGTCTCCAGTTGCACCTGGAGACCAAGAAGATTTGTCCAGAAATATATTGAAGTCCAGTTGCATCATACAGTTAACGCAACTGAAGACTTCCTCCAGTTGAGAACTGACCAGTTGAAGAATCCTTCCAGTTGGAATCGAAGACAACAAGTGGAAGATAGAGAATGACAATGGCAGCGAAGCCCAGTTGACATTCTAGTCAGTTACAAACTGGAGACCGTCAGTGGAAAGCTCTTACAAAGCTTTACACTGATTACGAGGAATTGACTTTTATGCTTTATGTGCTTTTACCCGGATAATAAGATTTATCTTATTATTTAAGTACAAAAAGATACATAAAGCTGGTTGAGTAAAGTTGCTTTATACTGCAACTTTACACAGCATTTTAAGGAATTAAATGCTATTCCTTAAATGTTCTCAACCATATTTGTACGCCAAAGTTAACATCCCAATGTTAACTTTGCCTATAAATACAAGTCATTGCACAACAAGAATAATAAGTGAGAACACTTCACACTTTGCATACCTGCAATATTCTTGGTGAACTTGTGCAATCTTCTCTAAATCGTAAAAAGGAACATTTCACAACTTTAAGTGTTTCGATTGTTTAGAGAAATTCCAAGTGTAGATCAATTGTAGTTCATAGGCTGTTAGGATATTTACATACTTGTATTATCTTGGTTCCGCAACAACCTTGTAATTTATTTAAAGTTAATAAATAAATTACACTTGAAAATTACATATTGTCTCACCAATTTACTTTACAAGTATTTTGTATTAATGCATTGTTCTTTACTTATTGTCACTTAAATAAGTAATCTATCTAGAACTTGGTATATACTCTCTGTAAATGGTCGTCTCCAGTTCAGCGTTTATATTGCAAAGTAATTCCACCATCGACATAGAGGTGTTTTCAGGTAGTACCATCTATTGAGTTGGGACTTACAAGTGGTATCAGAGCAGAAGGCTAATAAACTTGCCTAGATCTGCTTAGATGACTACTACTGAAGGTGGAGATGGTTCTGGTCAAAGTGAAAACCCTTTGAATACTAATACACCACCTTTTCAAAATATTAATACAAACCCTCCTCCTCCTACTGCCCCAAACCATGTCCATGTACATTATTCTAACACTCCTGTTCCAAAATTTGATGGAAACAGTGAGACCTTTGGTACATGGAAGGCCAGAATGCTTTTGTATTTTGGTGGGATAGAGAGGTATATGTTGAAAATCCTTAAGGATGGACCATATATACCCATGTCTCTTGGGGTAAGTCCTCTTCTAGATCCAACTGGAAGACGAGGTTCAAGAGAAAAGCTCGAAGACCACTGGTCTGATGAGGATCGTAGACTTGTAGATCTGGACATCAGACTCAAGAACATGATCCTTGGAGCTGTTCCTGAAGATCTAATTCCAACACTTGTGTTGTTCCCCAGTGCCAAGTCAATGTGGGATGAATTAGTTATTCGGTTTGAAGGAGGTGATGACACTATTGTCACCAGAAAGGTTGCCTTAAATAAGAAGTATGAATCATTCTTTGCTTTGCCCAATGAAAGTCTAACTGGTACTTACACCAGGTTTTCTAGCCTCATTAATCAGTTGATAGGCTTGGGTGTAGAGAAGGATAAGGATATTCTTCTTGAGAAGTTTTGTGATATTCTTCCTTCCAAATGGGAAAATATGGTTCTTGTCTTAAGACAAGGTAAAACCCTGCACAGCCATACTCTTGCATCGCTCTTTGGAGCCTTCAGATTCACTGAAGACAATAATGCTGCAAGACTGGTGGCTGAGCAGGATGCCATGAACCATGCCCAGAGTCCCAAGGTTGCTAGTGTAACTGAGCGACCTTGTACTACTTTAATGTCTGCAGAGAGTGTCCAGGCACACTCAATGAAGGAGATGTTAAACAGTTTCTTGAACTTGGCCTGACCACTGAAATCAGTGATGGTTGTGATGAAACTGACGATGATGATCTGGTAGCCATGATTGCTAAAACCTTTAACAGGTTTAAGCATAAATCTAAAAGATTTAATGGGCCAAACAATGCTTCCAGCTCCAGGTCTCTGGATAAAACCAATCTTACCTGCTATAAATGCGGTAAGAAAGGTCATTTTATGAAGGAATGCAGATCTAGTCAGATGAACAACCAAACTGGCCCCCCTGTCCCTAATTTCAATCCGCCTGATGATAGCTACAAAGCTAAATATAAGAAGCTTAAGGCCCAGATTGCCCTCCTGTCCATGGAAAAAGAAAAGGATCAGTGCTTGATGGCACAAACTGAGGGAAAATGGGAGTACTCTGATGACTCATCAGCTGATGAAGAAGAGGAAAGGGACATGTGTTTCATGGCCTTGGAAGATCAACAGCAGCATGTGGCAAAAGATATCTGGACACTATCAGGTGGATCCAGAAGGTATGTGATTATGACAATCAGGTGGATCCAGAACTGAAACTGAACCTTGCTGAATCATTAAGTGGTGATTTGGCTTTTGTGGAAACTGTTAGAGCAGATAGTGAAAGATATCTGGACACTATCTTAATTGAACTAAACAATGTTAAGCCACAACTTAATGATTTACAAAGTGTCCAGTTGGCTCTCAAGGAGTCAGTTTTAAAAATTGAGGCTTTGGAATTTGATAATCAAAAATTAATTTCTGATCTTGAAAAAGAACAAATGATTATCAAGTCATGGGTAAAAGAATCTGGAAAGAACTATGATGCATTTTCTAGAACAATTGATGCCCAGAAAAATGCATGGAAATCTGGAGATCTGGAAATGGCAGCACTCATACCAGATCTTCATGCATTGCCTCCAGCTCTCAGGGTTGAAACTTCTTATGATCAACCTGAAGCTGTTGAAACTGAACCCATTGAGACCACCCCCATTGAGGTTAAACCTAGAGCCAAACAGGCTAGTGCTCCAGTTAAAAAGGCCACTGGTAACAAGCCTTTACCTCGGAAGTCTAAGGAGCCCAAGACTCAAAAGACTAAAACTCCAGCTGAACCAAGGTCCAAGGTTCAGCAGCCTGATGAAAACAATATTTTGTTTAAACTGGAAAGTCAACTCCAACTTTTGTCTCGACAGGTTCAGAGTTGTACTGCCCGGATCAAAAATCTGGAAAGAGGTTCATCACCTCCAGTTTTAAAACAAAATATTAAACCCCCTTCAAAACCAAAACAAAAAAATGTTCCATCTGGAACTAAATCTGATAAGAAAAAGGGGAGCAGGTATCAAATACCAATCGTTTTTACTCCTGCACCTGGATCTGGTGAAAAAGATCTAGATGTAGTCTTCAGTTTACCTTCCACAACAATCAACTGTGACTTCTGTAGAGAAGTCCAGTGAACCCATCAAGAAAAGATGGGTTCACAAAAATAACTGATAATTTTTGTGGGTGTGCAAGGCGATCGAAAGAAGAATATCTGGTATCTGTACAACGCTGCTGGCCGGACTATGACCGGATGTAAGCCCCTGCTTGAAGAGTTCACTTTCCAAGATGGACCGGCAGTGACGTTTGGTAATGATCAAAGTGGAAAGACTGAAGGATATGGTGTGCTCAATAATGGACAGGTCGAATTCAAGAGAGTTGCATTTGTGAATGGTTTGAAATACAACCTGATCAGTGTCAGCCAACTTTGTGATGATGGCTACAGAGTTTTGTTCGATATTGCTCAAGGCACCATATTTAACAAGGATTGGAAAGTGGTGATGGTTGCACCAAGAAAAGGTAATGTGAACATCATGGATATGGAACCAGCTCCAAAAGAGCAGTGCTTCTATACCAAAGCTGATGAGGACACCAACTGGCTGTGGCATAAAAGATTATCCCATCTTAATTTCAAAAATATTAACAAGTTGTCTCGCAACAACTGGTTGATGGGATACCTCAAATTTCTTTCAATAAAGAAAATCCATGTCCAGGGTGTGAGATGGGCAAGCAGAAAAGGGCCAGTTTCAAGACTAGGCAAAACTTTAGCATCACTGAACCTCTTCACATGCTACATATGGATCTATTTGGTCCAGTGAATGTTCAAACTAGAGCTGGAAAGAAGTACACTCTAGTTGTGGTCGATGAATTCACCAGATACTGTTGGGTGGTATTCCTCAGATCCAAAAGTGATGCACCTGCTGAAATCATCTCTCTCATCAAAAGAATTGAACTCAAGTATACTCGAAAAGTCTGTCAGTTGTGAAGTGATAATGGTACTGAATTTCAAAATAAGGTACTTGAAACATTTTGCAATGACACTGGCATCTCTCAAAACTTCTCATCAGCACACTCTCCAGAGCAGAATGGAGTTGTGGAAAGAAAGAATCGCACACTGATTGAAGCAGCCAGAAGTATGCTATCTGAATCAGGTCTTCCCACCAGTTTCTGGGCTGAAGCAGTTGCAACTGCTTGTCACACCCAAAACTGGTCAGTCTACATCAAGAGACATAAGAAGACTGCCTATGAAGTACTCAGGAATCGTAAACCAAATATTGGTTATTTTCATGTATTTGGTTGTCCAGTTTATATTTTAACGATTCCAGTCAGCTTGGAAAGTTTGATGCCCCCCCCCCCCCCCCCCCCCCCCCCCCCCCCCCCCCCCCCCCCCCCCCCCCCCCCCCCCCCCCCCCCCCCCCCCCCCCCCCCCCCCCCCCCCCCCCCCCCCCCCCCCCCCCCCCCCCCCCCCCCCCCCCCCCCCCCCCCCCCCCCCCCCCCCCCCCCCCCCCCCCCCCCCCCCCCCCCCCCCCCCCCCCCCCCCCCCCCCCCCCCCCCCCCCCCCCCCCCCCCCCCCCCCCCCCCCCCCCCCCCCCCCCCCCCCCCCCCCCCCCCCCCCCCCCCCCCCCCCCCCCCCCCCCCCCCCCCCCCCCCCCCCCCCCCCCCCCCCCCCCCCCCCCCCCCCCCCCCCCCCCCCCCCCCCCCCCCCCCCCCCCCCCCCCCCCCCCCCCCCCCCCCCCCCCCCCCCCCCCCCCCCCCCCCCCCCCCCCCCCCCCCCCCCCCCCCCCCCCCCCCCCCCCCCCCCCCCCCCCCCCCCCCCCCCCCCCCCCCCCCCCCCCCCCCCCCCCCCCCCCCCCCCCCCCCCCCCCCCCCCCCCCCCCCCCCCCCCCCCCCCCCCCCCCCCCCCCCCCCCCCCCCCCCCCCCCCCCCCCCCCCCCCCCCCCCCCCCCCCCCCCCCCCCCCCCCCCCCCCCCCCCCCCCCCCCCCCCCCCCCCCCCCCCCCCCCCCCCCCCCCCCCCCCCCCCCCCCCCCCCCCCCCCCCCCCCCCCCCCCCCCCCCCCCCCCCCCCCCCCCCCCCCCCCCCCCCCCCCCCCCCCCCCCCCCCCCCCCCCCCCCCCCCCCCCCCCCCCCCCCCCCCCCCCCCCCCCCCCCCCCCCCCCCCCCCCCCCCCCCCCCCCCCCCCCCCCCCCCCCCCCCCCCCCCCCCCCCCCCCCCCCCCCCCCCCCCCCCCCCCCCCCCCCCCCCCCCCCCCCCCCCCCCCCCCCCCCCCCCCCCCCCCCCCCCCCCCCCCCCCCCCCCCCCCCCCCCCCCCCCCCCCCCCCCCCCCCCCCCCCCCCCCCCCCCCCCCCCCCCCCCCCCCCCCCCCCCCCCCCCCCCCCCCCCCCCCCCCCCCCCCCCCCCCCCCCCCCCCCCCCCCCCCCCCCCCCCCCCCCCCCCCCCCCCCCCCCCCCCCCCCCCCCCCCCCCCCCCCCCCCCCCCCCCCCCCCCCCCCCCCCCCCCCCCCCCCCCCCCCCCCCCCCCCCCCCCCCCCCCCCCCCCCCCCCCCCCCCCCCCCCCCCCCCCCCCCCCCCCCCCCCCCCCCCCCCCCCCCCCCCCCCCCCCCCCCCCCCCCCCCCCCCCCCCCCCCCCCCCCCCCCCCCCCCCCCCCCCCCCCCCCCCCCCCCCCCCCCCCCCCCCCCCCCCCCCCCCCCCCCCCCCCCCCCCCCCCCCCCCCCCCCCCCCCCCCCCCCCCCCCCCCCCCCCCCCCCCCCCCCCCCCCCCCCCCCCCCCCCCCCCCCCCCCCCCCCCCCCCCCCCCCCCCCCCCCCCCCCCCCCCCCCCCCCCCCCCCCCCCCCCCCCCCCCCCCCCCCCCCCCCCCCCCCCCCCCCCCCCCCCCCCCCCCCCCCCCCCCCCCCCCCCCCCCCCCCCCCCCCCCCCCCCCCCCCCCCCCCCCCCCCCCCCCCCCCCCCCCCCCCCCCCCCCCCCCCCCCCCCCCCCCCCCCCCCCCCCCCCCCCCCCCCCCCCCCCCCCCCCCCCCCCCCCCCCCCCCCCCCCCCAAGTTGCTGATAAGGCTCGCGAGAGAATAGCTGTCCACTAAGGATTCTATGTAACACCCGTTTCGTAAAAATATGGATTTCCAAAACTTTTCGCCTAACGGCGTCAATAAAGCGGAAACAGTTTATTAAAAACCTCAACCAAGGAAAACAGTTGAGAAACATAAGTGGTGTTACTAATTGCATCAAATCAGTAATAAAAGAAATCCATAAGATTGCCCAACATAAAGCAACCATAACATAGTCATTACAATAGTTCCCTAAAGGAAATCATTAACATTAAGTCTATGCGAAGTTATTGGGTAAACTAAAGCCATCTTGATCATCTACCCATCTCTCGCCAAAGCTTCACACGACATCTCACTGCTTAACCTGAGGGGTGTCAACACATAAGAAGAAACAAGTGTTAGCTATAAAGCTAAGTAAGATAACACCAGGTTTAAGCAAAACATTTCATCCATTGCACGTCACTTTAAAACATTTCGTCATTTGATTTAGGCATTTATATCACCACATAACGTATCCATATCACATATAAGCATAGAGTCCATGACCCTAAGTGTGCCTAATCAATTTCGTCATTTCATCTCATCTCATTAGGTTGTGACTAGGTCACCGTTAAGTTGTAACCGAAGTTACCGTTAAAGGAAAGACAATGTCGATCCATGAGTAGCACGTTATGTTCATAACATTAGGTGGGTCATCAGGCCACCCGAACTACTCGCCACATATGACTGGTTGCAAGGAGCCACCCTAGCAACCATTTTAACGTACCCTCCCACATACGGGCACTACGTACTCTCCCACATGCGAGCACGACGTACTCTCCCACATACGAGCACGGTTTATACGTACCTATTACCACCGTCAGGCACGGGTTATGCATAACTCTTAACGTCTAATTAGCTCGAGCATTTACCACGTTTAGTTTAGGTTTCCATATTAATCCTAAACTAATCCACATCTATCATCTTTTCACGTTAGGGCCCTTAAAACGTGCACGTGTCATGGCAACCTAAAAAGGTCTAGTGTTCTAGATGAACAAGCCACATATACATGCACATATCATCATTACATCATATCATTAACCACCATTCATCATAACATATCATATCGTTTAAACATATCATCACATATCATATCATAAACGTATTTACGGGGAAGCATTTTTAAGCATAGGCATCGTCATCTTTAATCCCCGAATACCTCCCATATCAACCCAACCACAATATAGGTTATACATTACCGTTTGGAGGTTATAGTTTATGAAACCATTTGTTGCACCCTCAGCGTGACAAAAGTAGTGTATCTTACCTGGTAGTAGTATGTGCGCGCAAACAAAAGCTAGCAGTGCTTAATAGTAATCCCCGACACCTATCGTACATTAATATATGAAATATAAGTCATTTGGGACCTTAAATGGACTTGCAAACGAATTTTGTTTTGAATCGAACGAATTTAGCTTCAAACGAACTTAGACTTCACTCAAACGAATTTAGCTTCAAACGAACTTAATCTTCGTTTCCAAAACGAATTTAGCCAACGGATTTAACAAACGAAATTAGTCTTCTTTTAAACGAAAATAGCTTGAACGAAGTTAAACTTCGTTTTTCAAACGAATTTAGCATTCCAGAAACGAATTTAACACTTAAAACGAATTTAACTCTATTTTCGTCCAGAATTCATAAAACGGCTTTAATCTTCATTTTTCCAGAATCAATCGACTTGGGCTTCACCCAAAACACGTTTTTGACATTGTTAAACATATTTTGATCATAATGATCGATTACAAACTCGTTTGATTCCGTTTTGATCATTAATTGGCTTAAACACATAATAAACCCTAACTTATCAAAGACCCTTTATAAAATCAGATTTGATCCTTTATAAAACATCATTAGATCTGAAAATATCGACAACAAATCATTGATTACCTGAACAAACAGTGGCTGATCCGATTCAATACAAAACACACAATTTGATTGACCAAAACTTGGAGATTTTCTTAAGAAATCAAGAAAGAATTGAAGGAACTTTTGTATTAGTTTTAATTATGATTAATGGCTGCAAAATTAACCTAGATTAGGCTAATCCCATGCCAAACCCGTTTTTAACTTTTCAACTTTGGCAAAATTGGTCCCTGGACTTCATATTGACTTTATTTCGCTTAAAAACACCTATTGGGGATACCTATAACACACTAAAGCACTTTCGCACACTACAAAGGCCTTTTACACATCATTTAGTCCACTTTATTGTCACTCATTAAAGATAATTAAATCTCACATATAGGGCACATAAACATATAAACACACATTTTACCACATAACATATCACGGACTTAGAATTTGACCTAACGACGTTAGTCAACATATACGATTAAGTTTTGGGATGTTACATGGGAGCTTGTTCCTTGTCCACCAGGGTTAAAGAAAGAACCCATTGGTACTAGATGGGTCTACCGAAACAAGATGGATGAAGATGGACATGTTGTAAGAAACAAGGCCAGATTAGTTGCCCAAGGTTATTGTCAAGCAGAAGGCGTTGACTTTGATGAAACTTTTGCTCCAGTTGCAAGACTTGAAGCCATCAGGATATTTCTGGCTTATGCAACCCATCTGCAGTTTAAGGTCTTCCAGATGGATGTCAAAAGTGCGTTCCTTAATGGAACATTGGAAGAAGTTGTGTATGTTAAGCAAACTCCAGGCTTCATCAATGAGAAGCATCCTCACTGGATCTATAGACTGAACAAAGCTTTGTATGGTCTTAGACAAGCCCCAAGATCCTGGTATGATACTTTAACTAATAATACCTTATTTATCTTGAAAGAAAAAGGTAATATCTTATTGGTACAAATTTATGTTGATGACATTATATTTGGTTCAACTGATGATGCAATGTGTAAAACGTTTTCTAAAATCATGTCATCTGAGTATGAGATGAGTTTAATGGGAGAATTAACATTTTTCTTAGGTCTTCAGATTAAGCAAACTGAAAATGGAATTTTCATAAACCAAGGAAAATATGTCAGAGATTTGTTAATAAAATACAAATATGATTCTATCCCATCGAAAAACACACCTATTGCAGCACCATTAAATTTGGACTCTGACCCAACTGGCAAACCAGTGAACATCACTGAATATCGTGGAATGGTTGGTTCACTGATGTATTTAACTGCCAGTCGACCAGATATAATGTTCGCAACATGTCTATGTGCCAGTTTTCAGGCTAACCCCAAAGAATCACATTTGCATGCTGTTAAGCGTATCTTTAGATACCTGAAAGGGTACCCTAATCTTGGTCTTTGGTACCCCAAAGGCTCAGGGTTAGATCTAATGGGTTATTCAGATTCAGATCATGCAGGTTGTAAGATAGATAGAAAATCAACAACTGGTGGTTGTCATTTCCTTGGAGAAAAACTGGTGAGTTAGACCAGCAAGAAGCAGACGTCAGTCTCTATGTCCACTGCTGAGGCAGAGTACATTTATGCGGCCAGTTGCTGTGCCCAGATTCTCTGGATCAAGAACCAGTTACTAGATTATGGTCAAAAGTATACAAGGACCCCAATCTTTTGTGACAACACCAGTGTAATTGCTATATCTCACAACCCAGTGATGCATCCAAGACAAAGCATATTGACATCAGGTATCATTTTATTCGTGATCATGTTATGAAAGGAGACATTGAAATTCATTTCATCCCCACTGACAAACAGCTCGCTGATGTTTTTACAAAACCTCTTGATGAGAAAACCTTTAAACATCTCATCAGCGAACTGGGAATGTTAAATCCTTAAAACTGGAGATTTTTGTCATGAACGCGTCAGTGACACTGATGAAGTTCTCCAGTTGAGGAGGTCTAGATAATCTTTGCTCGCCAGGCTATCGAACGCCTTTGTGATACTATCCTGGCACTAATCGATTTCTGGATCATCATTTTAGGGGGAAAGACTCAAAATAATTTTCTGACTAAAATTCGTTTTGTTTGAAAATGGCAACTGGAGAACTCTCCAGTTGGAAACTGGCACTGGACTAATCCTCCAGTGACCAGATTCAGTCTTGTCTTAATTTTTTTTTATAACGTTAGAGATACTTGGTCAATATTTGTGACATGTGATGGCACTCGAGTGCTTTAAACCACTTGATATCGTCATCCGACGTGTTTAAAGTCATTTTAGTATTTGACAACTGTTTTTATTGGGAAAATTAAAATTAGTGGGCGCGTGGGTAAGTTAAGCCGTCGTAGCATTTAATGCTGACACGGTAAATTATGTTTTTATTTCAAAATTCAAACTTATTTTGTTAAAATATCTACAAAATTGATTTTGTTAATAAAATATAAGTTTTGGTATTTCATTGGGATCTTGAATTCCTTATAAATACCCTTATTTACTCTGATCACATTTACTTCCCTTTACATTCTTTTCATTTACTTCCCAATCATCTAAAAATTGCTTCATTTCTCTCTCTGCTTCATAAATCAAGAACCCTAATTCCAAAATTTCAGTTTCATTTTCCAATGGCACCTAAATCTTCCCGTTCAAGAGATGTAAATCTCTTATCTGTCCCATATGCTCCTTCACCAGATGTCAAACAGGCACCTGGTGCTCCTGGTAACACTTCGCTCATCAAATTAAATCCAAATAATCCGATGGCGAGTTTACAAGGAACCCAAGGGTCCAATACCCTTATTGGAAGAATCCAAAGATTTTTGAAGGATTCTCCAATTGGACCCTCATTCTCTCTAAACCCGCGCAAGATGTTTCACGACTACTTGTGTGAGTTTTGGTACACTACTACTCTTTCTTCTGATTGTTCTTCCATCACTTTCACATTAAAAGGTGGAACAGTCCAGTGTACCCTATCAGCAGATGTGTTGAGGGATGCTTTACATCTCAACTACTGGAGAGAGGGTGAATCTCCAGTTGTCATCCCCCAAAACATTAATTTTTGCCAGGTCCTCCTTGAAATGGGACATAAGGAGTGCCTGGAGAAAGGGGTGTTGAAAACTAAAGGTGCGATGACCATGAAGGGTCTTACACCCTCATGGAGGTATTTTTTCATCCACCTTGTGGAAAGTATGGGTGGGAGTTCTGGTGGACTTGACCAGATTAACTCCGCACAAGCAGAAATGGTATACTGCTTGTGGAATGGATTGAGAGTGGATTTTGCTGATATCCTTTACAGAAGCCTGCTTCAAAAACTGAAGGGCACCAGGGGACTATGTATCCCCTTCTCCAGGTTTCTCTTTCTTTGTTTTCTACAAATTCTGGGCAGTGAAGCTTATTCAAGCACAGATTCACCTTACACTGTCCCAGATTTGTTGAGGAATCTTGACTCTCTAGTATCTGAAGCTGGAGAGGTCAAGATTCCAGATTGAATGCGGCTGGCATTCGCAAAAACCGATGCACTAATCCAAGGTGAGTCGGAAGGACAACTGGGCGGGCCTCAAAATAATGAGGGACCTACCAGTTCGTCTACTGGAATTATTATGGTTGTGGATAGAGCAACTATAACTGAGGCAACCCCACTGACCTCTATCCCTGGTGAAGATACCTCGGTATCTGATCCTCCAACAGATGCACCCAACCAGGAAACTGGGGAAGGTCATTTGGAGACTGACCCATCTGGTCAGCCCTCAGTTACATTCATGGATCTGGACATGAATGTTAATGACGAGGAAATCCTTATAGAGTCTTCGGATTCTGAAGGTACTGAATCAGACTTAAAGATTTTTGATTCTGCTGTACAAGATCAAAACCCTTCATCTCAAGTCTCGCCTCCAGATACTTCAATTTCACTTTCACAAACTCAAGAAAATGAGCCTACAAATATTCCTTTTCCCACTTATAACTATATGTCTGGAAATAGACGTATGGCACCATCACCATCTGGGCAATTCTCACTCCTTCGAGAAATGCCCCACCACCGCCGCCGTTGGACACACCTGAGCATTCTCAGCATGTCCAACAATTTGAATTTCCAGTCCTTTCTTCTTCCACCATTCCTATTATTACTTCAACAACTGCTGCGATGTCAACTGGGGAGACTTCTCTAAATTTGCCTCCTCCAGTTGCTCCAGTAGAAACTGCTGCTGGTCCAGTGACACCTTCTCCTCCGTCACTGGACAGTCAAGTTGTCTCTGTTCAAGCCGATATCCAAAACCTTCTCACCAGGGTGGAGGATATTCAAAAGACACTTGACAAAAACACCAAGTCTTTCTCCAGATACCACAAGGATCATTTGACCAATATTAAAGTGGTTGATCTGGGGATTAACAAGTTTTCATCAAATGAAGACTTGGTGTTGAAGAAGCTGAATGAGCTGGTCACTGGCTGCAACAATCTGGCAACATCTTTAAAAGAAGCCTTTGACCTCACTCAGTCCAAGGTCACAACCTCAATCTCCAACTTGCTGGGCAACACTGTTAGAACATCTGAAGTGGATTTAAGGGAGATTGAAAAACAGGTAAAAGAATTGGTTGACAAACCTGGGTTGAATGTGACTGAACTTGGGCAGCAGTTAATGACTTCAGTTGGTCAGAAAATAGATGATACGCTGGGTGCTAGAGAACAACAATTGATAGAAAAGGTGATATCTGAGATCACCAAGCTGGCCACTCCTCAGGTTGATCTGGCCCCACTCGCTACTGAGATCTACCAGTTGAGGGGCACCATTGATAACTTGAACACCCAGGTATCACTTCATGCTCAGTCTCTGGATAAACTGACAACTGAAGTAGAAAGTTTGAAGAAAAAGGATGAAGAAGTCAAGGATAAGGTGGTTTCTGGTCTGGATGAAGATTCCAAGATTTTGAATGAACTAAAAGCTGGTCAGGAACAAGTTGCAGCAAATGTTCTGACCCAGTCAAAAGAAACCAACCACCTATGGAGATCTTTCAGGATGATGTGCACCATATTCAAAGAATGCAAGAACATGCAATCGTGGCAGCCTCTTGACCGGTTGCCAGCTCACCATTCTGAATGGGAAGTTATTAGGGCAGGTCTAGATGCTGCCAAGGGGGAAAGAAGTGCAGTTCTTGCACAAATTCAAACTGAAAGTAATCCATCTGGAACTTAAACAGGTAGTGAAATGATTGTGGCTTCCAGTACTGAAGCTGGTGAGCAAATAATTGATGAAACTGGTGATGTAAGTGATAGGGGGAATGTTGTTGTTGTTGACAAAGGCAAAGGTTTAGCATCTGATGTATCTACCCAGCCGGCCACTGATGTACCTATGTTGGAAACTGGCAATCTGGATAGGCTTCCTCCAGTTTCAGAAAGTGATAGCAAAAGATTGGCTAGACTTGGCAATGAAATTAAAGAAAGAAAGAAGATGAAACAAAGAAACCAAGCTGAAGCCAGAGCACATCTTGCACAGATTAAATTGCTTGATATTAGTGATGCTCATCTTTTGGGAATCACTAAGGAGGAGTATGCCAGAGTAAAAATGATGACAGGATAGTGGGCATGTTGAAAGAAATGCTTGACATTGAACTGGACAGGCACTATCCTGATGAAGAAGCTGAATTTGATGCCAGAAGTTTGAATATATCAGTGGATAAAGCAAAAGAGAATCGGGCCAATGGGATCATGAAAAGAATTGAAAATGTTAAGAAGGTTGTAAAAAGGGTATTGAATCCACCAAGAAGGAACCCTCAACCAAGAAAACCACTGACCAGAGATGCTGACCTTAGTACATTCATAGAACCAACTGGCGAGGTATCGAATGATGACATCAAGTCTGCTGTACTGGCTGCTGGAGCTGGGAGTATTAAAATATCAAATGAATCTGAAGCAAGAAGCTATTACTCCCAGATCATGGCAACCAGAAGACATAGTGGGACTATCAATGGTGTTAATGTAACAATTAAGCCAGGCACCAAGTTATTTCACGTTGAGGTCAGTTATACCAGAGGGCCACTGGTTAAAACTGACAATCCTGGTGCAATGCAATATGGGTTCTTGGAATGGGTTGAGATGGTAAACTTTTTGGAGGCCAAGGCACAAAGGAATAGGTTTGAGAAAGCATGGGTCAACTTCTTGAAGGGCAAGATTCAACACAAAGAGAATCTGGAGTTGAAGTTGAACATTGATCCTGAAGACTCACAACCTATCTCTTCAGTGACCAAGAAAAGGAAAATTGATGAAGGGCCATCAAGCAAATTTTTCTTTCAGTTTATCTACTTGTAACTTTATTTACATTCTGTAACTTATGTAAATTTCATTTCCTTGTATAAATGAAGTTACCAGTTTGTAACCACAAGGTAGATAATAGATTAGATCTAACAAACTTAAAAAGAAAAACTCAAGGCATTTATTGATCTACAAAAATGCCTTGGAAAACTTAGATAGATTTAATCGAACAAGTCTCTCCAGTTCACACTTGTACAGATACAAGAACTGAAAAAGACTTGCTAATATTTCAGGACAAATAGGGGGAATTTGTTAGGACCAGTTTCAGTGAAACTGGCCAGTCTCCAGTTGCACCTGGAGACCAAGAAGATTTGTCCAGAAATATATTGAAGTCCAGTTGCATCGTACAGTTAACGCAACTGAAGACTTCCTCCAGTTGAGAACTGACCAGTTGAAGAATCCTTCCAGTTGGAGTCGAAGACAACAAGTGGAAGATAGAGAATGACAATGGCAGCGAAGCTCAGTTGACATTTTAGTCAGTTACAAACTGGAGACCGTCAGTGGAAAGCTCTTACAAAGCTTTACACTGATTACGAGGAATTGACTTTTATGCTTTATGTGCTTTTACCCGGATAATAAGATTTATCTTATTATTTAAGTACAAAAAGGTACATAAAGCTGGTTGAGTAAAGTTTCTTTATACTGCAACTTTACACAGCATTTTAAGGAATTAAATGCTATTCCTTAAATGTTCTCAACCATATTTGTACGGCCAAAGTTAACATCCCAATGTTAACTTTGCCTATATATACAAGTCATTGCACAACAAGAATAATAAGTGAGAACACTTCACACTTTGCATACCTGCAATATTCTTGGTGAACTTGTGCAATCTTCTCTCAATCGTAAAAAGGAACATTTCACAACTTTAAGTGTTTCGATTGTTTAGAGAAATTCCAAGTGTAGATCAATTGTAGTTCATACGTTGTTAGGATATTTACATACTTGTATTATCTTGGTTCCGCAACAACCTTGTAATTTATTTAAAGTTAATAAATAAATTACACTTGAAAATTACATATTGTCTCACCAATTTACTTTACAAGTATTTTGTATTATTTCATTGTTCTTTACTTATGGAAAATATGGGGACTCTTGATGCTTACAATGCCGGTCAGTTGGGCATTCATGTTAATGTATACAAGAAGATGAGAGATGACCCCAGAGTTCCAGGTACTCTGAAGAGGAACAACAGTTTGATGCTGAAACTTATGGACTATCTGTCCATGAGTTGATTGAACAAAGGAGAGAAGAGCTCATGAATCTCCAGAGACAAGTTAGAAAGAATGTTGTAGCTCTGGAAAATGAATACATGAAGAGAATAAAGGGTTTGCCCAAACTTCCAGACAGACAGACCAAGGCTGCTAGAGATGCAGATCTCAGTACCTTCATTCCACTTGATACCCCCAGAAAAATCAATCAAGCTGTATTCCAGAAAGAGATGGAATAGTTGAGGGTGTCCAGGGAAACTGATGAAATGATCAAAGTTGCCAAGACTCAAGCTAAGTATGATGAGCTGATGAGGTACATGGCAAATTCCAGGAATATCATTCGTGCTGAGATCATACTTGCTGAAAATCATGAAAATCTAACCAAGTTTGCAATCAAGCTTACCAGGGAAGAAAACTTTGTCGATGAAAGGAAGAGCACTTCAGTCCAGGCATTTGGGTTTACTAAACTGAAGGACATTGGCTTGACATTCAAGGGGAAAACAAATCTAACTCCAGATGAAAAGGCCTTCCTGAAAAGAATTCAGAAGGTTTGGCAAAAGAAACATCAAATGGAGGTATCTTTGGGTATTCGTTCCTCAGATACCTCCCCTTCACCCAAGAGAAAGGCTACTGAAGATTCACCAGGGCATATTGAAAAGAGACAAGCCTGACTCTTCTATCATTTATTTGTACTTGTAATTTATTTTAATCAAAAATTATAACTTGTTATCTATTGATGTCTGTAAATATAGTTGCAAGTTTTTGATTCACAAGTAAGTGATCAGATTAAGTCTAAGTTAGAACTATAAAGACAAAACTGGAACACTGATGATCTATAAAGTGTTTCCAGTAAAAACAAATTTTTTTAGACTTAGTCAAAAACAAATGTTTTTCAAGCATACAAGTTGTATAGATAGAAACTTGAAAAACCTTGCATTATTTCAGGACAAATAGGGGAATTTGTTAAGTCCAACTCTCACTGGACTTGCTCCAATAATGAAGACTGGAGCTCTACTGAAGATTTGTCCAGAAATAATAGAAAACCAGTGAACGACTTACTTGTACAGGAAATCTGGATGGCACCAGATTTTAGTTCACTGGACTTCACTCCAATCATGATCTATTCCACTGAAGACATTCTCATTGAAGTCAAAGACTGAAGTCTGAAGAAAGAAGACTGACAAATGACGGGGCCCACTGGCAGTCTTAACTGATCGACGACTGGAGCTTCTGTCAGTGTTCCAAAACTTACAAATCTGAACACTGATTACGAGGAATTGACTTTCTGCCTTTACACACTTTTATCCGGACAATCCATTTGTCTATTACTAAAAGTATAACATGCGTGTAAAGGTGGTTGGTTAAAGTAAGACACGTCACATCAACATGACTTTATTCTTGTACTTTAACAAATGCATTTAAGGAATTAAAGTTGTTTCCTTAAATGCATCCAACCATATTTGTACGGCATAATAAACTCACTGGTGAATTTATTTGCCTATAAATATCAAGTCACTTCCCTCGTTCAAATTACCTTTTGCAATTTGGTGAACTTGACTAAATACTCTCGATCGCTAAAAGGGATACTTCACAACTTTAAGTATTTCGATCTAAGGAGAATATTTAGCAAGTATAGATCATTTGTAATTCATAGATTGTTAGGATATTTACACTTGTGTATTATCTTGGTTCCGCAACAATATTGTATTTTATTTAGCATCAATAAATAAAATACACTTGAAAATTACATTGTGTTCCACCAACTTATTTACTTTATTGCTTTAAGTCTTGTATTACTTTATTTATATTCTTGCATTTATATTTAAGTAATACTAGTCCTTTTCTAGTATTGTATCTCTAAATAAGAAAGTCTTATTTAGAGATTGTTCTTGAGTTATTTTACACTCGTTGGGTTAAACCATCAAGTGGGACTTACATTTTATTTATTGCTTTAAGTCTTGTATTACTTTATTTATATTCTTGCATTTATATTTAAGTAATACTAGTCCTTTTCTAGTATTGTATCTCTAAATAAGAAAGTCTTATTTAGAGATTGTTCTTGAGTTATTTTACACTCGTTGGGTTAAACCATCAAGTGAGTGACTTACAGTTTTTTGCGGGACTGTTTTGATCAGGTATCTTCAAACCAA
>CM067167.1:139597760-139602760 GCA_034093135.1 Erigeron breviscapus
TGCGGCGCAGTGGGCGAGTGATGCCCCACTGCGGCGCAGTGGATATTAACTGATCTAGGTGCTCGTTTTCCACCTTGTCTGACTGCGGCGCAGTGGGCCTTGGTCACCCCCACTGCGGCGCAGTGGATATTAACTGATCTAGGTGCTCGTTTCCACCTTGTCTGACTGCGGCGCAGTGGGCTGGTGATGCTCCCACTGCGGCGCAGTCCAATCCTGCTGATCCGAAGACAACCTTTTCACTATGAACTTGCTGAAATTTTCTATCTTCTCAACTTTAAACAACTCTCGAACTCACAAATCAACTTTTTGGCCTCAGAAATCATCCGAAATTGCACCAAATGGACACGTAATCTGTTTAGAGCCTGAAAACACTAACAAACAACATAAACGCGCCAAATGCACACAAAATCGACTTAAAACACTTAATAAAATGGCCAAATAATGATGTGGGCGATATGTATAAATTGGTCACATCAAAGAGACGTTGCTTTTTACTAATTGGCAACTTGTCAAGTGCATGAAAAGGCACTGCTTTCACTAATTGGCAAGTTATCCTTGTATTATATGTTCCTCTTAAGCATACTAAAAGTTTGTATTAGTTATGGAAAATGATTAATCCTCCTAACTAAATAGCCTAAATATCCTCCTAATCATAAGATGATGACAACTGGAAAAATCAAAGGATTAAGTTAAGAAAGAGAATAAGTGGATTACACTTGTCATGTTTTAAGATTGTTAATTAGGAGGTTTTTTAGGCTAATTTTTAAGAGGATTTATCATTTCCCATTAATTATACCAATAAATCATGAAACAGTCATTGCATAATCATATGATCGCTTTCTGTACTCCATGATTACATAATCATTGGTAGGTTTTCTTTTTAAATGTTTCTTGAAGTCTATTATTTGTTATCACTAGTCTATTAAAAAATATACTCAAATATTTAAATACAAAAAAAAGAGAAAATTACATTTTTGGTACTTCAAGTTGGCAGGATTTTCAGTTATTGTCCTTAAGTGAATTAATTACAGAAAAAACTCTAAAGTTGGTCAACTTTTTCACTTTTCACTCCGCGACTAACAACCGTCTATTAGGTCCGTTAAGTGAGGGGCAGATTCGTCATTTCACCATGATCCATTCTTCTTCTTTTTTCTTCCACACTCAAACACTACGGCGGAAAAGTTAAACAATACGCCGGAAAAGTTAAATTCGTAATATCTCTTCCTTTTCTTCGATTCAGAATACGAAACCGGTACGAAAAAGGTTACAATATAAGTCCGAACAAACCCTAACCAACATATTTCTGATTTAACGGTCGCCGGAAAATTTAAAAACTCGCTGGAAAACTAAAAATGTCCCTCACTTAACGGACCTAATAGACGACTGTTAGACACGGAGTGAAAAGTCAAAAATATGACCAACTTCAGGGTTTTTTCTGTAATTAATTCACTTAAGGGCAATAACTGAAAATCTTGCAAACTTAAGGGACCAAAAATGTAATTTTCACTATAAAAAATGTGCAAAAGTTCATTACGAAACGAGACAGTTCGTGAGCTACGCGAAATCGATTCCGTCGTAGTTGAGCCGAGCTCGAGTAGACATTCGAGTTTTGTTTTTTTTGGGAACATAGTAGACTTTCGAGTTGAGCTCAAGCCTTAACATATCTTACAAGAAAATTAAAGCTCGCGGGCTAAATTGAGCTTGTGTTATTTAACAATTTTACCCTTGAATATTTATATACTTGTGTAATTATTATTCTTCCGAGCCGAGATTAATTGAGTGGTGGTCAAAAGTATGGACTCGAGTTTGAAATTATCGAGCTTATTAGATTTTAAATTTAGGTTTAATACTTAATAAAGTCGAGCCGAGCCGAGTTCAAAAGAGTCGATTAGTAAAGCGAGCTCGAGTTTTTAGTATGCTTAAGACACAAAACTAAAACAGCACATTACTAGAAGTGGGTTTTAAGACAAGAAAAATTTACTTCAAGCGTTACATGCAAACGAAGAAAAACGAAACTAAGGGTGTGTTTAGTTGGGGAAAACACTCATTGTTTTTCATTTTTGTTTTCCAAGAAAATATGAAAAACAGAAAACGCGTTCAAATTATAGTTTTTCAAAAACACTTTTTCACTTTTTTTTTATTTATTGTTTTTACTTTTCATTTTCCATTTTCTAAATTTTGAAAACCTCAAATTGTTTTTCGTTTTCTAGTTTTGAAGGCGTTTTTATTATTTTTATTTTTCTAGAATGGAAAACTCTTTTCATTTTCTAGAAAATTGGAAATGGAAAACTAGAAAATATTTTTCAGAACGAAACGCGTCCTAAGTACATCGTCAAAAACAAAATCATTTCTTCGTTCTTGATTACCGTAGACCACCTTGTTCCTAGTCCTCCAAATGGACCATAGACCGGACCGTATGATCAACTGGAGACCTTCATTTTATTCTAATTAACCTTCCTAGAAATCTCCTCCTCGGAATACCAACGTGCTCTCAAAGCTTAACAAACATATAATCTAATGAGTGGTCGAGTGGAGTAGCGAGCCGTCAAATGTAACAAACATATATCTAAAGACCAAGTTGAACTAGGGAACTTAATTAAGCATATCTAAACCAAATTTGAATCAGATAATCTAATGAAGGATGCAGAGGTCACGACTCATGATTTATATGTAAACACTCTTCCGAGTTCTTTAGCGAGTGGAGGAGCAAACAGTCAAACATAAGAAACATATATCCAAATACCAAGTCGAACTAGCAAACTCAAGCAAAACTCAGCCGAATTCGTTGGATGCAAAACGCTCAAAAACTACCTAGTTCATATGTAATTCCCACTCAAAAACTGAATACGACTAACTCACTCTATCAATACATAAGTTTTCAATTTTAGAAATAACTAAACTACCCCTATAGATACAATCACTTAACATAGAATTTATATTCTAACAAGTACAAAGATATTTACATATCTTGGATGAACATAAGCGGCGATAAAGGAGGAAGGGAAGAAAATATCTAATAAAGCATTCGACAATTATAAATATATGACATCCTCTAACATCCTTTAACATGTTACATTCATTCTCTCATTAACTTTACTAATTACTAATCATACTTATTTCTCATGTCAAAGTAAATGTTTCTTGTTTTTTAAATGCAGACCGTTGAGCAACACTTTACCTAGCTCCATCAAAGTTCATATAAGGGGGGAGGAAGTCATATATCCCAATCTCCCTCAACTTACCCAATCAAATTACTCCATCTCATTTCAACTTTCCAACCTTTTTTCCAACCTTTTTTAGTGGCAACCATCACTCCCAACCTTTTCTTCAAATTTTAATAATTTATCCTTAACATTATAAACTTTGCATAATTAACCCTTTTAATTATTTTAAGAACTCAAGGAATATATAAAAAACATACATTTATAAACGATTAAAATTATCAAAATACAAATCATAAAATAACATAGGAACTACATAAATAAATCTGCAATCGGTGTTGGTTGAGCCGCCAGGTCGTCGAGATGTGCCCAATTTTGTCTTCCTGCGTGCTTTGTAAGAGCATATCAAAGACGATGATGGACTTCTTCATCTTGTATCTCATCCATTGCGTCGTCGTCATAAACCGGTTGAGTCCACGAATCCCCAATACAAACCGATGATATTGCCCTTCCATCGTCCCTTATAATCATGTTGTGCAATATAATTTACATATCTTGGATGAACATAAGCGGCGATAAAGGAGGAAGGGAAGAAAATATCTAATAAAGCATTCGACAATTATAAATATATGACATCCTCTAACATCCTTTAACATGTTACATTCATTCTCTCATTAACTTTACTAATTACTAATCATACTTATTTCTCATGTCAAAGTAAATGTTTCTTGTTTTTTAAATGCAGACCGTTGAGCAACACTTTACCTAGCTCCATCAAAGTTCATATAAGGGGGGAGGAAGTCATATATCCCAATCTCCCTCAACTTACCCAATCAAATTACTCCATCTCATTTCAACTTTCCAACCTTTTTTCCAATTTTAATAATTTATCCTTAACATTATAAACTTTGCATAATTAACCCTTTTAATTATTTTAAGAACTCAAGGAATATATAAAAAACCATACATATTATAAACGATTAAAATTATCAAAATACAAATCATAAAATAACATAGGAACTACATAAATAAATCTGCAATCGGTGTTGGTTGAGCCGCCAGGTCGTCGAGATGTGCCCAATTTTGTCTTCCTGCGTGCTTTGTAAGAGCATATCAAAGACGATGATGGACTTCTTCATCTTGTATCTCATCCATTGCGTCGTCGTCATAAACCGGTTGAGTCCACGAATCCCCAATACAAACCGATGATATTGCCCTTCCATCGTCCCTTATAATCATGTTGTGCAATATAATTTACGTGTGCACGATGTTAGTAATCTTGTCGACCGTCATAGATCGCATTGGGCGACTCAAAATCCCCCATTTTCCCTTAAGAACACCAAAAGGTCGCTCGACATCCTTTCTTGCTGATTCTTGAACCTCTTGTCATTTGTTTCAGTCGGATATGGCATTGCTTTGACATGAGTCGCATACCTAGGATAGATTCCATCGGTAAAATAGTATCCGCGTTTGTAGTAACGGCCATTTACATTGAAAGACGAGTTAGGAGCCGTCGAATTTTGCTCTCTAAGATACAATGTCTATTGATTCAAAACGTTGATATCGTTGAGCGACCCCGGAGGACCAAAAAAGGCATGCCAAATCCAAAAGTCTTGTGAAGCAACGACTTTAAGATTAATAGTGGGGAATGGATGATCACCTCTCTTGTATTGTCCTTTCAATTGTTTAGGACAATTTATCCAAACAAAATGTGTACAATCAAGACTACCTAGCATTCCCGGAATCATATGTCTCCGTTCATGCGCCTCGTACAAGCGTGCAACGTCGTGACTAGTAGGCCTACGTAAGAACTCGCTGCGATATAACTGGATGACCGCT
>CM067167.1:139607760-139624619 GCA_034093135.1 Erigeron breviscapus
AAAAAAAAAAAAAAAAAAAAAAAAAAAAAAAAAAAAAAAAAAAAAAAAAAAAAAAAAAAAAAAAAAAAAAAAAAAAAAAAAAAAAAAAAAAAAAAAAAAAAAAAAAAAAAAAAAAAAAAAAAAAAAAAAAAAAAAAAAAAAAAAAAAAAAAAAAAAAAAAAAAAAAAAAAAAAAAAAAAAAAAAAAAAAAAAAAAAAAAAAAAAAAAAAAAAAAAAAAAAAAAAAAAAAAAAAAAAAAAAAAAAAAAAAAAAAAAAAAAAAAAAAAAAAAAAAAAAAAAAAAAAAACAACTGCCTGTTATTTATAAGAAGATGTATTGTTAGGCGGGTGTCAATGGCCAAATTTTCGGCCTAGTTCCCGATCATTGTCACGACATCATTGGGCGCAACCTGTTCTCGGGCCAAATTCTAAAGCACCCATTCTCACCAAGACGGAGAGAATGTAATAAATGACAGGTGCAGGAGAGTTTGTTGTGTGTGTAGTGTGTATGGATTGTGTTTAAATATTAAAATATTTAAGAATTTGGGAAGATGGTGGTACCGTAATTCCGGGTAAATTCTGACAATTTGGCATTATGTTGGCAGTGAGAATGTGTGAACTTGATGGTATTGTTGGAAGAGGCCTTAAGAATCAGCACATGATGGTATTTGTTAATCATAAATATTTTGGAATATCACCCTAAGAAAAAAATGAAAATTAGATTTATGTTATATACAAATATATATCCATGTGTATTTATCAATATACCCTTGTACTTAGTCTATATATATATGGGGTCTTTACCCTAAACCCTGTAACCTATATTCTTAATTCTAATACAATATTCTTTCTCTTTTCTCTCTGTGTGCCACCTTTTTAGTTGATCCAAGATCCGTGTTTCACAACACGTTATCAGCACGAATTGCTCTTGCAATTTTAGATGCTTGGATTCAACAAATATTCGATCCAAATCATCGAATCATTCTCATCGATTTCTACTGCCAAGGTTTTGCAAAAGTGAAAGGGGCCGCACCTCATAATATTATCAGTAATAATAAAAATAAAATTGATATATAACATATAAAGTTAATCTTTGTTCAACCTACATATTCACCGGCGGCGGATGAAAGTGAGGAGGCGGAAAAGTAGATTACACATATTTATTTTGAACAATTCCTATATATCTTTTTGATTCACAAGGTATCATCAAAACTTGATCCTATTTGTGTAATCCCATAAATATGCCTTAAATCATTTAGATATATTTAGAAGACATTTTACATTTATCATGGTTGACCTCCTATACTTTGCTTATTACATATAACTTTGAATATGGTGATTATATATTTTTTTTAGAACAGCAATTTATTAAAAGTAAATAGTGCTAAATGGTTGAAAAGGGTTCAACCATCAGCTCCAAAAGAGTACTTACAACATGATAAGTGGATTTTTAATCCAATCGATCCACGAGATACTATTTTTTCTACTTCTACTAGAGAACCACAAATAAGAATAGGACATAATGGATTCAAAGAGAGACCCTTTCTTCAACTTACTAGACATGAAAACCTCTTCATTTATATCTTTTATAAATGATGATATTTTTAGATCAATATATATTTTAAACTCATATCGTTTTGTTTATTACATACAATTTTAAATATTAGATTCCATGTCTGCCAACAAACTTGTTATCGTCATACATATATTAGTCCGTTCTTTTTTTTACATGTTTATGCTATGACTTGTTTTCAAACTCTACGAAAACTCCAAATATATATATGTGATTGCTTGACCTTTTATTTAACTGAAACGACACGACTCGATTTAAGAAAAATAAGACACTTTTTTTTTATCGGGACTTGACCACTTCACTTTGAACCAACTTTTGGATAACCCAACTTTTGTTTCATCATTAAAGAACCTTACCCTTAGAAAGTAGACTCTAACACGTTTTTATGGATAGCTTGAACGTTAAAAACAGAGTTACGGTTTGAAAGTTATGAACATTTCAAAATTCGAGTTTTCTACTGAACGAGAAAAAGTTGCGTCACACACCCCAACAGTTGCGGCGCAACTTTCAGGTCAGGGAACTCAGTGGCTTCACAGTTGCGTCACACCCTCCAAACGTTGTGACACAACTTTGCACCTGATAGCAAAACTTCATTTTTGACACTTTAATCAAATTGCAACACTTCCAAACTCTAACACAAGCTTCATTACACATAATTCTGAGTTCAAACCATTACATAACATGATTTCAAACATATACCAAGTATATGTATGTTCAAACTGTTGGTCTTTTGGGTTTTTATCAAAGTAATATTATCCTTATAATATTAAAACGCAGCGGAAAAATTGAACCTTTCAATATGTGTATATTAGTTAAAAACCAAAGTTTAACTTATAAAAGAAAACCCAAACAATAAGGATCCATGTATATGAATAACATACATACAAAACAACAACCATAGGGTGTTTTAGAGAACTACCTTTCTTCAAGCTAGTAAGGTAGAAATGAAGAATATGATGTCTTCAAATGGCAAGTCTTCAAACTAGAAGAACCTCAAGCTTGTATACCCCAAGCTTCCAACAAACACCCCAAAATAAGCTAGGAATTAAACTTGAAAAGTCTTCCTTCTTCTTTCCCCTTTTGGCCGAAAATTGCAAGAGAAAAGCAAGAAAGAAACTACTTGAGAGAAAAGAGAGTTTTTGTCTTACAAATGCATGAGAGAAATTGATACAAACTATGTGTGTTATGTGTATGCTCTAAAACAAGTCCATGTGTTGCAAGTATATCAAAATACACTCAAAGGCACATGGGGGGGGGGCGGCCTCACATGAGGTTGTTCCAAAGATTTTGTTGCAAATTTTATAAAACCATAACTTGTACATTTTATAGATAAAAATGCAACATAACTTGTTACATATCTTATGTAACATATTACATATTATACACAACACACATAAGTGTTTATTTTGCCAAATAAACTTATTCACATTTCTCTCAAAATAAATCATCCATATAATTTATTTATATATCTCAAGTGCAATTATTTAGAAACTCACTTTCTAAATACTTCAAGTATTGATATTTATTTAAAGATCATATCATATAAATAAATATCATAGGTGTTTGTCTAGCTTGTTATTGGGTATGACCCGACTTGGATCATCGCGTACTAGCCACGTCAATTTAATATGTGTCTTGGGCAGACGGATTCCTACAATCTCCCACTTGCACAAGATTCATAGAAGATTGACGCAAGCAGCAAATACCGCCTAACTACGGTTTGCTACCCCTAATACGTATGACGAAGTGCCATTCAATAACATCATCCCCTTCAAGTCCCTTTCTTGAAATGATTTAGGTGAATCGATCATTTATCCTTTTGTCACAGATGTCATGTTAAATCCTAGAGACACAGAGTGATCATTCTCTATTGATTTAACTTTGTAGCAGGCCTTAGACATCTTACTCTCAATGAATAAGAGGGACAAATTCCATCTCGACTACATACGTCTTTCACAATCACCTTATATCATACCTGAGCTTAGTCTTATGTACTGCCATGTTTCAGAACAGCGAAGAACTAAGTCAAAGTGTAACATTCAGTGAATTTCAAGACCCAATATGTATCTCAGGTCTGAGGATACAATGATATTCACCTTTTAACTCAAGATTACTTATGATCAATCATAAAGATTCCATGTAGTAATGCTTGAGAGCAGGTCAGTCCAATATTTGTATCCCACAAATATCTATGAACCTTGGTAGCAACATTTTGCTCTATATTCAAAACCTTTTGAACATCTACCAATCCAAGTTCATAATAATCTTACATTCATATTTGTTCCCACAAATATGATCGACTACGGATATTTAGAATAATTAACTTATTCATGGATTTAAACATGCAAAAAATGGAACATAACATAATTTAAAGTAGAATATCAATATTCATATAAGGTGTTAATAAATACAAGTGTTCCGATATCCAAATACATAAAATAGATCAAATCCAATCACTAGAATATCGAAGTCCCATGGCACAAGTATGACTCTCATGCTTGGGCCTTTCAAGGAGCTTCGTGAGTGGATCCGCAACATTTTGATCAGTGTGAACTTTGCAAATACATATCTTTCCTTTTTCAACTTCATCCCTTATGTAGTTGAATCTCCGCTCAATGTGTCTAGTCTTCTGATGCGCACGAGGTTCCTTGATTTGAGCAATCGCGCCCTCGTTATCACAAAGAATTTCTAGGGGTTCTTGAATGGAAGGAACAACCCCTAGATCGGTAATGAATTTCTTCAACCATGCAGCTTCTTGTGCTGCCAAAGAAGCGGCGATGTATTCCGATTCTGTAGTGGACAATGCAACCACATCTTGCTTTGAGCTTTTCCAAGAAACAGCTCCTCCATTTAGAATGAAGATATACCCCGATTGTGATCGAGAATCATCTCGATCAGTTTGGAAACTCGCATCCGTGTAACCTTTTACAACGAGCTCCTCCTCACCAGATCCATATATTAAAAACATATCTTTAGTGTTTCTAAGATATTTCAATATATTCTTGACAGCCATCCAATGACTATCTCCTGGATTTTGCTGGTATCTACTTGTCATGCTTAAAGCGCATGATACGTCCGGTCTCGTGCATATCATAGCATACATGATGGATCCTATAGCAGATGCATATGGGATTCCACTCATTCTCTCTTGCTCAGCTTTTGAGCTAGGAGATTGAGAAGTGCTCAATATAGTTCCTCTCTGAATAGGCACCAAACCTTTCTTGGAGTTTTCCATCTTGAACCTTTTCAAGATTTTGTCTATGTATGCACTTTGATTCAAACCTATTAAGCGTCTTGATCTATCCCTATAGATCCTTATTCCCAAAATATAGGCGGCTTCACCAAGATCCTTAATGGAAAAGCAACTTCCAAGCCAGGCTTTTACACCTTCCAAGGTTGGAATATCATTTCCAAATAGTAGAATGTCATCGACATATAATACTAGAAAAGTAATGATGCTCCCACTAGCCTTCTTGTACACACAAGCTTCATCAGCGTTTTTGATGAAGCCAAATTTCTTGACTTCTTCATCAAAACGACGATTCCAACTTCTTGATGCTTGTTTCAATCCATAGATTGATTTCTTTAACTTGCATACTTTATTAGGATGTTTAGGATCGACAAAACCTTCAGGCTGATCCATATAGACATCTTCCTCAAGATATCCATTTAGAAAAGCTGTTTTGACATCCATTTGCCATATCTCATAGTCATAATGTGCGGCTATGGCAAATAATATCCTAATAGGACTTTAGCATTGCCACAGGCGAAAAAGTTTCATCATAATCGACCCCTCGAGTTTGAGTGAAACCTTTTGCTACAAGTCTAGCTTTATAAGTACTCAAGTTTCCATGCATATCGTGTTTCAATTTGAACACCCACTTACTTCCAACTACTTTGGAATTAGGAGGTGCAACAACCAATTCCCAAACTTGGTTGTCATACATGGATTGCATCTCAGCGTTCATGGCTTCTAACCATTTTTCCGAATCTGATTTGGATATTGCATCATGGTAGTTGGTTGGTTCATCAGAAACCACCATATAGCATTCATCCATGAGAAATCCATATCTCTCAGGTGGATAAGTAGCTCTACCAGATCTACGAAGGTTTTGTGTGTCTTGATCAACTCTTTGATCATCTTCAACATCCTTTTGTTGAATACTAGTGTCAACCAAGCGTGTATCTGTTTGTGGTTCTTGATCTTCTTCAAGTTCCACTGTTCTAGAACTAGCTCCTTCCATAAGGAATTTAGTTTCCAAGAACTCAGCCTTTCGAGCAACAAATACATTTTGCTCATTAGGATTGTAGAAATAATATCCTAAATCATCTTTAGGATATCCTACAAAAATACATTTAGTGGATCGGGGTTCTAATTTGCTTGAGGCATCATGTCTTACATAAGCCTCACAACCCCATACTTTTAAATATGACAAAGATGGAACTCTTCCATGCCATATTTCAAAAGGTGTTTTCTCTACTTTCTTGGTGGGAGCCATATTTAAAATTCGGGCAGCAGAGATTATGGCATAACCCCAAAATGATAGAGGTAGTGAGCTTTTGCTCATCATGGAACGAACCATATCTAATAGGGTTCGATTCCTCCTTTCAGACACACCATTATGTTGTGGTGTTCCAGGTGGAGTTAGTTGTGAGATAATCCCACAACTTCTAAGATGATCTTGAAAAGCATCACTTAGGTATTCACCTCCTCTATCAGAACGAAGAATTTTTATTGACTTGCTGAGTTGGTTTTCTACTTCATTCTTGAAAGTTTTGAACATTTCAAAAGCTTCATACTTGTGTTTTAACAAGTATACATAACCGTAACGACTATAGTCATCGGTGAATGTAATGAAGTATCTTTCACCATTCCTAGTTATTGGCTTAAAAGGACCACATACATCCGAATGTATGATACCTAATAAATCTTTTCGCCCTTTCATTAGTGCCATTGAAAGGTGCTTTAGTCATCTTGCCTTGTAAACAAGATTCACATATATCAAATGAATCATTTGTTTTTGTTTTCAAAAGACCATTCTTTTGAAGTGTTAGTATGCGATTCTTATTTATATGGCCAAGACGACAATGCCAAATATAGGTTTCACTTAAATCTAATTTAAGTTTCTTGGTGGTAGCTTGGTACATTGAGTTATCATATGTTGTGTTTTCATGAACCAATTCATAAATACCATTTAAAGGCATTGCTTTAAAATAAAATACATCATTCATAGAAACATGGGTATCATTGTTAACAAAATTAAAATCATATCCAACATGTCTTAAACGGGAAACAGAAATAATGCTCCTAGTCAAACTTGGTGCATACAAAACATTGTTCAATACAATTTCCAAACCACTTGGAAGTTTCAAAAGATAGTCTCCTTGAGCTTCAACTTGTACTTTCGCACCATTGCCCATAAAGAGACTAATGTCCCTTCTTGATGTGCTTCTTTCTTATGAACCCCTGTAACATATTACAATATGAGTTCCACATCCGGTATCCAATACCCATATGTAAGAAAAAATATTATTAAGCTCAATATATATCATAAATATTGTACCTGAGGTATGCTCCGCATCCCTCTTAGCTTTCAACTCTTTGAGATAGGTTGGACAATTACGTTTCCAATGTCCTACCTCCCCACACTCAAAGCATGGGTCATTGACAGCAACCTTTTGCTTCTTCGGTTTTTGGGTTTCCATTTTTGCATTTCCCTTTCCTTTGATGTTCCTTTTGAAGTTTCCCTTTCCTTTAGCAACATTTGCCTTTGGTCCGGGGTTGGTCCTTTTCTTTCCGCCTTCATTGATCATGAGAACGGGTTGAACTTTTCTTCCCATGCTAGCCTCGGCCGTTTTGAGCATCCCATGGAGCTCGGAGACGGTCTTGTCCCATCCGTTCATGTTATAATTTAACACAAAAGTTTCAAATCTCTTAGATAAGGAGTTGAGGATCAAATCCGTAGCCAACTCGGTTGAAACGGGACAATTTAGTCTTTCGAGGCGATCAATGTAACTTTTCATTTTAATAACATAAGTTGAGACGGATTGTGAATCATCCATGCGACATGCATGAAGCGCTCGAACCGTTTCGAAGCGTTCTACCCTTGCCTTTTGTTGGAACATTTCCTTAAGTTGGGTAATCATGTCGTATGCCCCATGGTGCTCGAACTCCTTTTGGAGTTCAGGAGTCATACTCGCTAACATGAGGCAACTAACTAGCACGGAGTCCTCAGTATATTTAACCCAATCATTAAAGGCTTCAACATCCCCTTCTTCGGGCTCATCGGGAATAGGATCGTCTAACACATAGGATTTCTTTTCGTGCCTGAGAACAATTCTCAAGTTACGAAACCAATCCACAAAGTTGTTTTGGTTCAGACGATCCTTTTCGAGAATGGATCTTAGTGAAAAATTATGGACGTTTTGGGTGGGTTAATTGCATTGTTAGCGGCCATCTACAAAATTAACAAAGTCCTTTATTAGTATTTTCGATATCAAATATAAATTTTAATTGTTAATATCCTTTTATGTCTCATGGACAATTAATAATTAAAATCTAGAATCCAATGTTACATTTAAATGATGGTTAGGTGACCTTTATCCCATGATCTAAATTAACAAGGTAGTCAACGTTTGACAATTGCAACACTTTACAATTTCTAGTGGTATGGGACTGATTTAATATCTTATATTAAGTCGCATGTTTAATCCCATCAACGCCTTTGGTTACCATGCTTCGGTGACCTAATCACATGGCTTCCAAATCAAGTTGTCCTACTTACACACACATGTAAATTTATATATACAAGTGGTTAGGTGACCTTTATTCCATAAGTATAATAAATTTACCTTAACTTATAAGTTCCTCAAGGTAGTTAGGTGACCTTTATCCTACAAAGAGTTCCCAAATAATTAAGTGTTGTATAAAAGATGGCGTTTTAACTTGTTTTTAAAAGGGTCGTTTGAGTTTTTATATTCTAGTCAAAACCTATGGACCATAATGAATTTTGAAATCCATATTTCAAGGTTCTTTATAAAATCCATTTTTATAATTATAACCATTAACTTTTAATAAAACCCATTTTAATTTGCCAAGTTAATGTCAATTTTAGAACCAAATTTTTAACTTTTATGTATGTCATTAAGTTGTAAGTTTTGAGCATCCACATGACAAAATAACAAACAACCACACAAACATAATAAGTGCACAACATTAGCCAACTAATTTGACCACACTTGTTAGCCGAAACAAGTGTGTCAAAAGGTCTCATCCTAAGGGACAAAGTGACACAAAATTTGTGTCGGTGAACTCCCACTTGATCTTGCATCCAAATGCTTCAAGTAACCTTTTGTGATGTGTTTTGAACACCTTTCTTCATCCTTTCTTTTGGCCTCCAACTTCAGCCCCAAACCTTCTTGATGCTTTCATGGAGATTACATTTACAAGAAAAAATGCAACTAATCTACTTATTACATACCAAATGAAATAAATAGATTACATAACCAAATGAATGAAGAAAATCCTATTTAACTATTACAACCATTTAATAATTAAATAAAATACAATATATATCCACACATCACAAACAATCACAAGGTCTTTTGGCTAAGTTGTGACACTAAAATACACAAGAAAAAGAACCCTCTTTTTTGTGTATTAATTTCGGCCAAAACAAAAAAATGGCCAAAACATTGGATTTTGTCCAAACAAAATATTAACTTTTGATGTATGTATCCATATAACCGGCTCTAGATGCCATTGTTGGGATTTTTGGGTTTTTATCAAAGTAATATTATCCTTATAATATTAAAACGCAGCGGAAAATTGAACCATTTCAATATGTGTATATAGTTAAAAACCAAAGTTTAACTTATAAAAGAAAACCCAAACAATAAGGATCCATGTATATGAATAACATACATACAAAACAACAACCATAGGGTGTTTTAGAGAACTATCTTTCTTCCAAGCTAGTAAGGTAGAAATGAAGAATATGATGTCTTCAAATGGCAAGTCTTCAAACTAGAAGAACCTCAAGCTTGTATACCCCAAGCTTCCAACAAACACCCCAAAATAAGCTAGGAATTAAACTTGAAAAGTCTTCCTTCTTCTTTCCCCTTTTGGCCGAAAATTGCAAGAGAAAAGCAAGAAAGAAAACTACTTGAGAGAAAAGAGAGTTTTTGTCTTACAAATGCATGAGAGAAATTGATACAAACTATGTGTGTTATGTGTATCTCTAAAACAAGTCCATGTGTTGTAAGTATATCAAAATACACTCAAAGGCACATGGGGGTGGGGGGGCCGGCCTCACATGAGGTTGTTCCAAAGATTTTGTTGCAAATTTTATAAAACCATAACTTGTACATTTTATAGATAAAATGCAACATAACTTGTTACATATCTTATGTAACATATTACATATTATACACAACACACATAAGTGTTTATTTTGCCAAATAAACATATTCACATTTCTCTCAAAATAAATCATCCATATAATTTATTTATATATCTCAAGTGCAATTATTTAGAAACTCACTTTCTAAATACTTCAAGTATTGATATTTATTTAAAGATCATATCATATAAATAATATCATTGGTGTTTGTCTAGCTTGTTATTGGGTATGACCCGACTTGGATCATCACGTACTAGCCACGTCAATTTAACATGTGTCTTGGGCAGACGATTCCTACACAAACAACCGTTTACACAACCATACAGATCATTTACCGGAGTTAACGTTTAAACAAGACCACCATACTTGTTTTTGAAATCAAAAGACCAAACCATGGCTATATTTGCAGAAATTTACTAAACAAGACTACCAAAATATCAAGAGCATCATGAGCTATATGAGGTAGGATAAATAAGTGTCTAAACAAAAGATCCATTCTCACAAGAATGGACAATACCTCCAAGTCTTCTAATAAACCTTTCTTCTACTAACTTCAAATCACCAATACTAGTTCCTTCTTCCGGAACCACCTATAAAATGGTAAACAACTAAAAGGGTAAGCGAATGCTTAGTGAATATGCTTGCATACAATCATATAAACAAAGGAGGGCAATGCACAAAGGTCTATTGCATATAGACTATGGCGCCGTCGTGCCATATCTATAATACTCACCTTTGTGCCAACGCATTACATGGATCCATATAAGCAAATGATTACAATCACAAACAAATGATAACAATAATAATGCTCCACATGAGCTATGACCACTACTTAGGCCAGTAATCAATGACGACCCCTACTTAGGCTCAACGCCAAATCAATTACCACACACAGAATTCACCATCGTATGGTAATTGAGCCGACGAATATACAAAGGTATGAAAGTATACTCACTTCCTTCGCGACACAATAATCAAATCAAATAACCGCAATGCACAACAAGCTTTTAACCTATACAAATCATCATAATACGCATATAAGACAATATTCACCATTTTGGCTACTCAACCTAGCCTTTCAACATTACACTAGCATTCCTAACCCAAATCATCTTACTTTGCCATTGAGTTGCATTTCATTCAAAAATTCACTTAATGAGTTCAACTCATAAATTCCATCATCATTCCTTTCAACTAGTAAAATCATCATTCTTTCATTATCAAAGTTTCATTGTCAACATTCAAATTCTCAATTAAATTCATCATGCAACTCAATAACAAACTATAATATACAAGAAATTGGGGGAAATCATACAATAACTCAATTCTAGTAAAAATCCCCAAATTGGAATCCCCAAGAACCCTAATTCAAAAGAATGAATGAAACTAGGTTAGGGAAATCATTACCTTAAGGATTCAAGAGTAAAGTCAAAGATTAAAATCACAATTTCGTCTCCCTCTTGTTCCTAATTTTCGGCCACCACCACCAAAATCAAACCCTCACTTTTCAATTTCTTAGATGATAGAAGATTAATGTTATTATTCTTGTTGATGATAATTTTCTTGAAGGATTTGTATGAATTGAAAGGTTGATGTTAGATTGAGATGATGAAGATTTGAGAAGGAATGAAAAGAAGAGTGGGAAATGACTCACAAGGCAAAAAGGATGGCTGGCACTCCATGGAGATGCCACGCCCCTTTCTCAAAAATTGTGGGTATTTTACACGCTATCCGCTAAAGTTCCAACTAAATTAACCCCATAATCAAAAATAAAATACTAGGAACTTATTTTAATGTCAAAACTACAAAAAGGGTTAATTTATTACCTTAAGATTTTGGGGTGTTACAACTCTCCCCCACTTGGAACGGATCACGACCTCGTGATCCAAGCCATATGCAAAGATGGATAGTACACAAGAACATCATGCTCGGATTCCCAAGTACAATCGGACATCCTTCCATGCTTCCATAAAATTTTGTACGTTCTCACCGTTTTGTTTTGAACCCTTCTAAGTTCTTCTTCCACTATGGCGATAAGTTCTTCCACATAATTTAACTTGTTGTCAACTTCAATTTCCTCCAAAGGTACATAAGAAGCATCGTCGGCAAGACACTTTCTAAGATGAGAGACATGAAAAGTAGGATGGATTCCTGAAAGTTCATCGGGTAACTCCAAACGGTAAGCAACTTTACCAACTCTAGCCAAAATTTTGAAAGGACCTATGAAACGAGGGCTCAATTTTCCACGTTTTCAAAATCGTAAGACGCCTTTCCATGGAGATACTTTCAACAAAACACGATCACCAACGTTGAACTCAATTGGTCTTGTTCGTTTATCCGCATAAGACGTTTGTCGATCTTGTGCCGCCTTGAGTCTTTCCTTGATCACATCAATCTTTTCAATTGTTTTCAACACTACTTCCGTGCCACCAATCTCTCTTTGTCCCACTTCTCCCCAACAAATGGGAGACCTACATTTTCTACTATACAACATCTCATATGGAGGCATTTGGATGCTTGAATGGTAGCTATTGTTGTAAGAAAACTCCACCAAAGGCAAATAAATATCCCAAGTTCCACCAAAGTCGATAATGCATGCTCGTAACATATCTTCGAGAGTTTGGATGGTTCTCTCACTTTGACCATCCGTTTGAGGATGATAGGCGGTACTAAAATTTAGTCTTGTGCCCATCTCTTCTTGAAACATCAGCCAAAAATGGGAAGTAAAACGAGTATCCCTATCAGAAATAATGGAGATTGGAACTCCATGTCTTGCCACCACCTCTTTCACATAAATTTTTGCTAAAACTTCCGAAGATGATGTCTCTCGAATAGGAAGAAATAAGGCACTCTTTGTTAAGCGATCAACCACCACCCAAATTGTATCAAATTGATTTCGAGGTGTCTTGGGCAATTTGGTGACAAAATCCATGGTAATATGCTCCCATTTCCACTTAGGGATTTCTAATGGTTGCATCATACCACATGGCTTTTGATGCTCGACTTTCACTTGAGCACAAGTTAAACACTTTTCCACATACTTCACCACACCTCGCTTCATTCCGGGCCACCAATATTCTACTTTTAGATCATGATACATCTTGGTAGCACCGGGGTGAATGGAATATTTGGATTTGTGAGCTTCATCAAGTAAAACTTGTTTCAACTCACAAGAAAATGGAATCCAAATTCTTCCAAATCGTACGGTGAGGCCGCGAGAATCCTTAGAAAAATATTGGATTTGTCCTTGAATTCTCTCCTTCCTAAGATCTCGTTGCCAGGCCTTTTCTTTTGCTCCAAAAAGTCATTGGTGATTAACACCCATAACGGAGAGACAATGTTAGAATGATGAGAACTCTTCCGACTTAAAGCATCCGCCACCACATTAGCTTTTCCAGGATGATACAAAATTTCACAATCATAATCCTTTAAAAGATCTAACCATCTTCTTTGGCGATTATTGAGATCTCTTTGCTCGAAGAAGTACTTGAGACTTTTATGATCAGAATAGATAGTGAATTTGACTCTATATAGATAATGGCGCCAAATTTTCAAAGAGAAAACAACCGCCGCCAATTCCAAATCATGAGTAGGATAGCGCTTCTCATGTTCTTTCAATTGTCTTGAGGCGTAGGCAATGACCTTTCCTCTTTGCATCAAAACACAACTAAGCCCGCTTGATGATGCATCACAATACACCGTAATGTCTTCTAAGCCATCGGGTAGAACAAGTACCGGGGCTTGGCTCAACTTCTCTCGTAGTTGTTGAAAGGTAACTTCTTGTTCGTCTCTCCATTCGAATTTGATGTTTTTCGAGTTAAATTGGTCAATGGTGAGGCTATTTTGGAGAAATCTTGAATAAAACGACGATAATAACCCGCTAGACCAAGAAAACTTCTAATCTCCGATGGATTCTTTGGTTGCTCCCATTTCATCACCGCGCTTATCTAGGCCGGGTCTACTTTGATTCCTTCATTATTAACAACATGACCAACAAATTGCATCTCTCTTAGCCAAAATTCACATTTCGTAAATTTGGCATAAAGCTTCTCCTTGCGCAATGTTTCCAACACTTCACGTAAATGCACTTCATGATCGGATGAGCTTTTAGAATAGATGAGAATATCATCAATGAAAACAATCACGGATTAATCAAGCATGGGACGACAAACACGGTTCATGAGATCCATGAAAGCCGCGGGAGCATTTGTAAGACCAAAAGGCATAACAACAAATTCAAAATGACCATAGCGAGTATGAAATGCGGTTTTAGGAATATCTTCATCACGCACCTTGAGTTGATGATAACCCGAACGAAGATCTATCTTCGAAAAATACGATGCTCCTTGAAGTTGATCAAATAGATCATCGATTCTAGGTAATGGGTATTTATTCTTGATAGTTACTTTGTTAAGTTCCCGATAATCGATACACATGCGCATGCTTCCATCTTTCTTCTTAACAAAGAAAACCGGTGCACCCCAAGGAGAATTACTAGGGCGAATGAACCCTTTTTCATGTAACTCTTGGAGTTGCTTCATCATTTCTTGCATTTCCGTTGGAGCCAAACGATAGGGAGCTTTAGCAATGGGGGTAGCCCCCGGAATAAGATCAATAGAAAACTCAACTTGCCGTTCGGGAGGAATACCCGGCAAGTCTTCGGGAAAGACATCGGCAAATTCACAAACGATTGGAATGTCTTCAATAGATAGAGGTTTCTTCTCAACATCAACGATGTGAGCAAGATAAGCTTGACATCCATGGGACAAGTAACGTTGAGCACGAGCAAAAGTACAAATGGATATAGGACGCTCTTTCCTATCACCGTATAGTACTAAGTCTTCACCCTTAGAAGTCTTCAAATATATCGCCTCTTTCGTCACACGCGATTTTGGCATTACAAGAACTCAACCAATCCATTCCCAAGATGTGAGTCCCAAATATAGATGATTAACTAACCCGACTGGCAAGTACAACTAATCTTGATGGACAAGTTCAGTTTACGATCCAGATATGGATAACAAGAAACAATTGACAATATGAATAATGCAAGAACAAATGGCAGAAACTATATAAAGATATATATAAATATAATCAAGTATGTAGCATTGAGACAAGTTGTTTTCTAATGTATTTGATTTATTGATGTATAAACAAATACAAGGATTGTTGCGGACAAAGATAAACACCAAAGTGTAAGTATCTAAACAATCCCGAAATACAAGTGATCTAATTGACTTGGAAATACTCGTAAGTTTACTTAGAGTATATCTCACAAGTTGCAATGCAAAGTTTCAAGCATTTTGCAAGTTGTGAGAAGACTTTGTATTTATAGACCAAGTCCATGATGATGTGGACAAGATCGTACAAATGTGGTTGTGAGCATTTAAGGAATTAAACCATAATTCCTTACATGCTGCACTTGGAAGAGTATATAAGTTCACTTGATGTGACTTATAGTACTAGGTTCCAAGCCTATACTTTGTACCTTTTGTTAATAGATAAATCTATTAACCGGATAAAGGTGTAAAGTAAAAGTCTTCCTCGTAATCAGTGTAAAGTGTTGTAAGTACTTTACACTGAGATGCTTCAGTCTTCGATCTGGTAGAATCACTCTGATGCTCGCTTCTGAGGTGATTCTCTTCTTCATACTTCAGTCTTTGACTTCAGAATGAATGCTTCAGATTTGTCTTGAGCTGAACTGAAGTGAAGCTTCAGTGAAGGAATTCTGAGACATCTCAGAATTCTGATAAAACGTCTTCACTAAACTTCAAGCTATTTCTGAACAAATTATACTTGGTCGATTTCGACCTAACAAATTCCCCCTATTTGTTCTGAAATAGTGCATGCATCTCAGACTTCTATCTATACATGTTTGTAAGTCTGAAATGCAAGTTTTTGTTTAAGTTGTAAAAATTTTCTAAGTACATCTTATAGATCATTGATGTCTCAGAATTTTACTTGTTGTTTTCTAACTTAAACTTATCATCTACTTATTTGTTACAATTGCAACATATATATACAAACTGAAATGATAGTTACAAATGTAAATATTTACAAGTACATGATAATCTGAAGAAGAAAACTACTTCTTGGCAGGCCTTGAACCAGAAGGTGCCTCAGTAGGTTTTCTCTTCAGTGTAGAGTGATCCTTTTTGCCAAACAGCCTGCTTTCAATTTCTACCTTGGCTTGCATCTTTTGTTGAATTCTTGCTAACCATGCACCAGTCAAGGCAGACTTTGGCTTTCCTTTCAGAATCTGGATCATCTCCCTATGCTCTGAGATCCCAAATTCATGCACTGAAACCTGACTATATTCTTCAGTAGCCCTTCCTTCTCTTTTCACAACCAAATCAAACAACTTCAATCCATCAGCCTTTGCAACTACCATATCAATGATTTTGGCTGGATGCGATCGATGGTTCATATAGTGATCATACTGAACCTTTTCATGGTTTCTTTGGAGTTCAGCAGCATCATCAGAAATTGGTTTGATTGAAGTATGGACAACATCACGAGAATCTTTCTTTGCAGTCCTTGTTCCAGTTCTGGGCTCCGTTGGTGGTCTGAATAACTCTTTCTCAACCTGCAGAACTCCAGCCAGAACCTCTTTCTTCTTTTTGGCCATTTCCATTTCTCTATTCTTCACTAAGTCATCAATGGACATCTTGAAGGTGAGATGGTCCAGCTTTTGTTCCAAAGGCGAGTAGTTCACCCCATATTCATAATTGAGCATTTCTTTAACTGCCTTCTGCACTCTTGGATCATGTTTGATTTTCTGAAATCTTTCAGTGAGAGACCAAGAGATGCAGCATCAATGTGGTCAAGGGTTCCCATACTCTGGTGTTGAACCCTTTCCCTTTCTTTATTCTCATTCCACATGATAAATTGGTTAGAGACTTGCTT
>CM067167.1:139625619-139688119 GCA_034093135.1 Erigeron breviscapus
ACTTGGAAATACTCGTAAGTTTACTTAGAGTATATCTCACAAGTTGCAATGCTAAAGTTTCAAGCCGTTTGCAAGTTGTGAGAAGACTTTGTATTTATAGACCAAGTCCATGATGATGTGGACAAGATCGTACAAATGTGGTTGTGAGCATTAAGGAATTAAACCATAATTCCTTACATGCTGCACTTGGAAGAGTATATAAGTCACTTGATGTGACTTATAGTACTAGGTTCCAAGCCTATACTTTGTACCTTTGTTAATAGATAAATCTATTAACCGGATAAAGGTGTAAAGTAAAAGTCTTCCTCGTAATCAGTGTAAAGTGTTGTAAGTACTTTACACTGAGATGCTTCAGTCTTCGATTTGGTAGAATCACTCTGATGCTCGCTTCTGAGGTGATTCTCTTCTTCATACTTCAGTCTTTGACTTCAGAATGAATGCTTCAGATTGTCTTGATCTGAACTGAAGTGAAGCTTCAGTGAAGGAATTCTGAGACATCTCAGAATTCTGAAAAACGTCTTCACTAAACTTCAAGCTATTTCTGAACAAATTATACTTGGTCGATTCCGACCTAACACAAGATTATATCGAATTCTCCCATTGGGAAAGGAATTAAGTTGGCTTGAAAGACTTCCGTAATGATCTTTATTTCACAATTTTTATACACATCTTTTACTAATTCCGTTCTACCATTCCCGACTTCAATTTGTAAAGTAGTATCTAAACTCGACTTAGACATTGGAAAGACATGAATCATCCTAATGCAACAAAAGACCTATTTGCTCCCGAATCAAAAAGAATTCGCATAGGCACATTATACACAAGAAATGTACCTGTAACAACATCATCCGCATTCCTAGCTTGCTCCACCGTGAGTTGAAAAGATCTTCCTCTTTGGTTTCCATGAACTTGAGCATTCTTTCCTTTCCGCTTCCTTCCTCTTTTCTTCTTGTCTTTCCTCTTCGGTCAACTTAGGACATGAACTCCTCATATGTCCCTCTTCAAAACATTTGAAACACATTATGGGTTTGTGGGGTTTTGACTTGCAATCTTGACTCATATGGCCCGGTTTCCCACAATTGTAGCATCCTTTCTCCGTTGATCTACAAGGACCAGTATGACTTCTTTTGCAATTCTTGCAAAAAGGAACATGTCTTCTTGTGGAGTTACTACCAGAACCAACATCTAGCTTGAACCTTTTGTTTGGAGAGTTATCACCATCATACTTCCTCTTCAATTCACCTTCCTCAACTCTTGATTGTTCAATTTCATAATACCGGGCCACATCCACCAACATGGAAAAGGATTCCATTTGGCGTAAACTTATCTTTTCCCTCAAATTCTTCCTCAACTTCAAGTAGAATTGTTCCTTCAACAATTGATCATTCTCAAGGAATTCCGGACAAAATTGTGCCTTATCAAGAAATTGGGCACGAAATTCCGTCAATCTTAGAGTGCCTTGAGATTCATTAAGGAATTCACTCCTTAACTTTGTCACTTCTGCTTCCGACCTAAATTCTTTGTAGAACATGGTTTTGAATTCGGGCCATTCTATATGTGCCAAAGTAGTTTCACCTTTTATCGTTAATAGACCATCCCACCATCTTTTGGCTCGGCTCCTAAGCATGCTAACCGCATAAACAACCTTGAGGTCTTCAGGACATTGACTTGTACGAAAAGCCCCTTCAATTTCCGATATCCACCGAGTGCAAACAATGGGATTTGTGTCACCATCGTACTCGGGCGGGTGACATATCTCGAAATCTTTATAGGTGAATTTCTTCTTGTACGGCTTCTCACCCCTAACTTCATCTTCCTTGTCACCGTTACCTTCTTTCTCCCCCTTACCCTTGCCATCACGTTTCTCGAACTCTTTTTGAACATTGATAGCTACCTCTTCTCTTATCATCAAAGCTATGTGGTTGTTCATAGCTCCTTCTAAAGTGTCATTTAATTTCTTGAGTAAAACGATGAAGTATTTTTCAAGCGCTCTCTCAATTTGATCCGATATGTCCATACTATCCTCGGGAAAGATTGGTTCTTCTTCATTCCTTTGACTATTCTCGGCTTCCTCATTGTTGTGTTGTTCTTCCATACTATAATAAGAGTAGATAAATTGATTCAACACATAACCTATCTCTACCGTACAAACTATAAGCCAAAACCTACAACTTTATACTAGACCGTTCCAAAGTTTGATGCGGTCGAATTATAAAGATGTTAGTACATCAATCACAATAATGTCGGCCTTATTGTGCTTCCATACTAACAAGTTTATAAGCTAACACTCCATCAAATACTCTTTCGGGTCCCATATAAAATTACCGAACACCTAAGGTCAAGTCATGTCTAAGGTTTAAGTCTAGGCATTCGCTCAACAAGGAAATACCTAAATCCCTTAAACCTCGGCTCTGATACCACTTGAAACGACACAACTCGATTTAAGAAAAATAAGACACATTTTTTTTAATCGGGACTTGACCACTTCTCTTTGAACCAACTTTTGGATTTGTTTCATCAATATAGAACCTTACCCTTAGAAAGTAGACTCTAACACGTTTTTATGGATAGCTTGAACGTTAAAAACGGAGTTACGGTTTGAAAGTTATGAACGTTTCAAAATTTGAGTTTTCTACCGAACGAGAAAAAGTTGCGTCACACCCCCCAACAGTTGCGGCACAACTTTCAGGTCAGGGAACTCAGTGGCTTCATAGTTGCGTCACACCCTCCAAAAGTTGCGACACAACTTTGCACCTGACAGCAAAACTTCATTTTTGACACTTTAATCAAATTGCAACACTTCCAAACTCTAACACAAGCTTCATTACACATAATTCTGAGTTCAAACCATTACATAACATGATTTCAAACATATACCAAGTATCCGTATGTTCAAACAGCCGTTTACACAACCATACGGATCATTTACCCGAGTTAACGTTTAAACAAGACCACCATACTTGTTTTTGAAATCAAAAGACCAAACCATGGCTATATTTGCAGAAATTTACTAAGAAACAAGACTATCAAAATATCAAGAGCATCATGAGCCATATGAGGTAGGATAACTAAGTGTCTAAACAAAAGATCCATTCTCTCAAGAATGGACAATACCTCCAAGTCTTCTAATAAACCTTTCTTCTACTAACTTCAAATCACCAATACTAGTTCCTTCTTCCGGAACCACCTATAAAATGGTAAACAACTAAAAGGGTAAGCGAATGCTTAGTGAATATGCTTGCATACAATCATATAAATGAAGGAGGGCAATGCACAAAGGTCTATTTCATATAGACTATGGCACCGTCATGCCATATCTATAATACTCACCTTTGTGCCAACGCATTACATGGGTCCTTATAAGCAAATGATTACAATCATAAACAAATGATAAAAATAACAATGCTCCACATGAGCTATGGCCACTACTTAGGCCCGTAATCAATGACGGCCCCTACTTAGGCTCAACGCCAAATCAATTACCACACACGGAATCCACCATCGTATGGTAATTGACCCGACGAATATACAAAGGTATGCAAGTATACTCACCTCCTTCGCGACACAATAATCAAATCAAATAACCGCAATGCACAACAAGCTTTTAACCTATACAAATCATCATAATACGCATATAAGACAATATTCACCATTTTGGCTACTCAACCTAGCCTTTCAACATTACATTAGCATTCCTAACCCAAATCATCTTACTTTGCCATTGAGTTGCATTTCATTCAAAAATTCACTTAATGAGTTCAACTCATAAATTCCATCATCATTCCTTTCAACTAGTAAAATCATCATTCTTTCATTATCAAAGTTTCATTGTCAACATTCAAATTCTCAATTAAATTCATCATGCAACTCAATAACAAACTATAATATACAAGAAATTGGGGAAAATCATACAATAACTCAATTCTAGTAAAAATCCCCAAATTGGAATCCCCAAGAACCCTAATTCAAAAGAATGAAGTGAAGCTAGGTTAGGGAAATCATTACCTTAAGGATTCAAGAGTTAAGTCAAAGATTAAAATCACAATTTCTTCCCCCTCTTCTTCCTAATTTTCGGCCACCACCACCAAAATCAAACTCTCACTTCTCAATTTCTTAGATGATAGAAGATTAATGTTATTATTCTTGTTGATGATAATTTTCTTGAAGGATTTGTATGAATTGAAAGGTTGATGTTAGATTTTGATGATGAAGATTTGAGAAGGAATGAAAAGAAGAGTGGGAAATGAATCACAAGGCAAAAAGGATGGCTGACACTCCATGGAGATGCCACGCCCCTTTCTCAAAAATTGTGGGTATTTTACCCGCTATCCGCTAAAGTTCCAACTAAATTAACCCCATAATCAAAAATAAAATACTAGGAACTTATTTTAATGTCAAAACTACAAAAAGGGTTAATTTATTACCTTAAGATTTTGGGGTGTTACAACTCTCCCCCACTTGGAACGGATCACGACCTCATGCCAAGCCATATGCAAAGATGGATAGTACTCAAGAACATCATGCTCAGATTCCCAAGTACAATCGGACATCCTTCCATGCTTCCATAAAATTTTGTACGTTCCACCGTTTTGCTTTGAACCCTTCTAAGTTCTTCTTCCACTATGACGATAGGTTCTTCCACATAATTTAACTTGTTGTCAACTTCAATTTCCTCCAAAGGTACATAAGAAGCATCGTCGGCAAGACACTTTCTAAGATGAGAGACATGAAAAGTAGGATGGATTCCTGAAAGTTCATCGGGTAACTCCAAACGGTAAGCAACTTTACCAACTCTAGCCAAAATTTTGAAAGGACCTATGAAACGAGGGCTCAATTTTCCATGTTTTCGAAATCGTAAGACGCCTTTCCATGGAGATACTTTCAACAAAACACGATCACCAACGTTGAACTCAATTGGTCTTCTTCGTTTATCCGCATAAGACTTTTGTCGATCTTGTGCCGCCTTGAGTCTTTCCTTGATCACATCAATCTTTTCAATTGTTTTCAACACTACTTCCGTGCCACCAATCTATCTTTTCCCACTTCTCCCCAACAAATGGGAGACCTACATTTTCTACCATACAACATCTCATATGGAGGCATTTGGATGCTTGAATGGTAGCAATTGTTGTAAGAAAACTCCACCAAAGGCAAATAAATATCCCAAGTTCCACCAAAGTCGATAATGCATGCTCGTAACATATCTTCGAGAGTTTGGATGGTTCTCTCACTTTGACCATCCGTTTGAGGATGATAGGCGGTACTAAAATTTAGTCTTGTGCCCATCTCTTCTTGAAACTTCCGCCAAAAATGGGAAGTAAAACGAGTATCCCTATCCGAAATAATGGAGATTGGAACTCCATGTCTTGCCACCACCTCTTTCACATAAATTTTTGCTAAAACTTCCGAAGATGATGTCTCTCGAATAGGAAGAAATAAGGCACTCTTTGTTAAGCGATCAACCACCACCCAAATTGTATCAAATTGATTTCGAGGTGTCTTGGGCAATTTGGTGACAAAATCCATGGTAATATGCTCCCATTTCCACTTAGGGATTTCTAATGGTTGCATCATACCACATGGCTTTTGATGCTCGGCTTTCACTTGAGCACAAGTTAAACACTTTTCCACATACTTCACCACATCTCGCTTCATTCCGGGCCACCAATATTCTACTTTTAGATCATGATACATCTTGGTAGCACCGGGGTGAATGGAATATTTGGATTTGTGATCTTCATCAAGTAAAACTTGTTTCAACTCACAAGAAAATGGAATCCAAATTCTTCCAAATCGTACGGTGAGGGCACGAGAATCACAATTTCTTCTCCCTCTTCTTCCTAATTTTCGGCCACCACCACCAAAATCAAACTCTCACTTCTCAATTTCTTAGATGATAGAAGATTAATGTTATTATTCTTGTTGATGATAATTTTCTTGAAGGATTTGTATGAATTGAAAGGTTGATGTTAGATTGAGATGATGAGATTTGAGAAGGAATGAAAAGAAGAGTGGGAAATGACTCACAAGGCAAAAAGGATGGCTGGCACTCCATGGAGATGCCACGCCCCTTTCTCAAAAATTGTGGGTATTTTACCCGCTATCCGCTAAAGTTCCAACTAAATTAACCCCATAATCAAAAATAAAATACTAGGAACTTATTTTAATGTCAAAACTACAAAAAGGGTTAATTTATTACCTTAAGATTTTGGGGTGTTACATTAACCCGTACACAACTCTTGATAATATATATGTATTCGAAGAAGCTTGGCATGTACTCTTCTTATGTTAATACTTGCATTCGATTTGTTAATTTTACGTGCACCATGAAAAAAATATTTCGGAAGTATATGTTATGTTACTTTTGTTGATCTAACTATTTAGTTTTTTTTTATCAAAAATATAACTTGCACACTAAATTTAAAGTTTCTCATAGATTAGAATATATAATGGTTAATGGCCACTTTACGTTTGGTATAAGCTAATGATAGATGAGGAATTGAATAATATAATTGTATGGATTTTTCTTGCCAAATTGTTTTTGTATAATTAATATATCCGATATTTATATTACTAGCCAAATGCCCGCGCAATGCGGCGGTGAGATGGTGGGGGTGATAGGTCATAGAGTGTGATAGGTCATAGGAGGTGATCGATCATAGGGGGTGATAGGTCATAGGGGTGATCGGTGATGGGGTGATCTACCTGACGGGCTCCGGCCTTAACCGTACGTACGGGCTCCGTCATCGGATTTAAAAATTTGTCGAAAGTATATCGAATGACCTCTCTAATGAAAGAGCATGAAATTTTAAGAACACCCATATAAATTTTATAATTTATCGATGTACGGTTTTTGAGATAAATTTTTTTGAATGAATTAGAGTGTTAGATCCAGATTTACTGGACCCACTCCAGACTTGAAGACTGGAGCGGCACTGAAGATTTGTCCAGAAATAATAGAAGACCAGTGAGCTGTTTACTTGTACAGGAATCTGGATTCCACCAGATTAGCTCACTGGACTTCACTCCAGTCAAGATCGTTTCTACTGAAGACATTCTCACTGAAGTCAAAGACTGAAGTTTGAAGAAAGAAAACTGACAAGCAGTGGAGCCCACTGACAGTCTTACTAGATCTCCTGACTGGAGCTTTGTCAGTGTTCTAGACCTTACAAGTCTGAACACTGATTTCGAGGAATTGACTTTTGCCTTTACACACTTTTACACGGACAATCCATTTGTCTATTGATAAAAGTACAATACGTGTGTAAAGGTGGTTGGTTAAAAGGATAACAAGTCACATCAAAATGACTTTATCCTTGTACTTTAACCAATGCATTTAAGGAATTAAAGTTGTTGCCTTAAATGCATGCAACCATATTTGTACGGCAAAATAAATTCACTGTTGAATTTATTTGCCTATAAATACAAAGTCACATACCTCGTACAAATTACTTTTGCAATTTGGTGAACTTGCTAAAATACTCTTGATCAAAATAGTTATACTTCACAACTTTAAGTATATCGATCCAAGGAGATTATTTAGCAAGTATAGATCACTTATAATTCAAAGATTGTTTAGATAGTTACATACTTATAATATCTAGGTTCCGCAACAATCTTGTATTTTGTTTAATATCAATAAATAAAATACACTTGAAAATTACATTTGTGTTCCACCATTTATTTACTTGTTTAAATATTGCTTTAAGTCTTTATTACTTTATTTATATTCTTGCATCTGTATTTAAAGTAATACTAGTCCAATCTAGTGCATACTTGACTTGTTATTTTACACTCGTGGGTTAAACCATCGTGTGAGGGACTCTACAATTGGTATCAGAGGCAGGTTAATATACTTGCCTAGATCTGTTTCACGATGGCCATCCCAAAAAATACACAAGAAACTCATGAAACTAATCTTAATGACCCACCCGTTGTCAATAATAATCCTCCACCTCCTCCTCCTCCTGCTTCTCCACATGTGCATGTGCATACTCGAATAATCATGTTCCTAAATTCAATGGGAGCAGTGATGAATTTGGTACGTGGAAAGCTAGGATGATATTACATGTTACTGGTATTGAAAGGAATATGATGAAAATTTTAAATGAAGGACCCTATGTGCCTAGACTTCCTATCAATGCACTCCTTGACCCAACTGGATCAAGAAGTGGAAGGAAAAGAGGGAGGAACACTGGTCCGAAGAGGAGAGGAGATTGGTAAATCTTGATACCATCCTTAAAAACATGATCCTCGGGGCTGTTCCAGAAACCCTAATTCCCACACTAGTTCTCTATCCCAGTGCTAAAACCATGTGGGATGAACTGGTGAACCAGCATGAAGGAGGTGATGACACTGTTGTTACCAGAAAGGCCTCCCTAAACAAAAAGTATGAGTCATTTTTTGCTCTTCCCAATGAATCTCTAACTGGTACTTACACCAGATTTATGAGCATTATAAACCAGTTAAGAGGACTGGGGGGTTGAGAAAGACAAGGATATACTTTTGGAGAAATTTTGTGATATTCTTCCCACTAAATGGTCTCACATGATTCTGGTCTTGAGACAAGGTAAAACCTTGCACTCCCATACTCTGTCAACATTGTATGGAGCCTTCAGATTCACTGAAGAGAATCAAGCCCAGAGGATTGAGGCTGAAAAAGATGCTTTAAATCATGCTTCCAGTAGTTCCACATTGGTCAGTAATTCTGAACCACCCTGTGCTGCATTAATATCTTCCGAGAATGTATTTTCTATGAAGAAGATGATGTCTGAACTAATGGATTCTGGAGTCACTAATGATATCTTTCCAGACTGTGATGAAACTGACAGTGATGACCTGGTTGCAATGATTGCTAAAACGTTTAATCGTTTTAAAGCAAGAGCAAATAGGCCCACTGGACAAAATGCACCCAGTTCCTCTACTGACAAGACCAATCTGACATGCTTTAAGTGTGGCAGAAAAGGTCATTTCATGAAGGAGTGCAAGTCCAGTCAGTTTATCTCTCAGTCTGGTCCATCTACTTCTTATAACAAGCCTGATGATAGCTATAAGTCCAAGTAAAAAAAGCTTAAGGCTCAAATTGCTCTCATGTCTCAACAAATAGAAAATAATAAATGCATGATTGCAACCACTGAAGAAGCATGGGTTCCCTCAGATGATTCATCAGTTGATGAAGAGGAGGAAAGAGATTGTTGCTTTATGGCTCTGGCAGATCAAGAGCATCTGGTGAAGGATGATGTCACATCTGGTCGATGGTGGACATAGTTATAAAAAAGGTTAGTGAGTATGATATTGAAACCGATCCTGAATTAAAATTGGACATTGCTGAAGCTCTAAATTCTGATTTAATTTTTGTGGAAACTGTTAGATTTGACAGTCTTAATGGCTTAGAAACCGATTCCTCTGAAATCGCTGCTTTAAAATCAAAATTAAAAGAACTTCAAGATATTGAACTGGCATTTCAAGCACAAGTTTTGGTAACTGAACAACTGGTTCAAGAAAAACATGACCTGGAATTGATTTTGCAAAAAGAAAAACAGGTCATTAAATCATGGCTAGAAACAAGAAAGCCATATGATGCTGGAATAAACCAATTTCCATCCCAAAAACGTGCATATCTGGATGGAAATACTCATATTGTAGCATTAATACCAGTTATTGACCGGTTACCAGAGGAGGTTAGACCAAGTACCATTTATGATGAACCTTCTACCCCAAAAACTTGTATTATCCCAGCTCAACTTCCAGAGGTTAAGACTGGAGCATCCCAGATGACTGCTCCAGTTAAAAAGGTCAATCAGAATAAACCTTTGCCTCAGGACTGCTTCTAAAGAACCCCAGGTTCAAAAGAAAAAGAACAGTTCCCTTCCTAAGCCTAAGGTCCAGTCATCTGGAAAGGCTCAGGTATCATCTGAAGAAACAATTTTGTTAAGGTTGGAGAGCCAGTTTCAACTACTGGCTCGTCAAGTTCAAAGTTGTAATGCAAGACTGAACAACTTTGAGGGTACTTCATCTGGCCCTAAACAAAATCCCAAACCTTTTTCTAAGAAAGATAAAAATGTTCCTTCAATTGAGAAAAAGAAAAAGGTTTCTAAACTATCAACTCCAGTAGTGTTTTCTTCAAAAACTACTGTTGAAGAAAGTGAACTCAACCAGATACCCCCAGGGATCCATAAGGGAGGATCCAGTGAACCCATCAGTCGATGGGTTCCCAAATCTAACTAATATATCTGGTGGATGTGTAGGGCGATCGAAAGAAACATACCTGGTATCTTGACAGTGCAGCTGGCAGGACAATGACCGGACGTAAGACCCTGCTGGAGGAGTTCATAATTTCTGATGGACCCTCCATTACTTTTGGAAATGATGGTTATGGAAAAACTGAGGGGTGTGGTGTTCTGAACAATGGACAAGTCAAATTCAGACGAGTTGCATATGTGAATGGTTTGAAATATAACCTGATCAGTGTCAGTCAACTGTGTGATGATGGCTATCAAGTTCTGTTCAATATTGTTCATGGCATCGTATTCAACAAGGACTGGAAGGTAGTATTGATTGCTCCCAGAAGAGGGAATGTGTATGTGATGGATATGGAAAGCTCTTCTTCAGAGCAGTGTTTCTATACTCAAGCTGATGAAGACACAAACTGGTTATGGCATAAAAGGTTATCCCATTTAAATTTTAAAAATATTAATAAGTTGTCTAGAAAACAACTGGCAGATGGGATACCTTCAGTTTCCTTCAAAAAGGAAAGGCCATGTCCAGGATGTGAGATGGGAAAGCAGAAACGTGCCAGTTTCAAGACCAAGCAGAATTTCAGCGTATCTGAACCACTTCATATGCTTCATACGGATCTCTTTGTTCCAGTGAATGTTCAGACTCGTGCTGGTTAAAGATTTACCCTGGTGATTGTTGACGAATTCTCCAGATTTTGTTGGGTAATCTTTCTCAGGTCTAAAAGTGAAGCTGCTGCTAAAATCATCACTCTTATCAAGCAGATTGAACTCAAGTACAAGCGAAAAGTGTGTCAGTTAAGAAGTGACAATGGAACAGAATTCCAGAATGCAACTCTGGAGAAATTCTGTACTGACACTGGCATCTCTCAGAACTTCTCTTCAGCACGCACTCCAGAGCAGAATGGAGTGGTAGAAAGGAAAAATCGAACGCTGAGAAGCTGCCAGGAGTATGCTATGAATCTGGTCTTCCTACCAGTTTCTGGGCTGAAGCAATTGCAACTGCTTGCCACACCCAGAATCGATCAGTGTATGTTGAAGCGACACAAGAAGACATCCTATGAAATATTAAGAAATAGAAAACCAAATATTGGTTATTTTCACGTTTTTGGATGTCCAGTTTACATCCTAAACGACTCCAGTCAGTTAGGCAAATTTGATGCCAAAGCTGATGAAGGATATTTCTTAGGATATTCAGCCATTCGCAAAGCCTTTAGAGTCTACAACAAGAGACTGGAGAAGGTACAAGAGTCAATACATGTCACATTTGATGAATCAAATAATGCAATCAATAAAAAGCCAGCCCTTGATTCTCCCCCAGTAAATCCAATTGTCTTCTGTGAATCTGATCCTATCAACTACAATAAAGATTCACCTGAAGAAGTTTCCAGTCATCCTGACTTGGAACCAGTTCAAAAGAAGAAAACCCCCAGTAGTACTCCTTTCTATCCTTCAATAAGTTTCAAACTACCCTCTGAACTTGTTATTGGATCAGATGTTCGTACTACTCCCCCAGTATCAGTCTTAGTTGAAACTGCGCCAGTAATTCAAGAATGCCTTTAAATGAAGAATTTCATGATGCAAATCATGATCTTACTGATTCAGATGAAGATGTTGAAATAGTCTGGCAAGATCCTCCTCCTGAAACAACACCAGAGGAGACTCAACTGAATTCTTGCACTGATATTGTTGTAAGCAATAATCCTGGTCATTACTCTAAATGGACAAAAGCTCATCCTATTGATCAGATCATAGGTGACTCCAGTAGAGGGGTTCAGACCAGAAGAGCCTCCAGTGAACAATGTTTATACATCAGCTTCTTATCACTGGTAGAACCGAAGAAGATTGACGAGGCTATGGAAGATCCAAGCTGGGTTAGCTATGCAAGAAGAGTTACACTAGTTTGAGAGGAACAAGGTATGGTATCTGGTTCCTCCTCCAGTTGGCAAGAAAGAACCAATTGGAACTAGATGGGTCTTCAGAAATAAGGTAGATGAAGATGGTCATGTTATCAGAAACAAGGCCAGATTGGTTGCCCAAGGGTATTGCCAATCAGATGTTGATTTTGATGAATCATTTGCTCCAGTGGCTAGACTTGAAGCGATCAGAATATTCTTAGCATTCGCTGCTCACCATCAATTCAAGGTCTACCAGATGGACGTAAAGAGTGCATTTTTGAATGGAAAATTAGAAGAAGAGGTTTATGTCAGACAACCACCAGGCTTCATTGATGAAAAACATCCCCACTTGGTATATCATCTGGACAAAGCACTTTATGGTCTCAGACAAGCTCCACGTGCCTGGTATGATACTCTGACTAAACACTTGTTGAAAAATGGTTTTAAAAGAGGTGCAATTGACAATACCTTATTTATTCTTTGTGAAAAAGGTAATCTTCTGTTGGTACAAATTTATGTTGATGATATAATTTTTGGGTCTACTGATGAAAACATGTGCAAGAAATTTTCTAAAATCATGTCTTCAAAATATGAAATGAGTTTAATGGGTGAATTAACATTTTTTCTAGGTCTTCAGATTAAACAAACCAGTGATGGTATTTTTATTAATCAAGAAAAATATGTTAGAGATTTATTAAAGAAATATGATATGAACTCTTCACCATCTAAACCCACTCCAATTTCTGCACCACTCACTCTGGACTCGGATCCAGATGGAAAACCAGTGAACACCACTGTCTATAGAGGCATGGTTGGTTCACTGATGTATTTAACTGCCAGTAGACCAGATATAATGTTTTCAACATGCTTATGTGCCAGATATCAGTCTAATCCAAAAGAATCTCATATGCTTGCTGTAAAGCGCATATTGAAATACCTTAAGGGTGTCCCCAGTTTGGGCCTTTGGTATCCCAAAGGCTCAGGCTTGGATCTAATGGGTTATTCAGATTCAGATCATGCAGGTTGTAAGATAGACAGGAAATCCACTACTGGTGGATGTCATTTCCTTGGTGGAAAACTGGTCAGCTGGACCAGTAAGAAGCAAACTTCAGTTCATTATCCACTGCTGAAGCTGAATACGTGTCTGCAGCCAGTTGTTGTGCTCAGATACTCTGGATGAAGAACCAGTTGCTTGATTATGGTATTAAATATTCAAAAACTCCCATATTTTGTGATAATACCAGTGCCATTGCTATCTCAAACAATCCAGTCATGCACTCCAGAACGAAGCACATTGATCTCAGGTATCACTTCATTCGTGATCATATTATGAAAAACAACATTGAACTCCATTTTATTCCCACTGACAAACAACTCGCTGACATTTTTACCAAACCTCTGGATGAAGAACCAGTTGCTTGATTATGGTATTAAATATTCAAAAACTCCCATATTTTGTGATAATACCAGTGCCATTGCTATCTCAAACAATCCAGTCATGCACTCAAAGACAAAGCACATTGATCTCAGGTATCATTTTATTCGTGATAATATTATGAAAAATAACATTGAACTCCATTTTATTCCCACTGACAAACAACTCGCTGAAATTTTTACAAAACCATTGGATGTAAAAACATTTGAATATCTTGTCGGTGAGTTGGGAATGTTGAACCCTTAATCTGGAACCTTGTTATGAATGCCTTTGTGACACTGGCAGGGTTCTTTGATTTCCAGATCTTTAAATCTATGCTCGCTTGGCTATCGAACGCCTCTGTGATACTATCTTTGCACTATAGATTTACTGGTCACCATTCCAGGGGAAGACTCAGACCATATATTTTTGTCCTTAAAATGTTTTTAATCTCAGGGGAATTTATTCTCACTGGAAGAATTTTCTGGAAAATATCTCTGGCACCTTGTAAATGTGTCCCTCTTACTGGTACTTGGATAAGCTGATGTGCATGTTTGAGGTAACTTCGGTCTCCTTGTTAATATGTCCCTCTCATTTGTCTTTGTATTAGTTGATGTGCATGTTTGAGGTTGCCTGGTACATTACTGGAGTGTCCCTCCAGTGTACCATCAGTGCATGCTTCACTGGTCTAATCCACCAGTGACACTGGAGTGTCCAGTCAACCTCCAGATGCACTGAAATGAGTCATGGTATGTCAGTCATAATATTTTGATACTTGGTCCTTGTGCGTACCACGTAAGCAAACCTTTGAATGGACAGTTACTGTTTATCTTACGTGGCATGTCATTTTTCAAACTTAATGATGGATATTTTACCTTGGGAAGATAAAAGTGCAAGTTGGTTATTTTTGTGGGCTGTCAAACTGTCATACATTTATGTGTGATGGGATGAATTAAATGCGGATGTCAAAACCGATCAAAATTGTTTTGAATAAATTCAAATTAACCGTTTTGAATTCCATTTTCTCTCTCCTCTATAAATACCCTTATTTACTTTCACTTTTACTTCATCTCGAAAAATCATTTACTCCCAAATCTTCAAAATTCCTTCATTTACTTCTTCTTCATTCAATTCCAATCATCACTCTCTTTCATCTTAAATTCTTCAAATCAAACCCCTAAAAAGCTTTAAATCACTACTTTTCCTTCCTTTTCTGGGCTTATTATTTGAATAAAATGGCCCCTCGTCAAACAAATTCAAATAAAAATCTTCTTTCTGCCAAATATGATCCTCCGGCCGCCGTTGAAAAGGCACCACACATTACTTTAGCGGCGGAGGCTATCAGAATAAATATGAACAACTGGATGGCAAAACTTTCTAGCACCACTCATGAACCCACTTCCCTCATTGGACGCTTAACTGCTTTCTTTCTAAGTTGTCCATTATATGGTGCTCTTACTTTAAATCCAGGAAAGATATACCATGAATACCTGTGTGAATTCTGGTACACAGCAAGATATAATGACAGAGATGAATCCATCCATTATACACTGAATCAAGGCACCAGGGCCTTCACTCTTTCTGTGGATTCTCTCAGAGATGCTCTTAGGTTGAATTACATGGCTGAAAACGAGATGGCCATTACACTCCCTACTGGTTTAAATTACAGGGATGTGTGCAGGCAGATGGGGCATACTGACATTCTTGATGAACATGGTCAGTTGCAAAGAAAAGGCACTATCTACATGAGCAAACTTACAGACTCATGGAGATACTTCTTCACTCATCTTGTTGAGTGCCTGGGTGGCAGTTCTGGAGGGTTGGACCAGATCAATCAAATGCAACTCCAGATTGCTTACTGCCTATGGTTTGGATACAGGGGATTTTCTTTGATGACCTTGTTGAGCATCTGAAAGTGAAAGGTAGAAAACCTCATATACCATATATTCGTTTTCTGTCACTTGTTTTTAAAAGAGCTCTAGGTAATCAGTACGATTACGATTCAAACTATTTTTCTGTGTGTGAATATATGAGGGAGTTGACTTCATTAAAATCACAAACTGGTGAGGTTGATATTCCTGTAAATATGCTACACCATTTTAGAAATGATGCAACCGACGCATCATCACCAGATGAGCCGGAAGAGGCTGCAGGTGGGCCTCAAAATAATGAGGGACCCACTGGAGATCTCAATGCTGTAATGGTGCCACCAATTTCCCAGGTGGTCCCTGACCCACAGCAGATTGAAAGTGTCTTACCTAAAAACTCCCCCAGACGAACACGATCTGATAAACCTCGTCGTCTTAGGAAACAGGGAGAGTTGGTCGCTCCAGATAGTGTCGGTACTAGCCATCCAGAATCCTCCCAACAGGATTCTGGAGATGTCATAAGGGAAAACCCACAAGCAGCCACTCCCAATATTCTTGTAGGGGGCAGTGGTGAAGAAAATATAGGGTCAGCCCAACCCTTATTAGAGTCTGTGTCTGCACAACAAAATGTACTAAGCCAAAGTTCTGACACTGCTCTTGCACAGACTGGGGTTACTGGAGCCTCACCTCTAGTGATTCCAGTCTCACATTCTTCGGCTGGTGATATTATGAATGAAGATGGTACTTTAATTGTTGAAAATGAGAATGTTGAGCAGGAACAAAATGTTGAGCAGGTGGCTCAGATTGATTTAAATAGGGGGGTTGGTGAACAGGTTTCAGGTGAATTGCCAGTTTGGGATGAGGCAGATTCACCCATGTCAGACAACAACAATTTTGATACTGACATGAGTTTCTTGGGTGAAGATGTAATTGAAGTGGAGCAGTCATCAGATATGCCACCACCACCATCTCAATTCCTTCAAATACTCCATATTTCAACCCAAGTTCACTCCAGATTTCACCAAATCAACCACCACCACTTGAAGCACCATTGAACTTTCCTCATGTGCTGGACTCAACTGTAATTACAACTGAAACATCAACTGAAGGAGTCCAGGCACAAGTTCCTTTGGTCACCAGATTGGCTTCAGAACTTGCTCCTCCAGGTGGTCTCTCCACTTCTTCTTCTGCCGAGGTCCAAGACCTTTTTAATAAGGTGGCGGACCTGGAGAGATCACTTCAGTCCTCTTCTTAGGTTGTTTCTGACTTTAAATCTTTATTGTCAAATAACCTTGCTTCAGAAATGAATTTATTTGTTGGAAATGAGAAGTTGGTCTTTGAGAAGTTGAACGAACTGGTACTGGCCACGAACCAAAATTCTGAAAATATTAAAGTGGCAGTCCAGGGATTGGAGGAGAAGCTGGTAAATTCTGTTAAGACTGCAGTGACCACGGAAATTGCTCAACCACTGGCAGGTCTAAAGACGAAGTTCAGAAGTTGACCACCAGAATTAGTAATCTGGAAAGTAGGCCAACTCTAGACCAGAATTCTGTTGTCAGCAGTATTAGTGATGAAATTGCTAGAAAATTTAGAGCTGATATGCTGAAAGAAATCACTTCGGAAATTTCTGGGTCAGTTCTTCGAAGCATTCAAGATGGGTTATTGCCTCAGGTGGTCAATATGATTAATACTGAGATGCCAAAGCACTTGCCTCAAGAAATTGAAATTATCAAGAAGGAAGTGACTGAGCTCAGAAAAACTGTGAACATCAACTGAAGGAGTCCAGGCACAAGTTCCTTTGGTCACCAGATTGGCTTCAGAACTTGCTCCTCCAGGTGGTCTCTCCACTTCTTCTTCTGCCGAGGTCCAAGACCTTTTTAATAAGGTGGCGGACCTGGAGAGATCACTTCAGTCCTCTTCTTAGGTTGTTTCTGACTTTAAATCTTTATTGTCAAATAACCTTGCTTCAGAAATGAATTTATTTGTTGGAAATGAGAAGTTGGTCTTTGAGAAGTTGAACGAACTGGTACTGGCCACGAACCAAAATTCTGAAAATATTAAAGTGGCAGTCCAGGGATTGGAGGAGAAGCTGGTAAATTCTGTTAAGACTGCAGTGACCACGGAAATTGCTCAACCACTGGCAGGTCTAAAGAAGAAGTTCAGAAGTTGACCACCAGAATTAGTAATCTGGAAAGTAGGCCAACTCTAGACCAGAATTCTGTTGTCAGCAGTATTAGTGATGAAATTGCTAGAAAATTTAGAGCTGATATGCTGAAAGAAATCACTTCGGAAATTTCTGGGTCAGTTCTTCGAAGCATTCAAGATGGGTTATTGCCTCAGGTGGTCAATATGATTAATACTGAGATGCCAAAGCACTTGCCTCAAGAAATTGAAATTATCAAGAAGGAAGTGACTGAGCTCAGAAAAACTGTGAACATCACTACTCCAGTAGCAGGCAGAACGTTTGGGTCTTCAGATAGACATATGCTTGAACAGTTGTGGAAAGATCTCCAGTCAAGAACTGGTGATCATTCCAAGGGGGAAAATCTGAGAAGGTTGCTGCTACTGAGAAGGTGGTTGAAAAGAAGAAGGATTTGGCTGCTGCTATTGAGAAAGCCTTTGCAGTTGAGAAAGTGACTGGTACTGATGCCAGTGCACAGTTTGAAGCATTCCCAGATATCACAACTACTCTGAAATCAGTGAAAAGAAAGCAACATGTGGTATCTGGAGGAGAGATTGAAACCACTGGGAGTTCTTCAGAGTTTCCTACTGTTGATGAAGATACTTCTAAGAGACTGGAGCAGGAAAGCATTATGATTGATATTTACAAAAGAATGCAAAAAGATGAACTAATGAAACACAAAAATGAAATGGCAAAAATGGGGACCCTTGATTCTTACAATGCTGGCAGGTTGGGTGTGCATGTTGATGTGTATAAAAGAATGAAGGAAGACCCCAGAGTTCATCAATGTTTGGATGCTATGGATGATGTTTATGTTCGCTCCAGGTACTCTCAAGAAGAACAAACATATGATGCAGTGACTTATGGTGTAAGTGTGGTTGAGCTGATAAGACAAAGAAAGGAGGAACTGGTGAACCTCCAGAAGAAGGTCAGACAGAATGCTGCAGCTCTGGAAAATGAGTACAAAAAGAAGTTAACGGGCTTGCCCAAACTTCCAGCCAGACAGACCAAGGCTGCCAGAGATGCAGACCTCAGTACTTTCATTCCCTTGGATACTTTCAAGAAAAATAAATCATGAAGAAGTCCAGTCTGCCATGGAACAAATTAGAGTGTCCAGGGAAACTGAGGAAATGATCCAGGTTGCCAGAACTAGATCAAAATATGATGAACTGATGAGGTTCAGGGCAAACTCCAGAAAGTGATCAGATTAAGTCTAAGTTAGAACTAAAAGATTAAAACTGGAACAATGATGATCTATAAAGTGTTCTCCAGTAATTTAAATTTTTAGACTTAGTCAAAATCAAGTGTTTTTCAAGCATATAATTGTATAGATAGAAGCTTGAAAAACCTTGCATTATTTCTGAACAAATAGGGGGAATTTGTTAGGTCCAGATTTACTAGACCCACTCCAGACTTGAAGACTGGAGCGTCACTGAAGATTTGTCCAGAAATAATAGAAGACCAGTGAGCTGTTTACTTGTACAGGAATCTGGATTCCACCAGATTAGCTCACTGGACTTCACTCCAGTCAAGATCATTTCTACTGAAGACATTCTCACTGAAGTCAAAGACTGAAGTTTGAAGAAAGAAGACTGACAAGCAGTGGAGCCCACTGACAATCTTACCAGATCTCCTGACTGGAGCTTTATCAGTGTTCTAGACCTTACAAGTCTGAACACTGATTTCGAGGAATTGACTTTTGCCTTTACACACTTTTACACGGACAATCCATTTGTCTATTGATAAAAGTACAATACGTGTGTAAAGGTGGTTGGTTAAAAGGATAACAAGTCACATCAAAATGACTTTATCATTGTACTTTAACCAATGCATTTAAGGAATTAAAGTTGTTGCCTTAAATGCATGCAACCATATTTGTACGGCAAAATAAATTCATTGTTGAATTTATTTGCCTATAAATACAAAGTCACATACCTCGTACAAATTACTTTTGCAATTTGGTGAACTTGCTAAAATACTCTCGATCAAAATAGTTATACTTCACAACTTTAAGTATATCGATCCAAGGAGATTATTTAGCAAGTATAGATCACTTGTAATTCAAAGATTGTTTAGATAGTTACATACTTGTAATATCTAGGTTCCGCAACAATCTTGTATTTTGTTTAATATCAATAAATAAAATACACTTGAAAATTACATTTGTGTTCCACCATTTATTTACTTGTTTAAATATTGCTTTAAGTCTTTATTACTTTATTTATATTCTTGCATTTGTATTTAAAGTAATACTAGTCCAATCTAGTGCATACTTGACTTGTTATTTTACACTCGTGGGTTAAACCATCGTGTGAGAGACTCTACATAGAGGAAGAAAATAATTTATGGAGGAGAGAGAAAAAAAAATGAGTGGTTGAGGTTATAGGGTATTATAGGTATATTAGGTAATGATATTCAAACTAATGGATAAAAGGGATGGGTAATTTGGGTAGATAAAATTCTTTTTTGAGAAAATGAAAGAGGGTAAATGTTTTATAAAGTAGTATGGATAGATATAGATATAGATAACTAAATAAATTAATAGATTGTTTAGCGTGGAATTCAAAGATTGTTTAGTGTGATCATATTTAGTGATATTCATCCAAGTTTATAGAATACTAATTGATTGGATGAGATTTCAAATTGATTTTGTTTCTAGAATAAAGATAGATATAGATATAATATATATGTCCCGTCCTAAGTTAATTAAACCGCCTCTATTTTAGAAACAACGAGATATGTCACTCGGGCGATACCCCGGAAGACATTATGTTCAAATATGTAAAATTTATAATATGTTTTCAGGAATATTTATACAGATGGAGAAACTGTGATAACTTTATACGTTAAAGACATTAAAAAATTAAATGAATTCTAGAGGATAGAAAGGATAGAAAGTATGAAGATGGAATGTTAAAAATTAAAAACGAAATAATAATACGAACACAATTAAAACATAAATGTCCAAATTCATTAGAAATTATAAGTTAAACGAAAAAATAATAAGTATTGCAAATTAATCTTTCGGAGATGTTCGGGCGTATATCTCTGAAGCATACTCATTACCGTCATATTAAAATATATAATATAATGTAATAATCACACAAAAAGATGATGTATAATAGAAATAACATAAAAATATAATAAGAAAAGAATGTGTAAAAGAATAAGTAAATACTTTATTTAAAAGAAAAGCCAAAACCAGATCCCAAAACAAAAATAAAAACACAAATGAACACGTAGTAACATTAATCAAAATTTTATGTAAAAAAGGCATAATAACTTTATATTATTACTTCTACAAAATAATGATAAATAACGTCTACCATAAACTACAAAAAAGGCTAAAACTCAAAGTTTCAAGAAATATATTGAAAGCAACATATGTTTTCAACTCGAAAAAATTAAAATAATAGTCAAATCACGAACTATTATATAAATATTTTTATTTAACACGAATCATTATATATCAACTAATAAAAAGGGTAATAGAGGAAACCCTAGCCCCGGTACCATAATTGGATACCCATCGACTCACCCCGTATGAGTTATATGATGCCGGTAATTATATATCAACTATAAAAATAATATTTTCTACAAAACTACAAAAGTATCTTATAAAGCAACTAAGTTCTCAGTTTAAAAAAAAAATCTGAAATTCAAATAAAATATATAAAAATTAAATTAAATGAAACATGAGAATTATAAGTTTTCATTTAAAATTCAATGTCATTTACGGTGGGGTTGGGTATTGTAAAACAACTATTAAAGTAAAACAAATAGGACAAGATCTTGACCCTTAGATCATGGTTATATTGATGCATGAAGATTCACGAAGCAATTGATGTACGATGATTTTCATGATGCACGGTGATCTTCAGTGAAGAAAAACCTATTGTTTTATTTGTTTTACTTTAATACTTGTTTTATTTTACCTTAAAATCCATTTACGGTTTGTTACTTTGTTATATAGTCATGCTGTCACGAAACATGTAAATCTCAGGCCCATTGGGCCAGAAGCAAACGTCTTACACTTTTTTTTTTTGAACATCAATTTTATAATCTAACGGCCTTTCGGCGAATTACCGAAAAGTCACTAAAATTACATGAAATAATTGGGGCAGATTTGCCATAAGTTCCAGACTATACTATCTTTTCTACTACGACATTTGATCCAAAAATAAGAAAAAGAAACAATTTCACGAAAAATCTCTAGGCTGGGCATAGTGACTCCTTTGAAAACAACACTGTTCCGATACTTCCATATTACCCACCACCAAATAGATAAAATAGCTTCAACAATATTCTTGGCTTTCTTTGTCAACTGCGTCCCCAATATCTGGTCCAAACACTCACTTGGGCCCCCGTCTGGCATTGTGATTTGAAGCCATGTCGACATCATTATACGTACCTCGGTTGACACAATGCATACTTTAATACTTGTTTTATTTTACTTAAAATCATTTACGGTTTGTTACTTTGTTATATAGTCATGCTGTCACGAAACATGTAAATCTCAGGCCCATTGGGCCAGAAGCAAACGTCTTACACTTTTTTTTTTTGAACATCAATTTTATAATCTAACGGCCTTTCCGCGAATTACCGAAAAGTCACTAAAATTACATGAAATAATTGGGGCAGATTTGCCATAAGTTCCAGACTATACTATCTTTTCTACTACGACATTTGATCCAAAAATAAGAAAAAGAAACAATTTCACGAAAAATCTCTAGGCTGGGCATAGTGACTCCTTTGAAAACAACACTGTTCCGATACTTCCATATTACCCACCACCAAATAGATAAAATAGCTTCAACAATATTCTTGGCTTTCTTTGTCAACTGCGTCCCCAATATCTGGTCCAAACACTCACTTGGGCCCCCGTCTGGCATTGTGATTTGAAGCCATGTCGACATCATTATACGTACCTCGGTTGACACAATGCAATCCTTGAAAATATGACTCACTGTTTCTGCACCCTTATTACAAAGAGGACAACATATGGAAGTGATCTCCATACCTCTAATACTAAGGTTGAACCTTGTAGGGAGACGATCTTTGAGTAATCTCCAAAGGAATATGTTGACTTTCTTAGGCACCAAGGAGTTCCAGTGGGTTTTGTGATCTCCAGATGGTAAGATCGATAGATCCAAGTGTAGTCTAATGTCCCTTACTGAAAGACAAGTGTTTCCATTAAGGTTCCAACGCCATGAATCCGGCTTTGCAACCAATGTTACTGCCTGTATGTTATCTATCAACTCCTCTATTTGAGATTCCTCACGGGCGCCCCTTATGCCCCTTCCCCAGTTCCAAGTCCATGAGTTGTCAGAGAAACGATCAAATAGTAAGCAATTCGGTTGATTTCAAGAGCAAATAAACGGGGGTACCTGTTAGCTAATGATGCTCCTCCAAGCCAAGTATCAGTCCAAAATCTAATACTTCGGCCATCCCCGACCTGACGAGTTATAACTGAGTTAGGTATAGAGTGTTGATCGTGAATAATTGCAAAAGCCGAACAAATCTTGGACCATAATCCGCCTTTTTTTACTTGAAAGGAAAGTGCACTATCGATACCATGAATGGATAAAATAACCCTCGCCCAAAGAGCATTCGGGTTAGTGAGACATCGCCATCTCCATTTGTATAAAAGAGCCAAATTAAATGCTTTCAGGCTACCTATACTTAATCCTCCAACAGATTTTGCCGCCAAAACCATTGGCCATTTGACCCAAGCTATTTTATTCGATTCACCATTACCTCCCCAGAAAAACTTTGCTGTCATGCCTTCAAGTTTAGATAGAATAGTGGCAGGTGCACGAAAAATGGAGAAATAGTAAATGCCAAGTGATCCTAGAATTGAGGTAATAAGGGTCATCCTACCCCCAATCGATAATAAACTTGCTTTCCACCTTGACAATCGTTTTGAAAACTTTTCAGTGAGCTCTCTCCAGTCATTCAATCTTGTCATTGAAGTACCTATCGGGATTCCCAAGTACTTAAATGGAAAAAAATCTGGTTGACAACCCACTTTAGAAGACATTTGAACAACTTCATCTCTACTGACACCAACACCAAGTATAGAAGACTTCTGGATATTGATTTTTAATCCTGATGCTAGAAAAAAAAGTGTCAAGGCGATCCTGATAGTTTCCAAGTTATACTTCGACCAGTCTCCAATAATAATAACATCATCAGCAAAAAATAGATGGGAGATAGAAATGTTGTTAACTTTTGCGGGAATAAATCTTCCAGCGGCCACCAGATTGTCTATAGCCACATGAAGACCTTCCATGGCAATGATGAATAGAAACGGGGCCATTGGATCCCCTTGTCGTAGGCCCCTACGAATATCAAATTCCTCGGTTGGAGAACCATTAATCAAAACCGATGATCGACCTGAAGACAGACATGCTCGGGTCCACCTCAACCATCTGTCACTGTATCCCATATTAGACATAATATGCAGTAAGAAGTCCCACGAAAGAGAATCATAAGCTTTATCAAAATCGATTTTAAAGAGTAATAACTTCTTTTTTTTCTTCTTGTACCACTCTCTGATTTCGTTAACCAATAAAGGACCATCCAGGATGTGACGATCTTTTAAAAAAGCCGACTGTTCTGTACTAATCACTTCATTTAAGTACTTAGCTAAACGATTGGCCATCAATTTAGCAATAATTTTATATTGAGCCCCAATTAAACTGATGGGGCGGTAATCAGAAAAGAGTAAGGGGCCTTCAATCTTTGGGATAAGGGTGATGAAAGAAGCATTACAACCTTTAGGATAAACAGCAGTACGATGGAAGTATTCAACAAAAGCAAGCACATCAGATTTGAAGGTGTCCCAAAAGAGGTTAATGAACTTGAATGTAAAGCCATCTGGGCCCGGAGATTTATCTTCACCACAATCCCACACTGCCGCTTTAACCTCTTCTTCAGAAAACGAAGCTTCAAGAGCACATTTAGAGTCGGAAGACAACTGTTTGAAGAAGTGAGCCGGGAAAGAGAAGTTACCTGCTTTAAAATGCCGAAACTTATCCATGAAAAATCGATGAAAGGACTTTTTAATTTCACTCGCTTCATCTATCCAACAACCATCCACCTTTATACCCTTGATTGACAGTTTTCTTCGTTTTTTATTAACAACCGCATGGAAAAACTTAGAGTTCTCATCCCCTTCCACACCCCATTTGATCTTGTCCTTTTGAGCCAAGTCACGATTGGTACAATAATCCAAATTCTGTATATTGTTGTTGATAGAATTCCGTGCAGCAACCAGATCATCACGTGAGTTAATGTTTGGATCAGCAAGAAGTCTGTCCATCTCGCCTATCTGAGCAACCAGAAGTGAGCGGTTAGGATTGCTTGCAAGATTCTCTGCTCTCCATTTTTTTATGTCATCTTTCACCCTTTTGAGTTTCATTTTAAAAACGATCATAGGATTGGAAGCCTTAGAAGACAAAGGCTGGAGCCAGCTTGAAATAACACACGAATCCAACCCTTCCAAGTCTATCCAAGAGTTGTAAAACTTAAAAGTGATAGGACCAAAGTCTTTGCTATTCTGTGACAAAAGAATAGGTCTATGATCCGACACTAAATCGTCCAATACAGTTCCACAATGATCATCTAGTTGGTCGCAAAAATCAGTAGAAATAAGGAACCTGTCCAACTTACTAGCTTTGACAAACTTTGTGGATATACGAGTAAACCGATGACCACCCATATGAAAGTCTACAAAACCACCATCAGATATGAAGTTGTTAAAGTTGGAAGCATTGGTCGAATTGAAACCTGAGCACAATCTGTCTTCTTTGCATCTAACCGAATTGAAATCACCAAAAAGAATATAGTAACCCGGGTTCACTGCTTTAAATTCCAACAGGTCGTTCCATAATGACATCTTATCATTTTCCGCTTGTGGGGCATAGACATTAACCAAGAAGCAACGATTTTTTGTGGCGGTCCATATACCCTCCACAATAATATAATTAGTGCTAGAAGAAACCGAAGTTTTTTGAAACGAGCTTGGATCCCAAACCGAGAGTAAGCCACCAGAGTGCCCTCTTGCCAACGATTCGGCAAAATCATAGTGATTGTTACCCCATAATCTCCTAATACGATCAATATCGTGCATGGTAATAAACGTTTCTTGAGCACCAAAAAATTGGACTTCGTGTCTGGAAAGAATAGAACTAATGAGATTACATTTCCTTATACAACCCGTCCCACACACATTCAAGGATAGTACATTCATTGGAAAACAAATTCATCACCACTCCTTTGATACATTTGAAAAAAATCCTGATCAGAGCCTTTTTTCACGAGGCCCATCTCATTAAAAACTTGTTTAGCTTTTTCAAATTCATCGATATCAGGTTGGACACATCTTACTGATGAAAATCAAGAAGAGTTACAGGAGTGGCTCATACCAGCTTTTTTCACTTCACTGTTTTCAGATTTACTTGCACCTTTAGATATAACCCCACGAGAGAATCCTGGAGGTTTTGAGGGATCATCAGAGTGCTCATTGTTGGACAATTGGGATGAGAATGATGGGGCTTGATTGACCTCCTGATCTGCTACTCCTTTTTGTTGCTTACTCGTTGCTTCATCCAACTCATTAACTATTTTGTTTAGAGGATAGTTGTCCTTGGATTTATCTGTTTGCCCCTTTTCAAACTGCTTACTTGAAGCTAGCGGAGATAGAACTTTATTCATTTCATCAAACATGTTACACTCTTCGTCAGACTTGCTGGTGATGTTTTCGTCGCTTTCAGAGTATCCGTATGAGTTACAATCCGATGAGGATTCAGGGTCAGCAATAACAGGTACCCAAGGAGAGTGCTCTCTAACTAGGACTTGAAACAATCTTCCATCAACCTCAACCTCAATTGTCTCGTTAATTTTGAGCAAGGGAGCAATGGAAACACAAACCTTTTCCCAAGCTAGTGGTGCGTCATGGTCTTCAGCAACAAACATACTTTTGCCCCACAAGTTCCCAATTCGCATAAGATTCTCCTTGTAACATCCTCCTACTGGTAATCCAATAACTTCTAACCAAATGAATCTTTCAGATGGGGCAAACCACTGATCTACAGCTTCTAATTCATCAAATAACAGGGATATGGCTTGGCATTTCATAAAGTTATTCAACGATTCTAACTTAGGGAATACCATCTTAATCCAATTACCCCCCACGTACCTGAAATTAATGCCATAAAATCCCTCATTGTAACATAACTGGTGGATAAAAGGTAGTTCACTAGGATTACTTACCTTCCCGTACACAGCCCGTTCACCAGGGTTATCAATGTTAGGATTAATAGGAACTGAAACTTTTTTGTTAACAGGTTGATTCAATTTAACGCCTTTCACAACATCCGCATATGAACCAGAAGTCTGGTCTCTTATAATAGCAACGGGTTTCTGATCACATGCCTTTTTTTCAGAATTCTTAGCAGCCTCTACCCTAACACGATTATTGAACTTCGCCTCATCTGCAAATAAACGGTGATTCCCGAACCAAATAGAACGTAGATTCTCAGCCAGAGAACGATTACAACTCACATTCCTGAAACGGACAAAGCCGAATCGCTTTCCGATTGTTTCTTTGCAACATAAACGTCAACCACATTTCCCCACTGCTTGCAGCGATTCCACATCATAGCCGCAGTTACATCATTAGGGAAGTTGGTAATGTAGAAAGAGATGGCAGCTGAAAAGGAAGGGATTGTATTACCTTTGACGCGAGAATTGGGACCATGTACTACGTTAGGCTTCGATCTGTTCTTGCCTTTGAAGACCCATTGCCATTCACCTTCTTCCTGAACTTGGGAGTTACCTTGTCGTCGTGAAAAATCGCCCATTCGATTTGATCAAGAATGTCGATTTTAAAAACGTCGCACGAAAACCAATTCACGGTTTTTAGGATATTTATAATTTGTGTTAGGAAAATATGCAGAATTAATTTCGATACAAAAAGAAAAAAAAATAAAAATTCTAAACTATTTGCTAAACAGTTGTCATGCATTTAAAAATCATTTCCTAAAGTAAAACATAATTAGTTGTTTTTTTTTCAAAGGAGATTTCGGTGATTGCAATAATAAATGGAAAGCGTTATTTCAGTTTTAAATTCCATTTATATTTTCCTTCACAGTGACGAGTGATACTACTTCGTAAAGTAATTAAATTTGAAAAAAAAAGAGAAAAAATTCAGAATTGATATATATGTATCTCGTAGTATTCAATTCAAATTTTTAAATTTGTTTAAGGCATGTCACATGAATTTCAATGATAGCAAAAAAAAAAAAAAAAAAAAAAAAACAGGAAAGAAAATAGAAGAATTTTGACAACGGGTTGATAACTTCTGCAAATGATAGTATGTATCAAATTGACAAAATTTTAGATTTGGAATATAAATATTTATGGTTTGAATTTGTTTTCATAGAATCATGTGAGTAATCATGTCATGTTTTACGCATGATTGAGAAATTTTCACTGAAAATAATTGTTAAGCGTCATAATTTCATACTGGGCTTTAAAATAGCCCATATTACCCTATTTTGGTATTCAATTGATAAATGATGTATTATATTCCTGTAAATCCAGATGGAATTACTTAGTTTTAAAGATATTCAAAAAAAAAAAAAAAAAAAAAAAAAAAAAACAAAAAAAAAAAAAAAAAACAAAAAAAAATAAAAAAACAAAAAAAAAAAAAAAAAAAAAAAATTTTGTCATGAATAGCTAAAACCTTTATCCTCTGGGTTATAGTCTATACAAATCCTATCGAAACATACATGGTGCAAAATAAAAGAATTTTCGATAAGGATAAATTATATGCATGACATGACTATTCAGGTCATCGTGATAACATAATCATTATATTCATATTCTCCCTAAAATTGGTCTAGAAGAGAACCAAATTGTCTCAATGTAAAATTATTGGTTGCACGGTATATGTACCAATACCATCACATCGCATCAAAATGAGACGAAAAGTATGACTGGGCATTTATATATTGGGTTTTGATTCCCCATCAATTATTAAATATGTATAACCATCAACTGATGATATTTACAAACACTCATATGTTGATTGCCAGTTTGATGAGAAAGTATTCTCAGTCTTAGGGGGGGAGAGAAGAAAAAGAAAGACTGGTAACACAAGAAATAACTTGAGAATGCATCACCAATATCAAATCTTGACCCCAAAAGTGGTCACACATGAAGTCCAAAATATTATAAATTATTAGATGCATTCACAGATACAAATAGAGTGACAACGTCACATATACCAGCATCAAATGCACCTGCTCAAATTAAACGTGGGAGGCCAATCGATTCCAGAGACAAAAACCAACGAAAAGAAATGAGCAAAAACATAGTTGGTGAAAATTTCCAGCATAACATTAACCTCTACAGAGGTAAATATCCCAAGGACATACACAATACCAGAGGAAAATATAGTCCTTGATGAAATACTGGTTCCAAAATGAAAAATGAGATCTCAATACATATTGGTGCACTTTGGAACTGGACAACACATGCATGTTGACAATATATATTTTCATATGCTATAGCAACAAACGTAATAAATACGTATATAAAACTCTGGATATATGCATGCACATAGATGATTGGCCAAAAATGGCAAGAAGCCATAAAATTCGCTCAAAAAGTGAAGTATCTTTCGGACCTATAGGCCGCACACCATAGACGTCGAACCAGTAGGTTATAAATGGGTGATTGAAATAAAAAAAAATGAGATTATATAAGGCACGATTAGTTGCACAAAGTTTCTCTCAAATCCCGGGTAATGAGGAAACATATTCTCCCGTAATATATGCAACAATAAATAGATATTAATCGGCCTTACAATCTCTGAAGGACTTCATATGAAACTAATTGATGTCGTTACTACATATTTATACGGGAATGTAGAAAATGACATTTATATAAAAATCTCTTTAGGCTTAATATTGGCTAAAGCCTTAAATTTAACAGCAAAAGATATGTTTGATATAAAGCTTCAAAGATCATTATATGGTCTAAAATAATATAGTCAAATATGGTACAATAGACTCATTAAATATCTCATAAATGTGCCTTGGACTTGAGATATCTAGGCGTGTCTTGAAAGTGCGTAGGCTTGTGCTTTGATTCAGTTCGAACCTGTCTACTTAATTGGCAGTAGTATGACTGTTTTGGGTATGAGTTGAAACATTCGATATCATACTTATGTGCAATCGGTACTCTCATGTATTTTGCAAACAACACGTTATCAGCATGAGATCCGAAATTGCTTTTTCGGTACATATACTTGCGTGATAAAACTTAAATCTTACATGTACACTGAAATGAAATTAACTTTATATTTCGATATTTTATGGGACGCAAGACTTAGGTCCATCATATCAAAACAAAAAGTCCCATCTAATCGAATACACTCATGCTATGTACTTATCCACACAAATCACGTCTACGACGGTAAAACAATTTTGTGAAAATAAAAAATCAATAATTAGAATCAATCTAGAAGACCCGACAACCATGTATGAAGACAACGCCGCCTGCATAGCTCACATCAAAGAACGCTGCATCAAAAGTGTCAAATTAAAGCATATCTCACCAAAATTCTTCTCAACTTATGATCTACAAGGAAGGAGGGATTGATGCACAAAAGTGAAGTCAAGTGATAATCTGACTGACCTATCTATAAAGTCCTTACCTGGAAGCAGCTTCGAGCAGTTTTCACTACAAGATCGGGCTTCGAAGATTGAAAGACATATGTTGATTTGAGGGGGAGCATTATACACGTTGCACTCTTTTTCCCTTAACTAAGTTTTATCCCACTGAGTTTTCTTAGTAAGGTTTTTAATGAAGCAACATAACAAGTGGTGTATAATGTGTAGTAATATATATTTGAGGGGGAGTGTTATATACAAATATATATCCATATGTATTTACCAATATACCCTTGTACTTAGTCTATATATATGGGGTCTTTACCCTAAACCCTGTAACCTATATTCTTAATTCTAATACAATATTCTTTCTCTTTTCTCTCTGTGTGCCACCTTTTTAGTTGATCCAAGATCCGTGTTTCACAACAATTTACACTTTCAAATTCAAATTGGGCGAATTTTTGTTTTCTTGTCTAACTTGTACCATACATAAAAAAAAGGTTTTCCCAATGTTAAAACTCAAAAGTGTAGTAAATATCATTGATAGCATTAACGAAAGGGGGAGATGATATTAGTACCATGTAAAGTAATAGATTTACCATATTCATGCATCATCCACTTGTACAGTCTGTTGTTTTACTTGTACAGTGTGGTAACTTAATCAAGACCAATTGTACGAATATCAATTCTCTTAGGGAAATGGTACTTCCAGAAAGTTGTACTTTGTAACTTTTTTTAATCAAGGTTTATTGAAATAAACGTCTTTTGGACTTTTTTTCCCCTTAGTTTGTGTTTGTTTCTTTTTTCCCTTGCTTTTTAGTAGGTTTTTGGATTTTATTTTGCTTTTATTTTGCCTTTATTTTGGTGCTGTACAGGAGCTATTTTGGTGATGTTATTGCTACAGTTTGAATCCTTTTGCAGCTATTTTTTTGCAGATGTTATTACGACTGTTTGAATCCGTCAAACCAGCGCCAATCAATGTACATAATACAAATTTGAAAACGCGAAAGGGTTTTTGATAGCTTTAATGGGTTTGTACATAATCATCCACCCCTTAAATCAATATCTAGATAGATTTTTTGTGTGACTTAATCATCCACCCCTTAAATCAAAATATCTAGATAGACTTTATGTATGACTTTTAAGCTGCCGAATCACTGATGCTATGTTCGGTTGGTCATGAATAATGAGACCAATTCAGATGAATACTCATGTATATGTATTCAAATAATTTATTTTTAATAAAAAAGGGTGTACCAATCGCATTCCTAAGTATTAGCATCCAGTGTATCACGTGTCGAGTTTGCAACTTAAACCCTGAACACACACATCATTTGTTTGTTGAGTTTTCTGTTCTCGTATGAATTCAAAGCCTTATTATTGTATTCGTCACAACTAGGATTAACTAATTCAGGCCCGGCCGCTTGAATGTCTCAAAGGGGTATCGGATTTCGAAGGATTGTTAAGCTATTTTGGAAGCAATTTGCATGACGTAATGATGGTTTTAATGGAAACATTAGAGTGGGTTTTCAAAGGCAAGGTGATGACTGATATTGAGGTCTTTAATTTAAAAGTCTCTATTTTGTTTTTATGATAAATAGTCGTCGTGGAAAACTTAATTTAGTTTAACCATTATAGCATATTAGTCCAAGTTACTTCAACATCTTTTAGAAAGGTTTTATTAATGAAATTTGTTTTTGAAAAAAGACGCTACGATGGAATGAAGAATATATATATATATATGGAAAAGATAAAATGAGTATATTATAAGCGTAAATGAATATTTTGACTAAATAAGATAAATATTAATTAGGATATAACCTCTTGGGTATATTGAGTAATTTGCATATATATAAGACTTCGATGATTTTTATATGGGAGCAAAGATATTTAATGTGCTACTTTTGTAAACAATAAAATAACAATATCATAGCCAAAAACAAATTGAACTTTCTAAAACTAAAATCGTTATTATGTGTTAGTAAATAATATTACTATAATTCAAGCCGGTCAAAGAATATTCGAAGTCTAACATATATGACAAACTATTCGTATCCATGGTACATTCTTTCTACTTAGTTATGTAAGTGCAATAAGATATAGAACTTATTGTTGTACGGATTAAAATATGTATGATTCGCATATCTCTTGGATGAAGTTTCCTAGAAATTGTTTTGTCTAGTTGGTCGTACCCAAAATATTTAGTTCTTAACGTACTTTCTATATCTTGTATAATTCATGTCATGGAATTTGTAGTTGGTAATTAAGAGACCTATATATACGATAATCCGTTTTGCATGATCTCTCAACTTATTGTGCCTTCTCTAACAACTTAAAAATAAACTCATCCTTCCTTACTACACATAGTTCCCATTTTGAGGTTACCTTTTCACTATGATCATGGGCCTACACAATTTTCCAAGAATCAAGTCGCAGAAGAAGTGGATGGCGATATATGATTCATCCTCAACGCTTATGGATATACCAAAGGGATATTTCTCCGTGTATGTTGGTGAAAGCAGAAAGAAAAGATTTATAGTTCCATTGGCTTATCTAAAGCATCCCTTATTTCATAACTTGTTGCATCAATCTGAAGAAGAGTTTGGCTATGCTCATCCTATGGGAGGCTTAACATTCTCGTGTAAAGAAGAAACATTCATTGAAGTGACTCGTGAAATATATATAACATCATCAACAAATGTTAATAGGAGATGATTTTCATTTGCATTGTAATTGTAGATAACTAGCTATGAAATATTTAATGTTAGTAATTGTCAAAGCATCGTTTGAAAATCATTATATCTCATCTAAACATATATATTAGACACATGCATATACTAATTTTGTGTGCAAATCAACAGTACTAATTTAATAGTAAGTGATACTTACCTAGTTACCTAAATAAGAACTTGAAAAGGATTAAGAAACTCCAAACTTAATGTAATTTGTTTATCAAATGAGAAACGAGGAAAACCTGTCAAGACATATTCAAGGCTGACAGTCCTCGATTTGCAATACTTATATTAATTAACTAGACAAGAAAGTAAATAGAAAGTAAAGAACAAGAACAAGAGTAAAGTTCAAGTATAAGAAACTATGCAAGTCTAATCATATGTATCATTGATTAAACAGTGAATACATGGTCGATATTACAACTTGTCTTACAAGAAAATACATGAACATACAATTGTTAAGTTTTAGACTAACTAGAAAACTTAGACAATTACAAGAGAGAATAAGTGACACACACTTAATGGTGACAAACACAAAGTGTTTGTGTTGCGGCTGTGTTGCTTTATATAGGGGAGGAATTAGGGCAACACAGCCTTGCATGATAGTGACAGGATGGTGGTTGTCGAGATCTCATTGGCTTGAAGTACTTGCGACAGACGCCCTTTGTCTTCTTTACCAAATCGGGTATGAGAGAGAAACCCTTCTCTTTTGGTCCACCTACATCTTTACCTTACAAGGTAAAATACAGTTGGAGGAACCACCATGTGACTTTTTGTCTTCTTCTAATTTGAATTCTTCCCGCCTTGACTTACAATTTGGAAAGAAAACATCCGCTGGCAAAGAGTCACTGGACTCGCTGATGTATCGCTGATGAATCTCATCAGCGATCAAGTCTGGTCAGCGAATCCTTGACTCAACAATCTCCCCCTATTCGCTGAGGAGACTTGCTGAGTGAATAGAACTAATAAGGAAATATTACAAGTGTGACAAAGATGTTTTATATGACCAAAATTTGTATTACATGCTGTCATACAAGCATTTAAAGTATAACATCTATTGTCGTGTTGCCTGCTCCCATAAGTCTTCATTCTTGATGGTCATCAGCGAGGGATCAGCTTGTCGATGTGGCAGCAGCAACTCATGATCAAGAATGTCAATGAAGGCTCTGTTATTAGTGGTGTCAACACACCTTCTTCTAATAGCAAGCAAAAACCCAACAGATGCCTTCCCAATTTCACTTACTCTGAAGAAAAGTTGCTGATTTTGAAAGTTGGTATAGAACATGCCAAATGGTTCTTCAATCACAAGACCTTCTTGAAACACCACCCTTGGGGGCAATCTGGTGTCCAAGGTAGCATCTCCAGAGATAGGAGGGATATCTACATGAACCATCTGGTCATCTCTTTTTCTCTTCAGAGTGGTTCTCTTCCTTGCTGCTGAAGGTTGTGCTTGAGGACGACTGGCTGAGCAAGCATCAAAGTAGTTCTTGATCACTGGCAGATTAGTCTTCAGCATTCTTTCAAATTCCCTTGCCTTGGTGAAGTAGCCATGGATCATATCTTTGATAGGAGAGTAGCTGGGGGCAGTTTTATCTTTTATCATCGTATAGACCTCCATCCATTCAGTAGCCCCAGATGTGGTCTCTGAACATTTTGCACATGAGAAATGTGACCATCATCTCTCTGAATCTTTACATTAGTCTCTTTTCCTTCCTTGGCCAAATTCACCGTAATTGAGACAATCTTTTGAGGCAGGGTTCTCCTCCACATGTTTCTGATGAACTTCTGTTTTTCTTCATCAAGCTTACCCTGTTTCTCTAGCAGTCTTGCTTCTACATCAGCATGTTTCTTTTGATAGACTGCTAAGTGTCCGGAGGTTTCTAGCATCAGAAGTTCCTCAGCATCAAGCTCTTTTCTCTCTTGTTGTACCAGTTGCTTGATATATTCATAACTTTTTCTTTCTTCTTCTTCTTTCTCCTTCTTTCTTCTTTCCAACTCATCAACAGCCTCTTCTTGTGTTTTGCCATCAGCAGCTAAAGTAAGAACATCAAGAATAGGATGGGCAGCTGATGAGGAACCTTTTTTGTTTGCTGGATGAGTAGAAGAAGGTTTCCTGAAGGCTCTAGAAAAATGTTGCTTTTGAGCTTCAGTGAGGGGAGTTATCTCAGCTTGAGTGAGGTATCGTCTATGGAAGACTGGCAGCATTTCCTTCGATCTATCAGTGGCCATTTCAATAGCCATGCCAGCCTCCCATGCTGCCTTGATTGCCTTGGGGTCATTTGGATCCACATCATGTTCAGCTTGCTCCCCCTGAGCAATAGCCAGCACACCTTGAGCTGGTTGCTCCCCCTCAACACCAGCAGGAGTTTCTTCATTAATCACATGCCCTTCCCAAGTACCAGCATTCACATTTTCAGTGACCTCCTTTTCACCAGCAGGAGTCACTTCAGTTACCTCACTAGCTTTCACATTTCCAGTGACCTCACTAGCCTTCTCATTTTCAGTTACCTCACTTGCCTTCTCCTTTTTTGTATCAATAGTCACTGCCGCTATCCCCCTTTCAGTTAGCATTTCATTAGTGGTGGTAGTGTCTTTTTCAACTTTCTCCCCCTTGGAAGTTGCATCATCCTTTGCAACTTCCATCACTAGCTTCTCCTTGTCAGCAGCTCGACCAACCAGCTGCTGAAGCAAGGTTTTAATTTCACCCATTTCATTCTCCATCCTCTCATGCCTCTGCCTATCAAGTTCAGTGAAGGAGGCATAGGGCTTTGGGATTTCAGCAACCTTCTTTTCTAGAGAGGAGATGCAGTGGCTTGTTTTTCAATTTGAGCTTGCAGCGGGGCAATCAGTTCATGGACTTGTTCGATTTTTGATGCAGCTGCAAGACCTGAAGAAGCAGCCTTTCTTGCAGCATAAGTGGATGAACTGACAGCCTTCTGGATAGTTGTAGCCTTTGCTTTAAGAATCTGCTGATCACGATGGAGAACATTGTGAGCGAACAGATGTGCTCGAGTTTGATTCTTAGCCAAGGTGACAGAATTTTCCTTGATGCTTTCAATGTCTTGGCTATTTGCTGTTTGCTTATCATACCAGCTGGTCAAAGTTTTGATCAGCTGATCATCTTCTTTGTCTTTTATGCTAACCAGTTGTTCAGCAGCCTTTGTCAGATTAGCAAGACCTTTTTCAACTCGTTCCAATCTTTCACTAGCTGATAGAGGAATCTGAACAGGAATGAGTTGCTCTTCAGCACTTGTGGATTCTGTGGCAACATGGACTTGAGCAATTGTTTCATTTTCAGTGTCCATGTCACTGGTCTGTTCCTCAGCGGGTGCTACGACATCAAAATCATCAGCATTCAAACCTTCCAAATCATACTCATCAACATCAGTGGATTCACCTTCTTCCACTTCCTCTATCTCCACAACATCTTCCAGAGTTTCAACATTTTCACTGGAAATTACTACTACATTTCCAGCATCCACAATTCTTTCTCCAGCATCAGATTCAGCAGTTTGTCCAGCGAGACTGCCTTCAGTGACATCTCTTTCACCTTCTACTTCAACTATTTCAGTGTGCTCATCAACACTTTGTACATTATCAGTTTTAGTACCAGCCACCACATGTACATCAGTACCAACAACCATTTCATCAATATGAACCACTTCATCTGTTTCCCTCCCATCACCAGCGACTTCTGTATCAAATTTGCCCTCATAATCAACATCATCATTATCACCTTCATCTCCACCTTCATAGTTGCATAAGACATCCAGTGCTCCACAATCATCTGTAAACATTATGGTGGTGCCAACACTAGCAGCTGCTGTAGGTGTAACAGTACTTGTTGAAACTGGTTCAGCAACGGAAAAATTGAGAGGATTTAGGGAGATAGGTGCTTCAGATTCTTGGTTTTGCTGTACAATATTTTCATCAGCTGTAGAGGTTGCTGGTTCAGTGATGGTTGAAAGCTGTGTGGATTCCAAACCTTTGATGGTTAAACCTTTTTGCTGCTTTTTGCTTCTTTTTAGTGACAGCAGCAGTAGGTGATGATGGAGCAGAAGTCTTTGTAGACTTTGTTCTTGCCCTTTTTGTTGGCTTGGCAACTTTGGGTGCTTCACTTTCAGTGTGAGAGCCAGTGGCCATATCAGATGGTGGTGCAGATTCACTGCCACCAGCCTTTTTATAGATGGGGGGATAAAAGGAGAAGAGTATCTCTTTCATTTGGGGAGTGAGTGTAGCATACTTTTGATCAAATGATTCAGTATCACAAGCAGGTTGCTTGTATACTGAGAGTCCAATTCTTGGAGGCTTGCACACCGTGGCACCAAACTGATTGTATTTTTCCTTCAGTACTTGTTTAAATAATAGAGAGAAAAATCTTGTGAAGGGAATTGTATGTGATCGGTTGCTGGCTTGAACCTTTGCTTTTAAGTCATCAAATATGACTGAGGCAAAATCAATAAACCTTCCAGTAGCCAAAGCATGGACGATCTGCATATTTGCTGCTGTTGCTTGATCGTAAGATCCAGAGTTGCCACCCAAGCACTGAATAACATGTGCGAAAAGTAATCGCCAGACACCTGGAAGATGTTTCTTGGTGGGGTTGCTGGGTACTGGCTCAGGTTTTGCCAGATCCGTTCCATAGCCAATGGAAGGCAACCATTCCTTCCATTGTTCAGCAGTTGCTGGATCCACAAAAGGTTTTTCTTTCGTTTGCTCAGGAAGACCAAGAGCAGTTCAAATTATACTGGGTGTGACGGTGATAGTATGCTGCTTCTTCATTACTGTACCAGTGATAGCATCAATACCTACATGATAATCACACGTCCACCAGAACTCCCTGAGAAGATAGACATACATATCTTCTGGATCAAGGTAAATAGCATTTTTAACTGGGCAAGCCTTGATAAAATCCAACATTTGATTATACCCTTTAACCCCAGAGGGTACTTCAAGAGACCCAAGGTGGTTATTAGGTTTAATGGCAATCTTTTTGGCTAGAAACGTCACTTTGGGAGAAGGAGCGATGGTGTTAGGATCAAAATCTTTGGAGTACATGTATGGGGGAACCTTTTTAAGGGCCTCTTGTGTGGCTAGATCTTCGGCGGATAATTCAACCAGAGTTGATGATTCTGGTTGATTTGCAGGTGAAGGATTTTGGATTTGAGACTGTGAAGGAGTTTCAGCAGTTTGTGGTTCGATGATTTGAGGTTCAGAAGAAGAAGCCATTGATACAAGATATGAAGAAGAAGATGAACAGTGAGGGAAAAGGAGAGGATTTTAGAATTTAAGACTGAATAAGAATGTGAAAGAAAATATGAGAGAAATTTGGAAGCATAAAAGGTGGAAACTGAAGAGATATGGGTATATATATGGTGTAATCGTGGGCCCCCACTTCTGCAAAAGTAAACCGTCAAAACACTTTCTCTTTCTTACGTGGCACACAAAATACGGATTAAATAAAAATAAATGACTTAAAATATCATTTTATTGAATAATATACATATAAAATATCTAAATTTTATATATAAAAATGTATGTATATACGCATGTGAGTAACGTATAAAAAGAGGCTTGATGTGACAACCGTACCTCTATTTTCAACATTACTCGAGTGTTTACGGCGTATACACAGTACAAGTTGCCCATTAGGGAGAAAATCGAGGTAACCTTTTAAAATTCTAATAGAATATTGAAATAAATGCTTGGTGGATATGCTTCCACATAAAACTGGTTAGAATGGAAGTGTATCCACTGAAAACTTTTGAAGATCTGGTTACCTTATTTAGAGAATGAGTGTTAGTCAGCGACCACACAATGAATGTTGGTCGCTGATGAACAATACAGTTTTTGGCAAACTGTCAGCCATCAACGGATTTAGTGAGTCTTTACCAGAGCCGTTTGCTGCTGGACTAGATGAAGACTTTCAGCTCTTCATTGCTTTTGTTTTGCTTTTTCCCAAAGCAACAGGGACTAACGGATTTGGTAAGTCTTTACCAGAGTCGTTTGCTGCTGGACTAGATGAAGACTTTAGCTCTTCATTGCTTTTACTTTGCTTTTTCCCAAAGCAACAGGGACTAACGGATTTGGTAAGTCTTTACCAGAGCCGTTTGCTGCTGGACTAGATGAAGACTTTTAGCTCTTCATTGCTTTTACTTTGCTTTTTCCAAAGCAACAGGGACTAACGGATTTGGTAAGTCTTTACCAGAGCCGTTTGCTGCTGGACTAGATGAAGACTTTCAGCTCTTCATTACTTTTGTTTTGCTTTTTCCCAAAGCAACAGGGACTAACGGATTTGGTAAGTCTTTACCAGAGCCGTTTACTGCTGGACTAGATGAAGACTTTCAGCTCTTCATTGCTTTTACTTTGCTTTTTCCCAAAGCAACAGGGACTAACGGATTTGGTAAGTCTTTACCAGAGCCGTTTGCTGCTGGACTAGATGAAGACTTTCAGCTCTTCATTACTTTTGTTTTGCTTTTTCCCAAAGCAACAGGGACTAACGGATTTGGTAAGTCTTTACCAGAGCCGTTTACTGCTGGACTAGATGAAGACTTTAAGCTCTTCATTGCTTTTAAGTTCAGCGAGCAAGACACACTTAAACTCGCTGATGAAGGTTTTGACTACAAGAGTCAATATTCAACTTATAAAGAGAGATAGGTTGAATTTTAGCAAACATGACATGTCATGTTGCTGATTCACCATTCAGCATTCCCAACTTGCTGACCAGATACTTAAATCTGGTTTCATCTAAAGGTTTAGTGAATATGTCAGCAAGTTGATCATCAGTGGGGATGAAGTAAATTTCAACATCCCCTTCATGACATGGTCACGAATAAAGTGGTACCTAATGTCTATGTGTTTGGTCTTGGAATGCTGAACAGGATTGTGTGTGATAGCAATTGCGCTTGTATTGTCACACATTATGGGAATCTTAGAAAAGTCTAAGTCATAGTCAGCGAGTTGGTTTTTCATCCAGAGGACTTGTGCGCAACAACTCGCTGCCCCACCCCCACCCCCCCAACTAGTCAGCTTCCCCCCCCCCCAACAGTTGACATCCTCCACTGGTGCTTTTCCTATCTAACATGCAACCAGCATAGTCAGAGTCAGAGTATGCAACTAGGTCAAAGGAGGAGTCTTTGGGATACCAAAGACCCAGCGAGGAAGTACCCTTTAGATACTTAAAGATTCTCTTGACAGCGAGAAGATGGGATTCCCTAGGAGAGGCTTGATATCTTGCACATAAGCAAGTAGCAAACATGATATCAGGATGACTCGCTGTGAGATACATCAGCGAGCCAATCATTCCTCGATAGTGAGTGGGGTTCACATGCTTGCCATCAGGGTCAGCATGGAGATTATTTGGAGGAGACATAGGAGTGGCTTTAGTAGTGATATTGGACATGTCAAACTTAGCCAGCATGTCTCGAATGTACTTCTCCTGATTGATAAAGATGCCATTAGAGAGTTGGCGAATTTGAAGACCAAGAAAGAAGGTCAGCTCACCCATCATGCTCATCTCAAAATGAGAGGACATTAATGAGCTGAACTTGGTACAAAGTTTCTTGCTGGAGGATCCAAAGATGATGTCATCTACATATATCTGAACATATAGGACATCAGCACCCTTTCTATAGATGAAGAGGGTGCTGTCAATGGACCCTCGCTGAAACTTATTAGAAAGAAGAAATTCAGAGAGAGTGTCATACCAGGCTCTAGGAGCCTGTTTAAGACCATAGAGTGCCTTATAAAGACGATAGACATGGTGTGGCACTCTTTACATCCATTTGATATACAGTGAAGTTTCTGTAAGCAGCATGTGCCAAGAATAAGCGAATTGCTTCTAGACGGGCCACTGGTGCAAATGTTTCATCATAATCAACACCTTCTTCTTGAAGGTATCCTTGTGCAACCAGCCTAGCCTTGTTACGGGTGACAACACCATCTTCATCCATTTTGTTCCTATAAACCCATTTAGTTCCAATGGGCTCTTTATCAGCAGGTAGAGGAACAAGAAACCAGACATGCTGTCTTTGGAACTGGGTAAGTTCCTCTTGCATGGCCTCTACCCAAGAAGGATCAGCCATTGCTTCCCCTATATTCTTAGGAGTGATCATTGACAAGAAGTTCACATAGAGACATGTGTTTCTTGTCGCTGATCGAGTAATGATCCCTTGAGAAGGATCACCAATGACTTGGTGAGCTGGATGACTGGAAGTCCATTTAAGTGCTGGAACACTTGATGAACCTAGTTGAGTGTCAGCGGAAGTCTTAGAGATGGGAACAGAAGAGAGATCATTATAAGAGGAGAAGTCAATGGTAAGAATGGGATCAGTAGGTGAGTGATCAGTTGAACCTTTCGACTGAGTTGAGTTATCATTGATGTTGGAGTCATCAGTTGACTCCATATCATCAGCATTAGCTGATGCATCATGAAACTCTTCCTCAGCAGAGTCATCAACATGCTCGTCACCAGCCAGTGATATAGGTTTGGCTGATGCAGCATGGATTTATCTTAAGATAGGCTCAACTGACTCAATCGAGTAGATATGAGCAGCAACTTGCTCTAGTTCAGCATCAGCTGAACTATCCTGTGTGGCATGTTGATTATTATCAGGCAGCGAGCAAGAAGCATCAACAAAAGAGTCAGCTTCCTCAGTAAGAGGGTCAGCGAGCTCATTAAAAATGACTTCTGAAGAAGAAGGTTGAATGTCCTTAAGGGCAGAGGAGCTTTCATCGAAAGTAACATGAATGGATTCATCCACTTTCTGAAGGCGAGTATTAAATACTCTGAAGGCCTTGCTGATGGAAGAATAGCCAAGAAAGTAGCCATCATCAGCTTTAGGATCAAATTTACCTAAGTGATCCTTGTTGTTTAAGATGAAAACAGGACATCCAAAGACATGGAAGTATTTTATTTGAGGTTTCTTGCCTTTTAGTACCTCATAAGCTGTCTTGTCATGTCTTTTGACAATGAGACATCTGTTTTGGGTATGACAAGCAGTGCTAACAGCTTCTGCCCAGAATTTACTAGGCAAAGAAGATTCACTGAGAATGGTACGTGTTGCCTATATTAGTGTTCTGTTTCTTCTTTCAGCAACACCATTTTGCTCAGGAGTTCTAGTAGAAGAGAAATTTTGTGAGATCCCTTGATCAGCACAAAAGGATTCAAGAGTGTGGTTTCTGAACTCAGTACCATGATCGCTCCTAAGTTCTTTAACCCTTATGTTGTTGAGATTTTCCATTTTCTTGATGAAATTTATAATCTCTTCAGCAGCATCACTCTTGGAACGAAGAAAAATAGTCCACGTGTATCGTGAATATTCATCCACAATAACTAAAGTGTATTTGCTACCCTTTAGACTTTGGACATTTACTGGACCAAAAAGGTCCATGTGAAGAAGATGAAAGCAGCCTTTGATAGAATTGGCCTGCTTTGTTTTGAAGGTAGATCTATGGCTTTTACCTTTCTCACAAGCACCACAGAGTCTATCTTTTTCAAAAGAGAGATGAGGAAGGCCACGAACAAGGTTCTTTTTGGCCAGAGAGTTGATTGTTTTAAAGTTCAGATGCGACATACGCTGTAACACCCGTCCTTTAAAAACATGGGTTTTCAAAAACTTTCACCTAACGGTGTCAAATTGCGGAAGAAAAGACTTTAAAAGTCAAAACCGATAAAAACTGTTCGGCTTCTACGTTTAGTTGGTGTTACATGCAATACCATCAAATAGTTTAAAATGAAAACCCAACGGTTGCCCAACACAAAACAACCGTTCAACAATACTACATAAATTTGACATCAAGTACGAAATGTAAATAAATGTCTAAAGAGACAATCGTCTATGGGTAGCTAAGTCCTCCTGCATGCATCTACCCAACTCTCACTCTTATTCCTGCATCATCTAGTCCTTCAAGCTAAACCTGAGGGAACAACCACATTTAAGAAACAAGTGTTAGCTAACAAATTAGCTAAGTAAGATATCACTATGTTATTAAAGCATTTGTCCAATTAAAACAATCTTCATTATTAGACAAGTTTATTCGGCACAACACACATCACACGTTCACACATAACTGCATATCAACTTCATATCAATTAGGGTGAATCCCCTAAATGTGCCTATCCTTCATTTTAATCACACATTATCACACATATCTTCGTTAACTGCATATAAGTGTAACATAAGTCACACCCGACTAGATGCTTCACCAAAAGGCTAGTCATACTTCGTCGTTAAGGAATGGCAAGCCAATCCAAGAGTAATCTGTATGTGGAGGTTGGTCAAACCCCTCGTATTACTCGCCCTGCATTATAAAGACCATGTTGCAAGGAGCCACCCAAGCAACAACTGCGTCAACGCACTCGTCCGGCTGAGACTAGTACGGGTTAAGCTTAACACTTTCCCTGCATTATATTTACGAGCTCGGTTTCACACATATGGTTTAGGTAACACACATTCCTAAACCGTCACACACATATAGTCTAGGTAACACACATTCCTAGACATTCACACACTTTATCTTCATTACGTTTGGATCCTTAAACGTGCAAGTGACATGGCAACCTACTAAGTCTAGTGAGCTAGGTGTACAAGCCATGTAAGCATACATATATCACACATCAACTTCATTTCTACATTTCATGCATAAAGAGATACTTCGTAATACTACATAAACTGCATAACAAAACACTACATTAAGCAATACTTCATTTCACTACATTAGGGACTGCATTTCAGGTCTCATGGTCAACTTCATAACCCATAATACCTCCCGTGTAACCCCATATGCCCACATGCAATATAAAGATACAATGGAAGTATTTATGATTGAAACCAGCTTTTCGTTGAATCCCCCAGCGTGTCAAAGTAGTGTATCTTACCTCGGCGTAGTTCACAACAATCAACAACTAGTCACTGTGTAAAGCAACTATGCTCGTCTACCTATAATTAGTAAACGATCATTAGACAACTACATACTCACGTCATTAAGGTCAATAACTATACCCACACACCTTAAAGACTCACTTAAGATTCAGGTCTAATCTACGTGTCAAACGTCGTTACGGTTCAAAAGTATACATTTTTCTGAAAACAGTTGAGTTGCGCCGCAACTCACACCTATCGTTGCGCCGCAATGCGCCCAATTGCGCCGCAACTCACACCTATCGTTGCGCCGCAATGCGCCCAATTGCGCCGCAACTTATCTTTCTGGAAACCAGTTGCGCCGCAACTGGCCCCGATTCTGCACTTTTACAAAAATTGTTTTTCAATCCATCACGACCCTATTCGACTCCAGGTCTCAATTACAGATCCAATACATCATAATCCTTCATATTTAGACCATTACAAAGCATTTCAATCATTAATTACACCATATATGGCTTTAATCCATCAAAACCACTATTAATCTTCATTAAACGATTCCCCCATAATCCAATAATTAATCCTAATGACTTATAATATCAAAAGGACCAGAAAACAATGATTCAATACCTGCTATACTTGTAGATGATAAAAGGGATGCAATATTCTTGACAAATCACACCCGAATCACACACAAAGGGACTTTTCGGCTTGCAATTTGATGGAGGAATGCTATGGGAAGGCTTAGGGCTTGTTTAGAGAGTTTATGGCTGCAAAATATGATCTAATGACAACCCCTAATTCCTTAATCCCGTTTTTGACTTTGCCTCCATGTCAAAACTAGCCCCTAAGCTTCCTAATGCTTCATTATTGGTCACAAACTATTTTATTGACCATATACATCATTAATCCTTCATTAAATGTCACTACATGGACATTAACCTTCATATTACACACATTTATACTACATTAACATTTAGGCTTTCAAGCCTCACACATAACACACACTAACTACACATTAAAATCTAAAATAGACTTAACGACACACACGATATTGACTTAACGGAATTAGTCAACTAGTAAAGAAAAGTTTGGGATGTTACATACGCTTGTGCCACAACCAATTGAGTTCAGCTGCTGACTTGGCAAAGAAACAAGTCTCACTGTCAGTCTTGATAGGAGTGAAGTCAACAAGATAGACATCTCGTTTTCTTGGAGCAACCAAGACAACTTCCTTGTTTATATTGACAACAGTGCCTTGATGCTTATCAAGAATCACTTTGTAGTCAGCATCACAAAGTTGACTTATGCTGATAAGGTTATGTTTCAACCCATTTACATAAGCAACCTTGTTGAACTTAATGAGACCATTTGAGAGATGTCCATAACCTTCAGTTTGTCCAGTGGAATTATCACCAAACACTACAGTAGGGCCAGGAGCCTCTACATAGTTATCCAGCAGGGTCTTTGAGCCAGTCATGTGTTTTGAACAGCCACTGTCCAAGTACCACACACCTTTTCCCAGCGAGCCCTGCATGGATATAATAGAAGGATTTAGATGGGCTCACTATTAAACTCGCTGATAGCAAGATCAGCAGAGTTAAAAGAAACAGCTTCAGAGTTTTCCTCTTCAGCTTGAGTAGAAGGGTAAGGAGGAAGAGAATCTCGAGGAAAGGTACCATAAGATGATTCATCACCATCGAATGGTGTTATAGTGCTGCCACTATCAAGGAAGGTCATGTTGCTGACAACATTAGTGTCACTGAACTCAACTATGATAGCAGGTTTACCAAACTCATTGGGGATTACCCTTTATGAATGAGGAATGGATATATGCTGAGCTGAGATGAAGTCAGCAATGTTTTCCTCAGTGAGGACAGTTGTATCTCCTACACTATTTTCAGGTTCAGCAGAGAGAGGGGTCTCGCTGACCATAGTGGAGGAGGAAACAGCTGTTGAAGGAGGATTTGGTTGAATGACAACTTCAGGAGCATCTCTTGAATTGTCTTCATCACATTCAGAGGAAACATGACCTCTGCTGTCACAAATGTAGCATTTTTTTCCAGAGGTGCTGCCCTTTTGGTTCTGAATAAAGAATTCCTTCAGTTGAGAAGAGAGATCATTAACTCGCTGAGTGAGCTCGTTAATTTGAGGGTCAGAGGAGGAAGATGCCCTTTTCTTTTGCTTTGACTTATGCTTGTGCTTAAGTGTCAGCTGAGGCATCTTAGGAGCAGGACCCAAAATGGACTTTCCATTTGGATCCTGAGATTGAGAAGTAGAGGAATTTTGTGATCCCTTAACTACACTCCAAGCTTGTTTGACAGCAGAATGAGAGGAAAAATAAGGACCCTGCTGCTGAGACTGATGCATCCTTTTGGGAGTGATCGGTCTTGATTGCTGATTAGGAGTAGCTGACCTCATTTGCCTATGAGGTAGATACTCCCTCTTTGGGGTAGTGGACCTTACTTGCTGATGTGGCAAGTGCCCTCTTTGAGGAGTGACAGGTCTTACTTGCTGATGTGGCAAGTATCCTCTCTGAGGAGTTGTAGACCTGTTTTGAGAATGAGGCATTCTTCCTCTTTGAGGAGTAGTAGACCTCATTTTAGAAGGACCAGGCATAGACTGAGGAGCCTGCTGTGGAAGCTGCATACCAGCAGGTTTGTCCTGAGAAGGTCCTACTTGCTGATATCGAGCATCACCGAACCTGACACGTCTCTTCATAAGACGCTCATGCTGATCAGCTTTACTGTCAGCATGGGCAGGAGCTTGCTGAGAAGATGAAGTAGAAGGTTGAGAGACAACTTGTTCAGGTTGCTGACTGACTGAATTAGCTCGCTGAGGCGTGCTGTAGTCATAAGGGACAACAACTTTGCTTCTTTTGAAGGGTTCAGCAGCTTTGATAGTAAGCTGCTGAGGAGCGACAGGTTTAAAACCATCACTACCAATATCACCTTCAAAAGATTCCCCAGAAGAGTATTGAACTCTTCCTTCATTTGGCATCATGCCAATAATGGGAAGATGAGGATAGGGGTTACTGGTGCTTGCAGAAGAACTTGCACCATTAGCCTCAGTGGAGGCAGATGGGTCGCTGGAAGATGAAGAGATTGAACCAGCTTCCATTTCAGTATGATAATCATTAAGACCCCTAATGAAATACCATTTCTTCATCTCCTCAGGAGACATAACTGCTGACGGAGGGATGGAAACTTCAGGTTTCACATCGTCAGCGAACAAGTCAGAGAGAGTGGCAGCGGCCTCAAAGTCGCCGCCTATGACTGCTTGGACTTGAGCAGGGACTTGTTCGTTTAAGCACTTGTGATGAAACCTGGAAGCTTTTGACCAGGAGGTCACAATCTTCTTAAGGTTGGCAACTTCAAGCTTGAGTTTTTCATTCTCAAGCTGAACTTTTTGTGCCAGCAACTCATGAGATTGGAGTTCAACATGAACATTCCTTAGCTCATTGAGTTTTTCAGATTTTTCACTTAACTCTGAGCAGACAGAGTCAAGTTTGGATTGGATCTCAGCTCGTATTGATTCAACGAACTGGATATCACAAGACAAGGATTCGAAGATTTTAGTTTTATCTTCATCAGAGGCAGCTGAATAGGCACATACCTTTTTGATGGTGATGTTTACCCACTGACTGGAGGAGACTTGGTCTTTTGTCAGTGCATCGCCATCAGCAAGTGCCATAAGACACATGGCATCTACATATTCTTCACTGTCTGACTCATCTGATTCAGCCCAGTCGTGCTCTTCAGCCACCAACCCTTTTGCTGGTGTTTTGGCCTCCTCCATTTCGGCCACCTTTGCTTTCAGCTGATAGTATTTGTTCCTGTACTCATCAGCAGGTTTAGAAGGGTTAGTTTTAGGAGCAGCAGGAGTTGGGATAGCAACTCTGCACTCCTTTTGGTAGTGTCCCTTCCTACCACATCTCCAACACTCTTCTTGAGACTTGTCAACAAGAGGCTTATGGGGAGCAACCGACTTACGGTTGTTCCATTTTCTGGAGTACCTCTTTCCAACGACAAGGGCAAATTCCATGAAGTCGCTGAACATCTCTTGTTTCTCTTCAACATCAAAATCATTAACAAGAGATTGAATAGGAGGTGGAAGATTTGAAGAACTGGGACCAATATTTAGGTTATTGGGCTCAGCAGAGACAAGGGCAAGGGGGTCAGTCACAGAGTAAGCAGAAGAAATTGTAGAAGAAGAAGAAGAACCAGCACTTCGTCGTGCATCAGCAGCTGCTCTTAAGTTTTGAGCAAGAGCTCTTTCTTCAAATTGAAGCATACCAAAGAGAGACTCAAGATCAAGATCTTGAAGTCGCTTAGTGGTTCTAAGGATTTGTCTCAATCCTTTCCATTTGATAGGGAGACTATCAATGAACTTGTGACATACCTCAAAATTGTCATGGGTGATGCCAGCATTCGTCATATCATTCAGCAACCCTTTGAATCGGGTATAAGTGCTGTCAAGACGTTCATCAGGAAGAGAGAAGAAATTTTCATAAGCACGTTTTAGGTCAATCTTTTTGGTAGCAATTGTATCAACAGAACCTTCATACGTGCTACACAATCTATCCCAGACTTGTTTAGAAGTGGGATACTTTATGACGAGTTTCATGATATCAGTGGGAAGAGTGGTGATAATCATGTTTTTGAGTCTAGCATCTAGATTTACTAGCCTCCTTTCGTCATCAGTCCATTGTACCTCTGGTTTGACCATGTCAATCACAATCTCAGGAGCATCAGCAGTTGCTCCTGGTGTTCTTTGTACCAGAGTGGGTACATATGGACCTATGGTCAGAATGGACATTAGGTATGGTTCTACACCCACGATGTGTAGTAGCATTCTTTCCTTCCAAGATCCAAAGTCATCAGGCTCAAATCTTGGAGGAATTGACACATAACCAAAGTCACGTGTATTCACAAGAGTGGGTACAACAGTCATACTTTTGTTTTAAAGAAAAGATAAGAAGGTTTGTTAAAGAAAAGAAAAGAACAGAATTTAAGAAAAATACAAGTATGCAAACAGATCTTGTTTCAATAGATTAGAAACAGAGGCTCTGATACCACTTGACAGTCCTCGATTTGCAATACTTATATTAAATTAACTAGACAAGAAAGTAAATAGAAAGTAAAGAACAAGAACAAGAGTAAAGTTCAAGTATAAGAAACTATGCAAGTCTAATCATATGTATCATTGATTAAACAGTGAATACATGGTCGATATTACAACTTGTCTTACAAGAAAATACATGAACATACAATTGTTAAGTTTTAGACTAACTAGAAAACTTAGACAATTACAAGAGAGAATAAGTGACACACACTTAATGGTGACAAACACAAAGTGTTTGTGTTGCGGCTGTGTTGCTTTATATAGGGGAGGAATTAGGGCAACACAGCCTTGCATGATAGTGACAGGATGGTGGTTGTCGAGATCTCATTGGCTTGAAGTACTTGCGACAGACGCCCTTTGTCTTCTTTACCAAATCGGATATGAGAGAGAAACCCTTCTCTTTTGGTCCACCTGCATCTTTACCTTACAAGGTAAAATACAGTTGGAGGAACCACCATGTGACTTTTTGTCTTCTTCTGATTTGAATTCTTCCCGCCTTGACTTACAATTTGGAAAGAAAACATCCGCTGGCAAAGAGTCACTGGACTCGCTGATGAATCTCATCAGCGATCAAGTCTGGTCAGCGAATCCTTGACTCAACAAAGGCCATAGATTAAAGATTTTATGCTTCATCAAATGATAGTCGTTTGTGATAACATCGCATCATACCGAGCTATTTATGGATGCGTAAGTGGTGAACATGGGTAGATCTACATATATTGCGACCCACCAAATTCTAACATTCATGAACATAAATACATAAAGTAGTACGTCATAAAATCCTTAGGTCTATTTTTAAACATACCAATTAAGTGTATTTATCATTATCCAATAAATATTAGGAACTTAATTATATATTAGAAACTGCATCAGTTTAGAAAATATATATACCGCGCGTGATTAGTTTAGCAATGTTTGAGATTTTGGATAACTATAAAAAATTTATATAAGTACAAAGGTATACTTACGCATGGGGTATACTTACTCATGGGGTATGTTAATTAAAATTTGGTTAATTTTTAAATATTTAATAATCCTTATCTAATACGAGTATAATAATTATAATATAATATTTGAAAAAGAATAATTTTATCTAGATTAAGTATCCTAATCCAACTATGTTACTAATTTTTATTAATTAAAAGAAAAACTCATTATAACTTATAGATGTGTACCCACAAAATGTTTTTTTTTTTTTATATATTCAACATTTTAATGTGTTTTTATGTATGAGTTTAATTATTAAGCATATTCATTAGCCTCTCGAACAAAATACAATTAAAGGTTTTCAATCATATATTCAAAATTCACAAACCAAAAACATCATAAATAATAAAAACTTGTCATGGTCAAAGAAAATTAATGCACTAGGATCTATATTCATCCAACAGTACTTAATTTGTAACAAGGTATCTATGCGAAGCGGCAGTGTAATGGTGACGGCGGTGGTGGCGATGACAGGTGGTGGTGTGCGGCGGTGGCGGCGGTAGTGGCGAAGATTGGTGGTGGTGGTAGCGGCAAGTAGTGTAGGTGGTAGCGGCGATAATTGGTGGTGGTGGTAGCGGCGATAATTGGTGGTGGTGGTAGCGGCGATAATTGGTGGTGGTGGTAGCGGCGATAATTGGTGGTGGTGGTAGCGGCGATAATTGGTGGTGGTGGTAGCGGCGATAATTGGTGGTGGTGGTAGCGGCGATAATTGGTGGTGGTGGTAGCGGCGATAATTGGTGGTGGTGGTAGCGGCGATAATTGGTGGTGGTGGTAGCGGCGATAATTGGTGGTGGTGGTAGCGGCGATAATTGGTGGTGGTGGTAGCGGCGATAATTGGTGGTGGTGGTAGCGGCGATAATTGGTGGTGGTGGTAGCGGCGATAATTGGTGGTGGTGGTAGCGGCGATAATTGGTGGTGGTGGTAGCGGCGATAATTGGTGGTGGTGGTAGCGGCGATAATTGGTGGTGGTGGTAGCGGCGATAATTGGTGGTGGTGGTAGCGGCGATAATTGGTGGTGGTGGTAGCGGCGATAATTGGTGGTGGTGGTAGCGGCGATAATTGGTGGTGGTGGTAGCGGCGATAATTGGTGGTGGTGGTAGCGGCGATAATTGGTGGTGGTGGTAGCGGCGATAATTGGTGGTGGTGGTAGCGGCGATAATTGGTGGTGGTGGTAGCGGCGATAATTGGTGGTGGTGGTAGCGGCGATAATTGGTGGTGGTGGTAGCGGCGATAATTGGTGGTGGTGGTAGCGGCGATAATTGGTGGTGGTGGTAGCGGCGATAATTGGTGGTGGTGGTAGCGGCGATAATTGGTGGTGGTGGTAGCGGCGATAATTGGTGGTGGTGGTAGCGGCGATAATTGGTGGTGGTGGTAGCGGCGATAATTGGTGGTGGTGGTAGCGGCGATAATTGGTGGTGGTGGTAGCGGCGATAATTGGTGGTGGTGGTAGCGGCGATAATTGGTGGTGGTGGTAGCGGCGATAATTGGTGGTGGTGGTAGCGGCGATAATTGGTGGTGGTGGTAGCGGCGATAATTGGTGGTGGTGGTAGCGGCGATAATTGGTGGTGGTGGTAGCGGCGATAATTGGTGGTGGTGGTAGCGGCGATAATTGGTGGTGGTGGTAGCGGCGATAATTGGTGGTGGTGGTAGCGGCGATAATTGGTGGTGGTGGTAGCGGCGATAATTGGTGGTGGTGGTAGCGGCGATAATTGGTGGTGGTGGTAGCGGCGATAATTGGTGGTGGTGGTAGCGGCGATAATTGGTGGTGGTGGTAGCGGCGATAATTGGTGGTGGTGGTAGCGGCGATAATTGGTGGTGGTGGTAGCGGCGATAATTGGTGGTGGTGGTAGCGGCGATAATTGGTGGTGGTGGTAGCGGCGATAATTGGTGGTGGTGGTAGCGGCGATAATTGGTGGTGGTGGTAGCGGCGATAATTGGTGGTGGTGGTAGCGGCGATAATTGGTGGTGGTGGTAGCGGCGATAATTGGTGGTGGTGGTAGCGGCGACGGTAGTGGCGGTGGAGCGGCGATATTGGTGGTGGTGGTGCGGCGATTGGTGGTGGTGGTGCGGCAGTAGTGTAGGTTATTGATGTAATGTGGTTTTGATAAATTGTTAAACTTAAAATTCAACAAAATGAATTTGCTTTATAATATAGTATAGTATTATATTAGTATTATAATATTAATAATAATAATAACATGATCGGAGTACAAGAGTAAGTATGATTTATGTGCTTAACAATATGGATTTTGTATCACATACAAAATTTCCTTAAGAAGAATTGGGCAATAGTTTACAGAGTATTATATTATGTATTCACAGATTTGATACTAGAACTTAACTTCTTGTTGTAGTACTTGAGAAGGATCTGTGAATATGGTAATATTGTACCCGCATAATTTAATTAATAAAGTATCTTGTACTCTTAATTAATGTAAGTCCCAACTCGTTAGATGGTACTACTGAAGACACTCTATGTCGATGGTGGAGTTACTTTGCAATATATGCACTGAACTGGAGACGACCAGTTGCAGTGTGTATATACCAAGTTCTAGATAGATTACTTATATAAAAGACAATAAGTAAAGAACAATGCAATAATACAAATAACTTGTAAGATAACTTGATGAGACAATATGTATTTTTCAATGTGTAATTTATTTATTGATATTAAACAAATTACAAGGTTGATGCGGAACCAAGATAATACACGAATGTAAATATCCTAACAACCTATGAAATACAATTGATCTATACTCGGAATTTCTCAAGACAATCGAAACACTTAAAGTTGTGAAATGTTCCTTTTAGCGATTGAGAAAAGATTGCACAAGTTCACCAAGAATATTGCAGGTTTGCAAAGTGTGAATTCTATCGAAGTTTATTCGAAGAGTTGGTTTTCTTGGTTGTGCAAATGACTTGTATTTATAGGCAAAGTTAACATTGGGATGTTAACTTTAGCCGTACAAATGTGGTTGGGGGCATTTAAGGAATAACATTTAATTCCTTAAAAAGGCAGTGTAAAGTCGCATGTTAAAGTGACTTTACATAACCACCTTTATTACCTTTTAATACTTAAATAATAAGATAAGGCTTATTATCCGGGTAAAGGTACATAAAGTATACAAGTCAATTCCTCGTAATCAGTGTAAAGCTTTGTAAGGGCTTTCCACTGATGGTCTCAAGTTTGTAACTGACTAGAATGCCAACTGGGCTTCGCTGCCATTGCCATTCTCTATCTTCCATTTGTTGTCTTCGACTTCAACTGGAATGATTCTTCAACTGGTCAGTTCTCAATTGGAGGAAGTCTTCAGTTGCGTTGACTGTACGGTGCAACTGGACTTCAATATATTTCTCGACAAATCTTCTTGGTCACCAGTTTCACTAGGTCACCAGATGCAACTGGTGACTGGTCAGTGTGAACTGGTGACTGGCCAGTTCCAGGTGAACTGGTCCTAACAAATTCCCCCTATTTGTCTAGAAATATAGTCTAAGTCTTTTCTAGTTCTTGTATCTGTACAAGTGTGAACTGGAGAGACTTGTTCGATTTAAATCTATTTAAGTTATCTAAGGCATTTTATAGATCAATAAATGCCTTAGGTTTTTCTTTTAGGTTTGTTAGATTTTAATCTTTTATCTACCTTGTGGTTACAAACTGGTAACTTCATTTATACAAGGGAATGAAATTTATACAAGTTACAGAATGTAAATACAAATTACAAGTAGATAAACTGAAGAAAGAACTTAATGAGATGGCCCTTCGCCAGTTCTTCTTCTTTTGGCAACTGAAGAGATAGGCTGAGTATCTTCAGGGTCAATATTCAACTTTTGCTCAAGATTTTCTTTATGTTGAATCTTCCCCCTTAGAAAGTTTACCAATGCTTTCTCGAACCTATTCTTTTGTGCCTTAGCATCCAAAACATTTACCATCTCCACCCATTCGCTGAACCCATATTGCATCGCCAGGATTGTCAGTTTTAACCAGTGGCCCACCAGCATACTTAACTTCAATTTGAAAGACCTTGGTGCCTGGCTTGATTGTAACATTGACACTATTAATAGTACCACTATGTCTTCTGGTTGACATGATCTGGGAGTAGTAGTTTCTTGCTTCAGATTCATTTGTGATTTTTATACTCCCAGCACCAGCAGCCAGTACAGCGGACTTAATGTCTTCATTTGAAACTTCGCCAGTTGGTTCAACGAATGTGCTAAGGTCAGCATCCCTTGCATCTTTTGTCAGTGGTCTTCTTGGTTGTGGAATCCTTCTCCTTGGTGGATTCAAAACATCCTTCACAACCTTTTTGACATTTGCAATTCTCTTCAGAATCCCACTGGACCCTCATTTCTTTTGCCTTCTCCACTGAAATGTTTAGACTTCTGGCATCAAATTCTGCCTCATCCTCAGCATAGTGTCTATCCAGTTCTACATCTAGCATTTCATTCAACTGGTCAACTATCATGGGATCATTTTTAACCCTAACATACTCATCCTTAGTGATACCCAGAAGATTGGCATCACTCATATCTAGCAACTTGATTTGAGCAAGATGTGCCCTGGCTTCCACTTGGTTTCTTTGTTTCATTTTCTTCTTTTCTTTAATGTCATTTCCAAGTCTGGCCAGTCTTCTGCTATCACTATCTGAAACTGGAGGAAGTATGTCAGTATTTCCAGTTTCTAACATTTCATCAGTGGCCGGCTGGGCAGATGCTTCAACAGCCAATCCTTTACCCTTGTCCATCACAACATTCCCACTATCTCCATTACCACCAGATCCACCTACCCTTTGCTCACCAGCTTCAGTACTGGTAGCTACAACCAATTCCCTTCCAGTTGGAGTCCTTCCAGGTGCAACTGGTCGTGTAAGGACTGAACTTCTTTCCCCCTTGGCAGCATCTAGACCTGCCCTAATTGCTTCCCATTCAGAGGGGTGAGATGGCAACCGGTCAAGAGGCTGCCATGATTGTAAGTCCTTACACTCTTTGAATATGCCACACATCATCCTGAAGGACCTCCATAAGTGGTTTGCAACAACTTGGTCTTGACCAGTTTTTAATTCATTCAAAATTTTGGAGTCTTCATCCAACCCAGAGACAACCCTTTCCTTCACATCCTCATCACTCTTCTCCATATTCTCTACTTCAGTGGTCAGTTTATTCAATGATTCAGCATGTAGAGATACTTGGGTGTTCAAATTCTCAATGCTGCCCCTCAACTGGTTAATCTCACTGGTAAGTGGGGCCAGATCAACCTGAGGAGTGGCCAGCTTGGTGATCTCAAACATCACCCTTTCAATCAAACGTTCTTCTCTAGCACCCAACGTATCTTCTATCTTCTAACCAACTGAAGACATCAACTGCTCTCCAAGGCCAGTTACATCTAGGCCAGGTCTTTCAATAAGTTCTTTGACCTGCCTTTCAATCTCTTTCAAGTCAACTTCGGAAGTTCTGACAGTATTTCTTAGCAAGTTGGAGATTGAACTGGACACCTTGGAGTGAGTTAGGTCAAAGGCTTCTTTTAAGTACCAGCTAGATTGTTGCAGCCAGTGGCCAACTCATTAAGCTTCTTGAACACCAAGTCTTCATTTGAAGAAAACTTGTTTATCCCCAGATCGACCACCTTAATATTTGTCAAAGAGTCCTTGTGGTATCTGGAGAAAGACTTGGTATTCTTGTCAAGTGTCTTCTGAATCTCCTCCACCCTGGTAAGAAGGTTTTGGAGATCGGCTTGTAGAGAGACAACTTGACTGTCCAGTGACAAAGGAGAAGGTGTCACTGGACCACTTGCAGTTACTACTGGAGCAACTAGAGGAGGCAAACTAATGGAAGTCTCCCCAGTTGTCAGGCCAGCAGTTGAATATATAGAAGGAGTGGTGGAAGAAGAAAGGACTGGAAATTCAATGTGTTGTTCATGCTGAGAATGCTCAGGTGTGAACAACGGCGACGGTGGTGGGGGCATTTCTCGAGCAAGTGAGAATTGCCCAGTTGGTAAAGGAGCGGAATATATTGGTAAAGATATATCTATAGGCGTATTTTCTTGAGGGGGTGAAAATGAATTGATGCGTCTGGAGGTAAGACTGGAGATGAAGGGTCTTGAGCTTGTACAGAAGCATCAAGAATCTCCTGGTCTATTTCAGTACCTTCAGAATCCGAAGATTCTATAAGGATTTCCTCGTCATTAACACTCATGTCCAGATCCATGAATGTGACAGAGGGCTGTTCAGTTACCTGGACAGTCTCCAGATGACCTTCCCCAATTTCCTGGATGGGTACATCTGTTGGAGGATCAGATACCGAAGTATCTTCACCAGGGATAGACGTGATTGGAGTTGCTTCAGTTATGGTTGCTCTATCCTCAACCACAACTTGAGACGAACTGGAGGGTCCCTCATTATTTTGAGGCCCGCCCAATTGTCTTTCTGATTCACTTTCCAAGGTGCATCAGTTTTAGCAAATGCCAGTAGCATTCGCTTCTGGAATTTCGACCTCTCCAGCTTCAGATACCAGAGAGTCTAGATTCCTCAACATATCTGGCCTTGTGTACGGTGAATCTGTACTTTTATACTCTTCATGGCCCAGAATTTGTTGAAAACAGAGAGAGAGAAACCTTGAAAAGGGGATACACACACCCTTGGAGCCCTTCAGTTTTTGTACTAGGCTTCTATACAAAATATCTGCAAAGTCCACTCTCAATCCGTTCCACAAGCAGTAAGCCATCTCTGCTTGCGAGGAGTTAATCTGGTCAAGTCCACCAGAACTCCCACCCATGCTCTCCACCAGGTGGATGAAGAAATTACCTCCATGAAGGTGTAAGGCCTTTCATGGTCATCGCACCTTTTATCTTCAACACCCCATTCTCCAAACACTCCTGTGTCCCATTTCCAGGAGTACTTGGCGAAAGTTTATATTAGGGGGCAAGACGACTGGAGATTCACCCTCTCTCCAGTAATTGAGGCGTAAGGCATCCCTCAATGTATCAGCTAACAAGGTACACTGGATTGTTCCATCCTTTAACGTGAAACTGATGGAGGAACAATCGGAAGAAAGAACGGCAGTGTACCAAAACTCACATAAGTAGTTGTGAAACAACTTACGTGGGTTTAGAGAGAATGAGGGTCCTATTGGAGAATTCTTCAAAAACTTTTGAATTCTTCCAATAAGGGTATCGGACCCTTGAGATCCTCGTAGGCTGGCCATAAGATTATTTGGATTTAGTTTTATGACCGAAGCACTACTAGGGGCACCAGGTGCCTGTGTGACATCTGGTGAGGGATTGTATGGAACAGTCAAGAGATTTACATCTCTTGAACGTGATGATCTAGGAGCCATAGAAGAATGAAAAAGAAATTTGGGATTTAGGGTTTTTGATTTGTGAAGCAAAGAGAAGAATGAAGCAATATTGATGATTGGAAGTAAATGAAGGAATGTAAGAAAAAGAAAAATAAATGAGTTACGGAGTAAATAAGGGTATTTATAAGGGGATTCAAGATCCCAATGTAAAACCAAAAATTATATTTTATTAAACCAAATCAATTTTGAAGATATTTTGACAAAATGAGTTTGAGTTTTGAAATAAAATATAACTTTCCATGTAAGCATTAAATGTTACCATGTCAGCATTAAATGCTACGACGGCTTACTTTACCCATGACCCACTCACTTTTTGTTTTCCCAATACAAACAGTTGTCAAGTACTAAAATGGTTTCAAACACGTCAGATCACGATATCAAGTGGTTTAAAAACACTCGAGTATCATCACGTGTCACACATATTGACCAAGTATTTGTAACGTTATAAAAATTTAGACAAAGACTGAACCTGGTAAATGGAGGATCAGTCCAGTACCAGTTTCCAACTGAAGAGTTCTCCAGTTGCATTTTCAAACAAAAACGAATTTTAGTCAGAAAATTATTTTGAGTCTTTCCCCCTAAAATGATGATCCAGTAATCAATTAGTGCCAAGATAGTATCACAAAGGCGTTCGATAGCCTGGCGAGCAAAGATTATCTGGACCTCCTCAACTGGAGAACTTCATCAGTGTCACTGGCGCGTTCAATAACAAAGAAAGCTCCAGTTAAGGGTTTAACATTCCCAGTTCGCTGATGAGATGTTTAAAGGTTTTCTCATCGAGAGGTTTAGTTAAAACATCAGCTAACTGTTTGTCAGTGGGGATGAAATGAATTTCAATATCTCCTTTCATAACATGATCTCGAATGAAATGATACCTGATGTCAATATGTTTTGTTTTGGAGTGCATCACTGGGTTGTGAGATATAGCAATTGCACTGGTGTTGTCACAAAAGATTGGGGTCTTGGTATACTTCTGACCATAATCTAGTAACTGATTCTTGATCCAGAGAATCTGGGCACAACAACTGGCCGCAGAAATGTACTCTGCCTCAGCAGTGGACATAGAGACTGAAGTCTGCTTCTTGCTGGTCCAACTTACCAGTTTTCCTCCAAGGAAATGACAACCACCAATTGTTGATTTTCTATCTATCTTACAACCTGCATGATCAGAATCTGAATAACCCATTAGATCTAATCCTGAGCCTTTGGGGTACCAAAGACCAAGATTAGGACACCCTTTCAGGTATCTAAAGATACGCTTTACAGCGTGCAAATGTGATTCTTTAGGGTTAGCCTGAAACCTGGCACATAAACATGTTGCAAACATTATATCTGGTCGACTGGCAGTTAAGTACATCAGTGAACCAACCATACCTCTATAGTCAGTTATGTTAATTGGTTTGCCAGTTGGGTCAGAGTCCAAATTCAATGGTGCTGCAATAGGTGTGTTTTTTGATGGGATTGAATCATATTTGTATTTTCTTAACAAATCTCTGACATATTTTCCTTGGTTTATGAAAATTCCATTTTCAGTTTGCTTAATCTGAAGACCTAAGAAAAATGTTAATTCACCCATTAAACTCATCTCATACTCAGATGACATGATTTTAGAAAACTTTTTACACATTGCATCATCAGTTGAACCAAAAATAATGTCATCAACATAAATTTGTACCAATAAGATATTACCTCTTTCTTTCAAGATAAACAAGGTATTATCTATGGCACCTCTTTGAAAGCCATTTTTAAGAAGATGTTTAGTTAAAGTATCATACCAGGCTCTTGGGGCTTGTCTTAGACCATACAATGCTTTGTTCAGTCTATAAACCCAATGAGGATGCTTTTCATCGATGAAACCTGGAGTCTGCTTAACATAAACTTCTTCTTCCAATGTTCCATTAAGGAACGCACTTTTGACATCCATCTGGAAGACCTTGAACTGCAGATGGGCTGCATAAGCCAAGAATATTCTTATGGCTTAAAGTCTTGCAACTGGAGATCTTCTTCAGTTGCAGCAGCATCTGGAGAAGGATCAGTCCAAACAACTTCTACATCCTCATCAGAGTCAATGAGGTCTCGATTAGCATCATGAAATTCCTCAGTTGAAGGTATTTCATGAGTAATTGGAGAAGTAGGTGCTTGAACTGGTGCTGATATTGGAGTGGCACGTACATCTGATCCAATCACCAATTCTTGTGGTAAGTTAAAATTGATGGAGGGATAAAATGATGTGTCACTGGTGCTTTTCTTCTTCTTGACTGGTTCCAGTTTGTTGTAACTGGAAGCATCTTCTGGTGAAACAACTGACTGATGAACTTGGTCAGTTTCACCAAAGTTGATTGGAATGACTGGAGAAATATCAAGGCTTGGTCTCTTGTTGATTGCTTCAGTTGATTCATCGAATGTGACATGAATTGTCTCATGCACCTTTTGGAGTCTATAATTATAAACTCTAAAGGCCTTTCGAATATCTGAATAGCCTAAAAATACCCCTTCATCAGCTTTTGCATCAAACTTTCCAAGCTGACTGGAATCGTTCAGTATATAAACTGGACAACCAAATACATGAAAATATCCAATATTTGGTTTACGATTCCTGAGTACTTCATAGGCAGTCTTCTTATGTCTCTTGATGTAGACTGACCAGTTTTGGGTGTGACAAGCAGTTGCAACTGCCTCAGCCCAAAAACTGGTGGGAAGACCAGATTCAGATAGCATACTTCTGGCTGCTTCTATTGCCTTGCTGCTCTGATACCACTTGTAAGTCCCCGTTAGATGGTACTACTGAAGACACCTCTATGTCGATGGTGGAGTTACTTTGCAATATATGCACTGAACTGGAGACGACCAGTTGCAGTGTGTATATACCAAGTTCTAGATAGATTACTTATATAAAAGACAATAAGTAAAGAACAATGCAATAATACAAATAACTTGTAAGATAACTTGATGAGACAATATGTATTTTTCAATGTGTAATTTATTTACTGATATTAAACAAATTACAAGGTTGATGCGGAACCAAGATAATACACGAATGTAAATATCCTAACAACCTATGAAATACAATTGATCTATACTCGGAATTTCTCAAGACAATCGAAACACTTAAAGTTGTGAAATGTTCCTTTTAGCGATTGAGAGAAGATTGCACAAGTTCACCAAGAATATTGCAGGTTTGCAAAGTGTGAATTCTATCGAAGTTTATTCGAAGAGTTGGTTTTCTTGGTTGTGCAAATGACTTGTATTTATAGGCAAAGTTAATATTGGGATGTTAACTTTAGCCGTACAAATGTGGTTGGGAGCATTTAAGGAATAGCATTTAATTCCTTAAAAGGCAGTGTAAAGTCGCATGTTAAAGTGACTTTACATAACCACCTTTATGTACCTTTTAATACTTAAATAATAAGATAAGGCTTATTATCCGGGTAAAGGTACATAAAACATACAAGTCAATTCCTCGTAATCAGTGTAAAGCTTTGTAAGGGCTTTCCACTGATGGTCTCCAGTTTGTAACTGACTAGAATGCCAACTGGGCTTCGCTACCATTGTCATTCTCTATCTTCCATTTGTTGTCTTCGACTTCAACTGGAATGATTCTTCAACTGGTCAGTTCTCAACTGGAGGAAGTTTTCAGTTGCGTTGACTGTACGGTGCAACTGGACTTCAATATATTTCTCGACAAATCTTCTTGGTCACCAGTTTCACTAGGTCACCAGATGCAACTGGTGACTGGTCAGTGTGAACTGGTGACTGGCCAGTTCCAGGTGAACTGGTCCTAACAGATAAAACTAACAATAATGTCAAAAAACTTGCTGAAAATTCCATTTGATTCAATGTCAGAATTATGGGTGTGGCACTATCGTACTAATTTATAAATACAACTGGCACTAAGAAATAAGAATAATCATAGATAGCATCTATGCAAAAACAAACATTGAAGAATTCATATGATGTTATGTGGTACTTTTTGTTTGCTATCAAAACTGTGATACCATAGAGAACTTCTTGGAATGATCAATATGTATAAGATTCTTGATCTCCTTGATGAGTTCGTTGTTCACAACATCATGTTTGGATACCCTAGAAGTATATGGAATCTATAGAACCGGTCTCAAGTATCTTAGTTTCCTTGAAAATTTCACCTTGCAAATAGAGTATCAATTACTAGAGAGCTATTTATAGTACTACCGGTTTTGAATAAGCTCTCAACATCTTATAAAACTTAGCTCCAAAGTCTCTTAGAACACTTATCTTAACTTTCCTTACATAATTCATTTTGAAACTAAACTTTTTACTTTGATCATGGGCTTATATAAACTTTCAGTAATGAAGCATGCTATGCAAAGAATGATGAGACATCATTCATCCTCAACACCTATGGATATACCAAAAGGGTATTTAGCCGTATATATAGGTGAAAATATAAAGAAGAGATTTGTAATTCCACTAGCTTATTTAGATCATCCTTCGTTTCACGCGTTATTGAACCTGTCTGAAGAGGAGTTTGGCTACGCTCATCCTATGGGAGGTCTGACAATCCCATGCAAAGAAGAGACCTTCATTGAACTAACACGTGGAATTGATCAAACTTCGAGTTTTTTGTAAAATTGGGTCAATTTTACATATGGTTTGCAAAAATGATTTACCTCTAGTATGTATTCTAGAAATAGGTACTTTTAGCATCTCCGATGTATATACAAATCGGTACACCAAATTTGGTGTAAATGAGAATCTTTTTATAATAAATTTGGTTTCAATTAACTTGTATACACCAAATATTTATCACAATTTAAGTTAATTTCCAATATTTTGCATAATTAAAACTTATTTTGTAACTTTTTAACATTTTTGAGATCAAAGTGCAGTTTTGGGCGTTGCACCAAAGTTTGGTGTAAACTGATAATAGTGCACTAAAAATTACAACAAATTTAATGATTTGGTTGGAAATGGATATTTTTTTGCTACATTTTTTGTGTTGATACTGACGATTTGCAATACTTATATTAAATTATCTAGACAAGAAAGTAAAGAATAGAAAGTAAAGAACAAGAACAAGTGTGAAGTTCAATTACTAGAATCTATGCAAGTCTAATCATATGTATCATTGATTAAACAGTGAATACATGGTCGATATTACAACTTGACTTACAAGAAAATAAAAC
>CM067167.1:139693119-139751663 GCA_034093135.1 Erigeron breviscapus
CCTGGTAAGCATTTCAAAACACTCTGATGCAAGAATCGGGTTTTTATAACTCTAGAACCAAGAACAGAACTGATTATATTCCTGACCTCTTTGATTCTTCGGTTTTGTGAACCCAAACCAGTTTTGACTCTATACCAAACCTGCCCAACCCATCCATTTTGCCACTTTATACCTAAAATCCTCTAGGTTTGAAGATTCTTTCACGAGTTGAGAAATGGAGATAGCACCTTCGTCTCCAGTCATGTTATGATGAATATGAAGAATCTTGAGTTTATTAGTAGAAGGAATTAACTCACAAACTGCCTTTGCTGCTTCTTTTGAGAGACTAGCATTCATCAAATACAGTTCAACAAGATTATTTTGAGACTTCGAAAGATCCCCATATGCTCGAACCCCCTGGCCAAGTGCTGATGAAAACATCCTCATAACTTCAACAGCTTCAGGCCCGGGCCTTCTTGAAATAATATATCCGAAAGGCTCCTTTAATGGTTTCGATAGCTCTCTAGCCTCTTCTGCTTCAATGAAGGACCGGCGCCCTCCAGAAATATCAAAAACGGTTTCTTGGTCTGGCGTAGTTAATTCTGGTATAATGTCTCGATCTTCTTTGGGTCTAGAACCTCTTTTGACTACTTCTACCATGAGTTTACTGGATTCTTTAGAATATACTTGCACAGCTGATGTTCCATCACTTTCGGGCTCTTTTTCAAATTGTTGACTTGCAGCCACATATGCTGCAGACTCAATTTCTTTGGCATATCCCGTGCATGGGTTTTGTTACATGGTTGTTGTAACCTTTTGTTCTTGCTTAAATGACATGTCACAGATAACACAAAAACCTATATAAGGCAACCATATGTGTCATGGGTTTGATTAAATTTTGTGATGAACCCTCTGGAATTTATTAATTCCTTTAAGACAACTTTCTTGGCAGAAAATCAGCTTGTATTATTCTGTTGAAAATGGTAGGATTTTACATGAATGCTCCTTAAGTCGTGACAATATTAGTGGTCAAGAAAATGTCCAAGACTAGTCACTTATTTAGTGTTTGCCGTCAAATGACCTTACCTTGTCATTTATGTCTGCTGTCAAATGACCTGATCATGCCACTTTTTATGTGAAATCTATATTGAGTGTTATCCTTATAATTGACTCCAGCAATATGATGTGAGCAATAATTTTGCTAGTAGGACTTATTTAAGCATCCACCATTAAGCCTTAAAATGTTCAAATAGCATCTCACTCTAAGGTATTTCATGCTACTATGGGGTTGCACAAGTTTGGAGTCATGTATAAACATTTTGTTGATCCACTGTGGTTACGTGTGAATAAGTTGTTGCTTCTACAAACACTTAAGTAGGCCCATCAAAAACATTATCTTGAAGCTTGATATATACTGGTCAAGGGTGCCGAAAATCAAGTAGCCATTAGTCTACAAACCTATATTTATATAACGACTTTTGAACATGCTCTGTGCAATGCCGAAACAATAAACTACTTCTGGAGCATTATTTCCTGGACCAGGTCTAATCTTTATTGAGTTGTTGTCAATGTCAAGGCTGAAGTTCCTGTCACATCTGTTACAAAATGAAGCTATTTTAGTTGTGCACTAGTTAATCCTTTGTACATATTAACCCTGCTGTTACTTTTGTGCTATTCTTGGCAAGAAATTGTAAGACCCAGGCTATGCAGAAAGTTAAGGTGCAATTTTTGGCGTGGATTTGGTCAAGCACTTCATGAAATCAGACTTCAATTCATTAGCTGTTTGTGCACACAAGGTTGCATCAAGTTACAACAGGGGCATTGCACCTGGTGGGTTCATTGAAGCTTTGTTTCTCCTACTAAAAATTGGGGATGACCAAACGGATGAGTAGGCGTGTTTCGGTAATCAAAATCAACCGTCGTCAAGAGGAACTTCTGATGTTTCATCTACAGGGACAGAAAAGACCACTTTCCCGGGCTGCTTCTGTTCCTCTTTAAGCAATCCAGATCTGTCAACCATTGTTTCTTTTGCAACTTCAGGCAGACTATTCACAGGTGGCACGCAATCCTCAACAGGAGCGGGAGCAGCAATAGTATTTTTCAAATTCTCCAGTTGTGGTAAAGAGCTACCAGCATTATTAGGTTGACCAGAGGTACCTTCTGCAACTGCGTCTTGACTATTAGTAATGTCACTTTTCTCCAATTGTTGTAAAGAGCTACCAACATTTGTCTCTCAATCCTTATGAGGCTGACCAATGGTACCTTCTGTAACTGACTTTTGACTTTTAGTAGTGTCACTTTTCTCTATGCTCGGTGATGAACCAGCAACCTTTTCAACGTGTGAAACTGCCGGTTTTACTGTCACCTGTTTAGAAGGCTGATTATAAAACCGAGTGCTTGAAAGTGTACTGTAACGGGGGGAGCTGAAGAAAGCACTTCCTTTTTATCTCTTGAGGTAGGACGGGCCTCTGCGACATTAGGCTGATCAACAGGTCTGGTATCTTTTCTTGTTAAGTGTTGTTTTGGAGCAGCTTGATTTTGATAAGCAGCTCCTTGAATCAAGACGCGCCTGAGCCCGTTTTTGCTCACCCAAATTGGGAAGAGCAGAGTTGGTTCGAGTTCCGTTCATAACAAAATAACCAAATGCCTTATGATTAAAAGCGGACGTATGCATCTTGCGGATACCAATGATGGTACAAGTGGCTTATATTAATATAAGATGAACGACAAAAATAAGCATCCATTGTTTTTGGAGACGACAGACAGATGTGTACCCTGATACATGATCTAAGAGGTTGGATATTCCCGGACGTATTTTCCGGATGAGTAAAGACTATAAACATCCCGGGAGGTATTTTCCGGACAAGCGAAGACTATAAATAAACATGGATATTTTTAAAAAAAGGGTGCTAAAACATGAAGAAAAAATTCTTCCTTTTAGCGGATTTTGATCCAGATTATAAAAACCCGAAATATCTAAAGGGTAAGACATATCATGTATGTGCAACAACTTCAATAGGTGCAAGAAAATATTCCTTTTTCTCATCCATTTGATGAAATTATAAATGTTTCTCACTGAGAAGCAAGATACAAAATAAAATAAAATCACATAAGTGCAAGTCACAAAGTGTAACAAACCATAAATGGGACCGGCTTAACGCTAACCAAACTTATTCATCTTTTTATTCATCGGATAAAAAGATAAGCACTTCTCACTGGGAAGTGATATTGATGAAGGGAAAGCAAAGAGATAATTACACCCACATCAATTTTACGTCTTATTCATTCATCGGATGATAAGATAAGCGTTTCCTATTGGGAAGCGGCGCGCATAACTAACTATTCATCTTTTTATTCATCGATAAAAAGGTAAGCACTTCTCACTGGGAAGTGACATCCTCGCGAGTAATCAAATTTTGTAAGACCCAGACGTGGGCAAAGAATAAATAAAAATTCAAATGCAAAGATAAAAAGAAGAAATCCTTTACAATTGAATTTGGGGGACTTGATATTGACAAAGTCGGGGATGGATCATGTTCCTCCGTGATGATGAAGGCGGGTATGGATTATTTTCCCCGTGACAAAAAAAAAAAAGTTATTTTTCTTTATGGTCTAAGTACCAATATATATTTTTCAGATATCGTTGCACAGACATATCTAAAGGTATCTACATCTATGTTACCCTGATAAATTGCTCATGAACATTGTTGCCAATTGTACATAAAGATTATTGTACACATGGATATGCCAATACATGTACTTAATGGTAAAAATACTTTATAGACCTTCAAAAGGCAAAGATCCGTCAAAGAACGAGAATAAAGGCACCAAAACGTCCGTGCATAAAATATACCAATATTTAAGCTATTGAGTGGTGCAAAAACATAGAGTATGTTATTTTTAGGCTCTCATGCAATTCATGCACACTCTATATGTATATGGATATAAAGAGAGAAATAAGTAAGTTCGCATACAAAAGTTCGACAATATTTTTATATACGAACTTGGGGGACTTGATCACGTATGTTGTTACATACATGTTAACAATTCTCAAGGGCACCGAGGAAACCCCTTTTGGCCCATCTTATATATATATTATATTGCTTCAAAGAGGTGGATGACAGGTGTTGTTGTATAGACATACACTTCATTTTATTTATATATATACCCTTACAAGGGTGGATACAAGCAAGGTAGACTCTCATTAGAAAAAAAGATCACTCTCTCATCAAAGAAGAAGATGGAAATTACATACACTTTCCTCATATCATATCTCAAGTACAATAGACATAAAATGTCTACATACAATTGAGATATTCAACATATTCATTCCTTACATTTACAACACACACATTCAATTCTCTCTCAATCAATCATCATCAAAATCATCAAACATTCAATATCCTCCAGAGATCGATACATCTCTCTGGGAAAACCATTATTCACCTTAGATTCGCGAAGAATTTAGTAGGTTTGCACTACATAGTAGGAGATTATAATGGTTTTCATGGTTAAATCCTTTTTGTGATTGAGTTTGACAATTCATGCTCAAACACTTTGAGACTCAGTTAAGGGAGTTATCACTGCTTGACTGACAAAGCGTCTATGGAAAATTGGAAGTGTTTCCTTAGACCTATCAGTGGCCATCTCTTCAGCGATTCCAGCCTCCCATGCTGCCTTAACCACCTTGGGATCATTCAAGTCAACATTTTCCTCCCCATAAGCAATAGCCAGTACCCCTTGAGCTGGTTGCTCCCCCTCAGCAACAGCAGGGACTTCTTCATTTATCAAATGACCTTCCCAAGTACCAGCATTAATTACTTCCTTCTCTTATTCAGTAACCTCTTTCTCACCAGCAAGAGGTACTTCTTTTTCAGTTTCAGTGTTTGCAACCACTATTGCCATGTCAGTGTGTTCAGCTGTAGTAACATCATCAGCAACTTCATCAATTTTCTCCCCATTGGAAGTTGCATCACCACCAGCAACTTCCACCACTAGCTTCTCCTTGTCAGCAGCTCGACCTACAAGCTGCTGAAGCAAGGTTTTAATCTCTCCCATCTCCTTTTCCATCCTCTCATGCCTCTGCCTGTCAAGTTCAGTGAAGGAGGCATAAGGCTTAGGGAGTTCTGCAACTTTCTTTTCAAGAGATGAGATAGCAGAGGCCTGCTTTTCTATTTGAGCTGCAGTGGGGTGATCAGTTCATGAACTTGTTGAATTTTAGAAGTAGCTGCTATGCTTGAGGAAGCAGCTCTTCGTGCAGCGTAGGTGGATGAACTAACCGCTCGCTGAATAGTAGTAGCTTTTGCCTTGAGTATCTGCTGGTCACGATTTAGAACGTTTTGAGCCAGCATGTGCCAAGAATAAGTGAATTGCTTCTAATCGGGCCACTGGTGCAAATGTTTCATCATAATCGACACCTTCTTCTTGAAGGTATCCTTGTGCAACCAGCCTAGCCTTGTTACGTGTAACAACACCATCTTCATCCATTTTGTTCCTATAAACCCATTTAGTTTCAATGGGTTCTTTGCCAGCAGGTAGAGGAACAAGAAACCAGACATGCTGTCTTTGAAACTGAGTAAGTTCCTCTTGCATGGCTTCAACCCAAGAAGGATCAGCCATTGCTTCTCCTATATTCTTAGGAGTGATCATAGACAAGAAGTTGACATAGAGACATGTGTTTCTTGTTGCTGATCGAGTAATGATCCCTTGAGAAGGATCACCAATGACTTGGTGAGCTGGATGACTAGAAGTCCATTTAAGTGCTGGAACACTTGATGAACCTAGTTGAGTGTCAGCGGAAGACTGAGAGATGGGAATAGAAGAGAGATCATTGTAAGAAGAGAAGTCAATGGTAAGAATGGGTTCAGTGGGTGTGTGATCAGTTGAGCCATTCGACTGAGTTGAGTTATCATTGATGTTGGAGTCATCAGCTGACTCCATATCATCAGCATTAGCTGATGCATCATGAAACTCTTCCTCAGTAGAGTCATCAGCATGCACATCATCAGCCAGTGATCTAGGTTTGGCTGAGGCAGCATGGATTGATCTTAAGATAGGCTCAACTGGCTCAATCGAATAGATATGAGCAGCGACTTGCTCCAGTTCAGCATTAGCTGATTTGTCCTGAGTGGCTTGCTGATTATTTTCAGGTAGCGAGCAAGAGCATCAACAAATGAGTCAGCTTCCTCAGTAAGAGGATCAGCGAGCTCATTGAAAATGACTTCAGATGAAGAAGGTTGGATGTCCTTAAGGGCAGATGAACTTTCATCAAAAGTAACATGAATGGATTCATCCACCTTTTGAAGACGAGTATTGAATACTCTGAAGGCCTTGCTGATGGAAGAATAGCCAAGAAAGTAGCCATCATCAGCTTTAGGATCAAATTTTCCTAAGTGATCCTTGTTATTTAAAATAAAGACAGGACATCCAAAGACATGGAAGTAATTTATTTGAGGTTTCTTTCCTTTCAAAACCTCATAAGCTGTCTTGTCATGCCTTTTGACAATTAGACATCTATTCTGTGTATGACAAGCAGTGCTGACAGCTTCTGCCCAGAATTTACTAGGCAGACAAGATTCACTGAGCATGGTGCGTGCTGCTTCAATGAGAGTTCTATTTCTTCTTTCAGCGACATCATTTTGCTCAGGAGTTCTAACATAAGAGAAATTTTGTGAGATCCCTTGATCAGCACAAAAGGACTCAAGAGTGTGGTTTCTAAACTCAGTACCATGATCACTTATGAGTTCTTTAACCCTTATGCTATTGAGATTTTCCATTTTCTTAATGAAATTGATAATCTCTTCAGCAGCATCACTCTTGGAATGAAGAAAGATAGTCCAAGTATATCGTGAATATTCATCCACAATTACTAAAGTGTATCTGCTACCCTTTAGACTTTGGACATTCACTGGACCAAAGAGGTCCATGTGAAGAAGATGAAAGCAACCCTTAACAGAATTGGCTTGCTTTGTTTTGAAGGTAGACCTATGGCTTTTACCTTTTTCACAAGCACCACAGAGTCTATCTTTTTCAAAAGAGAGATGAGGAAGGCCACGAACTAGGTTCTTGTGAGTTGATTATTTTGAAATTCACATGCGACATACGCTTGTGCCACAACCAGTTTAGTTCAGCTGCTGACTTGGCAAAGAAACAAGTCTCACTGTCAGTCTTGATAGGAGTGAAGTCAACAAGATAGACATCTCGTTTTCTTGGAGCAACCAAGACGACTTCCTTATTTACATTGACAACAGTGCCTTGATGCTTATCAAGAATCACTTTGTAGTCAGCATCACATAGTTGACTTATGCTGATAAGGTTATGTTTCAACCCATTTACATAAGCAACCTTGGTGAACTTTATAAGACCATTTGAGAGAAGTCCATAACCTTCAGTTTGTCCAGTGGAGTTATCACCAAACACTACTGTAGGGACAGCAGCCTCTACATAGTTATCCACATGTGTTTTGAACGGCCACTGTCCAAATACCACACTCCTTTTACCAGTGAGCCCTGCATGGATGTAACAGAAGGATTTAGATGGATTCATTGTTAGCCTCGCTGACAGATTCATCAGCAGAGGTAGAAGGAATAGCTTCAGAATTTTGTTCATCAGCTAAAGTAGTAGGGTAAGGAGGTAGAGAATCAACAGGAAAGGTGCCAAAGGATTCTGGATCACCAGAGAAAGGTGTAGTGGTGCTGCCACTATCAAGAAAGATCAGGTTGCTGACAACATTTGTATCACTGAACTCAACTATGATGGTTGGTTCACCAAATTCATTGGGTATAACCCTTTGTGAATGAGGGATGGATACATGCTGTGCTGAAATGAAGTCAGCAATATTTTCCTCAGTGAGAACCATTGCATTTCCTTCACTAGTTTCTGGTTCAGCAGAAAGAGGGCTCTCGCTGACCATAGTGGAGGAAGAAGCAGCAGTTGAGGAAGGAGGATTGGGTTGAATGACAACTTCAGGAGCATCCCTAGAATTGTCATCATCACATTCAGAGGCAACGTGACCTCTGCTGCCACATAGGTAGCATTTTTTGCCAGAGGTGCTGCCTTTCTGATTCTGAATGAGAAACTCCCTCAGCTGAGAAGAAAGATCATTAACTCGCTGAGTAAGCTCGTTAATTTGAGGATCTGAAGAAAGATGCCTTGTTCTTTTGCTTGGACTTATGCTTATGCTTAAGTGTCAGCTGAGGCATCTTAGGAGCAGGACCCAAGATGGACTTACCATTTGGTTCCTGAGACTGAGAAGTAGAGGGATTTTGTGATCCCTTAACTACACTCCATGCTTGCTTGACAGCAGGATGAGGAGAAGGACCCTGCTGTTGAGACTGAATGCACTCTTTTGGGAGTGATAGCTCTAGGTTGTTGATTTGGAGTTGCTGACCTCATTTGCCTATGAGGTAGATACTCCATTTTTGGAGTAGTGGTCCTCACATGCTGATGAGGCAAGTGTCCTCTTGAGGAGTGACCGGTCTTACTTGCTGATGTGGCAAGTATCCTCTTTGAGGAGTTGTAGACCTATTTTGAGAATGAGGCATTCTTCCTCTTTGGGGAGTACTGTGCCTCATCTTAGGAGGAACATGCATAGATTGAGGTGCCTGCTGATGGAGCTTCCTATCAGCAGGTTTGACCTGAGAAGGTCCTACTTGCTGATATCGAGCATCGCTGAACCTGACGCGTCTTTTCATGAGACGCTCATGCTGATCAGCTTTACTGTCAGCATGGGCAGGAACCTGCTGAGAAGATGAAGTAGAGGGTTGAGAAACACTTGTTGAGGTTGCTGACTGACTGGATTAGCTCGCTGAGGCGTGCTATAGTCATAAGGGACAACAACCTTACTTCTTTTGAAAGGTTCAACAACTTTGATAGTAAGCTGCTGAGGAGCGACAGGTTTAAACCCATCACTGGAAATATTACCTTCAAAGGATTCCCAGAAGAGTATTGAACCCTTCCTTCATTTGGCATCATGCCAATAATGGGAAGATGAGGATAGGGGTTACTGGTGCTTGCTGAAGAGCTTGCACCATTTGCCTCAGTGGAGGCAGATGGGTCGCTGGAAGAAGAGGAGGTTGAACCAGCGTCCATTTCAGTGTGGTAATCATTAAGACCTTTAATGAAGTACCATTTCTTCATCTCCTCAGGAGACATAACCGCTGACGGAGGGATGGAAATTTCAGGTTTCACATCATCAGCGAACAAGTCAGAGAGTGTGGCAGCGGCCTCAAAGTCACCGCCTATGACTGCCTGAACTTGAGCAGGGACTTGTTCATTTAAGCACTTATGATGAAACCTAGAAGCTTTTGACCAAGATGTCACAATCTTCTTTAGGTTTGCGACTTCAAGTTTGAGTTTTTCATTCTTAATTTGAAGTCTTTGTGCCAGCAACTCATGAGATTGGAGTTCAACATGAACATTCCTCAGCTCATTGAGTTTTTCAGATTTTTCACTTAACTCTAAGCAGACAGAGTCAAGTTTGGACTGAAGTTCAGCTCGTATGGATTCTACAAACTGAATATCACATGATAAGGACTCAAAGATTTTAGATTTGTCCTCACCAGTGGCTGCTGAGTGAGCACATACCTTTTTGATGGTGACGTTAACCCACTGACTGGAGGAGACTTGGTCTTTTGTCAGTGCATCGCCATCAGCAAGTGCCATCAGACACATGGCATCAACGTACTCTTCACTGTCTGAATCATCTGATTCAGCCCAGTCATGCTCTTCAACGACCAGACCTTTTGCTGGTGTTTTGGCCTCCTCCATTTCGGCCACTTTCGCCTTGAGCTGGTAGTACTTGTTCCTGTACTCATCAGCAGGTTTAGAAGGGTTAGGTTTAGGAGCAGCAGGAGTTAGAATAGCAACTCTGCACTCCTTTTGGTAGTGTCCCTTCCTACCACATCTCCAGCACTCTTCTTGAGATTTGTCAACAAGAGGCTTATAAGGCAGCAACCGACTTACGGTTGTTCCATTTTCTGGAGTACCTCTTTCCAGCGACTAGGGCAAATTCCATGAAGTCACTGAACATCTCTTGTTTCTCTTCAGCATCGAGATCATTAACAAGAGATTAAATAGAGGGTGGAAGATTAGAAGGGCTGGCACCAATATTAAGATTAATGGGCTCAGCAGAGACAAGGGCAAGGGGGTCAGTTACAGAATAAGCAGAAGAGATATTTGAAGAAGAAGAACCAGCACTTCGTCGTGCATCAGCAGCAGCTCTTAAGTTTTGAGCAAGTGCTCTTTCTTCAAATTGAAGCATACCAAAGAGAGACTCTAAATCAAGAGTCTGAAGCTGCTTGGTGGTTCTTAAGATTTGTCTTAACCCTTGCCATTTGATAGGAAGACTATCAATGAACTTGTGACACACCTCAAAAGTGTCATGGGTTATGCCAATATTTGTCATATCATTCAGCAACCCTTTGAATCGGGTATAAGTGCTGTCAAGACGTTCATCAGGTAAAGAAATTTTCATAAGCACGTTTAAGATCAATTCTTTTAGTAGCGATTGTGTCAGCAGTACCTTCATACATGCTGCACAATCTATCCCAGACTTGTTTAGAAGTGGGATATTTGATGACGAGCTTCATGATGTCAGTGGGAAGAGTGGTGACAATCATGTTTTTGAGTCTGGCATCAAGATTTACCAGCCTCCTCTCATCATCAGTCCATTGTACTTCTGGTTTGACCATGTCAATCACAATCTCAGGAGCATCAGCAGTTGCTCCTGGTGTTCTTTGTACCAGAGTGGGTACATATGGACCTATGGTCTATATGGTTCTACACAGTGGCGGATTTAGAAATATAAGCGAGGTATGCAAAACTAAATGATATTTAAAAATTCGAGAGCTATTTGGGTTTTTTTTTATTTGTAGGGGGAGGGGGTGAGTTTTTTGGTTTGATTTTGGTTTTTCTGGATCAACCTTCTATACAAATTTATTTAAATCTAATATTTAACCAACCGCATTGAAACTTTGGTTTATGTACTTACTAACTAAACCGAATCATTTTTACCATTAATTTTCATGCTAAAATACGAATCTATTGGTGTTACATCATCATTTATATTAAAATTAAAAATCAATTCTTGATATTAAATTAAACAAATAGTTAATGAATTAAAAACTAAAACATAGAATAAACGAACTCATCAAAACCAAATTTTCAATTTTTAAAAGTTATGACCCATTTATACATACACTATCATACTTTGGGGTTTAAAATAAAAATATAATAAAATATGTAGGAAAACACAAAAAGGCAAATCATATTCTCTTTCTTCTTCATTAACTTTCTTCTCCATTTACTGGTAAACACATACACACAGGAAAACAAGAACCTTTCCTTCTTCAATCGATATGAAACTCTTTTTGGATTATCTATTGATCTCTTTTCTTTAATGGGTATGCACATCTATTTTTAAGGTTATGCACACTTAAGAAATTACACTATAAAAACCTTTGAACTTCTTTATTTACCACTATTAAGAAGAGTCATAGGGTATGCAAGTGCATATACATAGATCCGCCCATGGTTCTACACCCACAATGTGTAGTAGCATTCTTTCCTTCCAAGATCCAAAGTCATCAGGCTCAAATCTTGGAGGAATTGACACATAACCAAAGTCACGTGTATCACAAGAGTTGGTACAACAGTCATACCTTTGTTTTTAAGAAAAAATAAGAAGGTTTTGATAAAGAAAGAAAAGAAAAGAAAAGAAACAGTACAGAATTAATAAGAATATAAGTATGCAAACAGATCTTGTTTCAATAGATTAGAAACAGTGGCTCTGATACCACTTGACAGTCCACGATTTGCAATACTTATATTAAATTATCTAGACAAGAAAGTAAAGAATAGAAAGTAAAGAACAAGAACAAGTGTGAAGTTCAATTACTAGAATCTATGCAAGTCTAATCATATGTATCATTGATTAAACAGTGAATACATGGTCGATATTACAACTTGACTTACAAGAAAATAAAAGAACATACAATTGTAAAGTTTAGACTAACTAAAAACTTAAACAATTACAAGAGAGAAAGTAAATGACACACTTGTGGTGACAAAACACAAAGTGTTTTTGGTGCGGCTGTGTTGCCTTATATAGGGGAGGAATTAGGGAAACACAGCCTTACTTTGATGGTGATGGATGGTGGTTGTCGAGATCTCATTGGCTTGAAGTACTTGCGACAGACGCCCTTTGTCTTCTTTACCAAATCGGGTATGAGAGAGAAACCCTTCTCTTTTGATCCAACTGCATCTTTGCCATTCAAAGTAAAATACAGTTGGAACAACAACCATGTGACTCTTGTCTTCTTCTTGTTCAAATTCTTCCCGCATTGACTTACAATTTGGAAAGAACCATCCGCTGATTAAGAGTCACTGGACTCGCTGAATCTTCAACTTAAACCCTTATTATTTTCTTCCGGTAGAACATTTGAATTCTATTGAGGTTGAGCATTTTCATTGATATGAGAATTATGATATGCAGTACCTTCTGCCATCATATCAAATTAGGTAATGATTAATCTACAACACTTTTTTGCTATATACAACAAGTGTATGTATAACATTTTACAGTATACAATTGTGTATGGCTAAATATATTGTTGACTCCCCTATCAAATTTTTCATCCGATTTTTGTATTTTTATGTTAGCCTCCCCTTTCTACACCAACAAAAATAAATCTTTAGACCCACCCTCATGAGCACGAACTTTTCCGAAAGTAGCACACAAATCCTCATAGTAAGGCAATAGTTTATTTTTCCATTTAGCGGCTTCATTTTGATGCTATTCCGTGTCATCAAGAGTAATTCTAAAAAAATCACAACGTTGACGTAGACAACATATTTATCGACGAACAATGATATATAGACAAGACTAATACCATGCAAATATGGTTTACCTTGATGTATGTTTCCCAAATGACGACAATGGCACTCAAAGACTTGCTTTTACCATTCCAACCAAACCTGCTTGTGGTTGTGCTATACCATGAAGCAAGTCATCAACTACTGGCCAATATGTCCGAGTACATGAATGTATCTTTGACTTTTATTCAAGATGAATTACAGATCTGATTTAAAGCTATTATCGGATATATATATATATATATATGGGAATATTATGATATATATATATATATATATATATATGGGAATATTATGATTGAAAGCATGTAATTAACGCCCCCTACCATAACATGATGAGGGCCTAGCTAGGGTGGGTAATTATTTGTCTAACCAGGCCCCGCTACATTCAAGCTGGATACGCATCTCAAGGGAAAACTCCAATAGATTCACAAACCACAAGAGAATTTAGCAGGAGGTCAATTTTACACAACCTCCAACCTTAAGGATTAAACCTTGATGACTCACCATTGTACCAATGGATCATTATCATTATCTGATTTATAAAATTTACTATTTATCCTATTTACCAAAAGCTCCATAAACTTTGCTTCCTTCAAAAATGACCATCCCTTGTAGTAGTTTCTATTTTGATCTGCCATATCTAAGTTGAAGTACAAGAAACAATGACAAAAAAATGAATATAAATAAATATCATATCTATCCAACTTAATAAATGAACCCAACAAAAATAGAGGCCTTGTGCGGTTGCACCACTTGCACGTCCTCATGGGCACCTTCTCTTGCTTAGTTGCGAGAGGCATCTATGAACGTTAGTCCAAAGACGTTGCCAAGTTAATTAGGTGCATCAGTAACCACTTGGTCTTAGATCAAGTGGCCTCCTGGGGTCCTTTTTGGGGGTTCTGGGGGAGGGGATGTTGGCTTGGAGACCAGGGATCGAATCTCAATTCCCCATGGTTTCGGGCATTTACCTCTTCAGACGCGTGCGGGCCGTGTTATCGCACCCTTGGTCTCCATGGGTGCCTTCGGGTTTCAACCTCTAGCATAATGTCCGCTTGGATGTCACTGCTAGGGTTCGAACCATTAACCAACTAACACGCCGTTCTAAAAAAAAATTAGGTGCCTTAGTGGTACGCTTTGTAACTCGAAATGAAAACAAAGTTTTTGGCGTTTAACTAAGCCCAGTAACTTCTTTATGTACTACTCGAGAAGAATATTATGGATATATACAGTAATATTTTACCATTTGAATCTGTAAGAATCCAGAAATAATCACAAATCTAATCAGATCTACAATCTGAATTAGATCAAGAACAATAAGAGAATTATTATTATTATTTGATTAATGAATATAGAGATTATTATTACAGACTTGATGAAAGAAATAAGAACTAGATCAAATATCACCAAGATGATGATACAGATTTATACAAAATATATATATGAATATAGAGAGATAGATATCGAATATGCTGCCGATATGAATGAATGAATAATAACCTAAAATGGGTTATGTGTTATATATATATATATCTTCAACTTCTTTTAAGCCCCTTGATCTTCTATTACTTTACATAATCAGCTTCATCTTTAGAACCAGCAACAATAGTCCTTAACTTTAACCAGCATACAAGTTTAGTACCTGCATTTTTCTAAACATACAAAATAAGTCCAGAATATATATAAAATGATCTTGAATATTCAACATCCCCCCTCAAGATCATTTTTGGAACATGTCAAAAAGACCAAGTTTATTACATAAGAATGCATGTTGCTTGGAACCTAGACTCTTAGTAAGTAAATCTGCAATATTCAATTCAGACTCAACTTTGCAAGTTTTCAACATTCCTGAACATATTTTTTCTCTTATAAAGTGTAAATCAATTTCAAAGTGCTTTGTTCTTTCATGAAATACAGGATTTGCAGCTATTTGTAATGCAGATTTACTATCACAGAATAAAGAGACAGGTAATTGAGTCTTAATACCAATATCAGTTAAGAGGTTCTCAAGCCAAATAATTTCACAAGTTGCAGCTGCCATAGCCCTATATTCAGCTTCTGCTGAAGACTTGGCAACTGTATTTTGTTTCTTGCTTTTCCAGGAAACAAGAGTTTTACCAAGAAAGATAGTAAAACCAGTTATTGATCTTCTAGTAGTTAAACATCTAGCCCAATCAGAATCAACATACCCTTTCAGAGTCAAGTCATCACATTTTTGAATAAATAAACCTTTACCTGGAGATTGTTTGAGATATCTCAATACTCTTAAACCATAATTGAAATGATCTTGAGTAGGAGCATGCATAAACTGAGACAAACACTGTACAGCATAGCTAATGTCTGGTCTAGTTAAAGTTAAATAAATTAACTTACCAATTAGCTTTTGATAAACAGTGATATTATCAAGCAGCTTAGATGAACCTGCTTTAAAAGTTATATTCATCTCTAAGGGTGTATTCAAAGGTTTACACCCTAACAAACCAAAGTCATTCATTAACTTCAAACAATATTTTCTTTGAGACAAGCAAATACCTCTTTCATTTTCCAAGACTTCAATACCCAAAAAATATTTTAACTTGCCTAAGTCTTTAATTTTAAACTTAGAGTTCATCAACCTTTTTATCTTTTCAATTTCATCTTTGTTATTGCCAGTAAGTACAATGTCATCAACATATACAAGTAAAGCCACAAAAGAATCATTTTCCCTTTTTGTAAACAAGGAATAATCAGATTTACTTTGAGTAAAACCAAACTCAACTAATGCACTACATAACTTTGCATTCCATTGTCTTGGTGCTTGTTTTAAACCATACAATGATTTTTTTAATTTACAAACCAAGTTACTGTCATCATTAAAGTAACCTTGTGGAAGACTCATATAAACTTCCTCATTTAAGTCACCATATAGAAACGCATTATTAACATCCATTTGATATAAAGGCCAATTAAAAGAGACTGCAACAGTAAGAAGACATCTAACAGTTACCATTTTGACAACAGGAGAAAAGGTTTCATCAAAATCTATTCCTACTCTTTGACTGAAACCCTTAGCAACAAGTCTAGCTTTATATCTTTCAATTTCTCCATTAGACTTATATTTAACTCTATAAATCCATTTACATCCAATAGGAGTTCTACCAGAAGGTAAAGTAGTAATTTCCCAAGTGTTGTTTCTATTTAAAGCTTCCATTTCTTCATTCATAGCACTAACCCAATTACTATCTTTAGAAGCTTCATAAAATGAGGAAGGTTCACTACTTTTGTTTAAATTGGTAGCAAAACAGTAAAGATCAACAGGCAAATGAGCATAATTCACAACTTTACTTAAAGGAAATTTAACTTTTCCTTCAATTTCATAATCAACTAATCTTTTAGATAAAGTAGTTTGTCTAGTTGATCTTCTTAAATTATTAACAATATCATTTTCATTTTGACTTCCATTAGACCCCTCAGAATTTGAACTTTCAGAGTTCATGTCACTGGATGTGGTTGCAGTATCTCTATTACTCCTAGTAGATCTATCAGAACTGCCAGAGGAGTAATTGAGTCCACCTCCAACATTAAGATCAATATGTGTGCCTTCCTCTTCATCATTGGGTATGGAGTTCTCCTCAAGATTTGGTGTATCATAAAGATCAAAAAAATTTAATTGATTAACAGATTTATTCAAATTAACAAAATCTTTTTTCATAGTAAAGGGAAAGATATTTTCATAAAACTTGACATCTCTAGAAAATAAAAAAGAATTTGACTCAAGACTATAAAGTTTATAACCCTTTTTCTCATTAGAATATCCAATAAAAACACATTTTTCTGACCTAGACTCAAACTTGTCAGAAACATTTAACTTTGTTGCAAAACACAAACAACCAAATACTTTAAGATGTTCTAAGGAAGGCTCAGAATTATACACCAATTCAAAAGGAGTTTTTCCTTTTAAAACAGAGGAAGGAGTTCTATTAATTAGATAAGTTGCAGTAAGCACACAATCACTCCACAGATATAAAGGTATTCCCCCCTGAAACATAAGAGACCTTGCTACATTAAGAAGGTGTCTATGTTTCCTTTCTACAACCCCATTTTGTTGGGGAGTATAAGGAATGGTAGTTTGATGCACAATTCCTTTAGAATGAAACAAAGAAGTCATTTGTTTATTAACAAACTCTGTGCCATTATCAGTTCTAATAATCTTAACTTTTACATTAAACTGAGTTAATAACAGATTTAAAAAAACATTTAAGTGATCAAAAACTTCAGTTTTAGATTTCATCATAAATGTCCAAACAGCTCTAGTAAAATCATCCACAATTGTAAGAAAATATTTAAAACCATCCTTACTAGAAACTTTATAAGGTCCCCAAACATCAAGATGAATGAGATCCCCTAAACAAACAGATTTGTGTTCACTTAAAGGAAAAGGACTTCTGGTTTGTTTTGCTTTGTGACATACATCACAAGGCCCAACAGAACCAGATTTCAAATACATCTTGTCACAAATAATAGATAAAGCTTGTTCAGCAGGGTGTCCAAGTCTTAAATGCCACAAATGTTTAGACACAGTAGGAGCAGATACAGAATTACATACCAAAGAAGAAGAACAGTTAGAAACATCATCATCAAAAACATATAAACCACCTTGCTCACTACCAGTCCCCAGAAGATTCTTTTGATGTAAATCCTGAATATAACACTTATCAGGATCAAATCCTATGAACAAGTTGTTGTCTCTAGACAATTTGTGAACAGACATCAAGTTTACACAATACTCTGGAACAACCAGTACATCATATAAGACAATCCCATTTTTAAGAATCATATTACCTATTTTTTGAACAATTGCAGAAGTACCATTAGGATGACCAATTTTAAGTTTTAAATCAGAAATATCAACAACATCAGTCAAATATTTATCAGAAACAGTCATGTGTTGATTTGCCCCAGAATCTATGATCCATTTGATGATAGCTTTTAACAATACAGAATTACAATTCATAAACCAAGAGTTACTGCATAGAGGTAAACAACTAATACCTGCCATATTAACATGCATACCAGAAGAAGATCCAGATTTGACATCTAAAAGACTAAGCAACTTAGAAATTTGATCAGAAGTTAAAGCAGGTGTAGTAGAAGAAGAAACAGATGCATTCACAGAAGGTTGTGAAGTACTTGGTTTAGAATAAGAAGAATCAACATGAGCATTATTAGTAGAAAACTTATTAAACTGATTTGAAGACCTTTTGTTCACAAGCTGAAAACACCTTTCAATTGTATGACCAATTCTGTGACAATGTGTACATTGTAAATTAGGATTTGGTGGTCTGTAAGTTCTATTATTATTATCAAAAGTTCTTTTGGATTCAAAATTATTGTCAAAACTTTTCTTAGAATCAAAAGGAGGTCTATAAGAACTAATTTTAGCATTAGAATTCCTTGGAAAATTGGTTTTAGCAACAAATGCATTTGCAGTGTTAGCAGATTTATCAGTTACCCCTGACCTATGAGATTCTTCTCTTGAAATAATAGCATATGCAGTTTTAACAGAAGGCAAAGGTTCTTTAGTCAAGATATTAGACCTAACACCCATGTAAACATCATCTAATCCCATCAAAAATTGCATTAATCTCATCATATCAGTATGACTTTTAACAGTAGCAGCAGCAGCACAAGTACAAATAGGCAAAGTAACCATAGAATCATATTGTCTCCACAAAGAGGTCAAATTATGATAATACTCAGACAAAGAAGCACCATTTTGAGTGAGTGAATTGATTTTATGATGCAGATTAAAGATTACAGAACCATCTATCTTGTCATAAGTATCTTTAAGTTCTTGCCAAACAACAGTAGCATTTTTTGAGAAGATTTGTCCTAAATACAATTCTTGAGAAACACACCCAAGTATCCAATTAAGTACCACAGCATTACATCTATCCCACTGACTTGCTAACACAGGATTATCTATTGATTTTAAGCAAGTACCATCAATGAAGCCCAGTTTATTTTTAGTTTGTAATGCAAGTTCCATAGCACAAGACCACACTTTGTAATTGTCAGTTCCTAACAATTTAAAACCAATCAAAGGAGTACTAACAGTATCACTTGCATGCAAATACAAAGGATCACCAAAATCCAACTTACTTATTTTAGTGTTATTAATCTCAAAATCATCATTATCAGAATCATCATTGTGCACAGAATGAGGAGGAGTATTCCCCCCATGAACAGAACCAGGTGGAGTATTCACCATTATAACAAATTGTCACAAATCACACAAAGAAGATAAGAATAAAAATAACAATCACAGAAACAAAAAAAAACGTAAACAATATATTTAAAAAAATACCAGAATCACAAAGAAACAATCAAGTAATTACTAGGCTCCCCCTTCCTTAGAAGAGGACCACATACATCAAGATAAACTTGATTGCGTAAGCCAAGTAATTATCACACAATCAAATAACAAATAATCACACCAACACAATTAATAGGAAGAAAATAAGAGTAGAGAGAAGAATACAATACAGTGCTATCGGATGAATAAGAAACCCTAATTTACTCTGGATTCACTTAGTCCAGAGATAAATCAGAAGCGAAATAAGAAACCCTAATTTTTAGGGCAAATCACCAGAAATTGCAGCGGAAGAACAACGATTAGGGTTACCAGTAAAAACCCTAAGAATAGTCGAACGAAGAATCCAGAAATCAAAATCTAGGGTTCCAAAACGGAAAACGCCCTAGATCTGAGTGAAACACGAAGAGAAATCAGATCAACAACAATCGGTTGTTGATTCTGGCTCTGATACCATGTAAGAATCCAGAAATAATCACAAATCTAATCAGATCTACAATCTGAATTAGATCAAGAACAATAAGAGAATTATTATTATTATTTGATTAATGAATATAGAGATTATTATTACAGACTTGATGAAAGAAATAAGAACTAGATCAAATATCACCAAGATGATGATACAGATTTATACAAAATATATATATGAATATAGAGAGATAGATATCGAATATGCTGCCGATATGAATGAATGAATAATAATCTAAAATGGGTTATGTGTTATATATATATATATCTTCAACTTCTTTTAAGCCCCTTGATCTTCTATTACTTTACATAATCAGCTTCATCTTTAGAACCAGCAACAATAGTCCTTAACTTTAACCAGCATACAAGTTTAGTACCTGCATTTTTCTAAACATACAAAATAAGTCCAGAATATATATAAAATGATCTTGAATATTCAACATCCCTAAATTTAATTTAAATGAAGTATATATCTTGTACTCTCAAAGTAACAATAACGTCAAAAACTTTTTAAAATCCCAATATGATTCTATGTTAGAATATCGGTGTGGTACTATCGTACTAACTTAATACAATCTGGCCACTAAGAATAATCATAGAAAGCATCTATATATGCAAAAAACAAACATTGGATAATTCATATGTTGATGATTTGTGGTACTTTTCGTTTGCTATCATAACTGCAATACCATAGAGAACTTATTTTTGGAGAAAACAATATGTATAAGATTCTTGATCTCCTCAACGAGTTCGCCTTGGAGGAATCTATAGAACCTCAAGTATCTTCGGTTTCTGATACGTGCCTATATAGCTTGGAAGTGAAGAACAATGCATACACTGATGCACGTATACTGCTTTTGTTTTATATCAATATTAATTAATTAATGTTAAGTATTTATAATATATTTAAGTTTACTTGGTCAATATAAGAGAATGGTGGACGACTGGACGGTTATATCAACTTGCCATGTTCTCCACATTTTAGGTAGCAAGTTATTAGTAGTTATTTTATTTCTCTTGTTTTGTAAGGCTATTTATAGCCGTAGTCTAATCATTCTAAGAGTATGAATGAATGAAATATGAATGTTTAGTCTGTTCTTCTCTCTTTATTCTTGCAGTCTCACCCACTCTACGAGTTTTATCATTGGAAGTTTGTAGGTTTTCTCCGTAAACCTATCAATTGGTGCTTTCATTGAGAGTCGAACTATGCCTCCTACACATGATCAACCACAAAAATCCATGGCTTCCTTAGCCGAAAGCATGGACAAGTTGAACACTGCCATCACTTCCCTTAACACCACACTAGAAATCATCGTGCAACAAGTCACCTTACAAACTGCCATTACCTCCAAGCTTGTGACTGCTTTAACCAAGACCGACACTGAGGTTGCCACTGAAACTTCCATTCCTCCTTCCTTGTTGTCCACTCCAACCGCTAAGTTAACCCATGATATGCCTAAACATGAGGCTGTTGCCGACAATCCTTCAAGCTGTCAGTCACCACTAGCCCCTCCATCATCTAACTCGAATTACAATACACCAAATATCCAAGAAGAGATAGTTCTTATCCCTACAACAAACCTTCACCCATCTTGTGACCTTGTGAAAATCACTGAAGACAAGTTCATATCCGCAAATGTTCGGTTCTTGCCATCAAATCCACCTTCCCGGTTCTTGAGCCCACGAAAGCAAGTCATTTCACTATCATTCGAAGACCTATCAACCAACGGGGTCCAAGCTTATTCCATCCAAATACTTGGTGATTATCGTCTAACGACATTTCCGTCTTGTCTCGAGTTTATGCCACCCAAGTTTGTTTTTATTCCACCTGCACGCAAACCACCATTGGAGATGTAGACCAAGGATAAAAAAACGCGAGCCTTGAGGACAAGGCTCTTTTTGAGGACGGGAGTATTGATATGTGCCTATATAGCTTGGAAGTGAAGAACAATGCATACACTGATGCACGTATACTGCTTTTGTTTTTATAATATATTTAAGTTTACTTGGTCAATATAAGAGAATGGTGGACGACTGGACGGTTATATCAACTTGCCATGTTCTCCACATTTTAGGTAGCAAGTTATTAGTAGTTATTTTATTTCTCTTGTTTTGTAAGGCTATTTATAGCCGTAGTCTAATCATTCTAAGAGTATGAATGAATGAAATATGAATGTTTAGTCTGTTCTTCTCTCTTTATTCTTGCAGTCTCACCCACTCTACGAGTTTTATCATTGGAAGTTTGTAGGTTTTCTCCGTAAACCTATCAATTGGTGCTTTCATTGAGAGTCGAACTATGCCTCCTACACATGATCAACCACAAAAATCCATGGCTTCCTTAGCCGAAAGCATGGACAAGTTGAACACTGCCATCACTTCCCTTAACACCACACTAGAAATCATCGTGCAACAAGTCACCTTACAAACTGCCATTACCTCCAAGCTTGTGACTGCTTTAACCAAGACCGACACTGAGGTTGCCACTGAAACTTCCATTCCTCCTTCCTTGTTGTCCACTCCAACCGCTAAGTTAACCCATGATATGCCTAAACATGAGGCTGTTGCCGACAATCCTTCAAGCTGTCAGTCACCACTAGCCCCTCCATCATCTAACTCGAATGACAATACACCAAATATCCAAGAAGAGATAGTTCTTATCCCTACAACAAACCTTCACCCATCTTGTGACCTTGTGAAAATCACTGAAGACAAGTTCATATCCGCAAATGTTCGGTTCTTGCCATCAAATCCACCTTCCCGGTTCTTGAGCCCACGAAAGCAAGTCATTTCACTATCATTCGAAGACCTATCAACCAACGGGGTCCAAGCTTATTCCATCCAAATACTTGGTGATTATCGTCTAACGACATTTCCGTCTTGTCTCGAGTTTATGCCACCCAAGTTTGTTTTTATTCCACCTGCACGCAAACCACCATTGGAGATGTAGACCAAGGATAAAAAAACGCGAGCTTTGAGGACAAGGCTCTTTTTGAGGACGGGAGTATTGATATGTGCCTATATAGCTTGGAAGTGAAGAACAATGCATATATCAATATTAATAATTAATGTTAAGTATTTATAATATATTTAAGTTTACTTGGTCAATATAAGAGAATGGTGGACGACTGGACGGTTATATCAACTTGCCATGTTCTCCACATTTTAGGTAGCAAGTTATTAGTAGTTATTTTATTTCTCTTGTTTTGTAAGGCTATTTATAGCCGTAGTCTAATCATTCTAAGAGTATGAATGAATGAAATATGAATGTTTAGTCTGTTCTTCTTCTCTTGTTCTTGGAGTCTCACCCACTCTACGGGTTTTATCATTGGGAGTTTGTAGGTTTTCTCCGTAAACCTATCAGGTTCCTTGAAAATTTAACCTTGCATATTAACTAGAGAGCTATTTTTTTTGTTTTCCAATAGTATTAGATATATATGTCTGTGTGATATATACTATAGATATATATATATATATGTCTGTGTAAAGGATGAATTGTAGGGGAAGGTGGGGTGGGGAAGAGACAAAAACATTTTGTTTTTTCCAGTTTTAGTCCCTCAAAATTTGATATATTTATGAAATCATTTTATTAGTTCCCAAAACTATTTAATTTAGTCTTTAATATTTTTTTATTATTATTTTTGTATGTTATAAATCAAATACGCATTTTATTTTTTTTTATTTTAGTTGTAATGCATATTATTTTTTTATTTATTTAGAAATAAATAAAAGTTGAGGAAAAGGTGAGTAAGATGTAGTTTGGTAGTGAGTAAGGAAGAGGTGATTTAGGAGAGAGAAAAGCTGATATGGTAGTGTGCATGAGTGAGGAATAGGTGTAGGATTGCCAAAGGCCTTAAAACTCCATATCTCGATTAAGTGTGCACTGTGCAGTGGCAGCAGTTTTGTTATTAATTAATATCACCAAGTTCTTGAATTGTAGTTTGTATTTCGTCAAGTGACAAGGAGAGAGAATTCAGTGGGTCCCCAACGTCTATTTCAACGAATCAATTTTTTTTTTTTAATATGATAAATAGTTTGGATAATAATAAGATGGTGAGCAAGCGATAAGGTATTGTTATTAGTAAGTAGTTTATCACTTGAAAATCAGTTTAGAACTGATGAGATGCATCTGATATGACAAAACTGATTTCAAAGCATTGCCCTTTTAATAATTTCTTCAACTTGAACATCTATATTTTCATTCGGTAGAACATTTGTATTATTCTCTATGGCTTGAGCATTCCATTGATAATGGGAATTATGAGTAGCTTGTGTCATCATATCAACTTCCTCATACGATTCTTGTATTTCCATGTTAGCCTCCCCTTCTACTATCTTTTCCGAAAGTATAAATCATTAGTCAAAAACGAAACAACCATTGAAAGAAAACCATAAACAAAATGAGGAGCTGAAATAAATCAAAACACTAACATACATGTTCCTTTAAGTCACTAAACACCATTCACTATGAACATGAGAAATAGAAGACACTATGATGGAATAGAAACAATATATATTAAAATAAAATAAATGTAAGTTTTAACTAAATAAGATAAATATTAATATAGTTATTAATTAAGTTATAAGCATCTCGATAAATATTTGTTGTCTCGACACTACATGACTACAAGGTGGCATAAAAATGTTCCGGGAAAGGTTAATATTCACGTATGGAGAGTATTGAAGGATCGGCTGCCTACTCGATTTAACCTATGGTTCAGGGGAGTCCATAACAATAACTCTATCCTATGTCCTAATTGTAGTAATGGCATTGAAACCATCCATCATCTCATGGCCGAGTGTAACATTGCCAAGAAAGTGTGGAATTCCATTCAAAAATGGATCAATATTCATATTCCTTTTTCTTTGGATCTTACTGATATCCTTGACCATGTGGATTCATTGTCTCTTCAATCTCGTGCCAAGGATATTATCAGGACCATCATTTATACAACATGGTGGGAAATTTGGCAGTCCAGGAATGTTTCGGTGTTCAAGCCTTCTAGAAAACGAGGTACGATTCTTATGGAGTCTATTATTGTTACTTCTTTCTTGTGGCATAGTAACAGAGGAAAGAAGAGTAACTTACGATGGGACGAGTGGATCCAAAATCCGTTGTTATGGATCTAAAGATTCTTTTTGTTGGGCGCGGATTGTTGGAGGAACTACAAGGGTTCACTATTTTGTAGAATCGAGAGGAAAAAAAAGACGAGCATTTGAGACAAGTGAATCTAGATTATGAATTTATATGTTGTATTTCTAGTTTGTATCCCTTATATTATTTAACTACTTAGCGTCTTGCTAATTAGTTGTTATTAATATAACTATTTCTTGCTGTTCAAAAAAAAAAATAATTAGCTAAATAGTCTAAACGCGCGATGCAGCGGCGACAATTAAGGGCGAGAGATACCGTAACGATGGTAATTAACAACGTGATATTTGTTTTATGTTATATAGAACTTTTGTTGTCGGTTTTAAACGTATACAATTTTTTTTAAAAACAAATTATCAAGATTATGGTTTGACGGACATTTGTTTGAGTTGAAATTGGAGGGGTATTTTGGGAACACCAAGTGTATGGTTGAGAGGAAGGTTGAATGTGTAGAGGGGTAATTGAGTATTTTAAAGTCTTGATTAAGCAGGAAGAGAGAGTTGGATTTGTTTGATAAGGAATTAAGATAATAAGTTTTGGACAATATTTATAGGGGATTTATATTTATTGTGCGCTCATATAAATATAAAATAATTGTGTCATAGGATAGATAAAATGAACTTTCTCAAACTAAAAACTATGTTAGTAATTAATATTGCAATAGTTCAAGCTTGCCAAATAGAATATTCGAACTCTAACATATATGACAAAATATTAACATAAACGGTACATTCTCTATAAATTTAACTATACAAGTGATATATTATATAAAACTTATTCTTGGATGGACCAAAATATGTATGATTCTTAGATCCCTTGGATGACCTTGCCTAGAAACTATTTGTCCGGTATGTCTAGTACAAAGAATATTTAGTTCTTGACGTATTTTGGTTCCCTTGTACTTTTTGGTTCATGGGATTTGTAGTGGGTAAAAAACCTATTTATACCATCACTTTTAGATGATCTCTCTACTTCTTGTGCCTTTTTCCAACGAATCTAAAGAAACTCGTCGTTCCTTACTACATATAGTTCCAATTTTAAGATTACCTTTTCTCTAAGATCATGGGCTTACACAAGTTTTCGAAAATTAAGTCGCAGAAGCAATGGATGCCGATATATGATTCATCCTCAACACTTATGGATATACCAAAAGGATATTTCTCTGTGTATGTTGGTGAAAGTAGAAAGAAGAGATTTGTAGTTCCATTGGCTTATCTAAAACATCCTTCGCTTCAGTCTTTGCTGCATCTTTCAGAAGAGGAGTTTGGCTAGGCTCATCCTATGGGAGGTTTAACTTTCGCGTGCAAAGAAGAGATCTTTATCGAAGTGACTCGTGAAATATATATAACATCAACACCTCTTTTTAAATATTATATATGTGCTAGTTATGTTGCCTATGATCTCGCAAGCCATAGTTATATTAGAAACTAGTAGATGATGCCCCTAAATTAGCAATCTAAAGCTATTATTTAGTCCTAAATTGAATCCAAAACAATGTCATTGGACAAAAACTCTATTGTTGATCCATCAAATTATATAAATAATAATGTAAGTCTCACAAGTTGAGATAACCATCAAAAATCCTTATAAATGTCCAACAATTTAATTCATTAAGTTAATTAAAATAATATGGTCATGAAAATAAATTTCTATCTCAAAATATATTTATAAATTTATATGTACATAAAAGTGCTTGAATAATAATAAGCATATGTATATGTCTAATATAAATACAAAATGTACATAAAATGACTTAAGTAGCTAAATTAAGACACAAAAATATATACACACATATATATATACACGACACATATATAGATATACTTGGACACAACTAGTTAGCTTATATGATCAAATAAACACACATTACACTTACAAAACAAATACTTATTCTATAATACATATACATATAATTACATACACTAATTTTATACAACAAAAAAAATTAGACCCTTCATTTTCCCCCCTTAGATGGCCGGCCCCAAACCCCCATACAACCAACACCATTTTGAATCTTTTCATTTACTCTTTTCCTTGTAACTCACAAATAAAACACACACTTCACATTCACTTTTCACACACTCAACTTCTTTCTCTCAAAAACTCTTCTTTCTTCCCTCTTTTCTCTCAAAAATTCGGCCAAGAGAAACAAGAGAAACCAAATCAAAACTCAAGTTTAATTAACAATAATAATAAGGTACTCTTAGGTTTAAACAAGGGCTAATACAAGGATAGATTAAGGGTTGTTTAAGGCTTGAAAGAAGGGTTATTTGAAGCTTAAAAGGGGTCCGAAAATTCTGCCCATTTTTCACCATCAAAACCAAGTTCAAGAGGGTATAATCTTCATCCTTTTTACTAGATCTAATCTTGTTCTTGTTTATATTCAAAGGTTTTATCAAAAACTCATACTTTCTTCTTGTTTTCTTTGTAATATACACTTAATGAGGGCAAAGTTGATAGGATCTTTCTTTCCATGCTCATGCATGTCGAATCTAAGAAGAAAGATCCAAGGATTCAACAAGTTTAAGACCCAAAAGTGTTGTTATAGATTAAGTAGCTTTTAAAGTGATTTTCCTTTTGATAGATCTATATGTTTTTGTATATTTTGAAGAATATATTTCTGAGATTTTTCATTAAAAAGATGTTTTTATGTTGTTGAAAGTAGATCTATAAAAGTTGATATTAAAAAGTGTTGATTTGAATGCATATGCTAGATTTAAGAAAGTTGGTTCTTTTGTTGGATTATGAGATGGATATGGACTTGTTATAAGTGAAATTGTTAGAAATATAAATATGGTGTTTAATTGTAAATTCTAGTATTGGATGGGGTATTAGTGTTAAGTTAGTGATTAGTATAAATACCCCTCCCATAAGTCATTTATGACTAACCCTTGTATTATTGAAACCTTTCACCACATTTGAATGCAAACTAACATTCTGCCAAACACATTCTCTCTCTCTACTTTCTCTCTCTAAAACCGCCATTGATAAACACATAAACACACACATAAGCTCGAATTCTATTCATTACAATTGGTATCAGAGCACAATCAGCATATCTGAGCGATCCAAAAGCTTATTACAAGCTTAATTTGTGCTTAATTTTAGAATTTGAGTTGTTTTTCTGAAAGGTTCATTTGCAGAGCTTTTTGCTCGGCAAATAGTTATTTCAAGAAAATTAAAATTTTCAAAAAAATTCCTACTTGTTCTATTTGCAGAGCTCTTGCTCGGCAAATAGTTATTTCAAGAAAATTAAAATTTTCAAAAAAATTCCTACTTGTTCTATTTGCAGAGCTTTTTGCTCGGCAAATAGTTATTTCAAGAAAATTAAAATTTTCAAAAAAATTCCTACTTGTTCTATTTGCAGAGCTTTTGCTCGGCAAATAGTTATTTCAAGAAAATTAAAATTTCCAAAATTTCTTACTTGTTCTATTTGCAGAGCTTTTTGCTCGGCAAATAGTTATTTCAAGAAAATTAAAATTTTCAAAAAAATTCCTACTTGTTCTATTTGCAGAGCTCTTGCTCGGCAAATAGTTATTTCAAGAAAATTAAAATTTTCAAAAAAATTCCTACTTGTTCTATTTGCAGAGCTTTTGCTCGGCAAATAGTTATTTCAAGAAAATTAAAATTTTCAAAAAAATTCCTACTTGTTCTATTTGCAGAGCTCATTGCTCGGCAAATAGTTATTTAAAGAAATTTAGTTAAGTGTTGTGGTTACTTGTTCTATTTGCAGAGCTTTTTGCTCGGCAAATAGTTATTTCAAGAAAATTAAAATTTTCAAAAAATTCCTACTTGTTCTATTTGCAGAGCTCTTGCTCGGCAAATAGTTATTTCAAGAAAATTAAAATTTCCAAAATTTCTTACTTGTTCTATTTGCAGAGCTTTTTGCTCGGCAAATAGTTATTTCAAGAAAATTAAAATTTTCAAAAAATTCCTACTTGTTCTATTTGCAGAGCTTTTTGCTCGGCAAATAGTTATTTCAAGAAAATTAAAATTTTCAAAAAATTCCTACTTGTTCTATTTGCAGAGCTTTTTGCTCGGCAAATAGTTATTTCAAGAAAATTAAAATTTTCAAAAAAATTCCTACTTGTTCTATTTGCAGAGCTTTTTGCTCGGCAAATAGTTATTTCAAGAAAATTAAAATTTTCAAAAAAATTCCTACTTGTTCTATTTGCAGAGCTCATTGCTCGGCAAATAGTTGTTTTTGAAAAGTCTTGATTCGAGACTGGTGTCACTTACACCATTTGCAGAGGATTAAGCTCGTCACTTAGTTGTTTTTAAGATTCTCAAATCAAAATTTTTCAAAATTCTAATTGTTCTATTTGCAGAGCTTATTGCTCGGCAAATAGTTGTTTTTGAAAAGTCTTGATTCGAGACTGGTGTCACTTACACCATTTGCAGAGGATTAAGCTCGTCACTTAGTTGTTTTTAAGATTCTCAAATCAAAATTTTTCAAGAAAATTTCTCAAAACCATTTTTCATCAATATTATTCGCGTGGGTAGGAAAATCAAAATTTTTCAAAATTTTTAATATTCTTACTTGTTCTATTTGCAGAGCTTTTTGCTCGGCAAATAGTTATTTCAAGAAAATTAAAATTTTCAAAAAATTCCTACTTGTTCTATTTGCAGAGCTCATTGCTCGGCAAATAGTTGTTTTTGAGAAGTCTTGATTCGAGACTGGTGTCACTTACACCATTTGCAGAGGATTAAGCTCGTCACTTAGTTGTTTTTAAGATTCTCAAATTAAAATTTTCAAAAATTCCTACTTGTTCTATTTGCAGAGCTCATTGCTCGGCAAATAGTTGATTTGAGAATTTTTTATCAAGACTGGTGCTACTTGTTCTGTTTGCAGAGGTCTAAGCTCGGCATTCAGTTGAAATTGATTGTTGATCAGAGTACTTGGGTTGCGACTTGGTCACTTACACCATTTGCAGAGGAATAAGCTCGGCACTTAGTTGTTTTTAAAATTTCCAAATCAAAATTTTTTAAGAAAATTATTTCAATACCATTTTTCACCAAAATTCTTCACGTGGGCAGAAAATCAAAATTTTCAAAATTTCTACTTGTTCTATTTGCAGAGATTTTTGCTCTGCATCCAGTACAAATAGAAAAATCAATATTTTTTTAAGTTTTTTTTAATCTGTTGGGCTAAGGTTTTTGGGCCAGATCTTATACTACATAATAGTTGGGCCCAAGTGTTTAATTTTTTTTTTGGGCTAAAAAAAAAAAAAAAAAAAAAAAAAAAAAAAAAAAAAAAAAAAAAAAAAAAAAAAAAAAAAAAAAAAAAAAAAAAAAAAAAAAAAAAAAAAAAAAAAAAAAAAAAAAAAAAAAAAAAAAAAAAAAAAAAAAAAAAAAAAAAAAAAAAAAAAAAAAAAAAAAAAAAAAAAAAAAAAAAAAAAAAAAAAAAAAAAAAAAAAAAAAAAAAAAAAAAAAAAAAAAAAAAAAAAAAAAAAAAAAAAAAAAAAAAAAAAAAAAAAAAAAAAAAAAAAAAAAAAAAAAAAAAAAAAAAAAAAAAAAAAAAAAAAAAAAAAAAAAAAAAAAAAAAAAAAAAAAAAAAAAAAAAAAAAAAAAAAAAAAAAAAAAAAAAAAAAAAAAAAAAAAAAAAAAAAAAAAAAAAAAAAAAAAAAAAAAAAAAAAAAAAAAAAAAAAAAAAAAAAAAAAAAAAAAAAAAAAAAAAAAAAAAAAAAAAAAAAAAAAAAAAAAAAAAAAAAAAAAAAAAAAAAAAAAAAAAAAAAAAAAAAAAAAAAAAAAAAAAAAAAAAAAAAAAAAAGAAAAAAAATAATAATCAAACGAACTTGTTTGGCAACAAAAGATTTCTGAGCTAAACCATGAGTTGCGAAACAAGTCCACCATTTTTGAGACCACACTTGAAAAAGAAAGATCCATTTTTTGTGCTAAAATCAAGTGTCTTGAAGACAAGTGTTTGCAACTTCAGTCACACGAAACATATTTGACAAAGAAAATTTCTGACCTTGAGATTGAATTGCAAACACAAACCAAATCTGTGAAGTCTGATCTTCCCAAAGTCATGATTGATGTTTGTACTGAAACTAATTGTCCCATGTTTGTGAATTCTTCAGTGCAGACTGATTGTGATAAGGTTGAGACTGTTGAAACTTCTATTCAGACTGATCCTGATGTTCCAAAGAGGGTTTACACGGGTAAATCTTCAAAACCTTTTGAAAGAAAGGTTTCTCAGTTTACTAATTACTCCTTACAAAAGGGTAAGAAGTACACTAAAAAACCAAATGTTGATGGAACAACTACTTTAGTATCTTTTCTATCATTCGAGGATAATTCATCACACATTTCTCAAGCAAAATCTCAATTGACTAAATCTAAATGGAAACCGATTTTAAAAGATAAGTCAGTTGAGTCAAAATCATTCAAATATTCTTTTTCGGAACTTTTTGATCTTGCACCAAAACCTGTGAAAGCAGTTGTGCAAAAAGTGAATGATTTTGCTTCGAAAAATCATTTTCCAACTCAATCTCACAAGATTGACAAGTTTTCAAAGAAATCAAATGATTTTTCACCGTTGCTTCCACGAAAACTCTTTTCAACTAAACCACCGGGTTTTAGTTCATCGTGGAATGCAACCTCTATTCATCAAATCGATGAGACTTACATTTGGACTTTCAAGAATTCAAAAACCATTGGACCCAATCTCAAATGGGTTCCAAAAGTGATTTCCAAGTGATTTGATGAATAGTGGCTTATGCACACATCAGTGTATAACCCGTTCTAAAACAAAAAAAAAAAAAAAAAAAAAAAAAAAAAAAAAAAAAAAAAAAAAAAAAAAAAAAAAAAAAAAAAAAAAAAAAAAAAAAAAAAACAAATCAAACGAAAACAAAAGATTTCTGAGCTAAACAATGAGTTGCGAAACAAGTCCACCATTTTTGAGACCACACTTGAAAAAGAAAGATCCATTTTTTGTGCTAAAATCAAGTGTCTTGAAGACAAGTGTTTGCAACTTCAGTCACACGAAACATATTTGACAAAGAAAATTTCTGACCTTGAGATTGAATTGCAAACACAAACCAAATCTGTGAAGTCTGATCTTCCCAAAGTCATGATTGATGTTTGTACTCAAACTAATTGTCCCATGTTTGTGAATTCTTCAGTGCAGACTGATTCTGATAAGGTTGAGACTGTTGAGACTTCCATTCAGACTGATCCTGAGTTTGAATGTGGAGGAGTGATTTCTTCTGAGTCTGAGATCTCCAAAAGTTTTCCGAAACCTATTTCATCCAAACCTAAAGTTGATGTTCCAAAGAGGGTTTACACGGGTAAGTCTTCAAAACCTTTTGAAAGAAAGGTTTCTCAGTTTACTAATTACTCCTTACAAAAGGGTAAGAAGTACACTAAAAAACCAAATGTTGATGGAACAACTACTTTAGTATCTTTTCTATCATTCGAGGATAATTCATCACACATTTCTCAAGCAAAATCTCAATTGACTAAATCTAAATGGAAACCGATTTTAAAAGATAAGTCAGTTGAGTCAAAATCATTCAAATATTCTTTTTCGGAACTTTTTGATCTTACCAAAACCTGTGAAAGCAGTTGTGCAAAAAGTGAATGATTTTGCTTCGAAAAATCATTTTCCAACTCAATCTCACAAGATTGACAAGTTTTCAAAGAAATCAAATGATTTTTCACCGTTGCTTCCACGAAAACTCTTTTCAACTAAACCACCGGGTTTTAGTTCATCGTGGAATGCAACCTCTATTCATCAAATCGATGAGACTTACATTTGGACTTTCAAGAATTCAAAAACCATTGGACCCAATCTCAAATGGGTTCCAAAAGTGATTTCCAAGTGTTTAAACTCATTTTCTATCTTAAAACACTTTGGAAGATTTTCAAACCATTTTCGATCAAATTCAAAGAAGTTCGGTGTTAGATTTGCACATGAGAGTTTAGGCCACTCATTCATACTCCATGATCTTATCATCGCCGATGAGATCTAACCCCGGAGTTATATTCTCAATCTTAGATTGTAAGGGTTTTTGAGTGTGATGTTGTTTGTGCAAATAGGACAAGAGGGAGTAGTCGAAAAGTGAGAGGTTACGGTGAAATGATGTGAGAAAGGGCTAAAAGAAATGAAAGCCCTCCCCAAAATTCTCAAAAAGCCGGGTCAACACGTTTCTATCGGATTTCATTTGTTGACTTCTCGATATTGAAGAAGACTTCATGGACCCAGTGAAGCAATGCAAATCTTTACCTAATCACTCAAGTATTTCTTAACAAATGCTTGTTTTATTCTCACGGAGATTTTCACATTTCTATCGACTCTTCATTTGGAAGACGTTGATATTGAAAAAGGGAGACACTCTGCTCCAATCCCCGACTTCATTTGATCACTATTGAGTCTAGAGCGTACTTGATATATCTTTCATTTGCATAGGACACATAGAGTCTTTATATGTCTTTGTGACATTGCATATCTTTGTGATATTGCCGGAACATTCGTAGTGATATCATATTATTGATATTCCACGATGATCCAATGGAAATCCTACCAATGCTAACATCATTTCCAACGTTGAACGTAGGTCTCACATTTTCATTTTATGAATTTGTTGAGTAAACGAGAAGTCTATGTGACCTCGGATTTATTTCCCAAAAGTCTTTGAGGATAGTAAGACATGGTCATCGAACGCCTTTGTGACACTGACCATGAATTACATTCTTTAAAGCAATCTATCGGTTGAAAAGCCATAGACTGAACCATTTAGAGATAAGCTTTGTGCATTTCTCAATGATAATGGGAAGTCCTAAAAATAGTAATCGTATTTTTAGGCCACACCATCAATCCTTTTGATTTTTGGTTGTGTTAACGGATCATTTTTATCCGGATTTCATTTCTTTTCACACAAACACAAAGAACACAAACACCCTATTAAAATCTTTTTCCAAAACCGCAACCTTACATTCTAGTTCACCAATAGGTTCATTGGGAATTGGGAATTGGGTTGGGTTACTTTGCTTGCTTGTTGTTTGTTGGCATCTACCGTTTATGCTATCAATCATTATTGTATGATGAAACCGTTTCACATATTCATCATAAGGGGGAGAAATGATTATATGATTGATAGATAGAGTTCAAGGATATAGGTAGAATTTTATTGATAGATATTGATTGAGCTTAATTCATAGTGTTCGGTTCTTTGATCAATTATCATGCTAAGTTGAGAGATTGTTTTGAGAAAGTTAAAGAAAGATTGATTCGAGATCGAGTATATTCAAGATGATGTACGTGGTCGATAATTGAAAGATTTATTGAATAATTGACCATTGTTTGATGATTACAAGAGTTTGAGATTCAATAATGTTTGAGAAGAGATGGAAAGTTTGAGATTGAATAGAGATTGTCGTTTGTTGATGCTACAAAGAAAATTAAGTTGGATAGTTAAGTTTGTTCTTTATTTGAAGAGATTGTTCATTTGAGGGGGAGCAAGAGTAAACTCATGAGTCGTTAAATATGCTCCGAAATGATTGTTTGTTCGAGGGGGAGCAAGAGATTAAAGATTTGTTATTGAATAATTTACTCCGAGATAGTTGTTTGTTTGAGGGGGAGCAAATGTTAATTGATCAAAGAATCAAGTGCTCCAAGATAAATGTTGATTCAAAGACAAGTTCGATCAAGAATTGAAGTGTTAAAGACAAAATCAAATTTCCGCATTCCAAAACCAAGCTTCTGAAATGCCAAGAGATTTCAAAGTCAAAACCAAGCTTCCACAAAGCCAAAAGAATTCAAAATTAAATCAAGCTTCCGCAATACCAAAAGAATTCAAGGAATTCAATGTCAAAACCAAGCTTCCGCATGCTACTCAAAGTTCAAGTTATTTCTCCAAGCAACATCAAGTTGAAATCAACATTCAAAAGTTCAAGTTGTGAAAGCTCAAAAGCTACAAAGATTTCAAAGATGCTTCCAAAGTATTCAGAGTTGCAAGAGAAGATCAAGATTTAATAAGTCATCGTCAAATATATTTGTTTGTTGAGAAGATTCAAAGTCAAGGTTGATACAAGACGTTGAAGACAATGAGAAAGCTTCAAAGTCCAATCAACATTGAAGATTTTCAACAAATGGGCTCATCATGTTTATTTAAAGACCGAAGACGATGCAACATTTACAATTCAACACCAAGGGGGAGATTGTTAGAAATATAAATATGGTGTTTAATTGTAAATTCTAGTATTGGAAGGGGTATTAGTGTTAAGTTAGTAATTAGTATAAATACCCCTCCCATAAGTCATTTATGACTAACCCTTGTATTATTGAAACCTTTCACCACATTTGAATGCAAACTAACATTCTGCCAAACACATTCTCTCTCTCTACTTTCTCTCTCTAAAACCGCCATTGATAAACACATAAACACACACATAAGCTCGAATTCTATTCATATCAGGTTTCTCTGTGAAGAATTTTTTCTTGAAGGCTCTTGTGAAGTAGGCTAAGTCTTTGTACATTTTTTTTTCCTTGTCATCCATGTCTGGGTCACTAGTGTCACTTGATTCATCATCATCAGCAGTTCCAACAACGTTCTTCCTTGACGATCTGGATGGCTTTCTATCAGCAACTAGAGCAAGTGGATCTGATGAGGAGCTTCCTTCAGTCTTCATTTGTTGCTTTTGGACAGCTCGCAGGTTGATCTTCAACTTCTCATACAAGGTATGAATAGAGAGTTTGCCAAATTCATCTTGCTGGTTGAGTTGAGCACCAAAGACTTGCCATTCTTCATGAAGATTTCTCAGAAATTTGATGTTTAGTTCCAAGTCAGTCTTTTTAATGGCATTCTTTCTGAGTTCATTGATCACGTTACAGAAACGTGTATATGCTTCTTCTAACGTTTCACTTTTCTCTTGTTTGAACGATTCATACATATCAAGAACATTGGATAATCTTATCGTTGAAGACACCTCTGAACCTTGCAGTTGCTTTTCAATTTCGTCCCAAATCTCTTTCCCAGTCTCATATGAGTCAACATTGGAATAAATATCGTTAGGAAGAGCCATGTAGAGATGAGATCGTGCAAGATTATCAGCCTGAGTGCGGTTCTTTTGTGCTGTGCTCCAACTTTCTTTTGGAATAAGTTCTTTGGTGACAGGATTTGTATGAACAGCTGGACCTTCTTCATAAGAAGCTTTGATGTCGTCCCCAAGAGGTTGTCTTTCAATCCAATCCAAAAACCGTTTTTTCCATTGTGGATATGACCCACGATATAAAACAGGAGGTCTTGAATCGGAACCGAGAATCAAGGAGTCAGAAATCGACATTCTGAGAAAATGAGAAGAAAAACCGGTTTTCAGAAATGTGTACAGAATCCGGTTTTCAGAAAATGTATCCAAAAACCGGGATTCACAAAATGTGTTTTTTTTTTGTTTTTTTGGTTTCTTTGTTTTTTTTTCTTGAAGGCTCTTGTGAAGTAGGCTAAGTCTTTGTACATTTCTTTTTCCTTGTCATCCATGTCTGGGTCACTAGTGTCACTTGATTCATCATCATCAGCAGTTCCAACAACGTTCTTCCTTGACGATCTGGATGGCTTTCTATCAGCAACTAGAGCAAGTGGATCTGATGAGGAGCTTCCTTCAGTCTTCATTTGTTGCTTTTGGACAGCTCGCAGGTTGATCTTCAACTTCTCATACAAGGTATGAATAGAGAGTTTGCCAAATTCATCTTGCTGGTTGAGTTGAGCACCAAAGACTTGCCATTCTTCATGAAGATTTCTCAGAAATTTGATGTTTAGTTCCAAGTCAGTCTTTTTAATGGCATTCTTTCTGAGTTCATTGATCACGTTACAGAAACGTGTAAGAAAAACCGGTTTTCAAAATGTGTCACAAATCCGGTTTTCAGAAAAATCTTCACAATAACCGGGATTCATGAAATACTATACTAAATTCGGTTTTCGTGGGAAAAGTTGGGTATTAACACGAGTTGGAAAATGAAGAAATTTAACAAATACCGGTTTTGGGATAAACCAGGTATTTTCACACACAATATTACTTAAAGTCACAAAACTTCACTAAATCCGGTTTTCAGAAAAATCTTCACAATCCGGTTCAGAAATGTGTATAGAATCCGGTTTTCAGAAAATGTGATCAGAACCGGTTTTCAGAAATGTGAAGAACCGGTTTTCAGAAATGTGATAGAACCGGTTTTCAGAAATGTGATCAGAACCGGTTTTCAGAAATGTGATAGAACCGGTTTTCAGAAATGTGATAGAACCGGTTTTCAGAAATGTGATAGAACCGGTTTTCAGAAATGTGATCAGAACCGGTTTTCAGAAATGTGATAGAATCCGGTTTTCAGAAATGTGAAGAACCGGTTTTCAGAAATGTGATAGAACCGGTTTTCAGAAATGTGAAGAACCGGTTTTCAGAAATGTGATAGAACCGGTTTTCAGAAATGTGATCAGAACCGGTTTTCAGAAATGTGATAGAACCGGTTTTCAGAAATGTGATAGAACCGGTTTTCAGAAATGTGATAGAACCGGTTTTCAGAAATGTGATCAGAACCGGTTTTCAGAAATGTGAAGAACCGGTTTTCAGAAATGTGATAGAACCGGTTTTCAGAAATGTGATCAGAACCGGTTTTCAGAAATGTGAAGAACCGGTTTTCAGAAATGTGATAGAACCGGTTTTCAGAAATGTGATCAGAACCGGTTTTCAGAAATGTGATAGAACCGGTTTTCAGAAATGTGATAGAACCGGTTTTCAGAAATGTGATAGAACCGGTTTTCAGAAATGTGATCAGAACCGGTTTTCAGAAATGTGATAGAACCGGTTTTCAGAAATGTGATAGAACCGGTTTTCAGAAATGTGATCAGAACCGGTTTTCAGAAATGTGAAGAACCGGTTTTCAGAAATGTGATAGAACCGGTTTTCAGAAATGTGATCAGAACCGGTTTTCAGAAATGTGATAGAACCGGTTTTCAGAAATGTGATAGAACCGGTTTTCAGAAATGTGATAGAACCGGTTTTCAGAAATGTGATCAGAACCGGTTTTCAGAAATGTGAAGAACCGGTTTTCAGAAATGTGATAGAACCGGTTTTCAGAAATGTGATCAGAACCGGTTTTCAGAAATGTGAAGAACCGGTTTTCAGAAATGTGATAGAACCGGTTTTCAGAAATGTGATCAGAACCGGTTTTCAGAAATGTGATAGAACCGGTTTTCAGAAATGTGATAGAACCGGTTTTCAGAAATGTGATAGAACCGGTTTTCAGAAATGTGATCAGAACCGGTTTTCAGAAATGTGAAGAACCGGTTTTCAGAAATGTGATAGAACCGGTTTTCAGAAATGTGATCAGAACCGGTTTTCAGAAATGTGATAGAACCGGTTTTCAGAAATGTGATAGAACCGGTTTTCAGAAATGTGATCAGAACCGGTTTTCAGAAATGTGATAGAACCGGTTTTCAGAAATGTGATAGAACCGGTTTTCAGAAATGTGATAGAACCGGTTTTCAGAAATGTGATCAGAACCGGTTTTCAGAAATGTGATAGAACCGGTTTTCAGAAATGTGATAGAACCGGTTTTCAGAAATGTGATCAGAACCGGTTTTCAGAAATGTGATAGAACCGGTTTTCAGAAATGTGTATAGAATCCGGTTGAGAAAATGTGAAGAAAAACCGGTTTTCAGAAATGTGTACAGAATCCGGTTTTCAGAAAATGTATCCAAAAACCGGGATTCACAAAATGTGTTCTAAATCCGGGTTTCTTGAAAATATTGACTTCGTTTGTGACTAATCACTTGTTAAGGGATTACCCCCTTAACAAGAGTGATACTAATCCATCATGCCAAGTTGCACCAAAATTGCAAAGGTACATCTTCGTAGTACCCCGTTTTAGGGTTTTTCAGTGTTTTCTTTGTTGTTTTATGGTGTGCAAGGGAATCATGAGTCGGCTATGGATAGTTCTATCTCAATCATTACACTCGCCTTTGTCCTTTAACTTCTCCCTTGTTTTCCTAAAGTCGCCTTCTTAGTTGTTCGTTAAGCTGCATCGTCGCTCATATTTTCTTGCTCTTGTCAAAATTGGTTTGCATATAGTTTTAAGGTACCCTTAATTCTTCCTCTTCAATGTCAAGAGACTACCGTATATGACCCATTACTAACTAACTTCTTTTCGGCATTGCATATATGTAACTTCTTCGCTTTTTTTTTTATATACCTACGCTTTCCTCGTGGTAGGACTTACACAATTCTTATGCTCACCCAATAATCATATCACCATCATCTTAGCAAGACAAACACTTCAAGTCCTCATTGGTATGAACTCCTTTTTAAGGGAAATCCTTCTTAGGTCCTTCTGACCTAGATCTACAAAACTTCCAATTACTTTGCCCTCCAAGACCTCATGTCCATTTTTAGCTTTCTAAGCTACGCTTCTTTTTCAACACTAACATAATGTTCTTAGGAACTGCGATATAAGATAGTTTAGGTGAAACAACGGTTACTTCGTCTTTTCCTCAACCGTGCGGTTCTCTACTCTTTCCTTTCGTTTTCTTATGGATAACTATACTCCTTACCGTTTCGCCACTCAGATCTATCTGTTACTAGAGTAATCGTCATCTTGAATGACACACGCGCAGCTGCTAGTCCTTGAAGTTAATTCAGGGGTACTTGTCAGATCATGGTGATACGGCTCCTTTAATCCTAACTCATCACAGATGTATGTTATCATTATCATGCTTCCGTTCAAACGCTCCATAACTAGCTCTTCCCGGAGTTTGTAGTTTCTTTAAAATTAGTTCAACGACCAACTTCCTTGATCGTTGTGGTAGTATGTGCCTTGAGTTCTAACGTCGTATTCCTCATTTGCTTTCACTATTAACCTAGAGATTCCATATTGTTTTCCTTCTTCATTTTCCTTGAGCGCACTACTTCGTGGGTTGATGGTCCTTGACGGTTTACCAGGCGTTGCAAAAATTATTTTTTTTTTCTCTCTCCCAAGTTCATCTTATTTTAGTTTACCTCTATTTGACCGTTGACCTTGAGGGGATAACTATTACGGGTCATTGTGTTTCCTCTACTTATGAACCATACTTATCTTTAGTAAAGCTAGCTTCCATCGGGTGTTGGGCGTATATCGATTTCTCTTAGCTTAGTTGATACTCTCCACTAATAGCTTGTCTTTCGGTAGAGGTTTTCTAATTGGCATTTGAAGAACAACGCGTGGAGCGCCATAAAGATGAATACCTCCAAATCTACATCTTGTAGATGGCGTCAATGCCTCCACTTTACTGTTTGGGTTAGATCACCTTCCTTTATTCTATCTTCTACTCAACATTACCTTCAATTATGCTGGTGAATAACTCTTCTTGAAAGATAAAGTATAATCTTGCACTTCATACTCCTTGTTCGAGTATCTTCCCTTGTTGTGATTACCCCCTTAACATTTTTCCTCTAGAAAAATGTAAGGGATTTCATGCTCTTCACTTCATCTCACCCTCCTTGGCGATCTGTAATTAGCCAAATTACTTATTCCTTCGTGTAACAAATCTCTATCTACACGGTTGTTTTGAAAAAGAATGGATAACTCGGAATCCTTTTTGTTACTCACCAAAACTTGAGGGTTACTCGACACATCCTAATTATCTTATTGTCCTTGGTTTTCTTCTTCTAACTACTTTCTTCTCCCAACATTGCTAGTGATCTCCCCCAAGTTCTAGGGAAGTCTTATATTTATCCAAAGGTGACCTTCATGTCACACGACCTTCCTTTCGTCGGCCGCTCAATTTTTCCTTTTGGTCGATCAACATAGATAGGGAAGGCCTTCAATTCTTTCTCCAGGTTAAGGCTTAGTATACTCTTCGATTTGTACTATGACTGACACACAACATATCTCCCACGTCCTACGTCATATACGTGATCCAATAGCATCTTTTATGCTATAAAGTCATCCCAAGTCTTCCACTTATGGACGACTGATGCCTGGACGTCTTTCGCATCCATTGATGTCGCAGCGAGAGCAGGGTACTACTTACTCGATTTCGCCGTTGCGGAGTGTCGCGTAAGTGAATTGTATGTTGTTAGGTTACTAACTTTTGAAGAGAAGCGGTGGTGACCATTACTTTGAATAATCAAGGATATAGAATTTGGTTTCGAATGAATGAAATAGGAAGTATAAAACAAAAGAATCATTAAGGCTCAAATCAGACTCCTTGCGTGAGTTAAAGCAATCACTTCTATGTCTTTCGTTGCCCAATGGACTCCAACTTTCAATGACGTCAATATGTGTCGCACCAAAAAAAAAAAAAAAAAAAAAAAAAAAAAAAAAAAAAAAAAAAAAAAAAAAAAAAAAAAAAAAAAAAAAAAAAAAAAAAAAAAAAAAAAAAAAAAAAAAAAAAAAAAAAAAAAAAAAAAAAAAAAAAAAAAAAAAAAAAAAAAAAAAAAAAAAAAAAAAAAAAAAAAAAAAAAAAAAAAAAAAAAAAAAAAAAAAAAAAAAAAAAAAAAAAAAAAAAAAAAAAAAAAAAAAAAAAAAAAAAAAAAAAAAAAAAAAAAAAAAAAAAAAAAAAAAAAAAAAAAAAAAAAAAAAAAAAAAAAAAAAAAAAAAAAAAAAAAAAAAAAAAAAAAAAAAAAAAAAAAAAAAAAAAAAAAAAAAAAAAAAAAAAAAAAAAAAAAAAAAAAAAAAAAAAAAAAAAAAAAAAAAAAAAAAAAAAAAAAAAAAAAAAAAAAAAAAAAAAAAAAAAAAAAAAAAAAAAAAAAAAAAAAAAAAAAAAAAAAAAAAAAAAAAAAAAAAAAAAAAAAAAAAAAAAAAAAAAAAAAAAAAAAAAAAAAAAAAAAAAAAAAAAAAAAAAAAAAAAAAAAAAAAAAAAAAAAAAAAAAAAAAAAAAAAAAAAAAAAAAAAAAAAAAAAAAAAAAAAAAAAAAAAAAAAAAAAAAAAAAAAAAAAAAAAAAAAAAAAAAAAAAAAAAAAAAAAAAAAAAAAAAAAAAAAAAAAAAAAAAAAAAAAAAAAAAAAAAAAAAAAAAAAAAAAAAAAAAAAAAAAAAAAAAAAAAAAAAAAAAAAAAAAAAAAAAAAAAAAAAAAAAAAAAAAAAAAAAAAAAAAAAAAAAAAAAAAAAAAAAAAAAAAAAAAAAAAAAAAAAAAAAAAAAAAAAAAAAAAAAAAAAAAAAAAAAAAAAAAAAAAAAAAAAAAAAAAAAAAAAAAAAAAAAAAAAAAAAAAAAAAAAAAAAAAAAAAAAAAAAAAAAAAAAAAAAAAAAAAAAAAAAAAAAAAAAAAAAAAAAAAAAAAAAAAAAAAAAAAAAAAAAAAAAAAAAAAAAAAAAAAAAAAAAAAAAAAAAAAAAAAAAAAAAAAAAAAAAAAAAAAAAAAAAAAAAAAAAAAAAAAAAAAAAAAAAAAAAAAAAAAAAAAAAAAAAAAAAAAAAAAAAAAAAAAAAAAAAAAAAAAAAAAAAAAAAAAAAAAAAAAAAAAAAAAAAAAAAAAAAAAAAAAAAAAAAAAAAAAAAAAAAAAAAAAAAAAAAAAAAAAAAAAAAAAAAAAAAAAAAAAAAAAAAAAAAAAAAAAAAAAAAAAAAAAAAAAAAAAAAAAAAAAAAAAAAAAAAAAACGTTCGTGAGAAGATGCTCCACCGATGATATCGCGTTGTCGTAGGTCCATAATGAATAGTGGTGTCATAAGAAATAGGATGTGGGATAATTTCAAAAGAGCACGAGTGAATGAATATTGGATTGGAGGGGTACTTAATAACAACTTTCTTACTTAGAAAATATCTAACTTCATAATGAATTTCTCAGGGACAATCACTAGTTCTCAAGCGGTCAAATCTCAACGCGCAATATCTACATCAGTAGTAAGGACTAACCACATTATCATCATATCTAGCAGGTACTAGTTCTCAATAGTCAAATCTTAGAGCACAATAACTATATCGATACTAAGGCAAGATTATATACTCATTATATCATTCACGCACTAGTCCTCAAATAGCTCAAACTTAGAGAGTAAAGGCTCTTATATCCATATCGTCCATGAAATTTCATATCAACTCGTCATGCCTATATTTTCTTTCCAAATCAATCATAAATAATCAACATCATTACTCAATAATTTGAACAAGTCATATTCCAAAATGATTTCGTGTCTCATAGTAATCTCATTATTTTAAAGTGCATATGCAACTTAAAGTTCAACATCATGAATCATAAGGCTTTTACGCATGCATTTCTCACTTTTCATTTTCTGCAGTTTTAGTTTTTTTTTTTTTTTTTTATTTTATTTTTTTTTATTTTTTTTTTTTTTTTATTTTTTTTTTTTTTTATTTTTTTTCTTTTTATTTTTTTTTTTTTTGTTTTTTTTTTTTTATCTTTTTTTTTTTATTTTTTTTTTTTTTTTTTTTTTTTTTTTTTTTTTTTTTTTTTTTTTTTTTTTTTTTTATTTTTTTTTTTATTTTTTTTTTTTTTTATTTTATTTTTTTTTATTTTTTTTTTTTTTTTATTTTTTTTTTTTTGTTTTTTTTTTTTTATTTTTTTTTTTTTGTTTTTGTTTTGTTTTATTTTTTTTTTATTATTTTTTTATTTTTTTTTTTTTTTTTTTTTTGAAAAGGAATCCTTTTGAACATAAGTCCAAGTGGCCGTTTGAGTTTTACATGGTGCTCTCATAATTAAACGTAGTTCATGACCTACGTTTAATTAGGGTCCTACCATGTAAAGCTCAAACTAATCCGCTTAACCTTATGCTCGACTCGACTATAAAAATTCGTTTTGAAAAGTGGCTATAGTTTTGAAATTCCCGGAGGAACCCCAATGTTCTCTATAACCATAGGCTCTGATACCATTTTCTGTAACACCCCAACTAAGGCGGAACAATGGGATGTACAGAAAGTCGAGTATTCAAAACAAAGGATAATATATCAACTCGTCATGCCTATATTTTCTTTCCAAATCAATCATAAATAATCAACATCATTACTCAATAATTTGAACAAGTCATATTCCAAAATGATTTCGTGTCTCATAGTAATCTCATTATTTTAAAGTGCATATGCAACTTAAAGTTCAACATCATGAATCATAAGGCTTTTACGCATGCATTTCTCCCATAATTTCCACATTGCACATTCCAAACTTTCACATTGATATTTCAAACTTTCACATTGCACATTAAAACTTTCACATTGCACATTACAACTTTCACATTGCACATTACAACTTTCACATTGCAATTCAAACTTTCACATTGCACATTCCAAACTTTCACATTGCACATTATAATTTTCACATTGCACATTCCAACTTTCACATTGATATTTCAAACTTTCACATTGCACATTACAACTTTCACATTGCACATTACAACTTTCACATTGCACATTACAACTTTCACATTGCACATTAAAACTTTCACATTGCACATTAAACTTTCACATTGCACATTCAAACTTTCACATTGATATTTCAAACTTTCACATTGCACATTACAACTTTCACATTGCACATTACAACTTTCACATTGCACATTACAACTTTCACATTGCTATTTCAAACTTTCACATTGCACATTAAAACTTTCACATTGCACATTAAAACTTTCACATTGCACATTACAACTTTCACATTGCACATTCCAAACTTTCACATTGCACATTAAACTTTCACATTGCACATTACAACTTTCACATTGCACATTAAAACTTTCACATTGCACATTAAAACTTTCACATTGCACATTAAAACTTTCACATTGCACATTAAAACTTTCACATTGCACATTACAACTTTCACATTGCACATTAAAAACTTTCACATTGCACATTAAAACTTTCACATTGATATTCAAACTTTCACATTGCACATTCCAAATTTCACATTGCACATTCAACTTTCACATTGATATTTCAAACTTTCACATTGCACATTAAAACTTTCACATTGCACATTCAAACTTTCACATTGCACATTACAACTTTCACATTGCACATTAAACTTTCACATTGATATTTCAAACTTTCACATTGCACATTAAAACTTTCACATTGCACATTAAACTTTCACATTGCACATTAAGCTTTCACATTGCACATTACAACTTTCACATTGCACATTAAAACTTTCACATTGCACATTACAACTTTCACATTGCACACTATAAGCTTTCACATTGCACATTACAACTTTCACATTGCACATTCCAAACTTTCACATTGCACATTAAAACTTTCACATTGCACATTAAAACTTTCACATTGCACATTACAACTTTCACATTGCACATTAAAACTTTCACATTGCACATTCAACTTTCACATTGCACATTCCAAACTTTCACATTGCACATTACAACTTTCACATTGCACATTACAACTTTCACATTGCACATTCAAACTTTCACATTGCACATTAAAACTTTCACATTGCACATTAAAACTTTCACATTGCACATTAAAACTTTCACATTGCACATTAAAACTTTCACATTGCACATTCAAACTTTCACATTGCACATTAAAGCTTTCACATTGCACATTACAACTTTCACATTGCACATTAAAACTTTCACATTGCACATTACAACTTTCACATTGCACACTATAAGCTTTCACATTGCACATTCCAAACTTTCACATTGCACATTACAACTTTCACATTGCACATTCAAACTTTCACATTGCACATTACAACTTTCACATTGCACATTAAAACTTTCACATTGCACATTAAAACTTTCACATTGCACATTAAACTTTCACATTGCACATTAAAACTTTCACATTGCACATTCCAAACTTTCACATTGATATTTCAAACTTTCACATTGCACATTAAAACTTTCACATTGCACATTAAACTTTCACATTGCACATTCAAACTTTCACATTGCACATTAAACTTTCACATTGATATTTCAACTTTCACATTGCACATTACAACTTTCACATTGCACATTACAACTTTCACATTGCACATTACAACTTTCACATTGCACATCACAACTTTCACATTGCACACTCCAAACTTTCACATTGCACATTCAAACTTTCACATTGCACATTACAACTTTCACATTGATATTTCAAACTTTCACATTGCACATTAAACTTTCACATTGATATTAAACTTTCACATTGCACATTAAAACTTTCACATTGCACATTTCTCCCATAATTTCCACATTGCACATTCCAAACTTTCACATTGATATTTCAAACTTTCACATTGCACATTAAAACTTTCACATTGCACATTACAACTTTCACATTGCACATTACAACTTTCACATTGCACATTACAACTTTCACATTGCACATTAAAACTTTCACATTGCACATTATAATTTTCACATTGCACATTCAAACTTTCACATTGATATTTCAAACTTTCACATTGCACATTACAACTTTCACATTGCACATTACAACTTTCACATTGCACATTACAACTTTCACATTGCACATTATAAGCTTTCACATTGCCCATCACAAGGTTTGATCTTTGACTCCAAAGTGCAATGCAAACAATCATGATGCATATAATTCCTCAAAGCTTATGCTAATTCCTGAAAAACATGAAGAAAAAGTGTCAACTACGAAAACGTAGTTGGTGAGTGCATAGGTTTGCAAGTAAATCTCGTTACATATCCATTTCAAAACTTAGAAAGCATATTATTTCATATCAATTCACCCAAACCACATGACCGACAAAAATTCCCATATCAAACCATCAAGTTTTCAAAATACCATAACGTCATTTCAAAGAGTTGAGAATCCATGGTAAATTATAAAGTTCTCATTTGTCAAATTTATCGTGAGAGAAAAATATATCAATCGATTAATCATACATCATACCAAAACCATTCAGTCATCAATATTTCAATATCGCCAAGTTCAACAACTTTCAAGATTCCATATAAGGTCCAATACCCAAACCGTATGTTCAATCCATAATATCCAACCATAAATAATATCAATAATATTTAGCCAAAGGCATAATTTGATGAGTTTGTGCTTGAGCCACTACTAACACCCTTTCACGTCCAAATAATAATAATGATAATATGTCCCGAAGATATGATAACAGAAGCACATGCTGTCAATCACGTGCAATAATAATAATGATAACAAATGGGTCGTGCCATGGAGACGACCAATAATATATAAGTAGATTAGAGCACCCCTAGGCAGACCGGAGATGAGGGCGGCCACAAAGGCGGCCAGTCAACCCGCTGTCATCTTGGTGAGTGAGGGGACGAATCCTAGTTGCGCAACCCTCTAACTACAGGCCTCAATGAGTTAATAGTAGTGTACAGGGGACCACCGTTTGACAGTACTCAAGCTCATCATAAAACATATAAAAGAGTTTGAAAGGGGGCTATGACTCACCTTGATATGCCGCATATTATATTCATTTATCCAAAATGGGTACTTTCCATCTATCGCTTCCTTGATCATGTATTCCATCGGGGTCCTCAACCACATTTCAAAGCCAAGACTATCCCTACGAGAGGACTAATATACGTAAGTTCCTATCTTAAGCCATCACTTAGAAATGCCACTTTCATGATGTAGTCATCAATTATGGGATCCAAGTGTATTTTGCTAATATTCGCATCTTTTTGGTTGCAGAGATTGATGGTGTAAAAGGTCACTTTCATTATACATGTAGTTATAAGTTGTTAGAATTTCGGTAACTTGCCTTCATTTGTGGTTTCGTTTGGCATCTTAGGTTATCATATAGAAATGTCATGTTAAGTTATGTTATTCTTATTCATCATTGGATGTGTAACCGATTTTTAATACGAATTAGCATTTGTGATATCACTTTATAGTTTGGTTAACGTAATTACTTATGTCCATTCCAGTTAATTATCGTTTGGGTTACTTTGGTTTCGCTTATCTTTCAAACTCACATACTCCTCGATGTGTCTTAAAATTATTTGGATTTGTCGTTTAAGTGTTATGGATTATCATCTTTTGGGCCTAAGTGTTATGGGCTTTTCAATGTTTTGGGCTTACATTAGTTGTTGGGCTTAATCTTAATTGGGTTATGTGCTTAATGGGTTATATTGGTTATTGGGCAATATGGTTTATTGGGCCAAATGGGCCTACTGATTTATGGTCCAATGGGTTTATTATTTGGGCCGGGTTAGCCCATTATGGTCTTTAGTGGGTTCTTAGCCCATTATACAAATGGTTAGTTTCCTTTCAGATTTTCTGTTTTTATACATCAGATTTATGAAATGTTAGCCACTAATTCGGGGTTAAATATAATTATTTGGATTTTCCTGATTTTTATACATTATCCTATATGTGTCTACTTGTTGTATAAATTTTGTCTTAATTTTTAATTAATGTTTACTACCTCTAAATATTTTTATAAATGGAAGTGGTCAAAACAGTCACTGTTTTGCATACCCAAATGTTTTATAAAAGTCCTTTGGGTTGTGCTCCTAATAAAAAATTCCATGATTTTATTTTAAGTTTAGGACACATTAAACTTACTTTTCACCACGTTTGGCCTCCTGTAACCCTATGGATTAGGAGATAACAATTGTTAAAGTTGATAAAATATTCAGACAAAAATGCAGTTTTGACCAGTTTTATTAGAAAAATCATATCTTTTGTTCTGTTCAGTATTTTTGGGTGATTCCAGTTGGTGGTTAAACTTAACTCGTTCATCTACAACTTTTATTTTGGAAGTTTTTCTTGAATATGCCCTCACATGCTCCGTTTATCCGTCCCAAGACAGAAAACTGATTCTGTCAGGAAGTGTTTTGGTTAACACAACCCACCAATGGTGTTGGTTGCTTGTTTTAGCCTCTAAATTACCACTAACAAGATTATCACTTTATTTTGTACCTCCTAACATCAAATATACAGATTTCAAACAATTTCAAGATCATCAATCATCATCCAAAGATCCATCTCAAATCCAAACTCCTAACAAGATTAAACTAGTACAAATCTAATGCATGCATGTTAAGATCTAACCATTATACATATAAGTAAGCTATAATCTTTTACATCCTTTTTGAAAACTCCTTTTTATTGAAAAATCACAGAATATAATCTCATAATATTCATCAAAAATCTGATTTAATCAAAGCCTTAAACCCTTTTAGCATCAAATCTTACAACTACTAACTCTTGGGTCTTGTTTATGTTGAATCCTTGAATCCTTTCTCTTGATTTCAACATGCATGAACATGTGAGATAAGGATCTATCAACTTTGCCCTCATTGAGTTTAAATCAAGAAGAAAGTGAAGAAAAACATGAGTTTTTATAAAGAACTTTTGATAGAAGAACATTGGAGAAGATAAACTAGTTAAAGAGTTTGTAAATCAACCTTGATGAACTCGGTTTTGTAGATGATTTTATGCAGAATTTTCGTGACATCCAAGACCCCCAAATGACTCCATACTTGACCTTAAATGATAAATTAACAAGAAAGATTATTATTACAATAGTTTATATTAGATTTGAGCTCCATTTCTCCTTGTAAGATCCGAAAATGAAGAAGAAAGTGTGAAGATAAGTTGAGAGGAAGTTTTGAGATGTGTGTGTGTTGAGTTTTACCAAAAATGAAATGAGTGTGTGTGTGTGGGAGTGTATGGCCGTGAGAGAGGGGGAAATAATGGGTTGGGAGGATGCTCATTGGTCAAGTTGGGTGGTGTGGTGATTCTCATTGGCTAGTTCAAGTGGTGGAGTTGTGGTGGAAGTGTATTTGGTCCAAAATGGTGTCTAAGTTCAAAATGTGGGTGTGTTTTAATCAAGTTATGTAGTGATGGTTAGATTATGTAAATTTTAATTATACAAGTATTGGATATGTAATTATATGTGTATGCATAGATATAAACATGTACTTGTGTTAAGTGCAAATGCTAGCTCTTGCAAGATATAAGTGTATGTATGTATGTATTTCGTGTATATATATATATATTGGTACTAAACTTTATAAAATTTCTTAATGTACCTTCTATTATTTGAGTTATTGATTATATTTTGGATACATAGGTACTTGTTTGTTGGATTGAATAATTATAAAGTTGTTGTTACTTTATGTGAGTCCCTTAAGTTCGATGGTTAACCAGGAAAGTGTAAAATATAACAAGTCTAATAATCACTAGATTGGACTAGTATTACTTAAATATAAATGCAAGTATATAAATAAAGTAATACAAGACTTAAAGCAATAAACAAGTAAAGTGGAACATTTTGTATTTTTCAATGGTGTATTTTATTTATGATGTTAAATAAAATACAAGGTTGTGCGGAATCAAGATAATACAAATAAGTATGTATCCTAACAACCTATGAATTACAAATGATCTATATTTGTCAAATAACTCTTTTGGATCGAGATACTTAAAGTTGTGAAGTATCCCAGTTTAAGATCGAGAGTATTTAGACAAATTCACTTTAATGCAAAATGTATGCTTAAAAGTATTTATGTCAAGGAAATGACTTTGTATTTATAGGCAACAAAATTCACCAGTGAATTTTGTGCCGTACAAATATGGTTGCATGCATTTAATGATCCGACAAGAACATTAAATGCATTTGATAAGGAATAAGGATAAAGTCACATCAAATGACTTTGTATCCTTTTATCCAACCACCTTTACACGCATAAACTTTGGTAAAGAACAAGTGGATTGTTCTTTGGAAATTGTGTAAAGGCAAAAGTCAATCCTCGATATCAGTAGAGTAGATCTGGACTGGGGTGAAGTCCAGTGAGCTAATCTGGAGAATACTCTAGATTTCCTATACAAGTATTTGCTCACAGGTCTTCCATTATTTCTGGACAAATCTTCAGAGGGACTCCAGATTCCAAGTCTGGAGTAGGTCCAGTAGAACACGTTTCTAGACAGATCTTCAGTAAGGCTCCAGTAGTCGAGTCTGGAGCGAGTCCAGTAAATCTGGACCTAACAAATTCCCCCTATTTGTTTAGAAATAATGCAAGTGTTTTCAAGCTTGAATATATACAATTTTGTATGCTTGAAAAACACAAGTGTGATTTGTCTAAAAAATCTAAGTTACTGGAAAACACTTTATAGATCATGAGTGTTTTCAGTTTCATCATTTAAGTTCTAACTTAGACTAAATCTGATCATTTACTTATATGAATAAAAAATTGCAACTATTATTACATACATCAACTGATAAATAGTATACAATTTTCATAAAACAATAATTTACAACAAGTAAATGATAAGAGTCAGGCCCTTCTTTTTGATGTCTGTCCTGGAGCATCTTCAGTAGCCTTTCTCTTTGGTGATGGAGAAGATGGTATAGATTCTGGCGATTTCATTCCCATAGCAACTTCCATCTGATGCTTTCTTCTCCATACCTTTTCAACTCTTTTCAGAAATGCTTTAACATCAGTCGACACATCTGTCTTCCCCCTGAACGTTAAAGCGATTTCTTTCAGTTCACTCCATCCAAATGTTTGGACTGAAGTACTTTTCCTTTCATCAGTAAAGTTACCCTCCCTGGTCAACTTTACTTCAAACCTGGACATGCCTTCATTATTTTCAGCCAATTTGATCTCAGCACCAGTGATCCTTCTGGCATCAGCCCTGAAGTTTAACATTTCATTGTACTTTTCTTTCAGCTTGGCTGTCTGGATCAAATCTTCAGTTTCCTTTGACACTCTCTTTTGTTCTCCAACAGACTGGAGTTGTTCATGATTTATTTTTCGAGAAGTGTCCAGGGGAATGAATTTGCTTACATCAGCATCTTTGAGCGCTTTGATTTGCTTGACAGTCAGTTTTGGTAAGCCAGTAAGTTTCTTCCTGTACTCTATCTCCAGAGCACCAGCGTTCTTTCTGATCTTTTTCTGGAGGCTTACCAGTTCATCCTTCCTTTGTTTGATAAGTTCTGGTACACTCACGCCATAAATTATAGAATCATAGACCTGTTCTTCTTCGGTGAAAAATGAGCGTACATGAACATCATCTAATGCATTTAGACATTGATGAACTCTGGGGTCATCCTTCATCTTTTTATATATATCAACATTTATGCCTAACCTTCCAGCATTGTAAGAGTCCAGAGTCCCCATTGATGCCATCTCCCTTTGATGGGCCAGCAGTTCATCTTTTTGGTTTCTTTTGAAGATTTCAATCATAATGCACTCTTGTTCTAACTTCTTGGAAGTTTCATCATCAGCATCTTCAGCAGTTTGCTCTTCTTCACCAGATACCATTTGTTGTTTTCCCTTAACTGACTTCAGAGTTATTGGTATATCTGGGAAGGACTCAAACTGGGGCTCACTGGCTTCAGTACCAGTAGCTTCTTCAGTTAGCCCGGCTTCAGTGCCATATGCTCTTTGTGCTAAGTGCTTCAGTGTCACTTGACTTTGGTCACCAGACGACTTTTCCCCCTTGGAATGATCACCAGTTCTTGACTTGAGATCATTCCATAACTCTTCCAGCATATGTCTGTCCAGTGCACCAAATGTTATACCTGCCACTGGAGTTGTTTCAGACACAACTTTCTTAAGTGCCTGCACTTCCTTTTGAACATTTGCAACTGCTTTAGGCAAGTGTTTTGGCAACTTTTCTTCCAGTAACTTCTCCACCTGGGGTAACACCCCATCTTGAATGGTACGAAGAACAGTTTCAGAAATCTCTTCAGATAATTCTTTCATCATACTGATTCTGAACTTCTTTGTACATTCATCACTTATTGTACTGACCACAACATCCTGGTCAAGTGTGGATCTAGTCTCCAGAGAAGTGACCCTGGAAACCAACTTTTGAACTTCTTCTTTCAGACCTGCCAGTTCACCAGTGACTGCAGTCTGAACAGAACTAACCAGCCTAGTCTCTAATCCCTGGACTGCCATTTTGATCTTTTCAGTATTGTTGTTTGTGGCTAGTACCAGTTCATCAAGCTTCTCATAAACCAGCTTCTCATTCCCAGCAAAGACATTCATCTCAGATGCAAGGTTATTTGATAATAAAGATTTGAAGTCTGAAATAACCTGAGATGAAGTCTGGAGTGATCTCTCCAGGTCCACCACCTTACTTAAAAGGCCTTGGACCTCGGCAGAAGATGAAGTGGAGAGACCACTGGGAGGTTCAAGATTTGAAGGCAATCTGGTCATAAGAGGAACTTATGCCCAGTCCTCTTCAGTTGCAGCTTCATATGTTGCAACTGGTGACTCCGGCGCACGAGGTGGAGGTTGAGATTGTGAAGGTTGAGTGGTTGCTGGAGTGAAGTATTGTGTATCTCTAGGAATTGAAGGTGGTGGTGGTGGTGGCATGTTTGATTCTGGTGGTGGCATTTCTGGTGGAGGTGGTGGCATTTCTGGTAGACTTTCTTCTTCTTGTACATCTTCACCCAGAAAATTCATGTTTACATCAAAGCCTTCAGACATTGGGGAATCTACATCATCCCATTCTGGAGCCATCCCAACTGTCTGTTCACCAGACTGTTCACCAGTCTCTACATTGACCCGTTCACCAGCATCTACATTCAAGTCTATTTGAGCTTCTTGCTCACCAGAAGCATGTTCATCAGTCTGAACATCTTGTTCAACTTCCTCAACAACCTGCTCTATAATCTGGGCAACATTTTCAATTTGTTCATCAGTTACCTGCCCAACATTCTCTTGTACATTCTCTTGTTCAAAAATTGGAGATCCATCCAGATTCATAACATCACCAGGATGTCTTTCAGGATTCACCAGAAGTCCTGCTCTCATCAGACGCCTGTTAGTTCTAGGTCGTCTGGAAGGTTCAACAACTTCTGTACCTTGACCTTCAGGAGCCACTTGTCTAATTGGTTGTACAGCTTCAATGATCTGTACATCTTGGTCACCAGATGGTCCTTCAACAGCTTGACCTCTTTCTGGAGCCATTTCAGCTTCTTCCCTTTGAAAGGAAAGCATGGACTGAGGAATATCTACCTCGTCCAGTGGAGATCTGAGATTGACCAAATCTCTCATATACTCACTCACAGAAAAGTGAGTAGTATCAAAATCATACTGGTCTCCAAGAGCATTTCTAAACATCAGTGAAAGGAAACGAATATAAGGAACAAAAGGTTTTCTTCCTTTCACTCTTAGACGCTCTACCAGATCATCAAAAAGAATCTGAGCAAAGTCCACTCTAAGCCCAAACCATAAGCAGTAGGAAATCTGGAGATGGGTTTGATTTATCTGGTCTAACCCTCCAGAACTGCCTCCCAGACATTCAATAATATGAGTGAAGAAATATCTCCATGAGTCTGACAGCTTGCTCATGAAGATAGTTCCTTTCCTGGATAGCTGGCCATGCTCATCCATAATATCCGTATGCCCCATCAGTCTGCATACTTCCCTTGTATTGATACCAGTAGGAAGTTCAATAGGCAACTCATTCTGTTCAAAATAGTTTAACTGTAGAACAGACCTGAGTAGACTTGCAGTGAAACCAAGGGATCTGGTACCTCCCTTGAGAGTATAATTGATAGATGAAGTTTCATCATCATATGTTGCAGTGTACCAGAATTCACACAGGTAATCGTGGTACATCCTTCCTGGATTTAGTGTTAACGCACCATATAATGGGCAAGAGAGAAAAAATGTGTTTAATCTCCCAATAATCGATTGGGCATCATGAACACTGGACAGAGAAAGTCTGTCATCCAGTTGTTCATATTTATTCTTATGGCATTTGCCTCAAGAGTGATATGAGGTGCCCTGTCAACATTTTCAGAAAGATTATATTCAGTGGCAAGCAGATTTTTAGGCGATCTTGACTGTCTAGGTGCCATTTATAAAGAATAGATGAAGATGAAATTGAATATATATATAGGTTATGATGAAGATTTGATGAAAGAATGAATGGAAATGGAGTAAATAAGAGAGATAAATATGATTGGAAATTGAATGAAGAAGTAAATGAAGGAATTTGAGAGATTTGAGAGTAAATATGTTCGAAGTAAATGCAATTGAAATTGAAAGTGGGTATTTATAGGAGAAAGAATGTGGAACTCAAACGGTTTATTTGAAATTATCAAATATAATTTTGATCGAGGTTCTGAGATCCGCATTAATTACATCACATCACACATAAATGTGTGACGGTTTACAGCCCACAAACATTAACAAGTTGCTCTTTTCACTTCCCAAGGTAAAAATACCATCATTACGTTGAAAAATTTACATGCCACGTAGGATAAAAATATCTCCAAAAAGATTTGCTTACGTGGCACGCATGATGACCAAGTATTTAGAAAATATTATGACATATTTCAGTGCATCTGGAGGTTGACTGGACACTCCAGTATCACTGGTGGATTAGCCCAGTGAACATGTACTGATGGTACACTGGAGGGACACTCCAGTAAAGTACCAGTGAAAACCATTTTTTGAAAGACTGGTAACCTCAAACGTGCACGTCAACTAATACAGACAAATGAGAGGGACATATTTACAAGGAGACATTAGTCACCTCAAACACGCACTTCAACCTGTCCAGTTACCAGTGAGAGGGACACATTTACAAAGCACCAGTAATATTTTCTGAAGAGTTTATCCAGTGAGAAAATAAATTAATAAATTCCCCCTGAACTTAAAACAATTTTAAGAACAAAAATATCTTTCAAGTCTTTCCCTGGAATGTTGTTCTAGAAATCTAATAATGCCAAGATAGTACACAAAGGCGTTCAATATCTGAGCAGTCACCAGATTTAAGGGTTTAACATTCCCAACTCACCAACAAGATATTCAAAAGTTTTGACATCCAGAGGTTTAGTAAAAATGTCAGCGAGTTGTTTGTCAGTGGAATAAAATGGAGTTCAATGTTGTTTTTCATAATATGATCACGAATGAAGTGATACCTGAGATCAATGTGCTTCGCTCTGGAGTGCATGACTGGATTGTTTGAGATAGCAATGGCACTGGTATTATCACAAAAGATTGGGGTCTTTGAATATTTAATACCATAATCAAGCAACTTGTTCTTCATCCAGAGTATCTGAGCACAACAACTGGCTGCAGACACGTATTCAGCTTCAGCAGTGGACAATGAAACTGAAGTTTGCTTCTTACTGGTCCAGCTGACTAGTTTGCCACCAAGGAAATGACATCCACCAGTAGTGGATTTCCTGTCTATCTTACAACCTGCATGATCTGAATCTGAATAACCCATTAGATCCATGCCTGAGCCTTTGGGATACCAAAGACCCAAACTGGGAACACCCTTGAGGTACTTCAGTATGCGCTTTACAGCAAGCATATGAGATTCCTTTGGATTAGACTGATATCTGGCACATAAACATGTTGAAAACATAATATCTGGTCTACTGGCAGTTAAATACATCAGTGAACCAACCATGCCTCTATAGACAGTGGTGTTCACTGGTTTACCATCTGGATCGGAGTCCAGTGTCAGTGGTGCAGAAATTGGAGTTGGTTTAGATGGTGAAGAGTTCATATCATATTTCTTTAAAAGATCTCTAACATATTTCTCCTGATTAATAAAAATGCCATCTTTGTTTTGTTTAATCTGGAGTCCAAGAAAATATGTTAATTCACCCATCAAACTCATCTCATATTCAGTTGACATGATTTTCGAAAATTTCTTGCACATGTTTTCATCAGTAGACCCAAAAATAATATCATCAACATAAATTTGTACAATTAACAGATTACCTTTTACATGAAGAATAAATAAGGTATTGTCAATTGCACCTCGTTTGAAACCATTTTTCAACAAATGTTTAGTCAGAGTATCATACCAGGCACGTGGGGCTTGTCTGAGGCCATAAAGCGCTTTGTCCAGACGATATACCCAATGTGGATGCTTTTCATCAACGAAACCTGGAGGTTGTCTGACATAAACTTCTTCTTCAAGCTTTCCATTCAAGAAAGCACTCTTTACATCCATCTGGTAGACCTTGAACTGATGATAAGAATATTCTGATCGCTTCAAGTCTAGCCACTGGAGCAAATGATTCATCAAAGTAGACATCTGACTGGCAGTAGCCTTGTGCTACCAGTCTGGCCTTGTTTCTGATTATGTGGCCATCTTCATCTACTTTGTTCCTGAAGACCCATCTTGTTCCAATTGGTTCTTTCTTTCCAACTGGGAAAGGAACTAGATACCAGACCTTGTTCCTTTCAAACTGGTGAAGCTCTTCTTGCATAGCAGTCACCCAGCTTGGATCTTCCATAGCCTCGTCAATCTTCTTTGGTTCCATCAAAGATAGAAAACTAACGTATAAGCATTGATTACTGGAGGCTCTTCTGGTCTGAACTCCTCTACTGGAGTCACCTATGATTTGATCAATATGATGAGCTTTTGTCCATCTGGAGTACTGACCAGGATTGTTACTGACAACAATATCAGTGCAAGAATTCAGTTGAGTCTCCTCTGGAGTTGCTTCTGGAGGAGGATCTTGCCAGACTACTTCAGTATCTTCATCTGAGTCATTTAAATCACGATTTGCATCATAAAATTCTTCATTTGAAGGCATTTCTGGTACATTCTCAACTGACACTGATACTGGGGGAGTAGTACGCACATCTGAACCAATATTAATTTCAGAGGGTAGTTTGAAAATAATAGAGAGATAGAATGGAGTACTACTGGAGAGTTTCTTTTTCTGAACAGGTTCCAGATCAGGATGACTGGAAACTGTGTCTTCTGAATCTTCTTTAATGTCGTGTATGCATAGATATAAACATGTACTTGTGTTAAGTGCAAATGCTAGCTCTTGCAAGATATAAGTGTATGTATGTATGTATTTCGTGTATATATATATATATTGGTACTAAACTTTATAAAATTTCTTAATGTACCTTCTTATTATTTGAGTTATTGATTATATTTTGGATACATAGGTACTTGTTTGTTGGATTGAATAATTATAAAGTTGTTGTTACTTTATGTGAGTCCCTTAAGTTCGATGGTTAACCAGGAAAGTGTAAAATATAACAAGTCTAATAATCACTAGATTGGACTAGTATTACTTAAATATAAATGCAAGTATATAAATAAAGTAATACAAGACTTAAAGCAATAAACAAGTAAAGTGGAACATTTTGTATTTTTCAATGGTGTATTTTATTTATGATGTTAAATAAAATACAAGGTTGTGCGGAATCAAGATAATACAAATAAGTATGTATCCTAACAACCTATGAATTACAAATGATCTATATTTGTCAAATTACTCTTTTGGATCGAGATACTTAAAGTTGTGAAGTATCCCAGTTTAAGATCGAGAGTATTTAGACAAATTCACTTTAATGCAAAATGTATGCTTAAAAGTATTTATGTCAAGGAAATGACTTTGTATTTATAGGCAACAAAATTCACCAGTGAATTTTGTGCCGTACAAATATGGTTGCATGCATTTAATGATCCGACAAGAACATTAAATGCATTGGATAAGGTATAAGGATAAAGTCACATCAAATGACTTTATTCTTTTATCCAACCACCTTTATACACGTATAACTTTGGTAAAAGAACAAGTGGATTGTTCTTTGGAAGTGTGTAAAGGCAAAAGTCAATCTCGATACAGTAGAGTAGATCTGGACTGGGGTGAAGTCCAGTGAGCTAATCTGGAGAATACTCTAGATTTCCTATACAAGTATTTGCTCACTGGTCTTCCATTATTTCTGGACAAATCTTCAGAGGGACTCCAGATTCCAAGTCTGGAGTAGGTCCAGTGACGTTTCTGGACAGATCTTCAGTAAGGCTCCAGTAGTCGAGTCTGGAGCGAGTCCAGTAAATCTGGACCTAACACTTTACATATTCTTGAAGTTGGCTTGATTGATTATGG
>CM067167.1:139752663-139794108 GCA_034093135.1 Erigeron breviscapus
ATTGAAAGGAGGTGGGGGTTGTGCAGAAGCAGGAGCCACAAAGGGTAAACTACCCAGCCCTTTTAACACTTTGTTCATCTGAACATCGGTTGGACTCTCAGATTCCGTCTCAGAATCTAGGTCATGTTCAGAAGGGACATCATAATTGATTGGTGGTGGTACATTGTAAATTTGTGGATGTAAAAATTGAAGTGAGGGAGTGAAAGATGGATCGGTTACATATGCGGGATTGGTGCCTGGTGGAAAGATAGGATTTTGGTGAGATGGTGGTGGTGGTACATTGTAAATTTGTGGATGTAAAAATTGAAGTGAGGGAGTGAAAGATGGATCGGTTACATATGCGGGATTGGTGCCTGGTGGAAAGATAGGATTTTGGTGAGATGGTGGTGGTGGTACATAAGGTTCATTGATTTGTTGGATTTCTGGGGGAGGAGGTGGGGCGTTTGCGAGGATGGGGGCTGGCTCAGAATCTGATTGATTCGCCTCCAATAAGCCCTCGTCAAACTCAAAGTCAGCAAGAGAATCAAGATTCTCCTGAGGTAGCTCATCGTCATCCCAGAAAGCATTCACTTGTGCGATCTGGTCAGATATGCCCTGGTTTGGGTCACTAGTACCCTCACCAGATTCTGGTTCAACAACTGCTTCAGCAGTTGCATCGTCACCAGATTCAAAAATTTCAATTGTAGGCACACTAACGGGTCCCACATTCTTTTGTGGCCCACTTAGTGTCCTTTCTGGGCCAGCTAGTGTGGCTGAACCAGTTTTAGAAAATACCTGAATCATAGCAGAGGAGAGTTCTGGTTCATCTCCAGTAATTGTTGCCTTCGAGAAATCTCTGCTATATTCTGGTACTGATGCATCATACCCAGCTTGATCATAAGCATCACCAAGTATATCTTTGAAGCACAAGCTTAAAAACCTTGGAAATGCAATATGCAGACTTCTCTTCCCCTTTAATTTTGTAATCAACTGAGAGAAGAGGATCTCAGCGAAGTCTACTTGCATTCCATTCCATATATAATACCCCATTTCAACTTGGGGTAGTGAGAGTTGGTCCAACCCTCCATGGTTGCCACCAAGACTCTCCACTATTTGAGTCCAGAAGAACCTCCAACATGTACCAAAACCAGACATGAAAATATGTCCAGAGGTCTTCAAGTTACCATTATCATCCTCCATGTCACCATGACCAGTGGCGACCAAAACCTCCCTAAAATTAACTCCTTTGAGTCTTTTCTCAAACACCTGGGGAGGTTTGAGGTAGTTCAGATGAAGGGAAGTTCTGAACCCCTCGAGGGTGATGACACACTTCTTTGTGCCCTCATTTAGAGTGAAGGATATAGATTGTTCATCCTTACTCACTACTGCTGAATACCAGAATTCAAGCAAGTATCGATGATACATTGCTTGCGGATTGGCGGTCATCGCATAATGGAAGAGGGATTGCTCCCAAAATTTGTTGATTCTTCCCATTAAGGATTTGGTATGTATATTCAATTGAGCCAAAAAGTTGCTCATATTGAATCGGATTTGGGATGCAGTAAAGTTCTTAGGCCATATGGCAGAAGTTTTCACATCACTTGATGGAATATATTCAAATGTTATGAGTGATTTATGTGAAGATGAAGAAGATTTAGCCATTGTTATAAGATATGAAAATGAAAAGGAATAAGAAGAGTTTTAAGGAATATTGAGAGTAAAGATGAGAGAGTTTGATGATTAGAGAGTAAATGAAAACGAAGTAAATGAAAGAATGAATAAGGAATTTGTATTTAAGATTGAACAAAAAGGATTTTTTTTCAATTTAAAACAATTTCTGGGGTCAAGTCAGCATTTAATGCAAAGACGTTTGAGGGACCCCACCCTGACACTTTTTCAGTAAAAAGTACTCATTTCTCTTCTTTTACGGCGCCACTTGTGTGCCACATCAGCATGACCAACGAAGTTTGAAAAAATAGTATGCTATAGGCCACGTGTACACACAATTGACCAAGTATCAAAGTAAAATATCTTGAAAGGTTTTTGTATTTCAGAGATGACTAAGCAAATTCTGAGCATGATCAGTTCCAAAGAGATCTGAGCCATCTCAGTCCATAAAATTCATCTGAAATATTTGATTTTCTGAAGTGCTTCAGTTAAAAACATTTTTCTGAGCAAAAAGTTCCCCCTCAGAAAGAAGGTTTATTTTATAATTGAAAAATATTTTAACATTCCCCCCTGAAGTGATGATCCATGAATTAATAAGTGCCAAGATAGTATCACAAAGGCGTTCGATAGCTAGGCGAGCAAAAATTACATGGATCGCTCAGACTGGTGAACCAGATCAGTGTCACTGAGGCGTTCATAACAAGATTACCAGTCTAAGGATTTAACATACCCAACTCACTGACTAGATGTTTAAAGGTTTTGACATCTAAGGGTTTTGTGAAAACATCAGCGAGTTGCTTATCAGTGGGAATAAAGTGCAATTCAATATCTCCTTTCAGAATATGATCACGAATGAAATGATACCTGAGGTCAATGTGCTTGGTTTTCGAGTGCATTACAGGATTGTGAGATATGGCAATGGCACTGGTGTTATCACAAAAGATTGGAGTCTTTGTGTAAGTAACACCATAATCAGTCAGCTGGTTCTTCATCCATAGAATCTGAGCACAACAACTCGCTGCAGAGATGTACTCAGCTTCTGCAGTGGATAGAGATACTGCAGTCTGCTTCTTACTAGTCCAGCTTACTAATTTGCCACCCAGAAAATGACATCCACCAGTGGTGCTTTTCCTGTCTATCTTGCAACCTGCATGATCAGAATCTGAATAACCCATTAGATCTAGACTGGAGCCTTTGGGATACCAAAGACCCAATCTGGGGACACCCTTAAGGTATCTGAAGATCCTTTTAACAGCATTTGCATGTGCTTCTCTGGGATCAGACTGAAATCTAGCACAAAGGCATGTTGCAAACATTATGTCTGGTCTACTTGCAGTTAAATACATCAGTGAACCAACCATACCTCGATATTTTGTATGGTCCACTGGTTTTCCATGTGGATCAGAATCCAAAGTTAGTGGAGCAGAAATAGGAGTATCTTTTGATGAGACTGAATCAAATTGATATTTCTTTAATAAATCTCTAACATATTTTTCCTGGTTTATGAAGATACCATCTTCAGTTTGTTTTACTTGAAGTCCCAGAAAATATGTTAGTTCTCCCATCATACTCATTTCATACTCAGAAGACATGATTTTCGAAAAGTTTTTACACATCTTCTCATTAGTAGAACCAAACACAATATCATCAACATAAATTTGTACTAAAAGAATATCACTTTTATCATGCAATATGAATAAAGTTTTATCAATAGCACCTCGTTTAAAACCATTTTTAAGAAGATGTTTAGTAAGAGTATCATACCAGGCTCTGGGTGCTTGTCTCAGACCATATAAGGCTTTGTTCAGTCTGGACACCCAAATACATGGAAGTATCCAATATTAGGCTTTCTATTTCTGAGTACTTCATAGGAGGTCTTCTTATGTCTTTTGACATAGATAGATCTGTTCTGAGTGTAGCAAGCAGTTGCAACAGCTTCAGCCCAGAAATTCTTAGGAAGACCAGATTCATTCAGCATACTTCGAGCAGCTTCAATCAGCGTACGATTCTTTCTTTCTACAACACCATTCTGCTCTGGTGTGTGTGCTGAGGAGAAGTTCTGAGATATGCCAGTTTCAGTGCAGAAGGACTCCAGAGTGGCATTTCTGAATTCAGTGCCATTGTCACTTCTGAGCTGACAAACTTTTCGCTTGTACTTGAGCTCAATTTGTTTGATGAGAGCAATGATTTCAGCAGCAGCTTCACTTTTGGATCTGAGGAAAATCACCCAGCAATATCTTGAATATTCATCAACGACAACAAGGGTGTACTTCTTTCCTGCTCTGGTCTGAACCCCACTAGTGGAATTCCCAATGATTTGCTCGATAGGATGTGCTTTAGTCCACTTAGTGTATTGACCAGGGTGAGAAATGATATCAGTGCAAGAATTTCTCTGAGTAACTTCTGGAGGAGCTTCAGAAAATACATCTTCAGCTTCTTCTTCTTCCTGCATGTCATGACTTGCATCATGAAATTCTTCAGATTGATGTTGCTCAGTGGAATCTGATATCATGGGTGTAGCAGCATATACATCTGATCCAATAGTTAGTTCATTAGGTAGTTTGAAGCTAACTGGAGGATAAAATGGAATGTTGCTAGGTGTGTTGTTCACTGGTTCTGAACAGAGATGTTCAGAAGCTGGTTCAGGTGACTGATCAGATTCTGCAATAGGATCAGAATCACCAAAACTGATTGGACTTTCTGAGGGTGGTTCAGAAATGGAATTTTTAAAGATTGCAGAGTTGGATTCATCAAAGGTAACATGAATTGACTCATCAACCTTTTCAAGTCTCTTGTTAAAGACTCTAAAGGCTTTGCGATTTGATGAATATCCTAGGAAGTACCCTTCATCAGCTTTTGCATCGAATTTTCCAAGCTGATTAGAGTTATTCAGAATGTATACTGGACACCCAAATACATGGAAGTATCCAATATTAGGCTTTCTATTTCTGAGTACTTCATAGGAGGTCTTCTTATGTCTTTTGACATAGATAGATCTGTTCTGAGTGTAGCAAGCAGTTGCAACAGCTTCAGCCCAGAAATTCTTAGGAAGACCAGATTCATTCAGCATACTTCGAGCAGCTTCAATCAGCGTACGATTCTTTCTTTCTACAACACCATTCTGCTCTGGTGTGTGTGCTGAGGAGAAGTTCTGAGATATGCCAGTTTCAGTGCAGAAGGACTCCAGAGTGGCATTTCTGAATTCAGTGCCATTGTCACTTCTGAGCTGACAAACTTTTCGCTTGTACTTGAGCTCAATTTGTTTGATGAGAGCAATGATTTCAGCAGCAGCTTCACTTTTGGATCTGAGGAAAATCACCCAGCAATATCTTGAATATTCATCAACGACAACAAGGGTGTACTTCTTTCCTGCTCTGGTCTGAACATTCACTGGTCCAAAGAGGTCCATGTGAAGTAAGTGAAGAGGTTCAGTTATACTGAAGCTTTGCTTGGTCTTGAATGAAGCTCTTTTCTGCTTACCCATTTCACAACCTGGACATGGCTTGTCTTTATTGAAAGACATAGAGGGTATCCCATCAACAAGTTGTTTCCTCGACAACTTATTAATGTTTTTGAAGTTCAGATGGGATAATCTCTTGTGCCACAACCAGTTTGTGTCTTCATCAGCCTTTGTGTAGAAACATTGTTCAGAGATAGATGGATTCATATCAATGACATAAATGTTTCCCTTTCTTGGTGCAATCAATACTACCTTTCCATCTCTGTTGAATATGGTGCCTTGTGAAATATCAAATAAAACCTTGAAGCCATCATCACAAAGTTGACTGACACTGATCAGGTTGTATTTCAAACCATTCACATATGCAACTCGTGTGAATTTGACTTGACCATTATTCACCACACCATATCCCTCAGTTTTTCCATTTCCATCATTTCCAAAAACAATTGAGGGCCCTTCTTGCACCCTATATTCCTCCAGCAGGGTTTGATAACCAGTCATGGTTCGGCCAGCAGCACTGTCCAGAAACCATATGTTCTTCTTTCGGTCTCCCTGCACACAATCAAAGATTAGTTCTTTTTGGGAACCCATCTTTGGATGGGTTCACTAGACTCTCCCTTAGCAGTCTCAGATTTCTTTGGTATATGTGGAACTGAAGGGTCAAATGGGATTTCAGTCATTATCTCAGTTGACACAAAAGTTGTTGGTTTGATGGGGTGCACAACCTTCTTCTTCTCAGATTTTATCTTGATTTGTTTAGAAAAAGGTTTTGCATTCTGTTTAGGTTGAAGAGGAGTGGTTTCAACATTTTTTAAACGTGCATTACAGCTCTGCACTTGTCTAGCCAATAGTTGAAATTGACTTTCTAACCTTAACAAAATAGATTCATCATTAGACACCTGAGCCTTACCAGAATCTGAGGTAAAAGACTCAGTGGGGGAGATATTTTTCTTCTTCCTTTGGTCCTTGGGAACCTTAGATGAAGTCTGAGGAGATGGCATTTCTGAATTCAGTGCCATTGTCACTTCTGAGCTGACAAACTTTTCGCTTGTACTTGAGCTCAATTTGTTTGATGAGAGCAATGATTTCAGCAGCAGCTTCACTTTTGGATCTGAGGAAAATCACCCAGCAATATCTTGAATATTCATCAACGACAACAAGGGTGTACTTCTTTCCTGCTCTGGTCTGAACATTCACTGGTCCAAAGAGGTCCATGTGAAGTAAGTGAAGAGGTTCAGTTATACTGAAGCTTTGCTTGGTCTTGAATGAAGCTCTTTTCTGCTTACCCATTTCACAACCTGGACATGGCTTGTCTTTATTGAAAGACATAGAGGGTATCCCATCAACAAGTTGTTTCCTCGACAACTTATTAATGTTTTTGAAGTTCAGATGGGATAATCTCTTGTGCCACAACCAGTTTGTGTCTTCATCAGCCTTTGTGTAGAAACATTGTTCAGAGATAGATGGATTCATATCAATGACATAAATGTTTCCCTTTCTTGGTGCAATCAATACTACCTTTCCATCTCTGTTGAATATGGTGCCTTGTGAAATATCAAATAAAACCTTGAAGCCATCATCACAAAGTTGACTGACACTGATCAGGTTGTATTTCAAACCATTCACATATGCAACTCGTGTGAATTTGACTTGACCATTATTCACCACACCATATCCCTCAGTTTTTCCATTTCCATCATTTCCAAAAACAATTGAGGGCCCTTCTTGCACCCTATATTCCTCCAGCAGGGTTTGATAACCAGTCATGGTTCGGCCAGCAGCACTGTCCAGAAACCATATGTTCTTCTTTCGGTCTCCCTGCACACAATCAAAGATTAGTTCTTTTTGGGAACCCATCTTTGGATGGGTTCACTAGACTCTCCCTTAGCAGTCTCAGATTTCTTTGGTATATGTGGAACTGAAGGGTCAAATGGGATTTCAGTCATTATCTCAGTTGACACAAAAGTTGTTGGTTTGATGGGGTGCACAACCTTCTTCTTCTCAGATTTTATCTTGATTTGTTTAGAAAAAGGTTTTGCATTCTGTTTAGGTTGAAGAGGAGTGGTTTCAACATTTTTTAAACGTGCATTACAGCTCTGCACTTGTCTAGCCAATAGTTGAAATTGACTTTCTAACCTTAACAAAATAGATTCATCATTAGACACCTGAGCCTTACCAGAATCTGAGGTAAAAGACTCAGTGGGGGAGATATTTTTCTTCTTCCTTTGGTCCTTGGGAACCTTAGATGAAGTCTGAGGAGATGGCCTTTTTGATTTAGCCTTCTTTTCTGAAACAGTTGTCTGAGCTGTTTCAGATTTTCCCTCAGAATGTTCTTTGACCTTATTAGTCACAATTTTTTGTTTGCCAACTTTAGGAAAAATAATTTCTGGTTTCATTTCTTTTGGAAGTGCATCTAAATCAGTGATTATAGATGCCATGTGAAGATCACCAGACTCATATGCTGATTTTTGATTTGCAAAGGTGTTTTTAATTGCAGCATCTGGTTTTGGTGCACTCATCCATGATTTGATTATTTTCTGTTCTTTTTCAAGGATAGTTTTGCATTCTGTTTAGGTTGAAGAGGAGTGGTTTCAACATTTTTTAAACGTGCATTACAGCTCTGCACTTGTCTAGCCAATAGTTGAAATTGACTTTCTAACCTTAACAAAATAGATTCATCATTAGACACCTGAGCCTTACCAGAATCTGAGGTAAAAGACTCAGTGGGGGAGATATTTTTCTTCTTCCTTTGGTCCTTGGGAACCTTAGATGAAGTCTGAGGAGATGGCCTTTTTGATTTAGCCTTCTTTTCTGAAACAGTTGTCTGAGCTGTTTCAGATTTTCCCTCAGAATGTTCTTTGACCTTATTAGTCACAATTTTTTGTTTGCCAACTTTAGGAAAAATAATTTCTGGTTTCATTTCTTTTTAGGAACCCATCTTTGGATGGGTTCACTAGACTCTCCCTTAGCAGTCTCAGATTTCTTTGGTATATGTGGAACTGAAGGGTCAAATGGGATTTCAGTCATTATCTCAGTTGACACAAAAGTTGTTGGTTTGATGGGGTGCACAACCTTCTTCTTCTCAGATTTTATCTTGATTTGTTTAGAAAAAGGTTTTGCATTCTGTTTAGGTTGAAGAGGAGTGGTTTCAACATTTTTTAAACGTGCATTACAGCTCTGCACTTGTCTAGCCAATAGTTGAAATTGACTTTCTAACCTTAACAAAATAGATTCATCATTAGACACCTGAGCCTTACCAGAATCTGAGGTAAAAGACTCAGTGGGGGAGATATTTTTCTTCTTCCTTTGGTCCTTGGGAACCTTAGATGAAGTCTGAGGAGATGGCCTTTTTGATTTAGCCTTCTTTTCTGAAACAGTTGTCTGAGCTGTTTCAGATTTTCCCTCAGAATGTTCTTTGACCTTATTAGTCACAATTTTTTGTTTGCCAACTTTAGGAAAAATAATTTCTGGTTTCATTTCTTTTGGAAGTGCATCTAAATCAGTGATTATAGATGCCATGTGAAGATCACCAGACTCATATGCTGATTTTTGATTTGCAAAGGTGTTTTTAATTGCAGCATCTGGTTTTGGTGCACTCATCCATGATTTGATTATTTTCTGTTCTTTTTCAAGGATAGTTTTTAATTCTTCCTTTTCCAACTCTAAAGTGGCAACCATAGATTGGTAACTTTTTAGGGCCAAATGAATATCTTTTAGTTCCTTCAGTCTGGACTGACTGGCGTTCAGTTCAGAGGCATTGTTTTCAAACATTTTTAGGCTTTCTGAACGCACAGTCTCAACAAATGAGATGTCAGCCTCTAAAAGAACCAAAAGGTCCAGTTTGTGTTCCTCATTTTCTTCATAGCCAAAATTACTGACCTTTTTCATCACTATATCCACCCATCGACCAGATTCGACATCAGATTTGACCAAATGACCTTGGTCTTCTTGTGCCATGAAGCACATGTCCCTAACTTCCTCCTCATCGTCAGATGATTCATCAGAGTCTTCCCACTTTTCAGTTTTGGCAATCATACAACTGTTGTTTGAGTTGTCTTGTGCCAAGAGAGCCATATGTGCCTTCAACTTCTTGTATTTGGCCTTATAGCTGTCATCAGACTTCTGAAAAATAGAATGGTTAGGAGCAGATTGTGATGATGAAGGTTGACTAGATCTGCATTCCTTCATGAAATGTCCTTTCTTGCCGCATTTAAAGCATTCAAGATTAGACTTATCAATAGAAGCACTGGAAGCAAAAGGTTTGCCAGATCGATTTGATTTGGCCTTAAAACGATTGAACGTTTTAGCCAGCATGGCAACCAGATCATCATTGTCATCCTCATCACAATCATGAGTGACATTAGCAGAGACACCAGTTTTTAACATTTGAGAAACCATCTTCTTCATCGAGTCAAAGATATCACTCTCAGAAGATAGTAGGGCAGTGCTTTGTGGTTCAGAATACTGAACCATACCAGAACTGGTAGAAACATGATTCTTAGCATCCTGCTCAGCCAAAGCTCTTTCAGCTTTGTTCTCTTCAGTATATCTGAATGCTCCATAAAGGGAAGCAAGAGTATGACTGTGTAATGTTTTGCCTTGTCTCAAGACCAAGATTAAATTTTCCCATTTAGAAGGTAAGATGTCACAAAACTTTTCCAACAAAATTTCTTTGTCTTTGGTTACACCTAGGGCTTTCAGTTGGTTTACCAGATTTGTAAACCTAATGTAAGTTTGGGTTAAAGACTCCCCAGGTATAGCAAAGAAAGACTCATATCTTTTGTTTAAAGCAACTTTTCTTGTGACAATTGTCTCATTAGTGCCTTCAAACTGTGTCAAAAGTTCCTCCCACATTAATTTTGAGTTTTCAAGTAAGACAAGAGTGGGCATTAGGGTTTCAGGAACTGCATATAAAATCATATTTTGTAGCTTAGTGTCTAGGTCTACAAGTCTATGATCTTCTTCAGACCAATGATCCTTCTCCTTAGGTGACTGCCTAGGAGTCCCATCGGCATTTCTGACAACAGTTGAAGCATTCATAGGGACAAAGGGACCTTCTTTTAGAATGTCTGGTAAATGTCTCTCAACACCAGCAATATATTTTAACATGCATGCTTTCCACGTTTGAAAGTTTTCACTGTTCCCATCAAACTTGGGAACAGGATTATTTGGAAAGTGTACATGTACGTTATGTGAGGGTATATTGTTGTTGATGATAGGGGGTGGGGTAGCATTATTAGGGTCAGGTCGTGCTTGTTCAAAGTCAGTCATCTTAGCAGATCAAAGGTTAAAGAATTGTAGTAATTCAACCTTGCTGCTCTGATACCAATTGTGAGTCCCAAATATATAGACGAATGACTAAACCCGACTGGCAAGTACAACTGATCTTGAATGGACAAGTTCAGTTTACGATCCAGATGTGGATAACAAGAAACAATTGACAATATAAATAATGAAGAACAAATGGCAGAAACTATATAAAGATATATATAAATATAATCAAGTATAAAGCATTGAGATACGTTGTTTTCTAATGTATTTGATTTATTGATATATAAACAAATACAAGGATTGTTGCGGAACAAAGATAAACACCCAAGTGTAAATATCTAAACAATCCCGAAATACAAGTGATCAAGATGACTTGGAAATACTCGTAAGTTTTGCTTAGAGTATATCTCACAAGTTGCAATGCTAAAGTTTCAAGCGATTTGCAAGTTATGAGAAGACTTTGTATTTATAGACTTTGTTCATGATGACATGGACAATGTCGTACAAATGTGGTTGTGAGCATTTAAGGAATTAAGTCATAATTCCTTACATGCTGCACTAGGAAGAGTATATAAGTCACTTGATGTGACTTATCGTACTAGGTTCCATACCTACATTGTACCTTTTATTAATAGATAAATCTATCAACTTGGTAAATGTGTAAGGTAAAAGTCTTCCTCGTAATCAGTGTAAAGTGTTGTAAATACTTTATCACTGAGATGCTTCAGTCTTCGATCTGGTAGAATCACTCTGATGCTCGCTTCTGAGATGATTCTCTTCTTCAGACTTCAGTCTTTGACTTCATTCTGAATGGTATTCTGATACGTAGATCTGAACTGAAGTGAAGCTTCAGTGAAGGAATTCTGAGGCATCTCAGAATTCTGAAGTAATGTCTTCACTAAACTTCAAGCTATTTCTGAACAAATTATACATGGTCGATTCTCGACCTAATAGTTATATGTTTGTATGACTTAATCTGCATGTGAATCGATGTGTGTGGGTTTGATTTGATCAAGGGCTGGGTAAATGATGAGTTCATGAGAAAAAGTACCATTTGCAGAGCAGTTTTGCTCGGCAAATAGCTCAATGTGAAAATTTCTCACAATGGTTTTTAAATCCAACTACTTGCAGAGCATTTTGCTCGGCAAATAGTTCAATGTGAAAATTTTTCACACAAGGTTAAGTTTAACTGTTTGCAGAGCATTTTGCTCGGCAAATAGCTCAATGTGAAAATTTCTCACAATGGTTTTTAAATCCAACTACTTGCAGAGCATTTTGCTCGGCAAATAGCTCAATGTGAAAATTTCTCACAATGGTTTTTTAAATCCAACTACTTGCAGAGCATTTTGCTCGGCATTCAACCCTTTTTGGTTTTCAAATGAATCAAGTGTTTAAAATCTATTGTTTGCAGAGCTTTGTGCTCGGCAAACAAGCGTTTTTAAATTCCAAAATTTGTCCAAGTATAAAATGAACTGTTTGCAGAGCAATTTGCTCGGCAAACAGTGCATTTTGTCCAAATTAAATTCCTAGTCTTTCAAGTCTTAAAAACAACTGTTTGCAGAGCATTTTGCTCGGCAAACAGTTCATTTTGGAATTTCAAAGTCCAAGTCTTCAACCAATTCTTCACATCAACTGTTTGCAGAGCATTTTGCTCGGCAAATAGCTCAATGTGAAAATTTCTCACAATGGTTTTTAAATCCAACTACTTGCAGAGCATTTTGCTCGGCAAATAGCTCAATGTGAAAATTTCTCACAATGGTTTTTTAAATCCAACTACTTGCAGAGCATTTTGCTCGGCAAATAGTTAAAAGTGAAAATTTTTCATAAAAAGTTTTCAAAACCAACTGTTTGCAGAGCATTTTGCTCGGCAAATAGCTCAATGTGAAAATTTCTCACAATGGTTTTTAAATCCAACTACTTGCAGAGCATTTTGCTCGGCAAATAGCTCAATGTGAAAATTTCTCACAATGGTTTTTTAAATCCAACTACTTGCAGAGCTTTTAGCTCGGCAAATAGTTCAAAATGAGAATTTTCTCAATGTGTTTAAAATCAACTGTTTGCAGAGCTTTTAGCTCGGCAAATAGTTCAAAATGAGATTTTTCTCAAAAGTTTTTAAAATCAACTGTTTGCAGAGCATTTTGCTCGGCAAACAGTACAAAATGAAAAATTTTTCAACAAGGTTAAGTTCAACTGTTTGCAGAGCTTTAAGCTCGGCAAACAGTACAAAATGAAAATTTTTCAAAAAGTTTTAAGTTTAACTGTTTGCAGAGCTTTGAGCTCGGCAAACAGTACAATTTAAAATTTTTTTCCAAAATTGAAATTTCACTTTATCAATTGACAACATTTTTGTTGTTCAAGAAAAGTAAATTTCATACATTTTCAAGGAGTTGGACTGAACTACTCATTTGCTGAGCTTTGAGCTCTGCATTTACATATTTTCAACTCCAAAACAAATCAAAATTTTTCCTAAACCTATTTTTGGGCAAAATTTCAAAATGTGCTATTTGCAGAGGTTTTTGCTCTGCAAACAGTACAAGTTAGAATTTCAAATTTTTTTTTTTTGAAATCAACTGTTTGCAGAGCATTTTGCTCGGCAAATAGCTCAATGTGAAAATTTCTCACAATGGTTTTTTTAAAATCAACTGTTTGCAGAGCATTTTGCTCGGCAAATAGTTCAAAGTGAAAATTTTTCATAAAAAGTTTTCAAAACCAACTGTTTGCAGAGCATTTTGCTCGGCAAATAGCTCAATGTGAAAATTTCTCACAATGGTTTTTAAATCCAACTACTTGCAGAGCATTTTGCTCGGCAAATAGCTCAATGTGAAAATTTCTCACAATGGTTTTTTAAATCCAACTACTTGCAGAGCTTTTAGCTCGGCAAATAGTTCAAAATGAGAATTTTCTCAATGTGTTTAAAATCAACTGTTTGCAGAGCTTTTAGCTCGGCAAATAGTTCAAAATGAGATTTTTCTCAAAAGTTTTTAAAATCAACTGTTTGCAGAGCATTTTGCTCGGCAAACAGTACAAAATGAAAAATTTTTCAACAAGGTTAAGTTCAACTGTTTGCAGAGCTTTAAGCTCGGCAAACAGTACAAAATGAAAATTTTTCAAAAAGTTTTAAGTTTAACTGTTTGCAGAGCTTTGAGCTCGGCAAACAGTACAATTTAAAATTTTTTTCCAAAATTGAAATTTCACTTTATCAATTGACAACATTTTTGTTGTTCAAGAAAAGTAAATTTCATACATTTTCAAGGAGTTGGACTGAACTACTCATTTGCTGAGCTTTGAGCTCTGCATTTACATATTTTCAACTCCAAAACAAATCAAAATTTTTCCTAAACCTATTTTTGGGCAAAATTTCAAAATGTGCTATTTGCAGAGGTTTTTGCTCTGCAAACAGTACAAGTTAGAATTTCAAATTTTTTTTTTTTTTTTTTTTTGTTTTTTGTTTATTTTTTTTTGTTTTTTTTTTTTTTTTTAATTTTTTTTGTTTGTTTGTTTATTTTTATTTGTTTATTTTTATTCTATGTTTCTTTTATCTTTATTTGTTATGTGTAAATGTTTAAATATATAGTATTGTATATAAATATAGTCATGTTTTGTATATATATTTGGGTGAGATGCAAGGTATCGAACGCCTTTGTGTACTACTTTGTTGTCTCATCTTTAACATATATGCAAAACATTGTATGTGTAATAAGTGTGTTTCTTCAAAGCTGGTATATTTTGTTATTTTTCTGTGTTTAACATGTATTTTCTGGTCAAAATCTTTGGTCAGTTTGTCTTAAACAGAAAAATAATAAAGTGTAAAGATGGCAATGTTCCAAGAAGGAGATTCGATGAAAATGCAAGCCAATCAAGCATTACATATTCCATTTGCTTGCAAATTTCCTATCATTCCGGAGATTCTCAGTTATCATCCTTTAAATAATGCTCTTTCTGGAGGTGCAATTGTACCTGAGAAGTATATCTTCCAGCTGTGGGAATCCATTGAATATGTGCGGGGAATTAAAAGGCACAACACAGCAGATTACTTCAAATTCTCTCTTGAATCAGAAGATGAAATCTTCAAGTGCAGATTCACTTTGGATGAATTTAGAACAGTGATTGGATTTCCTATTTTGGATGAATACGAAGAACTCCCATCAGTAGAAGAAATGTTGGCCGGAGTTCATTCGTTGGGCTATGAAGGAGAGTTGAATACAATGAGAGACTTCAGAAGAAGTAATGTAGCCACTCTATGGCATACAATGTATAATATTCTTTCAACCTGCCTGATGCCAGCACAGAAGGGAATTGATCTGATGACCAAAGATTCTTTGTCAATCTACTATGCAGTCACTCACAACGTGCAGTGTGACTTTGCGGCAATCTTATGGAAAAAACTGATTCAAGTTGTTAAGGGGAAGAATAAACAAGAAAGAAAATACATTCCCTTCATCAGATTTTTCACTTTGATTATCGAAGATGCACTTGACAATTTAGAAGAAATTCCAAAGCTGGAGAATAGTTTCAAATGTGTGATTGCTTTGTATAAATCCAACGTAAGAGGCACAAGTTGTGAAACAGTAAAACCATTTCCGATTCCACCGTTTTTGATAAACTTGGTTCCTGCTCAGAGTCCCCACCTTAGGACGTATCTTGAGTGGTTAGTCTCAGTAATGGGGTCTGAAAGCCGACAGACTCCTGCCCAAACTGAGCATAGGTCGCCAAGTGAGGGTCCTAGTAAGTCAAAAAGAAAAAGAGGGGTTAGTGATGAGAGGGCCTCTGAGCAGAGGAGAAGAAAGACTAAAAGAGTTATTTTTGAGCAAGATGTTGCTTCACCTGTACCTATTTCTTCACCTATTTCACATTCTACCCAATCAACACCAACCGTTAACATTTCTCAATCTTCACCTTCGCAATCAACGCCTTTACCATCCGTTGTTTCACCGATTCCACCAACCTTTACACCACCTCATACTACACCTATTTTTGATCCAACACCAATTGCCTCAGCCTTACCTGCTGAACCAACTCCACCACCAGGGAGACGACTGAAAATGGCTGCACGAAGTGTGTTAAAGCAGAAATCAAAGAAAAAGAAACGAAAACATAAGTCGTCTAGATCTGCAAGACACACAGTTGAATCTACCTCTGCAGATGTAACAGAACAACCTGGTGCCTCGGTGGAGTTTGATGTTGAACAGGCAACAAATATTGTGCATAATGTTGAATCTGATATTGAGACTGAGCATGTGAGCACTGGCGATGATGTTGTGCTGGAGGAACAAGGAAGGAATGAGGGAGGAGTTGAAAATACCGGAGAGGATGAGCGGTCCGGGTTAGGACAAGGGCAAAAAGAAAACGATGGCCCTCCGATAGTTCAACCAACTGAGTCTAGCCGGGTTATTTACCCTAGGGTAGAAGTCGGGAACTGCCCATTCTCGCTTGCACCAGATTCTCCTCGCCATTCTGACTCCTCACAACAGGGGTTAGTCTCAGAAATTCACGGGGAACAGCCACGCTCACCACACTCTCCTCATTTGGAGGATGAGAGTGTTGAAATCAGAGAGGACCAGCCCCACCTCTCGCCTTCATTTGATGCACAAGAGTCTAGATCCCCTAGGGACACTGATTCACAAGCCCAGTTGAGTACTGGTGCCGGAACAAGCGGAGAGGGACCCACTTTGTGTGACCCTCAAGGACAGCTTGGAAATCCTGCCTTAGCTACCATCACGCCAGCTTTAGCCGCAGGTAACAGGTCTCAGACCGAGACTGGGGAGCAGTATGAACGCCGTAGTGACACTGTTGTTCCTCAGGATCAACCTGAGCCTGTATTAACGGGCATTCTCAGTGACCCCGGTGTTGTTAGTGGTGTTGCCCAACAACAAGTCCAGGACAGTGATTTATCACAGTCTAGGACACAATCCGATTCTGGTTGCAAAGCCACTGAATCTCCAACTGCTGGTGAGGGTATATCCCGAGGATCCGCAGGAAATCCTGAATCAGCATCGCTGAATTTAGGTCACACCACAAGTGCGCCAACAACCCCCGGGTTGGATACTCCACTTCATACACAAACACAAAGAACACCAACACCAACTGAAAATCCATCAACTTCAACAAATTTACCCACAAAAGACTCGGCGTGTGAAGTGTTATTGAATATTTTGAGGTCTGAAGGTGATTTGTTGAGTGTTACGGAAAGAGGTGTGTTAAATGCTCTTGAAGTGAGGGAAAGGGAAAAAGCAACAGAAAGGAGGGTTAAAGATCTACAAGATCAAGTTGCAAGTCAAAAAGCAGAGTATGATGCAAAGCTTGCTGCCTTTGAACTCAGACTGTTGGCTTTAGAATCTTGCCGACCGGCCTCGGTTCCTTCTCGTCGGGATGATCCTGTTGGGATTTTGGGTTTTTATCAAAGTAATATTATCCTTATAATATTAAAACGCAGCGGAAAATTGAACCATTTCAATGTGACATATGTAGTTAAAACCAATTTTAACTATTAAAATAAAACCCAAACAATAAGGATCCATATATATGAATAGCATACATACAAAACAACAACCATAGGGTGTTTAGAAGACTACCTTCTTCCAAGCTTGTGAGAAGGTGGAATGAAGGAGATGATGTCTTCTAATGGCAAGTCTTCAACCTAGAAGTACCTCAAGCTAGTATACCCCAAGCTTCCAACAAACACCCAAATTATGCTAGGAATTAAACTTGAAACCCCTTTCTTCTTTTTCCCTTTGGCTGATTTTTCCAAGAACCAAAATAAGAAGAAACTAGATGAGAGAGTAATGAGAGAATACTTAGAGAATTTTTCTTGCAAAAATTATCTCTCTTGCATGTGTGTGTTATCTCCTCTATGTGGAGTGTAGTCTTATGTCTTGTAAGAACATGCAAGACAACAAGTGTCTCATTGCATGTCTACCCACATGGGGAGGGAGGGGGCCGGCCCCTTTAGTCCATCACATGGACTTTAACCCACTGCGCCGCAGTGGGTCTGATACACTCCCACTGCGCCGCAGTGGGAACTCTCTGGCCTTCGTGTGCAAAAACCCCCACTGCGCCGCAGTGGGTTTGACACGCTCCCACTGCGCCGCAGTGGGATCTCTCTGTCCTTATAAACATATTCTCTCAATTATTTAGAAAACCACTTTCTAAATGTTTCAAGTATTGATATTTATTTAAAGATCATATCTTGTAAATAAAATCATTAGTGTTTGTCTAACTTGTTATTGGGTATGACCCGACTTGGATCATCACGTACTAGCCACGTCAATTTAATATGTGTCTTGGGCAGACGAATTCCAACAATCTCCCACTTGCACAAGATTCATAGAAGATTGACGCAAGCAGCAAATACCGCCTAACAACGGTTTGCTACCCCTAATACGTATGACGTAGTGCCATTCAATAACATCATCCTCTTCAAGTCCCCTACTTGAAATGATTTAGGTGAATCGATCATTTATCCTTTTGTCACAGATGTCATGTTAAATCCTAGAGACACAGAGTGATCATTCTCTATTGATTTAACTTTGTAGCAGGCCTTAGACATCTTACTCTCAACGAATAAGAGGGACAAATTCCATCTCGACTACATACGTCTCTCACAATCACCTTATATCATACCTGAGCTTAGTCTTATGTACTGCCATGTTTCAGAACAGCGAAGAACTAAGTCAAAGTATAATATTCAGTGAATATCAAGACCCAATATGTATCTCAGGTCTGAGGATACAATGATATTCGCCTTTTAACTCAAGATTACTTATGATCAATCACAGAGATTCCATGTAGTAATGCTTGATTGCAGGTCAGTCCAATATTTGTATCCCACAAATATCTATGAACTTTGGTAGCAACACTTTGCTCTATATTCAAACCCTTTTGAATATCTACCAATCCAAGTTCATAATAATCTTATATTCATATTTGTTCCCACAAATATGATCGACTACGGACATTTAGAATAATTAACTTATTCATGGATTTAAACATGCAAAAATGGAACATAACACAATTTAAATGCAAAATACCAATATTCATATAAATGTGTTAATAACTACAAGTGTTCCGATATCCAAATACATAAAAATAGATCAAATCCAATCACTAGAATATCGAAGTCCCATGGCACAAGTATGACTCTCATGCTTAGGCCTTTCAAGGAGCTTCGTGAGTGGGTCCGCAATATTTTGATCGGTGTGAACTTTGTGAATACATATCTTTCCCTTTTCAACTTCATCCCTTATGTAGTTGAATCTCCGCTCAATGTGCCTAGTCTTTTGATGTGCACGAGGTTCCTTGATTGAGCAATCGCACCCTCGTTATCACAAAGAATTTCTAGGGGTCCTTGAATGGAAGGAACAACCCCTAGATCGGCAATGAATTTCTTCAACCATGCAGCTTCTTGTGCTGCTAGAGAAGCGGCGATGTATTCCGATTCTGTAGTGGACAATGCAACCACATCTTGCTTTGAGCTTTTCCAAGAAACAGCTCCTCCATTTAGAATGAAGATATACCCCGATTGTGATCGAGAATCATCTCGATCAGTTTGGAAACTCGCATCCGTGTAACCCTTTACAACGAGTTCCTCCTCACCAGATCCATATATTAAGAACATATCTTTAGTGTTTCTAAGATATTTCAATATATATTTGACAGCCATCCAATGACTATCTCCTGGATTTTGCTGGTATCTACTTGTCATGCTTAAAGCGCATGACACGTCCGGTCTCGTGCATATCATAGCATACATGATGGATCCTATAGCAGATGCATATGGGATTCCACTCATTCTCTCTTGCTCAACTTTTGAGCTAGGAGATTGAGAGGTACTCAATATAGTTCCTCTTTGAATAGGCACCAAACCCTTTTTGGAGTTTTCCATCTTGAACCTTTTCAAGATCTTGTCTATGTATGCACTTTGATTCAAACCTATTAAGCGCCTTGATCTATCCCTATAGATCCTTATTCCCAAAATATAGGCGGCTTCACCAAGATCCTTAATGGAAAAGCAACTTCCAAGCCAGGCTTTTACACCTTCCAAGGTTGGAATGTCATTTCCAAATAGTATAATGTCATCGACATATAATACTAGAAAAGTAATGATGCTCCCACTAGCCTTCTTATACACACAAGCTTTATGGCATATCCCCAAAATGATAGAGGTAGTGAGCTTCTGCTCATCATGGAACGAACCATATCTAATAAAGTTCGATTCCTTCTTTCAGACACACCATTATGTTGTGGTGTTCCAGGTGGAGTTAGTTGTGAGACAATCCCACAACTTCTAAGATGATCTTGAAAAGCATCACTTAGGTATTCACCTCCTCTATCAGAACGAAGAATCTTTATTGTCTTACTGAGTTGGTTTTCTACTTCATTCTTGAAAATTTTGAACATTTCAAAAGCTTCACTCTTATGTCTTAATAAGTATACATAACCGTAACGACTATAGTCATCGGTGAATGTAATGAAGTATCTTTCACCATTCCTAGTCATTGGCTTAAAAGGACCACATACATCCGAATGTATGATACCTAATAAATCTTTTGCCCTTTCATTTGTGCCTTTGAAAGGTGCTTTAGTCATCTTGCCTTGTAAACAAGATTCACATACATTAAATGAATCATTTGATTTTGTCTTCAAAAGACCATTCTTTTGAAGTGTTAGTATGCGATTCTTATTTATATGGCCAAGACGACAATGCCAAATATAGGTTTCACTTAAATCTAATTTAAGTTTCTTGGTGGTAGCTTGGTACATTGAGTTATCATATGTGGTGTTTTCATGAACCAATTCATAAATACCATTTAAAGGCATAGCTTTAAAATAAAATACATCATTCAAAGAAACATGGATATCATTGTTAACAAAATTAAAATCATATCCAACATGTCTTAAACGGGAAACAGAAATAATACTCCTAGTCAAACTAGGTGCATACAAAACATTGTTTAATACAATTTCCAAACCATTTGGAAGTTTCAAATGATAGTCTCCTTGGGCTTCAACATGCACCAATGCACCATTGCCCATAAAGAGACTAATGTCCCCCTTCTTGATGTTCCTTTTTCTTATGAACCCCTGTAACATATTACAAATATGAGTTCCACATCCGGTATCCAATACCCATATGTAAGAAAAAACTGTATTAAGCTCAATATATATCATAAATATTGTACCTGAGGTTTGCCCTGCATCCCTCTTAGCTTTTAACTCTTTGAGGTAGGTTGGACAATTACGTTTCCAATGTCCTACCTCCCCACACTCAAAGCATGGGTCATTGACAGCAACCTTTTGCTTCTTCGCTTTTGGGGTATCCATTTTTCCCTTTCCTTTGCCTTTAAATTCCCTTTGAAGTTACCCTTTCCTTTAGCAACATTTGCCTTGGGTCCGGAGTAAGCCCTTTTCTTTCCGCCTTCATTGATCATGAGAACGGGTTGAACTTTCCTCCCATACTAGCCTCGGCCGTTTTGAGCATCCCATGAAGCTCGGAAACGGTCTTGTCCCATCCATTCATGTTATAATTTAACACGAAAGTCTCAAATCTCTTAGATAATGAGTTAAGGATCATATCCGTAGCTAACTCATTTGAGACGGGACAATTAAGCCTTTCGAGGCGATCAATGTAGCTTTTCATTTTAAGAACATATGTTGATACGGGTTGTGAATCATCCATGCGACATGCATGAAGCGCTCGAACCGTTTCGAAGCGTTCAGCCCGTGCCTTTTGTTGGAACATTTCCTTTAGTTGGGTAATCATGTCGTATGCCCCATGATGCTCGAACTCCTTTTGGAGTTCGGGAGTCATACTCGCAAGCATTATGCAACTAACTTGCACGGAGTCCTCGACATATTTAACCCAATCATTATAGGCCTCAACATCAGTTTCTTCGGGCTCATCGGGAATAGGATCGTCTAAAATATAGGATTTCTTTTCGTGCCTAAGAACAATTCTTAAGTTACGAAACCAATCCACAAAGTTGTTTTGGTTTAGACGATCCTTTTCAAGGATGGATCTTAGTGAAAAATTATGGACGTTTGGGTTGGGGTTATTTGCATTGTTAGCGGCCATCTACAAGATTAACAAAGTTCTTTATTAGTATTTTCGATATCAAATATAAATTTTAATTGTTAATACCCTTTTATGTCTCATAGACAATTAATAATTAAAACCTAGAATCCAACGTTACATTTAAATGATGGTTAGGTGACCTTTATCCCATGATCTAAATTAACAAGGTAGTCAACGTTTGACAATTGCAACACTTTGCAATTTCTAGTGGTATGGGACCGGTTTAATATCTTATATTAAGTTGGCATGTTTAATCCCATCAACACCTTTGGTTACCATGCTTCGGTGACCCTAATCACATGGCTTCCAAATCAAGTTGTCCTACTTATACACACATGTAAATTTATCTATACTAGTGGTTAGGTGACCTTTATCCCATAAGTACAATAAATTTACCTTAACTTATAAGTTCCCTCAAAGTAGTTAGGTGACCTTTATCCTACAAAGAGTTCCCAAATAATTAAGTGTTGTATAAAAGGATGGCGTTTAACTTGTTTTTAAAGGGTCGTTTGAGTTTTATATTCTAGTTAAAAACTATGTACCATAATGAATCTTGAAATCCATATTTCAAGGTTCTTTTATAAAATCCATTTTTATAATTGTGACCATTAACTTTTAATAAAACCCATTTTAATTTATCAAGTTAATGTCAATATTAAAACCAATTTTAATCTTTTATGTAGTCATCAAGTTTGTTGGTTTTGAGCATCCATATGACAAAATAAACAAACAACCACACAAAAATAATAAGTGCACAACATTAGCCAACTATTTTGACCACACTTGTTAGCCGAAACAAGTGGGCCAAAAGGTCTCAACCTAAGGGACAAAGTAACACAAAATATTGTGTTAGTTGAGCTCCCACTTGATCTTGCATCCAAATGCTTCAAGTAACCTTTTGTGATGTGATTTGAATGATTTTCTTCATTTTGATAACCCACTGCGCCGCAGTGAGTCTAATACACTCAGACTGCGCCGCAGTGGTAAGTCACTGGTCTCGGCTGCATTATCCCCCACTGCGCCGCAGTGGGTTTGACATACTCCCACTGCGCCGCAGTGGGAAGTTACTGTCTTCGGCCCAGAATCCCCACTGCGCCGCAGTGGGCTTGATATACTCCCACTGCGCCGCAGTAAGAACATACGGGTCTTCTCATTAGCCTCCAACTTTTAGCCCCAAACCTTTTGATGCCATCTTGGAGATTACATTTATAATGAGAAATGCAACTAATCTACTTATTACATACCAAATGAAATAAATAGATTACATAACCAAATGAATGAATAAAATCCTATTTAACTATTACAACCATTGAATAATTAAACAAACACATCCACACATCACAAACATTCACAAGGTCTCTTGGCTAAGTTGTGACACTAAAATACACAAGAAAAAGGAACCTCCTTTTTGTGTATTTATTTTGGCCATAACCAAATGACCAAAAATATTGGATTTTGTCCAAACAAAATTTCAACTTTTGATGTATGTATCCATATAACCGGCTCTAGATGCCATTGTTGGGATTTTGGGTTTTTATCAAAGTAATATTATCCTTATAATATTAAAACGCAGCGGAAAATTGAACCATTTCAATGTGACATATGTAGTTAAAACCAATTTTAACTATTAAAATAAAACCCAAACAATAAGGATCCATATATATGAATAGCATACATACAAAACAACAACCATAGGGTGTTTAGAAGACTACCTTCTTCCAAGCTTGTGAGAAGGTGGAATGAAGGAGATGATGTCTTCTAATGGCAAGTCTTCAACCTAGAAGTACCTCAAGCTAGTATACCCCAAGCTTCCAACAAACACCCAAATTATGCTAGGAATTAAACTTGAAACCCCTTTCTTCTTTTTCCCTTTGGCTGATTTTTCCAAGAACCAAAATAAGAAGAAACTAGATGAGAGAGTAATGAGAGAATACTTAGAGAATTTTTCTTACAAAAATTATCTCTCTTGCATGTGTGTGTTATCTCCTCTATGTGGAGTGTAGTCTTATGTCTTGTAAGAACATGCAAGACAACAAGTGTCTCATTGCATGTCTACCCACATGGGGAGGGAGGGGGCCGGCCCCTTTAGTCCATCACATGGACTTTAACCCACTGCGCCGCAGTGGGTCTGATACACTCCCACTGCGCCGCAGTGGGAACTCTCTGGCCTTCGTGTGCAAAAACCCCCACTGCGCCGCAGTGGGTTTGACACACTCCCACTGCGCCGCAGTGGGATCTCTCTGTCCTTATAAACATATTCTCTCAATTATTTAGAAAACCACTTTCTAAATGTTTCAAGTATTGATATTTATTTAAAGATCATATCTTGTAAATAAAATCATTAGTGTTTGTCTAACTTGTTATTGGGTATGACCCGACTTGGATCATCACGTACTAGCCACGTCAATTTAATATGTGTCTTGGGCAGACGAATTCCAACAGATCCTGATTCTGATGATCACCCCGAGGGGGAGAACCAAGGAGAAGGTCAAGCTAATTTTGAAAATACATTGGCAAGTGTTGAAGTAAATGTTGGAGAAGTGGTAATGGAAGAAAGAGCAGCGGGTGAAAATGTTGAAGATGTTGATGATGCCATTTTAGATCTGGTGAATGAAGCAATTGAAAAAGCAGTTGCCCATATCCTTGAAGACGCTGCTGAAGAAATCTTGGATGAAGATGAGGTGATGGAAGAACGAACAGAGGTTGAAAATGTTGAAAATATTGAAGATGATGCAAATGATGCTTTGAATGATGAGGTTGGAAGAAGGTTAGTAGAAGCTTTTGGTGATGTTTCTGATATGGATGATAATGATGAAGGAATTGAAGTTGTTGATGATGATGAAGAGTTTGTGAATGAAGATGATGTTGTTGAATATGCTGAAGATGATGCAGATGTTGAAGCATTGAAAGATAATGTAACATTTGATGAACCAGAGATTGTCGAGAATCCAACGAATGTAGAAGTTGTTGAAGAACCTGTGTTTGAAGAATTTGCAGATTTAGATTATTTTGAAACAGGTCCTTCAAGCAGAGTAGAAGTTGGAGAATCATCTGCTCGTGCTAGCTCAACTCCTCAACATTATAATTTTGAAGATTTCAACAATTTTGATGAACTCAGAAAGACTCCAGAAGCTGCAAGTCAGAACTTCCAGAAATCTACTTACAAGCAGGTTTTGCGAGAGGCAATCACATCCGAGGAAGTCCTCCCTGATTATTTTCCAACTAAGCTAACTGAAGAACAATTAAACTTTATTAATCGGGGATACTTCTTGAGGGATAGAGAAAGAATGGTTGCTCTCGGCATTAAACCTAAAGAAGCAGCAAAGAAATCGAGATATCTGGAAGAAAGGGCTTACCCAATTTTCTGTGGAGCTACAAAAGTGACGAAAACCAAAAGACCTGAATTGGAATCAATGTACAAGTTTAAGGAAGCAAGACAAATCGAAGAATATAAAGAGCTTCTTAAACTCACCAAGCAATATAATCCCAAACTTCTTGAAGAACAGAGAAATCATAAGATTTTGGTGCTTGTCAGAGTCATTTTGGTGAAAAGGGTTTCTATTTCTGTCCCTTGCTTTCATGTGAAAAGAGATAACAATAAAATCTACAGATTCACAGAAGCTCAGTTCAAGCTGCTGCCAGTGGATGACATTATTTTTCTCTACAACCATTTCTTGAATGCTATGCAGAGATACCAAGAAGATGTTATTGCTTTTGAGGCTGTTAAACGGTATATGTCTAGCTGTATCCAATATGCTTCATTGGAAGATTTTCAGATTGGATTTGAAGTTGTGAAGAGAAAGATCAATGTACCCTATCCAGATCAAAGTCTATACACTGAAGATATAGAAAAGCTAAGTATTGGTCATATCATTGAAGAACCATCCTTCGGAGTTGTGTTTTTGAATAGCAAAAAGAAGAAGATTTTCATTCGCATGGATGAACTTGCTTCCTATTCTGATGGAACGTTGGAGTTTTGTAAGAATGTATTGCTGTGTCTGCAAGAAGATGAGCAAGATGAAAAGAAAAGGGAAGTGTTTGATAAAGCAATCTCCAAGATTAACCAAAGACTCGAGTACAGAGACAGCATTAGAATGATGAGAGAAGCAAAGAATGCTAAGAAGTCTAAGTACGTCGTACGTCAACAAGGAGGTTGTTGGATCAAATACGAACCTAGCAATCTTCCAGGACCACATAACATTCCTCCAATAAACTTTGAAGCAAATATGAATGTTCCAGCTAACAGACCCGAAGGAGATAACTGGTTCTGGCATCCAAACAAGGGTAGACCACATACAAGAGCTTAAAGAAAGACAAGATTGGATATTTTGACAAATCACTACTAAGGGGGAGATTGTTAGAAATATAATTTGTAGTAGTTGATTTGTATACCTTATGTAACTTTGTACTTAGAATATAACATTGTTAATATGGAAGGGGGCATAGTGTAAATTGTGCTCTTGTATATAAACCCCCTTTCACATGCATTATGTAACCTTTTTTGACACAAAATACAATCCAATCTTTCACTGAATCTCTCTCTACTCTCTCTCTACTCTCTCACTAGAAACCGCCATTAAAACACACTAAACACACACTAAAACTCAAATTCTAATCTCTACATTTTGATCTCTTTTATGAATTGTTTCAAGATTTCGTGGTATTAAAAAATCTAATTCAGCATTTCTGAGTGATGAAACACCTTGCAACAATATATCCGATACATACATCTTACCCACAATTGTAAGTCCCAACTCAATAGATGGTACTAACTGAAGACATCTCAATGTCAATGGTGAGATACTTTGCAATATACACACTGTATCTGGAGACGACCAGTTGCAGTGTGTGATATACCAGGTATACTGGAAGTTACTTATTTAGGTAACAATGTAAAATAAGTAAGACAATGCAATAATAGAAAGTACTTGTAAAGTAAATTGGTGAGACAATATGTACTTTTCAAGTGTAATTTATTTATTAACTTTAAATAAATTACAAGGTTGTTGCGGAACCAAGATAATACAAAGTATGTAAATATCCTAACAACCTATGAAATACAATTGATCTATACTTGGAAATTCTCTAAACAATCGAAACACTTAAAGCTGTGAAATGTTCCCTTTTGCGATTGAGAGAATATTGCTCAAGTTAACCAAGAATATTGCAGGTTTGCAAAGTTGTTTCTTGGTTGTGCAAAGACCTCTATTTATAGGCAAAGTTGACATTGGGTTGTCAACTTTGGCCGTACAAATATGGTTGAGAGCATTTAAGGAATATCATTTAATTCCTTATAATGCTGTGTAAAGTTATGACATAAAGCAACTTTACTCAACCTGCTTTATGTACCTTTTGTACTTTATACATAGATAAATCCTTTTATCCGTGTAATAACACACAAAGCATAAAGGTCTTTTCCTCGTAATCAGTGTAAAGCTTTGTAAGTACTTTACACTGATGTTCTCCAGTTTATATCTGAGTAGAATGATAACTGGGCTTTGCTGCCATTGTCATTCTTTATCTTCCACTTGTTGTCTTCGACTTCAACTGGAATGATTCTTCATCTGGTCAGATCTCAACTGGAGGAAGTCTTCAGTTGCGTTAACTGTACGTTGCAACTGGACTTTAATATATTTCTGGACAAATCTTCTTAGTCTCCAGATGCAACTGGAGACTGGCCAGTTTTCAGCAAAACTGGTCCTAACAAATTCCCCCTATTTGTCCTGAAATATTGCCAAGTCTTTTTCATTCTTGTATCTTTACAAGTATGAACTGGAAAGACTTGTTCGATTAAATCTATCTAAATTTTCCAAGGCATTTTTATAGATCAATAAACGCCTTGGGTTTTTCTTTTGAGTTTGTTAGATTTAATCTATTATCTACCTTGTGGTTACAAACTGGTAACTTCATTTATACAAGGAAATGAAATTTACACAAGTTACAGAATGTAAATAAAAATACAAGTAGATAAACTGGAAGGAGAACTTAAACAGATGGCCCTTTTTACAACCTTCTTAACATTTTCAATTCTCTTAAGAATCCTATTGGCCCGAATCTCCTTTGCCTTCTCCACAGATATGTTCAGATTTCTGGCATCATGTTCAGCTTCATCATCAGGATAGTGTCTGTCAAGTTCAATATCAAGCATTTCTTTTAACATGCCCACTATCCTTGCATCATTTTTGACTTTGGCATATTCCTCCTTTATGATTCCCAAAAGAAGAGCATTACTTACATCAAGCAATTTTATCTTTGCAAGATGTTCTCTGGCTTCAGCTTGGTTTACTTGTTTCATCTTCTTTCTTTCTTTGATTTCATTTCCAAGTCTTGCCAATCTTTTTCTATCACTTTCTAAAACTGGAGGAAGCCTATCAACATTGCCAGTTTCTAACATTGGTACATCAGTGGCCGACTGGGCAGATTCACCAGTTGCTTTCCTTTTGCCCTTATCATTCCCCCTATCAATCACATCTTCACACTCTTCAATCCTTTGCTCACCAGCTTCAGTACTGGCAGCTATTACAACTTCTCTACTAGTTGATTGTTGAGTGAGCACACCTTCAATTTGCTGGCCAGCATCAGTACTGGCAGCAGCAATAGTATGACTTCCAGATGGAGCACTTTCAGTTGCAATTGGTGCAAGGACTGCACGTCTTTCCCCCCTGGCAGCATCTAGACCTGCCCTTATGATTTCCCAGTCATGATGGTTAGATGGCAACCGGTCAAGAGGCTGCCATGATTGCATGTCCTTGCACTCTTTAAAAATTGTGCACATCATTCTGAATGATCTCCACAGGTGGTTGGTCTCTTTAGACTGGGTCAGAACATTTGCTGCAACTTGTTGCTGACCAGTCTTCAGTTCGTCCAAAATCTTAGAATCTTCAGCAAGACCAGAAACCACCCTTTCCTTCACCTCTTCATCCTTTTTCTTTAAATTCTTTACTTTAGTTGTCAGCTTGTCAATAGACTGGGTATGATTTGATACCTGGGTGTTTAAAGTGTTTATGCTGCCCCTCAACTGGTTGATCTCAGTAGTGAGTGGGGCCAGATCAACCTGAGGAGTGTCCAACTTGGTGATCTCAGCTATCAACTTTTCAATCAGTTGAGTTTCTCTTGCACCCAGCGTATCATCAATCTTCTGACCAACTGAAGTCATCAACTGCTGCCCAAGCTCAGTCACATTCAAGCCAGGTTTTTTAACTAAGTCCTTAACCTGCTTTTCAATCTCCTTCAAATCAACTTCTGATTGTCTAACAGTATTACCCAGCAAGTTGGAGATTGAAGTAGTGACTTTGGTCTGAGTAAGGTCAAAGGCTTCCTTTAGAGAAGTGGCCAGATTGTTACAGCCTTCGACCAGCTCATTGAGTTTCTTGAACACCAAGTCCTCATTTTCTGCAAACTTATTTATTCCCCGATCAACAACTTTAGAATTTGTGGTGGTGTCTTTGTTGTATCTGGAGAGGGACTTGGTGTTTTTATCAATTGCCTTCTGAACATCCTCCACCCTTTGAATAAGGTTTTGGATGTCGGCTTGGAAGGAGGCAAATTGAGTATCCAGTGACGGAGGAGAACGTGTCACTGGACCAGCAGCAGCAACCACTGGAGTAACTGGAGGAGGCAAGTTGAGAGAAACCTTCCCACTTGACATCGCAGCAGTTGAGGGAATAGTAACAGAAGTGGTGGAAGAAGGAAGGATAGGAATTTCAAGTTGTTGGACATGCTGAGAATGCTCAGGTGTTTCCAACGGCGGCGGTGGTGGTGGCATTTCTCGAAGGAGTGAGAACTGCCTAGATGGTGATGGTGCCATACGTCTGTTTCCAGACATATAGTTATATGTGGGAAATGGAGTTTCATTAGGCTCATTTGTTTGAGATGGTAAAATTGAAACTGAAGCTTCTGGAGGTGAGACATGAGATGAAGGGTTTTGATCTTGTACAGAAGAATAAAAAATCTCTATGTCTGAAGCAGTTCATTCAGAATCCGAAGATTCAATAAGGATTTCCTCGTCATTAACATTCATGTCCAGATCTATGAATGTAACTGAGGGCTGACCAGATTGGTCAGTCTCCAGATGACCTTCTCCAGTTTCCTGGAAGGTTGCATCTGTTGAAGGTTCAGTTACCAGGGTAACTTCACCAGGGATAGAGGTCACTGTAACTGGTCGAAGACATCGTCAGCTTGTGCAAGAAAAGATATAACAAAGAAAAAAAAAAAACACAAAAAAAAAAAAAAAAAAAAAAAAAAAAAAAAAAAAAAAAAAAAAAAAAAAAAAAAAAAAAAAAAAAAAAAAAAAAAAAAAAAAAAAAAAAAAAAAAAAAAAGAAAAGAAAAGAAGTGTCAGAAATTTGGCCGTGGACACTTTGTGCAGACTTTAACTCTATTCCGGGTTGGGGTAGCCCAGTATCATCTTCACCACCCTCTCCTACAGAATTTTCGAGGGTGGGTGCTTGGGGTTGTCCCATTTGACTATCTCCAGGTTCCTGTTGGGAGGAAACTAGAGGGCTGGCTTGGTTTTTACTGTCAGTGGCAAGTACTGACTATTTCCTAGGACGACGTGATCTTGTTGCCTTTGGAACACCTGGAGGACCTGTTGGGAGGTCTCCAGGGTAGATAGTTAAAGGGACTGACACGCTGGTGCTGGAGGGGTTAGACTGTTGCCCAGGTTCGGCAATTATCACAATTCCAACAGACGAACTGGTGGGTCCCTCATTGTTTTGAGGCCCGCTCAGTTGTCTTTCCGACTCACCTTGGACTGGTGCATCGGTTTTAGAGAATGCCAGCAACATTCTCTGAGGGATCTCAACCTACCCATCGATATATGTTAGGGAGTCAAGATTCCTCAATAACTCTGGGACAGTGTACAGTGATTGAGTATTATAATATTCTTCACTGCCCAAAAGTTGTAGAAAACAGAGTGACAAATACCTGGAAAAGGGGATGCATAATCCCCTGGAGCCCTTCAATTTTAGTACCAGGCTTCTGAATAATATGTCAGCAAAGTCCACTCTGAGTCCATTCCACAAGCAGTAAGCCATCTCTGGTCCAGTCCACCAGAACTCCCACCCATGCTTTCCACAAGGTGAATGAAGAAGTACCTCCAGGATGGTGTAAGGCCCTTCATAGTCATAGCACCTTTGGTTTTTAAGACCCCATTTTCCAAACACTCCTTGTTTCCCATATCAAGGAGTACCTGGCGAAAATTTATATTTTGGGATATCACAACTGGAGACTCACCCTGTCTCCAGTAGTTGAGGTGCAGAGCATCCCTCAACGTTTCTGCTGTTAAGGTACACTCGACTGATCCATCTTTAAGAGTGAAGGAGAATCACGAAGAAATGTTTGAATTCTTCCGATTAATGTATCGGCGGCTTGATTCCCCATCAAACTAGCCATCGGATTATTCAGGATTCAATTTTATTGATGTGGAATTTGAAGGGGCACCACTGGCTCGTTTGACATTATTTGATGGATTATAAGGGACTGTAAGCAACTTTACATCCCTACTTCTCGATTTAGAAAGATTTGAATATGAAACTGAAAATTTGGGGATTAGGGTTTTTTATTTATGAAGCAGAGAGAGGAATGAAGCTATTTTGATGATGATTGGGAGTAAATGAGAGAATGTGAAAAGAAAGTAAATGTGTTTCGGAGTAAATAAGGGGTATTTATAAGGAGAATTATGACCCCAATGAAATACCAAGAATTATTTTATTATCAAAACTCAAATTTGTAGATATTTTTATAAAAGTTAATTTGAATTTTGAACCAAAAATTTAATTCTCCGTGTCAGCATTAAATGCTACGATGGCTTAACTTACCCACGCGCCCACTAACTTTTCCTATTCCCAATACAAAGTTTTACCTTTTACAAAAATGACCTTAACACGTCATATGACGATAGTGAATAGGTTAAAACACTCGAGTACCATCACGTGTCACAAGTATTGACCAAGTATTTTACAACGTTATGAAATCTGGTTGACCACCAGTTTTTTAGACAAGACTGAACATGTACACCGGAGGATTAGTCCAGTGCCAGTTTCCAACTGGAGAGTTCTCCAGTTGCAATTTTTCAAACTTAAGAATTTTGGTTAGAAAAATATTTTGAGTCTTTCCCCCTAGAATGATGATCCAGAAATCAATAAGTGCCAGGATAGTATCACAAAGGCGTTCGATAGCCTGGCGAGCAAAGATTATCTAGAACCTCCTCAACTGGAGAACTTCATCAGTGTCACCGACGCGTTCATAACAAAAATCTCCAGTTTTAAGGATTTAACATTCCCAGTTCGCTGATGAGATTTTTAAAAGTTTTCTCGTCAAGAGGTTTTGTAAACACATCAGCGAGCTGTTTGTCAGTGGCGATGAAATGTATTTCAATGTCTCCTTTCATAACATGATCACGAATGAAATGATACCTTGATGTCAATATGCTTTGTCTTAGAGTGCATCACTGGGTTGTGAGATATAGCAATTGCACTGGTGTTGTCACAAAAGATTGGGGTCCTTGTATACTTTTGACCATAATCTAGTAACTAGTTCTTGATCCAGAGAATATGGGCACAACAACTGGCCGCAGAAATTTACTCTGCCTCAGCAGTGGACATAGAGACTGATGTCTACTTCTTGCTGGTCCAACTTACCAGTTTTCCTCCAAGGAAATGACAACCACCAGTTGTTGATTTTCTATCTATCTTACAACCTGCATGATCTGAATCTGAATAACCCATTAGATCTAACCCAGAGCCTTTGGGATACCAAAGACCAAGGCTAGGACACCCTTTCAGGTATATGAAGATACGCTTAACAACATGCAAATATGATTCTTTTGGGTTAGCCTGAAATCTGGCACATAGACATGTTGCAAACATTATATCTGGTCGACTGGCAGTTAAATACATTAGTGAACTAACCATACCACGATATTCAGTGGTGTTCACTGGTTTGCCAGTTGGGTCAGAGTCCAAATTTAAAGGTGCTGCAATAGGTGTGTTTTTCGATGTGATTGAATCATATTTGTATTTTCTTAACAAATCTCTGACATATTTTTCTTGGTTTATAAAAATTCCATTTTCAGTTTGCTTAATCTGAAGAGACCCAAGAAAAACGTTAATTCTCCTATTAAACTTATTTCATACTCAGATGACATGATTTTAGAAAACCTTTTACACATTGCATCATCAGTTGAACGAAATATAATGTCATCAACATAAATTTGTACCAATAAGATATTACCTTTTTCTTTCAAGATAAATAAGGTATTATCTATTGCACCTCTTTGAAAGCCATTTTGGAGAAGATGTTTAGTTAAAGTATCATACCAGGCTCTTGGGGCTTGTCTAAGACCATACAAAGCTTTGTTCAGTCTATGTACCTAGTGAGGATGCTTCTCATTGATGAAGCCTAGAGTCTGTTTAACATACACTTCTTCTTCCAATGTTCCATTTAGGAACGCACTTTTGACATCCATCTGGAAGACTTTGAACTGCAGATGGGCTGCATAAGCCAGAAATATTCTGATGGCTTCAAGTCTTGCAACTGGAGCAAAAGTTTCATCAAAATCAACGCCTTCTGCTTGACAATGACCCTTGGCAACTAATCTGGCTTTGTTTCTGACAACATTGCCATCTTCATCCATCTTGTTTTGGTAGACCCATCTTGTACCAATGGGTTCTTTCTTTAACCCTGGTGGAAAGGAACAAGTTCCCACACATTATTCCTTTCAAACTGGATGAGCTCTTCTTGCATAGCTTCCACCCAGCTTGGGTCTGCCATAGCCTCGTCAATCTTCTTCGGTTCAATCAGTGATAGTGACGTTTAAGCATTGCTCACTGGTGGCTCTTCTAGTCTGAACCCCACTACTTGGATCTCCAACAATCTGATCAATTGGATGTGCTCGAGTCTATTTAGTGTATTGACTAGGCTGGTGTATAACAATATCAGTGCAAGTCACCTGGCGATCTTCTTCAGTTGCAGCAGCTTCTGGAGGAGGATCAACCCAAACTACTTTTATATCCTCATCAGAGTCAATGAGGTCACGATTTGCATCATGAAATTCTTCATTAAAAGGCATTTCTTGAAGAACTGGAGAAGTTGGAGTTGAATTGGTGCTGATATTGGAGTGGCACGTACATCAGATCCAATCACCAGTTTCTGTGGTAAGTTAAAACTGATGAAGGGATAAAATGAAGTGTCACTGGTGGTGCTCTTCTTCTTAACTGGTTCCAGTTGAGTGTAACTGGAAACATCTTCTGGTGAAACAACTGACTGATGAACTTGGTCAGTTTCACCAAAATTTATTGGAACGACTGGAGAAATATCAAGGCTTGGTCTCTTGTTAATTGCATCATTTGATTCGTCAAATGTGACATGAATTGTCTCGTGAACCTTTTGGAGTATATAGTTATAAACTCTAAAGGCCTTTTGAATATATGAATAGCCTAAAAATACACTGTTTGAGCATGAAAATGAGAAGCTCAATCAAACAAGGGGTTTAACCATGAAAATCATCAAGATCTCCTACAAAGTAGTGCAAACCTAATAAACTCTTGACGAATCTAAGGTGTTCGATGATTTTCCCAAAGAGATGTTTCGATCTTTGGAGGATATGAATGTTATATGATTTTTTATGTAATCATTGATGAATGTTTGATTAATGATGTATTGTATATGAATATACTGATGATTATATTGCTGAATATACTGTTGCATGGAATGTTATATTGAATGAGAATGAATTGATTGTGACTGAATTGATTGTGAATGGAATGATCTGACATCCAATGATAAGGGCTATTTATAGGCCATCAGATTAGGGTTTCCTCGTATTTTGGGCCGTGCATATATGGGCCCTGGCCCGGTACCCAATATGACAATACGAGGTTTGCAAGGTTCTAGAGTACATCCCTTTTGAAAGTGTACATATCCGAATGACCTTAGCACCATGGTGATACATATTTATATGTATATTAATTTGTGACTTAAACAATATTTACATTTGTGTGAAGGCTCACAAAGGAGAGGGATAGAGAGAGAGGCTCGCTAGCTTTGTCTAGGTCTCACTCTAGACCTCGATTATATATGTGTATATGAATGTCGGACCCCCTTCCAGACCTTGCTTCGAAGTCTAAATGTCTCATTGCCTAGGGCTCGACAGGTCCAAGGTTTGACCGTTTCTTTAAAGGAGAGTCTCGATATATTTAATTATATATATACATATATATAATTAGATTAGGTTTCAACAACTCCCTGTCTGTCTAAGTCTCTCTCTCCTGTCGAGCTCTCACTTCGCCTGGGGCCCTCTCAAAGGTTCGATGCCTTTGGTCCTTGTCTAAGCTTCGCCTGCCTTGACACTCCGCTGGTGGGGCCCACTCCAAGTTTGGATGCCTTTATTCCTTCCCTTAAGGTTCGACGATACATATTCATAAATATATGTACTCACTCTAGACTCCGCTTCTCTCTCTTCTATTTAGCTTTGACTGGGCCCCCACCCTTAGCTTCGAAGTCCTTTTATCTAAGCTTAGCTAGATGTGGGTCCCATTCTAAGCTTAGGATTCCCTGCTTGAAGCCTCGATAGTTCCCATGTGAATAGAGAGAGAGATTGATACTTCTAGGCTTCTTTGTATCTAAGCCTCGACAATCCTATTCTTTCTTTCCTTCTTTTAAGCTTTGGCAGTTTATATATATACACATATATATTGAAACTAAGTTTAGATTCATGAATTATTGTAACCCTCGATCGGTGGCCGATTCTCTTTCCTCACTTGGCTTGATTCCAATTTCGATCCATATATATATATAAACTCTTCTAAGACTTCTCTTTCCCCATTCGAAGCCTTGATGCTCTTTCTCTTTCCTGAACCTTGATCGAATTTTCTCTTAAGCCCCGATTATATGTACAAAATTAGGGTATCTCTAGGTGAGATTTCACCATAACCCATCAAGTCCCCCAAGTTTGAAGGTAAGATTTCTTTTCAAAAAGCTTGGATTTAAACTTTCTTCTACTTTCCTTTCAATCCTTCATATAATTGTTTTTTTTTATATTATTTTTCTTGAAGCAGCCGTACATTATAGAAAAAGGGTAAGAGAAAAGGAGAAACTTTTCTTTTGAATCATTGAAAGGTTACCAGAGGAAGAGTATTAATTTTTTTTGGCCTTCCTTATCTTTTTTCAATTTGTGTTTTCATGCTTTCTTACTTGATTGCTTTCTTGGATCGGCTTTTCTCATTCTAAAAGGTATGCACCTTTTTCTTGTTCTCTTTTCATTCCATTTTGTTGGAAAAGAGAAAAATCTTTTTGTTTTGTTTTTTCGATCGGCCATAAAACAGAAAAAAGGTATAACTATTTTTCCTTCATTTTTATAGCAATCCGATTGAGGATAGAAAGAAAAGGAAAGAGAGATTTGCCCTTTTTGTGAATTTTCATCAAAGAAGATTAATATTGACTTGGTTAGAGTTTCTCAATTTATTGTTATTCTGCCATATATATATACATATATATATATGTATACAATCTATATAGTATGTGACTTTTAACAAGATTTGTGCTTCTTGATTCTCGGCAGTTCGGAGATAGACCGACCGTGGCAACTGGTGGCAGTTGGTGGTTATCTGGATTGTGGTGCCTCTGTGGTGAACGCCTTTCATAATCCAGCTTTCTTTTTATTCACTGATTTTGAAGGTACTTGTTTAGCCCTGAATATGCTTGTATTGGGAAAGATTTGTTATCAATTTTGAAATATAAGTTTATGTATATTTCACATTTGATACTGGTACAATTATGATAAACATATGCTGATGGATGTATGTAACATAATATATACGTATGTGTAGATACATAGCTTGCTTGAATGTATTGTTTTTGATCTTAGCTTATAGATTTCTTTTTCTGAAGTCGTCGTGAATGTATTGGGTGTTCAAGCTAGAACACAATCTTTATGTATCTTTGTAATGGTTTGTCTCAAATGTAGGAAAGGTTTTGATTTATGTCCTTACTAGGATTCTTGTTTGGTACAGGTGTGTTTCTGCCTTCCCTTTGAAATTTGAAAGGCTAGAAGTTTTTGGAAGTTAGAAGCTTTGTTTTAGGTTGTCACGATGTCTGAGGCTAGTAGTGACCATATTGAGGAAACTAGTGGGTCCCAGCCTAAGGTTGGCAAGGTTAGGAGACCTCCTACCTTAGCCAAGGAGTGTTGCACCTCTGTTACTGCCGGTAGCTTAGCCAAGCTAGTTGAGACTTATCCCTGCCTTGCCAAGTACAACCCCATTGTTCCTGAGGATACTGACAGGGTGAACCTTCCACCTTCCGGGAAGGTCGCTTTCTATAGGGACTATCTTATTTGGTCTGGCCTTAGAGTTCCATTGACACCCTTCTACCTTGAGGTTCTCTCTCACTATAAGATTGGTCTTACTCAGCTACATCCGCTGGCAGCTGGAAAGATTGTGCGGTTTGAGATGATCCTTAGGGCATTAGGGCAGCCTTTGTCCCTACCTATGTTTAGGAAGGTGTTCTTGCTTTCAAGAATTGGTGATTGTTTTACTTTCCTTTATCGGGACAAGAGTTTTAGGATGATAGAAACTCCTCCCAAGATTCCTCCCTGGAGATTTGATTTCTTCTTCCTAGATGATACATTTCTTCCAAATGATAATAAGAAACTTCTTCGAAAGGGTAGTAAGGATTATTCTTCAAACATGGTGGCTAAAGTTAATAAGAAAGTTGCTGACGAGCTGATTGATCCTGACCATTATGGAGAGCTTCTTGGTAGTTGTATCACTTATCGGTCTTTCCCCCCAGAGTTTGAGGGTTTATTAGCTATGGTCGGGATTAGCCCAGACTGGGATTGGCGTGTAATCCCGGTCATCATAGAGAAATCTACGAATCGACGTATGAAATCCATCCTTCTCTATATATGCTTCTTTATTTGCATTGTATATGCTTACTTGTATTATTTATGAGTTCCAACACTTTGTTTCTTTTCTTATTTTCAGCTCTTAGATTGATGGATTGCTTGGACTATCCCTTCGAAAATTATGATGTTCGTTCTGAGTCTGACACCGAAGCAGAGAAGCTTCGAGAGACAGCTGGGGAGGTTCTTTCTCTCCGCCCTGATGGAGTTTCATATGATGATGAGTATGTCTCTCTAAGTATCTATCAAGCTGTGGATCGAGGCGATCATTCCTTGGCTCCCCCTACTGCCCTTCTTTCTTCTTCTCAGGCTTCTGGTAGCCTTGAGGGTGGTAAGTTCCTTTAGCATTGCTAAATGTTATTGTTATCATTGTATATATATGTATGTATAACTTAAAATTCTTTACTTTTCTTGTAGGTGATCATTCATATAGAGAGCAGCCTGCCACTGTTAAAGATTTTGAGGATGATGAAGATAGTGATTCCTATCTTAATCCACCTGCAAAGAAGAGATCAGGAGATGAGCTTTTTGGTTCTCCTCCCAAGCTTCAGAAGACTACTCAGCCTACTTTTGCATCTTATAGGAGTGCTGGAGGCTTTACTCCCTATAGTCAAGTGGGGCAGACACAGGCTCAGATTACTTCAGCTCCTTTGATGTTTCTTACTTCTTCTCCTACTCAGACTACTTCAGCACCTTCTTCTTCCTTCTTACTTGGTGCTGCTTCTGGTCCTAGCTTTCCTATATTTGCTGACCGTATTGTGGAGAATTGCTATTTCCATGGTTCTGGGTCAACTCTTAGGGTGGACCCTTTTTCCCTTGCTCACTTGCATGACATAGATCGTCTTACCGAAGCAAGGGTAAAATCTAGCTCTCTTACTGCCCCTTTCAGCCTTCGCGGGCGGGGTCTACACTTATTCCCACAGAAGCTGGCGATCTCAACAGGTCCATTGGGAACTTCTATTATGCTCATCCGACATCAATTAAAGTTAAAGACGATGGTCAGAATCCTGAGCACGCGAAGAAGCTTTTGGAGGCAATGATTCCTCCAGTTCTTGCTGCTGAGGCTCGCTTTAGAGACATCTCCGAGCTCTCCCGTCTTTAGTATGTCAACACTCTTAATTGTGTTGCTAGTAGTGTGGCGTTTCAGACTGCTGCCTTGGGTAACATTGATTCGTTGACTAGTGAGGTTGAGAGGCTCCAGGGAGAGTTGTCTTCTCGTGATGCTAAGCTTGCTTCCCTCTCTAAGGACTTAGAGGAGGAAAAGCTTGCTTGTACTAGTCTTAGGGAGGGTAAGGAGGAGGCTGATTCTGAGCTTGAGTTGGTGAGGGGTACTCTTGAGTCTCTAACTCATGAGAATATGAGGATGACAGAGAGAGTTTCTGAGTTGGAGAGTAAGACTAATATCTTAGAGGTTGGTATGACTCATAAGGATAAGATGCTTCAGGGGCTTAGGCAGGAGAGTGAGGATTCCCACTCTAAGTTGGAGGTCCAGGCTAGTGACATTGAGCGCATGAGATCTTTATTGACTTACTTTCCTCAGTTTTTTAATGATCTACTTGGCCATCCAGACGTGAAGGAGACTTTTGCCCGTTTCCTGCTTGCTGCCATTAATTTTGGCCATTGGGATGGTTCTTACAAGAAGTTGGTTTTCCATAAAGGTAGTGCAACTACGACTCGTGAGGTGATGGACGATATTGGTAAATTATGGACTGGGTGTAAGTTTCCTGTATTGGACGAGGTTGCGTCTTTACTTAGCACGCCCGAGGTTTCTGTTGAGGACCTATCTAAGCTCATCCGTATTCCCGGGACCCCAGAGGCTTATCGTGCTGCATTTAAGTTAGATGTTCCTCATCCAGGTTCTTTTCTCGCATCTACTTCTCGAGCTTCTGTTGTCCCAGCTACTTCTGCCTCGACCTCGATTGCTTGCATTGATCCTATCGTTCAGGATGTTCCAGATACTTCAGCTATTATTGAGGATGCTTCTACTAACTTAGCTTAGTTAACTTGATCATATTTGTCATGTATCTTCTAGACTTTATATTTTGTAATACTAGTTGGTATTTCCATTTAGAGACTATGTATTTGTACTTATTTTTCATTTGTATTTGCATGTTTGCCTTGTCTCATATAGTTTCTTGTTTAAAGATGTGTGTTGGAAAACTATGTATGTTGTTTGGTTGTTTTAACCTTCATTGTATGCTTGTTACTCGTGAGTGTCGCTTCCCAATAGGAAGTGCTTGCCTTTTCTCCAATTGATAAAAAGACGAAAAATTATCTAAGTGTTCAGCCTTAAAGAATTGTGTTTTTCTTTCGCTATTTACATCTTACAAGATAATTACATCCAAGGGTATACCTTGGGACTTTGGGAATTATTTAGCTAGCATTTTTATTTCCCATGCTCGACTCCATGTTCGAGACTTTGTTCTCAACTTGTGAGTGTAAATTGCAAAGGTTCACATAAAACTTTATGATTTTTCTTAAAATAAAATAACTTTCTTCAAGTAATGTAGATAACATAAAAGATATAAGAATATATGGGATACTTAGATCAGACCATAAATGGGAATCCTTTTCATTAATAAACCAAATGAATACAATATAGGACTCTTTTGATTGAAATATAAAGACATATGATGCATTGATCAAAGGAAAGACAAATGGGATCTATAGATCAGACCATTAAATTAAAGTGCTCTTAGGTCACTTTGCTTAAACATAACATTTTTTCAAATTAGTCCCATTCCATGTTCTAGGCACTGGGTACCCATCAAGCTCAGTAAGAATGTATGAACCATCTCCATTTGCTTGGTTAACCATGTATGGTCCTTCCCAGTTAGGTCCAAGCTTTCCCAAGTTCTCCACCCTACTTGCTTCATTCTTCCGCCAGACGTAGTCCCCCGGTTTGAAAGACACACGGTGGACTCTCTTGTTGTAATACTTGGCCATTTTTTGCTTGTTTTCAGCGAGCTTGATGTGGGAGACTTCTCTCCTCTCTTCGATGAGATTCAAGTTTTCCCTCAAAGCTTCTTCATTCTGGGCTGGGTTAAAGTTTACAATACGATGGCTTGGAATGCTTAGTTCGGGTGGGATGACTGCCTCAGTTCCATAGACAAGACTGAATGGTGTTTCCATTGTGCTTCCTGTTGGGGTAGTCTGGTGGGCCCAAAGTACTCCTGAAAGTTCATCCACCCAACCGGATCTACACTTGCCAAGCCTTGCTTTGATGCCTCTTACTATCGCCTTGTTCATCACTTCCACTTGCCCATTTGCTTGAGGATGGGCAACGGAGGTAAACACTTATCTAATATCCATATCTTCACACCAAGTCTTGAAAGGATTCTCAGCAAATTGTTTTCCATTGTCACTTACCAAGACATGAGGCACTCCAAACCGGCAGACTATGTACTCCCAAAGGAAGTTGATCACCCTTTGGCCCGTAATTGTTGTAAGTGGTTTAGCTTCAACCCATTTTGAGAAGTAGTCAACGGCCACTATTAAGAACTTCACATTTCCAACTCCAGCCGGTAATGGGCCCACAATGTCTATCCCCCACTTGTAAAATGGCCAAGCAGTGTTTACTGGAATGAGATCTTGCTTTGGCAATCTTGATATTGGAGCATATATCTGGCAGGACTCACACTTTTCTATCTCTTCCTTAGCATCTTTGTTCATTGAAGGCCAGTAATAACCAAGCCTCATTATCTTTGTGGCCACAGATCTTGGTCCAGCAGGAATTCCACATGTGCCCCCATGGACTTATTGGATGAGCCTTTGTGCTTGAGAGGGGCCTACACATCGGAGATGTGGTCCTAGAAATGACTTTCTGAAGAGTTTATCTTCAATGAGAAGATACATTGGTGCTTTCATTCTCACCTTCTGAGCCTCTAGTAATTGAATCATCTTCAACTATAAAGAAATCAGTGGGGATGTCCAATCCCTCTATCTTAATGACCAAGTTTCTTATGAAGCCTTTAGTTAAAACCTTGGCTCCTCCTACTAACCTAATCTCTAAATCTTCCCATTTTACTCCATTTCTAAATTTCCTCAAATTGTTCTTGTAAATACCTATGGGCAAGATATTAGATGTGGCTCTAAGTAT
>CM067167.1:139795108-139877536 GCA_034093135.1 Erigeron breviscapus
TCTGCATATTGCCTTTCCAAGATTTCTAAGCTTATGTTTCATGGATATTCTTGGTGAAGCTTATAATCAAGCTGGACCTGAAGCTTCAGTACCTGAATACAGTAGAGATTTCTCAAAGGCATCCACTTTTGAAGATGAGCCTGAAATATCCACTGCTATGCTTCAGGTATTTAATAAAACTGTTTCAGCCACACTAGCTGGTTCAGAAAGGTCACTAAGTGGGCCACAAAAGAATGTGGGACCCGTTAGTCGACCTAAAGATAAGTTGCTGAACATCATTCGTGTTCCAGCTTCTGTATCTACTGTCCCTGGCAATGATACTACGGTTGAGCCGATCATTAAATCTGGTAACGATGCACCTGTTTCTGCGGATGTTGAACTAGAAACTGGTGCGGGTACTAGTGACCCAAACCAGGGCATATCTGACCTGAATGCAGTGGTGAATGCTTTCTGGGATAACGATGAGCTACCTCAGGGGAATCTCGATCCCCTTGCTGATTTTGAGTTTGACGAGGGATTATTGGAGGCGAATCAATCTGATTCTGAGCCAGCCACCATCCTCGCAAACGCCCCTCCTCCTCCCCCAGAAATCCAAATTCAACCAGACCAACAAGAACAAGATATTAATCCTTATGTTCCACCACCTCCATCTCATCAACATCCAATTTTTCCACCGGGCACTAATCCTGCCTATGTTACAGCACCAAATTTCAATCCATCACTTCAATTTCTTCACCCCCAAATTCACAAAATCCCACCCCCTATCAATTATGATCCCCAATGGAGACGGACTTGGATTCTGAAACAGAATCTGAGAGTCCAACTGATTTACAACTGAACAATGTTCTGAAAGGGCTTGGTAATCTACCATTTGTTGCTCCTGCTTCTGCACAACCTCCACCACCTTTAAATGTAGAAGCACAGTTAGAAAAGACTCAAACCGAAGTCCAAAGCCTTATTCTTAGGGTGGAGGACTTAACCAAGTCTCTAACTGCCAATACTAGTTCTGTGGCTGAAATGAAAGGAGCTCAGATGTTTCTTGGAACTGAACTAACCAAGGTTGCTAGAAACGAAGGACTAGTAGTTGGGAAGCTGAATGAGCTGGTGATGACTTGCAACAAGGTGAGCTCTGCAATCAGAGAAGCCTTCAGGTTAAAAAGAGATGTGCAAGCTTCGGTGGTTGCGAACTTGACATCTTGTGTTCAGTTGTTGAAGCAAGATTTTATGGCTGTTGGAAGAGAAGTACATGAGTTGGTTAAGAAGCCAAGTATAAATGAGAAAGAACTTGGGGCTTCTATAAGTGTTGGTATTTTGGATAATCTGAAGTCTGAGCTAACTCAGAATCTAGTTACTCAGATTTCAGAATCCGTTTCTGAGAAGGTTGGTGAGAAGGTTAGAGTGATGATTGCTGAACTAACCAAAGACACATATGACAAAGTGGACAAGGCTGTGAATGAAGTAAAAGATTCAGGGTCCAAACTTGAAGGTTGAGTTCAGAACCAGTCCAAACAGTTAGAAGAAATTCTAACTCATCTCAAGAAGGAAAATATTGTTGCTCCTTCTGTTCCCTCATTCACTGAAGAAGATAGAAAGCAGTTGAAAGAGATAAAAGATAAAGAGTCGCTGAATCTGAACTCCAATTTCAGATTAAGATCTCAGTTTGCTTAGCTTTCTAGAGGAATTTCTGAATGCTTACAACAACAAAGTTGGGAACCACTGAAAGGCATGCAAATGGCCATTGAAGAATTCGCTAAGTTGCCTTCAGAGGTCCCCAAAGGGGAAAAGGTGTGCCTATTGGTCTGCTTGCAAGTACACAAGAAATCATTGAAGCAACCAAGAAGCAAAAATGATCCAAGAGTGCAGAAGTCTGTTGTTGATATGCTCGAGTATGAATGTGGGATGAATTACTCACTTCTGGAACAAAAGCTAGAGAGTCTAACCTTCAAGTTGTCTATTGAAGACTTGAAGAGAAATAGAGAAAAGGAAATGGCAATTAAAAGGAAGGAAATTCTGGCCGAAGTTCTGAAGGTTGAAAAGGAGTTGTTCAGACCAACCACAAAGCCCAAAGTAACTGGAACAAGGTCTGCAAGAAAGAATTCTCGTGATGTTGTCTTTACTTCCCTCAAACCATCTGATGATGCTGCTGAACTTGAAAGAAAACATGAGAAGGATCAGTATGATCATTACATGAATCATCGATCACATCAGGCCAAAATCATTGATATAGAAGTTACAAAGGCTGATGGATTGAAGTTGTTTGATTTGATTGTAAAAAGAGAAGGTAGGGTAGCTGAAGAATATAATCAAGTTTCAGTTCACGAGTTTGGGATTTCAGAGCATAGGGAGATGATCCAGATTCTGAAGGGGAAGCCAAAATCTGTTTTGATTGGTGCATGGTTAGCCAGAATACAACAAAAGATGCAAGCCAAAGTAGAGATTGAAAGCAGATTGTTTGGAAAGAAGGATCATTCTCCACTGAAAAGGAAACCTACTAAAGCACCTTCTGGTTCAAGGCCTGCCAAGAAGTAGTTCCTTTTTCAGTTTATCATGTACTTGTAATATATTTACATTTGTAACAAACATTTCAGTTTATATATATATGTTGCAAATTGTAACCAATAAGTAGATGGTAAGTTTAAGTTAGAAAAACCACAAGTAAAATTCTGAGACATCAATGATCTATAGGATGTACTTAGAAAATTTTTACAACTTAAACAAAAACTTGCATTTCAGACTTACAAACATGTATAGATAGAAGTCTGAGATGCATGCACTATTTCAGAAAAATAGGGGGAATTTGTTAGGTCGAAAATCGACCAAGTATAATTTGTTCAGAAATAGCTTGAAGTTCAGTGAAAACGTTTGTACAGAATTCTGAGCCGTCTCAGAATTACTTCACTGAAGCTTCACTTCAGTTCTGATCAAGATAAATCTGAAGCATTCATTCTGAAGTCAAAGACTGAAGTATGAAGAAGAGAATCATCTCAGAAGCGAGCAAAGAGTGATTCTACCAGATCGAAAACTGAAGCATCTCAGTGTAAAGTATTTACAACACTTTACACTGATTACGAGAAGACTTTTTACTTTACATACCTTTACCCAGTTAATAGATTTATCTATTAATAAAAGGTACAAGGTAAAAGTATAGGTTTGGAACATGGTACTATAAGTCACATCAACTGACTTATATACTCTTCCTGACAAAAAATATTCTTCTTGAGAAGTTTTGTGATATTCTTCCTTCCAAATGGGAAAATATGGTTCTTGTCTTAAGACAAGGTAAAACCCTGCACAGTCACACTCTTGCATCGCTCTATGGAGCCTTCAGATTCACTAAAGATAATAATGCAGCAAGACTGGTGGCTGAGCAGGATGCCATGAACCATGCCCAGAGTCCCAAGGTTGCTAGCATAACTGAGCGACCTTGTGCTGCTTTAATGTCTGCAGAGAGTGTCCAATCACACTCAATGAAGGAGATGTTAAACAGTTTCTTGAACTCTGGCCTGACCACTGAAATCAGTGATGGTTGTGATGAAACTGACGATGATGATCTGGTAGCCATGATTGCTAAAACCTTTAACAGGTTTAAGCATAAATCTAAAAGAGTTAATGGCCCCAACAATGCTTCCAGCTCCAGCTCTCTGGATAAAACCAATCTTACCTGCTATAAGTGCGGTAAGAAAGGTCACTTTATGAAGGAATGCAGATCTAGTCAGATGAACAACCAAACTGGTCCCCCTGTCCCTAATTTAGTAGGCCTGATGATAGCTACAAAGCAAAATACAAAAAGCTTAAGGCCCAGATTTCCCTCTTGTCATTTGAAAGAGAAAATGAAAAGAACAAATGCATGATGGCAAATACTGAAGGAAAATGGGAATACTCTGATGACTCATCAGCTGATGATGAAGAGGAAAGGCACATGTGTTTCATGGCCTTGGAAGATCAACATCAACATGTGGCAAAAGAAGATGTCATCACTGGAAGATGGGTGGACATCATTTTGAAAAAGGTATGTGATTATGACAACTAGGTTGATCCAGATCTGAAACTGGACCTAGCTAGCTGAATCATTAAGTGGTGATTTAGCATTTGTGGAAACTGTTAGAGAAGACAGTGAAAGATATCTGGAAACTATCTTAACTGAACTGACAAATATTAAACCACAATTAAATGATTTACAAAGTGTCCAGTTGGCTCTCAAGGAGTCAGTTTTGAAAATTGAGGCTCTTGAACTTAAAAATCAAAAATTAAAATCTGATCTTGAAAAAGAAGAAATGATTATCAAGTCGTGGGTAAAAGCATCTGGAAAGAGATATGATGCTTTTTCAAAAACTATTGATGCCCAGAAAAATGCATGGAAATCTGGAGATCTGGAGATGGCATCTCTTATACCAGATCTTCATGCATTGCCTCCAGCTCTTAGGGTTGAAACTCCATATGATCAACCTAAGATTGTCAAAACTGAACCCATTGAGACCACCCCCATTGAGGTTAAACCTGGAGCCAATCAGGCTAGAGCTCCAGTTAAAAAGGCATCTGGTAACAAGCCTTTACCTCAAAAGTCTAAGGAGCCCAAGACTCAAAAGACCAAAACTCCAGCTGAACCTAGGTCCAAGGTTCAGCAGCCTGATGAAATTAATATTTTGTCCAAACTGGAAAGTCAACTCCAACTTTTGTCTAGAAAGGTTCAGAGTTGCACTGCCAGGATTAAAAATCTAGAAGGAGGTTCATCACCTCCAGTTGAAAAACAAAATATTAAAACCCCCTCAAAACCAAAACAAAAGGATCCATCTGGAACAAAATCTGGAAAGAAAAAGGGGAGTAAGTATCAAATACCAATCGTTTTTACTCCTGGTCCTGGAGCTGATAACAATGCTCCAGTTCCAGTCTCCAGTTCAACACCACCAGAATCAACTGTGACTTCTCAAGGAGAGTCCAGTGAACCCATCAACAAAAGATGGGTTCACAAAAAGAACTAATGATTTTTGTGGTTGTGCAGGGCGATCGAAAGAAGAATATCTGGTATCTGGATAGCGCAGCTGGCCAGACTATGACCGGATGTAAGCCCCTGCTTGAAGAGTTCACTGTCCAAGATGGACCGGCAGTGACGTTTGGTAATGATCAAAATGGAAAGACTGAAGGATATGGTGTGCTCAATAATGGACAGGTCGAATTCAAAAGAGTTGCATTTGTGAATGGTTTGAAATACAACCTGATCAATGTAAGCCAACTTTGTGATGATGGCTACAGAGTTTTGTTCGATATTGCTCAAGGCACCGTATTTAACAAGGATTGGAAAGTGGTGATGGTTGCACCAAGAAAAGGAAATGTGTACATCATGGATATGGAACCAGCTCCAAAAGAGCAGTGCTTCTATACCAAGGCTGATGAGGACACCAACTGGCTATGGCATAAAAGATTATCCCATCTTAATTTCAAAAATATTAACAAGTTGTCTCGCAAACAACTGGTAGATGGGATACCTCAGATTTCTTTTAATAAAGAAAAGCCAAGTCCAGGGTGTGAGATGGGCAAGCAGAAAAGGGCCAGTTTCAAAACTAGGCAAAACTTTAGCATCACTGAACCTCTTCACATGCTTCATATGGATCTCTTTGGTCCAGTGAATGTTCAAACTAGAGCTGGAAAGAAGTACACTCTAGTTGTGGTCGATGAATTCACCAGATATTGTTGGGTGGTATTCCTCAGATCCAAAAGTGATGCACCTGCTGAGATCATCTCTCTCATCAAAAGAATTGAACTCAAGTACACTCGAAAAGTTTGTCAGTTGAGAAGTGATAATGGTACCGAATTTCAAAATAAGGTACTTGAAACATTTTTCAATGACATTGGCATCTCTCAAAACTTCTCATCAGCACACTCTCCAGAGCAGAATGGAGTTGTGGAAAGAAAGAATCGCACACTGATAGAAGTGGCCAGAAGCATGCTACCTGAATCAGGTCTTCCCACCAGTTTCTGGGCTGAAGCAGTTGCAACTGCTTGTCACACTCAAAACCGGTCAGTCTACATCAAGAGACATAAGAAGACTGCCTATGAAGTACTCAGGAATCGAAAACCAAATGTTGGATATTTTCATGTATTTGGTTGTCCAGTTTATATTTTAAATGATTTCAGTCAGCTTGGAAAGTTTGATGCAAAAGCTGATGAAGGTGTATTTTTAGGCTATTCAGATATTCAAAAGGCCTTTAGAGTTTATAATTATAGACTCCAAAAGGTTCACGAGAAAATTCATGTCACATTTGTCGAGTTAAGTGATGCAATTAACAAGAGACCAAGCCTTGATATTTCTCCAGTCGTTCCAATAAATTTTGGTGAAACTGACCAAGTTCATCAGTCAGTTGTTTTACCAGAAGATGTTTCCAGTTACACTCAATTGGAACCAGTTAAGAAGAAGAGCACCACCAGTGACACTTCATTTTATCCCTCCATCAGTTTCAACATACCACAGAAACTGGTGATTGGATCTGATGTACGTGCCACTCCAATATCAGCACCAGTTCAAACTCCAACTTCTCCAGTTCTTCAAGAAATACATTTTAATGAAGAATTTCATAATGCAAATCGTGACCTCATTGACTCTTATGAGGATATAGAAGTAGTTTGGGCTGATCCTCCTCCAGAAGCTGCTGCAACGGAAGAAGATCGCCAGGTGACTTGCACTGATATTGTAATAAACCAGCCTAGTCAATATACTAAATGGACTCGAGCACATCCAATTGAACAGATTGTTCCAAGTAGTGGGGTTCAGATTAGAAGAGCCACCAGTGAGCAATGCTTAAACGTCACCTTCTTATCAGTGATTGAACCGAAGAAGATTGACGAGGCTATGGAAGACCCAAGCTGGGTGGAAGCTATGCAAGAAGAGCTCATCCAGTTTGAAAGGAATAATGTGTGGGAACTTGTTCCTTGTCCACCAGGGTTAAAGAAAGAACCCATTGGTACAAGATGGGTCTACCGAAACAAGATGAATGAAGATGGCAATGTTGTAAGAAACAAAGCAAGATTAGTTGCCAAGGGTTATTGTCAGGCAGAGGGCGTTGATTTTGATGAAACTTTTGCTCCAGTTGCAAGACTTGAAGCCATCAGAATATTTCTGGCTTATGCAGCCCATCTGCAGTTCAAAGTCTTCCAAATGGACGTCAAAAGTGCGTTCCTTAATAGAACATTGGAAGAAGAAGTGTATGTTAAGCAGACTCCAGGCTTCATCAATGAGAAGCATCCTCACTGGGTATATAGACTGAACAAAGCTTTGTATGGTCTTAGACAAGCCCCAAGAGCCTGGTATGATACTTTAACTAAACATCTTCTCAAAAATGGCTTTCAAAGAGGTGCAATAGATAATACCTTATTTATCTTGAAAGAAAAAGGTAATATCTTATTGGTACAAATTTATGTCGATGACATTATATTTGGTTCAACTGATGATGCAATGTGTAAAAGGTTTTCTAAAATCATGTCATCTGAGTATGAAATGAGTTTAATGGGAGAATTAACATTTTTCTTGGGTCTTCAGATTAAGCAAACTGAAAATGGAATTTTTATAAACCAAGAAAAATATGTCAGAGATTTGTTAAGAAAACAAAAATATGATTCAATCCCATCGAAAAACACACCTATTGCAGCACCTTTAAATTTGGACCGGCAAACCAGTGAACACCACTGAATATCGTGGTATGGTTGGTTCACTGATGTACTTAACTGCCAGTCGACCAGATATAATGTTTGCAACATGTCTATGTGCCAGATTTCAGGCTAACCCAAAAGAATCACATTTGCATGCTGTTAAACGCATCTTCAGATACCTGAAAGGGTGTCCTAGCCTTGGTCTTTGGTACCCCAAAGGCTCAGGGTTAGATCTAATGGGTTATTCAGATTCCGATCATGCAGGTTGTAAGATTGATAGAAAATCAACAACTGGTGGTTGTCATTTCTCGGAAGAAAACTGGTAAGTTGGACCAGCAAGAAGCAGACGTCAGTCTCTATGTCCACTGCTGAGGCAGAGTACATTTCTGTGGCCAGTTGCTGTGCCCAAATTCTCTGGATCAAGAACCAGTAACTAGATTATGGTCAAAAGTATACAAGGACCCCAATCTTTTGTGACAACACCAGTGCAATTGCTATATCTCACAACCCAGTGATGCACTCTAAGATAAAGCATATTGACATCAGGTATCATTTCATTCGTGATCATGTTATGAAAGGAGACATTGAAATAAATTTCATCCCCACTGACAAACAGCTCGCTGATGTTTTTACAAAACCTCTTGATGAGAAAACTTTTAAACATCTTATCAGCGAACTAGGAATGTTAAATCCTTAAAACTGGAGATTTTGTTATGAGCGCGTCAGTGACAAAAATACCTGCATTTATTCCGTAATGTACAAAATGCCGCGTAATACCTAAAGTTTCGGGGCGAAACTTCCATTAACACGGGGAGAATGTGACAACCGCCAAATTTGAGGTTAGCTAAACTTAGAAAGTTTACTATTCATGTGCTATTTATAGAAGGTTAAATTTAAATATGTGATATTTAAATCCTTATGTGTCAACCAAGATCAAACGTCGTTATAAAATCACGATGCCGACACACATTCATCGGGTTGATGAACCGGTCAAGGAGGACCTCCATAATATACATTTTTATGATATATGATTTTATATGTGACGATATGTGTCTAGCTAAGATCTCTTTCGTTAGTAAAAGTGCCATACGAAATATATGTCGTTATAGAGTTACTAAATAATTAAAGAACGTTCTTATTGCAATAATAATAATTGACACAAATTATAAAAACATGACATATTATTTTTAGTTCCTAACTAAAAACTCTTATACAAAATAATATATGTATTATTTATAAAAATATATGGACTAACTAGCTAATACTATTAAAGGGCCAAATAATATTGCTAGTCAAAAATGAGCCCATACCCTTAGCCCACCTCCATTTTTGGATCCAAGAGCCCAGCCCACAAGCCTTGACCCAAGCCCATCTCCTAGCCTATAAAATTGTAGTATAAGTTCCCTGCTCTCTTTTGTTACACATCACGTACACACACACACTGACACACTAGACAAGAACAATTAAAAATAATAAAAACTCTTCAACTTCATCTCCCTCCTCCCTCTTTCACCCCAACCGCCGGCCACCACTCCAGCCACCCTCAGCCGCCGCCTGCCGCCTCCCTCTCGCCGGAAAACAAACCCGGCAGCCACCCCCATCAACCCTAGTAGCTTTTCTGCACCCCTAAACACCAAATAACTCCTCCCCACCACAGCCCCGCCGCTGCCACCGCAGCTCCACGTATATATATATATATATATATATATATATATATATATATATATATATATATATATATATATATATATATATATATATATATATATATATATATATATATATATATATATATATATATATATATATATATATATATATATATATATATATATATATATATATATATATATATATATATATATATATATATATATATATATATATATATATATATATATATATATATATATATATATATATATATATATATATATATATATATATATATATATATATATATATATATATATATATATATATATATATATATATATATATATATATATATATATATATATATATATATATATATATATATATATATATATATATATATATATATATATATATATATATATATATATATATATATATATATATATATATATATATATATATATATATATATATATATATATATATATATATATATATATATATATATATATATATATATATATATATATATATATATATATATATATATATATATATATATATATATATATATATATATATATATATATATATATATATATATATATATATATATATATATATATATATATATATATATATATATATATATATATATATATATATATATATATATATATATATATATATATATATATATATATATATATATATATATATATATATATATATATATATATATATATATATATATATATATATATATATATATATATATATATATATATATATATATATATATATATATATATATATATATATATATATATATATATATATATATATATATATATATATATATATATATATATATATATATATATATATATATATATATATATATATATATATATATATATATATATATATATATATATATATATATATATATATATATATATATATATATATATATATATATATATATATATATATATATATATATATATATATATATATATATATATATATATATATATATATATATATATATATATATATATATATATATATATATATATATATATATATATATATATATATATATATATATATATATATATATATATATATATATATATATATATATATATATATATATATATATATATATATATATATATATATATATATATATATATATATATATATATATATATATATATATATATATATATATATATATATATATATATATATATATATATATATATATATATATATATATATATATATATATATATATATATATATATATATATATATATATATATATATATATATATATATATATATATATATATATATATATATATATATATATATATATATATATATATATATATATATATATATATATATATATATATATATATATATATATATATATATATATATATATATATATATATATATATATATATATATATATATATATATATATATATATATATATATATATATATATATATATATATATATATATATATATATATATATATATATATATATATATATATATATATATATATATATATATATATATATATATATATATATATATATATATATATATATATATATATATATATATATATATATATATATATATATATATATATATATATATATATATATATATATATATATATATATATATATATATATATATATATATATATATATATATATATATATATATATATATATATATATATATATATATATATATATATATATATATATATATATATATATATATATATATATATATATATATATATATATATATATATATATATATATATATATATATATATATATATATATATATATATATATATATATATATATATATATATATATATATATATATATATATATATATATATATATATATATATATATATATATATATATATATATATATATATATATATATATATATATATATATATATATATATATATATATATATATATATATATATATATATATATATATATATATATATATATATATATATATATATATATATATATATATATATATATATATATATATATATATATATATATATATATATATATATATATATATATATATATATATATATATATATATATATATATATATATATATATATATATATATATATATATATATATATATATATATATATATATATATATATATATATATATATATATATATATATATATATATATATATATATATATATATATATATATATATATATATATATATATATATATATATATATATATATATAAATAATATATGTATTATTTATAAAAATATATGGACTAACTAGCTAATACTATTAAAGGGCCAAATAATATTGCTAGTCAAAAATGAGCCCATACCCTTAGCCCACCTCCATTTTCGGATCCAAGAGCCCAGCCCACAAGCCTTGACCCAAGCCCATCTCCTAGCCTATAAAATTGTAGTATAAGTTCCCTGCTCTCTTTTGTTACACATCACGTACACACACACACTGACACACTAGACAAGAACAATTAAAAATAATAAAAACTCTTCAACTTCATCTCCCTCCTCCCTCTTTCACCCCAACCGCCGGCCACCACTCCAGCCACCCTCAGCCGCCGCCTGCCGCCTCCCTCTCGCCGGAAAACAAACCCGGCAGCCACCCCCATCAACCCTAGTAGCTTTTCTGCACCCCTAAACACCAAATAACTCCTCCCCACCACAGCCCCGCCGCTGCCACCGCAGCTCCACCGCCGGCCGCCGCTGCTGCTGCTTCTCCAACGTCTAGCCACCACCACTCAACTCCCTTAACGTCCAGAAAGGTAGAGAAACGTAAGTAACAACGTTCCAAGCAAACCCATTTAATCATTCACTTTAAAAACCCTAATATTTCTTTTTCTTCCTTTTCTTCCCGTCGCAGTCGAGCACCACCGCGCCACCACCACTCCACGACGACCCAGCAGAGAAGAGGAACGTTCAAGCATCATAACAGGTCGTTACATGGCTGCCCATGCTTAGTTTTCATGTCACAAACCCTAAAAACGTTTTTCTTACTTGTTTTGTTTCTCGCAGCCGCGAACCACCGCGAACCGCCACCTCCAGCCACCATTACAAATCTGTTTGAACCTTCGAAGCAGGTTGTTTGTCTGTCCTTAAGTCATTTGTGATGTTATTACACGGTCATGCAAAGTCTCGGCACTTTTCGTTTCGGTTTCGGGTCGAAACCACCATAAGCCACCACCTTTTACAACCTTCTATCACCACCATAGACCACCCCTGTTTTGTCACTGTTTTGGTGACTGAAATGTCGACATTTAGGCTGCTCAAAACTAAAATCATTTTCTCTTTCTGGCCATGAACTTCGGCCGAGTTGTAGCACCGAAATGAAAAACGACTTTTCAAATTCTCATTTCAAATGTATGTCGAGTCACGAGCTACTGTTACACATTGAAAACATATTTTCTTTTGGTAATATTATTCTGATATTTTGGAATTTACATAACCAATTAATTTAATTAATTATCTAGATTAATAATGATTGTATTGCATTTAATACTTGTGTATTTCCTAGGTGAATGTTTCCTCTTCCAAATAATACCTTTATGACAATAATCCCAACATGCATAATGATTAGCCTTTTCTTGGAAATATAAAAGCATGCTTTAAGTATAATCATTGTTGTGATAATCTATGTTAGTGAAGTTGGGAAAACGTGCTAGTTAAATGCCCACTAAATAACTAGGTATATATATATATATTAATATATGTTATATACGTATATATATATCTATTAATATAACTTGACCCACCATGCCCACCTCCTATTTAGGACATCGGTGCAAAGTGTGCGGTGACTTAGCACGCTTCGGGTGCAGACATGACCTATATGATTATATTATATTTATACATAGACCCACCATGCCAGCTTCTATTTAGAATGTTGGTGCAAAGTTGTGCGGCGACATATTTATATTTTTATAATTTTAATTCATGGTTATTCCAACTCACAACCATACTTAATTGACAATTGCCCAACTCCTATTATGGAAACCGGTGCACTCGTATGGGTTGTGAGGGAGAATGGTCGCGAATGCCATGTTATGATATATTTCAACACGCAACCATACTTCTTTGCCATTTCACGTGTATGGGTTGTGGGGGAAAATAATCATAATGTCGCTATTATAATTATTACTATTATATTATATAAATATTATATATGTATTACTATATTTGAACCCATGAAAGACCAACTCCATCTAGCACGTGGACGACCCTAACGATTATCACATAATAAAAACATTTTTTTAGAAAATGTATTATAACAATATTATTTGGAAGAATGAGGGAAATTCATTAGGAATATAATAGCATAGATTATTAAGACAAGTTTATATTTTATATCTATAGGTTGACACATTCAAGAGAATCCGCTACTTGCTAATTATTGCTACTTTGAAACTAAGGTGAGTTCATAGCCCACACTTTCTTACTATTTTGGGTGAGATGCATGCTCTATGTTTTACATGTGGAACACAAGTACCAAACTATGTATATGATGATTGTCTAAGTCGCTTGATCCCATTAAAGTCCTCCCATCATGAATTGTTAGTTATGGATTTAAACGCGATATGATGAATAGTACTATTTGGGTTGACACCCCCATTCGGGTTGGTCGCACCAACTTGACCGGTGATGGTCGAACGAATGCATTCATATTTGGATTCCCAAGTATTATGGATCAAATACTTGCCGAGGCACAATGTTACTTATTACCGTCGAGTTTCATTTCATGAGCTTAGTACAATATATACATTATATTTTCCCTAGCATTGTTTTTGAATAATGGCTACACGACATTGCGGGTTAGCAATGGTCACACTTAAATCTTGTGGTTTCATGCAAATTACTTATTTACCCCTATGAATTCACCAACATTATTGTTGACCCATTTTAGCATGTATCTCAGGTCCGTAAGATGCACGGTAGGATTCACATAAGGCTATTCCGCCACTTGGAGTTGATGTTTCGTTTTTATTATGGAAAAGACTTTACTTTTGTTCAAGTTATCATTGTTGTCGAAACCAATGATAGCACCACTTATCGAGGATTTAGAATTCCTAAAAATACTCTTAAAATTATTGTAATGTTTTTCCTTAATGTATTTCCAATATTTCAAGACAATGAACTTATGTTAAATGAAATGTTTTCAAAACGACTCCTTTATAGTCGTTCATTATGCCTTGTGTTGTGATTTCATGAATGTTGCACCTCGTACCCTTCCGCATTATTATGGGGTGTGACAGAATGGTATCAGAGACAAGGTTATAGTGAACTAGGTGGCAATTAATGAACCTAGACTATAACTACCTATAGAAATCACATATACTATGCACACACATGCCTTAGAAATTTTACATGCATTACTTGACTATGTGTAAATTTCATGCTTATGTATACATTGCTAGAATCTAGAAATTTTAAAATTTCTCATCTTACATATATATGCTCCTTTGCCTAAGAATGCTCCCCTATCAGCCTCATGTTAAGGTTAAGTAGAATAATGCTTACATATATTGCCTATGTTTTCTTTTCTTCTTTTCCATTAGGGAAAATGTCTCGACACGTTATTGACCTAACGTCCGATCATGAGGAAGAGTTCATCACCCAACAGCCAGTCCCATCCCCTTTGTCCCCACTCGATCAGCACGTTGAGTCTGAGCCTACTATTGATTCTGAGCCTACTGTTGATTCCGAGGCCGTTGGTGACACTCCTAGGTCACCACTTGTTGGTCCCACATCACCACCCTTTGCCCATCCACCAGTTCCTCCGACTATTATGCCCACTCTCACTTTGGCCGAGCCCACTGCTTTTACTATTCCCGAGCAGATAGCTCACCCGATCGGCACATCCACTGTCGTCTATGCCACACCAGACATTCCACTTCCACATTTCAACCTACCCCCACCCACATACCAACATCAGTTCCGTACCGGCGAGGGCACGTCACGGGACCCGAGATTCACTATTGAGCCTCGTGTTCCCGAGATGGTGCACCCTCCACCCTCTATGGTTGAGCCACCGGCTCAACGCCGCCGCACCGAGCCGATCTATCACTCTGTGGCTTGTGTCCTTGCTCGATGGAGAGAGCTAGAGGGCCTTCGTGATAACGACCGCGTCTATGCTCACTCCGGGCCGGATATCGTCTCTGCATATACCGGAGAGCCCGTCCACCTCACCGTATCCACCCTCGTGGCGCGACTTTTCCGCGCCGAGTCTCGCCTTCAGGCACTTGAGGGACCCACTCGCCCTATTCCAGCTTCTGTGGCGGATCTTCACCGCCAAGTCTCCACTATGAATGTGGAGCTTACCGAGACCACTATCCAGACCGAGTTTGCTCATGATCGTGTGGATGAGATCGAGGACTATGTTGTGGGACTTGGATTGGGATTGAGAGGCACTGCTGAGCTGACCATTGGAGTACGAGACGAGAGCTTTATTACACGTGTAAGGGTTGAAGACTTGGAGACTCAGGTTCAGCACATGGAGGATAGACTTACGATGCAGGAGGTAAGGATTCAGAGGATTGAGGAGGCACTTCAGACCATTGCTGCTACTATCACTATGCCACCCCCTAGCGAATCTAGCTAGATGTTATCTTTACATTTTTATTGTTCCTATTTAGGGCGGGATGTGCCCGGAAACTTTGAATTATGATGAATCTATGGATTTTGCGAAGTTACTTCTCGCATGGTTGTCTTTATTTTGAAGCAATGAAATCTATTACTTTATCCAAATTTTTATGTTTCTCTTAGTTACAATAATTTTGTTTATGATTATGTTGGCATGTTAGTATAGTTATGGCATGGTATTGTTATGTTGACGATGTGCTTGTATGATTGAAGATCTACTGATATGCAGTATGATGTGGTTAAATGTTGTTAGCTATCCATAAGTTAATGAAGAAAAACTTATTACACTTTTGTTTCCTTTCTTAAAGAAATGGCGCCAAAGAAAACAACTAAGTCACAAACCTTGAGTTCGGCCCAAATCGAGAGGCTCGTAGCACAGCGAGTTGCTGCCGCCATCGCTACTTATGAGGCAAACCGAACCACCGGTGAAGCCGAGGGAAGTGGCAATGGTGAAGAACCAACAAATGCCCCAAAGAGTTGCACCTATAGGGACTTTACCTTGTGCAAACCACTGAACTTTGAGGGTACCGAAGGGACCATTGGATTACTTCGATGGTGTGAAAAGATGGAGTCAGTTTTCCGCATCAGCAATTGTCCGGAAGAGTGTAAGGTGAAGTACGCGACATGCACTCTCCAAGGTGGAGCCCTGACTTGGTGGAATTTGTATGCTCACTCTGTAGGAGTTGATGCGGCTTATGCACTCACTTGGGAGGCACTAAAGGAAAGGATGCGAGGAAAGTATTGCCCAAGGAATGAGATCCAAAAGTTGGAGGCCGAGTTTTGGAACTTGACTACTAAGGGCCTTGATGTACCCGCGTACACGACTCGGTTTCACGAGTTGGCCCTAGTGTGCCCAACCATGGTGGAACCCGCATTTAAGCTCATTGAGAGGTACATTTGGGGACTCCCACCTCAAATCCAAGGAATGGTAACCTCTTCCAAACCCACTGACATCGAGAGTGCCGTTGAGATGGCACATAGTTTGGCCGATCAAATGAAAAGACAAGGAGCCAAGGAAGTTGCTGCTCCAAGAGCATTTGATCACAAGAGGAAGTGGGATGAAGGGTCATCGAGAAATCAAGTTCAACAACAACCAAGACGGGCCGAGGCGGTTAAGGCTTATACCGCGGGGCCAACTGCGAAGAAAGGGTATAATGGAGGTAGCCCTTATTGCAACAAATGTCGCTCTCATCATCGCGGACCTTGTATGCCGCCATGTGGCCGGTGCAAGAGGACCGGTCATACGACTCAAAATTGTAGAGCTCCAAACCCCGTGCCTAGTAACAACAATGTGGTGCAAAAGGGGTGCTACGAATGTGGTAACGAGGGGCACATCAAGAGGGATTGCCCAAGACTTAGAAACCAAAACAATAACAACAATCAAGCCCGTGGAAGAGCCTTCGTGATTCAAGCAAGAGAAGCTCGCCAAGACCCGAACATTGTGACGGGTATGTTTCTTCTCGAAAACCTGCTAGTTTCCGTTTTATTTGATAGCGGTGCCGATTTAAGCTTTATATCAAATAGAATTATTCAATTGTTATCTATAACCCCCGTGCCGTTAGACGATGCATATTCTATAGAACTTGCTAACGGGAAGGAAATCAAAGCCGATAGCATAGTACGCGAGTGTACTTTGACCTTAGCCGACAAGCCCTTTCACATAGACCTAATCCCCGTCGAAATAGGAAGCTTTGACATCATCATCGGCATGGATTGGCTATCCAAACACAAGGCCGAGATTGTATGTCACGAAAAGGTTGTTCGCATCCCGTTAGAGAATGGAGACATGTTGATCATTCAAGGAGAAAAGTGTGGTGTAGCAATTAATCTCATTTCGTGTATGAAGACTCAAAAATACCTACGAAAGGGGTACCACGCAGTTTTAGCCCATGTGACGACAAAAGAACCTGAGGAGAAACGACTTGAAGATGTGCCCATTGCACGAGAATTTCCCGAAGTATTTCCCGAGGACTTACCCGAAATCCCTCCGATTCGTCAGGTGGAATTTCAAGTGGACTTGGTGCCCGGTGCTACACCGGTGGCACGTGCTCCATACCGTTTAGCTCCATCCGAAATGAAAGAGCTCTCGACTCAATTGCAAGAACTCTTAGATAAAGGATTCATCCGACCAAGCTCTTCGCCATGGGGAGCTCCGGTTCTTTTTGTCAAGAAAAAGGACGGATCCTTCCGGATGTGTATAGACTATCGCGAATTAAACAAGCTTACTATAAAGAACCGATATCCCCTACCTAGGATCGATGACTTGTTTGATCAATTACAAGGATCGAGTTACTACTCGAAAATCGATCTTAGATCTGGATACCACCAATTGAGGGTAAGGGAAGAAGATATCCCTAAGACGGCATTTCGAACTCGTTATGGTCACTACGAGTTTCAGGTTATGCCTTTTGGTTTGACGAATGCACCCGCCGTTTTCATGGACCTCATGAACCGCGTGTGCAAGCCATATCTAGATAAGTTTGTGATTGTCTTTATTGACGACATACTAATCTATTCGAAAACCAAGGAAGAACATAAGGGACATTTGAGAATGATTTTGGAGCTACTCAAGAAGGAAGAATTGTATGCGAAGTTTTCAAAATGTGAATTTTGGATCCGAACGGTACAATTTTTAGGCCACGTGATTGATAGTCAAGGGATTCACGTAGACCCCGCAAAGATCGAAGCCATCAAGAGTTGGGATGCACCGAGGACCCCAACGGAAGTACGTCAGTTCTTAGGTCTTGCCGGCTATTATAGAAGATTCATCGAGAACTTCTCGAAAATAGCCCAACCTCTGACCACTTTGACGCAAAAGGAAAAGAAGTTTGCTTGGGAAGACAAGCAAGAAAAGGCATTTCAACTACTAAAAGAGAAGCTTTGTAGTGCGCCAATTCTAGCTCTGCCCGAAGGAACCGATAATTTTGTGGTGTATTGCGACGCTTCCCATCAAGGGTTAGGTTGCGTTCTCATGCAAAAGGACAAGGTGATAGCTTATGCTTCACGTCAACTCAAGGTGCATGAGAAAAATTACACTACCCACGACTTGGAGTTAGGAGCGGTAGTTTTCGCTCTTAAGATTTGGAGGCACTATCTTTATGGCACAAAGTGCACCATATTCACCGACCATAAGAGCCTCCAACATATTTTTGACCAAAAGGACTTGAATATGAGACAACGAAGATGGGTGGAGTTACTGAGTGACTACGATTGTGAGATTAAATACCACCCCGGCAAGGCGAATGTTGTAGCCGACGCTTTGAGCCGCAAGGAACGAGTCAAGCCGCTTCGCGTCCGAGCATTGGGTATGACCATTCATACCAACCTCACCCCTCACATTCGAATTGCACAAGTTGAAGCATTAGAAGAAGAAAATCTCAAGAATGAAGCCTTGAGAGGAATGGAAGTGCAATTTGAAACTAGACCCGATGGAACTCGCTATTTTGCCAACCGAATTTGGGTACCCAACCATGGGAACCTGAGAGAGTTAATCATGGATGAAGCACACAAGTCTAGGTATTCAATACATCCCGGTGGCGATAAGATGTATCATGGACTTAAGGAGATGTATTGGTGGCCTAAGATGAAGGCCGACATAGCCGCCTATGTTGGTCGTTGTTTGACGTGTGCAAAGGTTAAGATTGAATATCAAAAGCCATCCGGTTTGCTTCAACAACCAAGGATACCCCAATGGAAGTGGGAAGAAATATCCATGGATTTCATTACTAAGTTGCCTAGATCCGTGAGTGGATGTGACACGATTTGGGTAATTGTGGACCGCCTCACAAAGTCCGCTCTTTTCCTACCCATTAAGGAAACGTTTGGGATGGATAAATTAGCGAGAATTTATTTGAAGGAAGTTTTGTCACGTCATGGTGTACCTATTTCGATCATATGTGATCGAGATGCTCGTTTCACCTCCAGATTTTGGAAATCTTTCCAAAAAGCTTTGGGTACTAGAATTGACATGAGCACCGCATACCACCCCCAAACCGATGGTCAAAGCGAAAGGACCATCCAAACGCTAGAGGATATGTTATGCGCGTGTGTGATAGACTTTGGGAGTGACTGGGAGCGTCACTTGCCATTGTGTGAATTTTCATACAACAATAGCTATCACACCAGCATTCAAGCCGCCCCATTCGAGGCACTTTATGGGAGAATGTGTCGGTCGCCCGTTTGTTGGATCGAAGTTGGTGATAGCCAAATCACGGGTCCGGAAATCCTTCATGAAACCACCGAAAAGATTTTTCAAATCCAAAACCGAATGAAAGCCGCACGTGACCGTCAAAAGAGCTACGCCGACGTTAGGCGAAAACCGTTGGAATTTCAAGTAGGAGATAGAGTCATGTTAAAAGTCTCTCCTTGGAAAGGAACCATCCGTTTTGGGAAACGAGGAAAGTTGAACCCGAGATATATTGGACCTTTCAAAATCGTAGAAAGAATAGGTCCCGTCGCATATCGACTAGAATTACCCCAAGAGTTGAGCAGAGTGCACAATGTTTTTCATATCTCAAACTTAAAGAAGTGTTTGTCGGATGAAACACAAACCATTCCGCTTGAAGAGATCCAGCTAGATGATCGCATGCACTTTGTAGAAGAACCCGCTGAAATCATGGACCGCGAAGTTAAGGAATTAAAACAAAGTCGCATTCCTATCGTTAAAGTTCGTTGGAACTCAAGGCGAGGACCCGAGTTCACGTGGGAACGTGAAGACCAAATGAAACAAAAATACCCGCATTTATTCCGTAATGTACAAAATGCCGCGTAATACCTAAAGTTTCGGGGCGAAACTTCCATTAACACGGGGAGAATGTGACAACCGCCAAATTTGAGGTTAGCTAAACTTAGAAAGTTTACTATTCATGTGCTATTTATAGAAGGTTAAATTTAAATATGTGATATTTAAATCCTTATGTGTCAACCAAGATCAAACGTCGTTATAAAATCACGATGCCGACACACATTCATCGGGTTGATGAACCGGTCAAGGAGGACCTCCATAATATACATTTTTATGATATATGATTTTATATGTGACGATATGTGTCTAGCTAAGATCTCTTTCGTTAGTAAAAGTGCCATACGAAATATATGTCGTTATAGAGTTACTAAATAATTAAAGAACGTTCTTATTGCAATAATAATAATTGACACAAATTATAAAAACATGACATATTATTTTTAGTTCCTAACTAAAAACTCTTATACAAAATAATATATGTATTATTTATAAAAATATATGGACTAACTAGCTAATACTATTAAAGGGCCAAATAATATTGCTAGTCAAAAATGAGCCCATACCCTTAGCCCACCTCCATTTTCGGATCCAAGAGCCCAGCCCACAAGCCTTGACCCAAGCCCATCTCCTAGCCTATAAAATTGTAGTATAAGTTCCCTGCTCTCTTTTGTTACACATCACGTACACACACACACTGACACACTAGACAAGAACAATTAAAAATAATAAAAACTCTTCAACTTCATCTCCCTCCTCCCTCTTTCACCCCAACCGCCGGCCACCACTCCAGCCACCCTCAGCCGCCGCCTGCCGCCTCCCTCTCGCCGGAAAACAAACCCGGCAGCCACCCCCATCAACCCTAGTAGCTTTTCTGCACCCCTAAACACCAAATAACTCCTCCCCACCACAGCCCCGCCGCTGCCACCGCAGCTCCACCGCCGGCCGCCGCTGCTGCTGCTTCTCCAACGTCTAGCCACCACCACTCAACTCCCTTAACGTCCAGAAAGGTAGAGAAACGTAAGTAACAACGTTCCAAGCAAACCCATTTAATCATTCACTTTAAAAACCCTAATATTTCTTTTTTTCTTCCTTTTCTTCCCGTCGCAGTCGAGCACCACCGCGCCACCACCACTCCACGACGACCCAGCAGAGAAGAGGAACGTTCAAGCATCATAACAGGTCGTTACATGGCTGCCCATGCTTAGTTTTCATGTCACAAACCCTAAAAACGTTTTTCTTACTTGTTTTGTTTCTCGCAGCCGCGAACCACCGCGAACCGCCACCTCCAGCCACCATTACAAATCTGTTTGAACCTTCGAAGCAGGTTGTTTGTCTGTCCTTAAGTCATTTGTGATGTTATTACACGGTCATGCAAAGTCTCGGCACTTTTCGTTTCGGTTTCGGGTCGAAACCACCATAAGCCACCACCTTTTACAAAATAATAAATAATTTGTTTAGTCAATATTGTATCTGTACATCTTTTTGAATTGTTTTTAAGCCCAAATTGCATTTTAACATTTTTAAATAACCCAGCCCAATAAAAGTATCGAAATACTAATTTATTATATCAGTTCTATTAATAAAAACTTCAATCATGATTTCACCGTTTAAAAACATCTAGGTATGTTATTATCTTATTTTCTGATTTCAATTATAGTTTATATAAATTTGGAAATTCAAAAGTTTATCGATTCATTAATAGGTCATGATTATAATGTTTAAAATCATTATAATAAAATGCTAATATGCTTTATTTTTAATTTTTGTAGGATTATCCCAGATGGCATTGTGAACAACCTGATTTGGGATACATAGTGTACCCTTTTTAGCAAGCATTGTCTTTCATGAATTTGAAACGTGCACTTCAGAAACATGAGGACAAGGCAGACAGCTATTAGGTTTGTTTCACAATGTGATTCAAAAAACTTATAATTTCTTCGTCGAAGTGTTTAAGCTAATAGATTGTGTTTGAAAGTTGCTGGATCTAAGAAGCTGCTCAACACTACGAGTTACTATACATTTTCTATTAGAGTTTTTCTACGAAATTGATAAAGACATATTGATATAAATGATATAGTTAAATATTTTCAAGTTTAATTAGTTTGATTAAGATAGATTATTTTATTTAATTTATTTTATTTTTGACTAATTAGTTTATATTATTGTTTGATTAGATTAATCTTTTGTAAGTAACTTGATTCATTATTTAAATTTGTTAGGTCCAGATTTACTGGACTCGCTCCAGACTCGACTACTGGAGCCTTACTGAAGATCTGTCCAGAAACGTGTTCTACTGGACCTACTCCAGACTTGGAATCTGGAGTCCCTCTGAAGATTTGTCCAGAAATAATGGAAGACCAGTGAGCAAATACTGGTATAGGAAATCTGGAGTATTCTCCAGATTAGCTCACTGGACTTCACCCCAGTCCAGATCAACTCTACTGAAGACATTCTCACTGAAGTCAAAGACTGAAGTCAGAATAAAGTTGACTGACAAGTGGCGGAGTCCACTGGAAGTCTTACCAGATCTGTACACTGGAGGATTGTCAGTGTTCTAGACCTTACAAGTCTGAACACTGATATCGAGTAATTGACTTTTGCCTTTACACACTTTCCGAAGAACAATCCACTTGTTCTTTACGAAAGTTTATGCGTGTAAAGGTGGTTGGATAAAAGGATACAAAGTCATTTGATGTGACTTTATTCTTATACCTTATCCAATGCATTTAATGTTCTTGTCGGATCATTAAATGCATGCAACCATATTTGTACGGCACAAAATTCACTGGTGAATTTTGTTGCCTATAAATACAAAGTCATTTCGTTGAGAAAAATACTTTTAAGCATACATTTTGCATTAAAGTGAATTTGTCCAAATACTCTCGATCTTAAACTGGGATACTTCACAACTTTAAGTATCTCGATCCAAAAGAGTTATTTGACAAATATAGATCATTTATAATTCATAGGTTGTTAGGATACATACTTATTTGTATTATCTTGATTCCGCACAACCTTGTATTTTATTTAACATCATAAATAAAATACACCATTGAAAAATACATAATGTTCCACTTTACTTGTTTATTGCTTTAAGTCTTGTATTACTTTGTTTATATATTCTTGCATTTATTTACAAGTAATACTAGTCCATTCTAGTGATTATTAGACTTGTTGTATTTTACACTTTCAGGGTTAACCATCGAATTTAAGGGACTTACATTTGGTATCAGAGCAGAAGGCTAAACATTGCCTAGATCTGTTTCTATGATGGCTAACCAAGAAAATACACAAGGAAGTTTTAATCTTGGTCCCGATCCTAATGTTAATATTAATGATCAAAATGAACCACCTATTGTTAATAACACTAATCCACCTCCTCCTCCTACTCCTGCTTCTCCACACGTGCATGTGCACTATTCAAACAATCCTGTTCCTAAATTCAGTGGGAACAGTGATAAGTTTGGTACGTGGAAGGCTAGGATGGTTTTGCATATCACTGGTATTGAGAGGAACATGATGAAAATCTTAAATGAAGGTCATTATGTCCCTACATCACCTCTCAATCCCCTTCTTGATCCTTCTGGATCTAGAAGAGGAAGGAAAAAGAGGGAGGAACATTGGTCTAAAGAGGAGAGGAGATTGGTGAATCTAGACACCCTTCTCAAAAACATGATCCTCGGGGCCGTTCCAGAAACCCTAATTCCCACACTAGTTCTTTTTCCTAGTGCTAAAACCATGTGGGATGAACTTTTAAACCAGCATGAAGGAGGAGATGACACCATTGTCACCAAAAAGGTCTCCTTAAACAAGAGGTATGAGTCATTTTTTGCTCAGCCTAATGAGTCTCTCACTGGTACTTACACCAGATTTATGAGTATCTGTAACATCCCAAACTTTTCTTTAAGATTTGACTAACGCTGTTAAGTCAACCTCATGTGTGTCGTTAAGTCTAGTGTGAATATATGCATATACGTAGTTAATGTGTGAGGTTTGAAAACCTAAATGTTAATGTAGTATAAATGTGTGAAATATGAAGAATTATGTCTATGTAGTGACATTTAATGAAGGGTTAATGTTGTATATGGTCAATAAAGAAGTTTGTGACCAAAAATGAAGGATTAGGAAACCTAGGGACTAGTTTTGACATGTGTGGAAAGTCAAAAACGGGATTAGTAGCTTAGAGGCTATCATTAGGAGGTTATTTGCAGATCTCACTTCTTCTAAACAAGCCCTAACTGATCCTAAGTCATTCCATAGTCTTCTCTCATCAAATCTCAAGCCGAAAAGTCGTTTTGTGTGTGAATTGGTGGTCATTGTCAAGAGTATTTGCATTCTAATTGTCATTTGCAGGTAATAATCAATTCATTGATTATATTTTCAGATCATGAGTCGTGTGTGTTGAATCAAATCTGATTGAAAAGGGGTTTGTAAAGGAATTAGGGTTTCATTGTGTTCTTGGTTAATTTATGTGTTTTAATCAAGTATTTGGCCTAAAACGATTGTAAACGATGTTTTAACGATTTGGATTGATAAGAGATGTTTGATGATCAAAGATTAATGTTTTTGTGTCAATTCGATCGGTACTTAAAGAGTTTTGGGGTCATTTTCTGGAAAAAGGTCGAAAATCTCATTTCTGCACTTCGAACGAAGATAACCTTTAAGTTCGTAAGAACGAAGATAACCTTTATCTTCGTAAGAACAAACTATCTTCGTAAGAACTGTAGCTAAGTTCGTAAGAAGGATTTTCCAGACTAAGTTTGTGAGGTTTGTTAAGTTCGTTTGAGTCCCAAATGACTTATATTTCATATGTTAATGTACGATAGGTGTCGGGGATTGCTGTTAAGCATTATTAGCTATTTGTTTGCGCGCGTATACTACTACCAGGTAAGATACACTACTTTGACACGCTGGGGGATCAACTAAAAGCTGGTTTCAAATCGTAAACACTTCCATTCGGTATCTTTATATTGCATGTGGGCATATGGTTTACTTGGGAGGTATTATGGGTTATGCAGTTGACCATGAGACCCGAGATGCAGTCCCTATTGTAGTGTAATGTAGTATTGCTTAATGTAGTATGTAGCAATGCAGTTGATGTAGTTTAATGAAGTATCTTGATATGCATGATATATAGAAATGAAGTTGATGTGTGATATGCATGCTTGACTTGTACGCCTAGTTCACTAGACTTGCTAGGTTACTATGTCACTTGCACGTTTAAGGATCCAAACATAATGAAGTTAAAGTGTGTGAATGTCTAAGAATGTGTGTTACCTAGACTATATGTGTGTGAATGTTTGGGAATGCAGGGACCCAAACTATATGTGTGAAATTGAGCTCATAAAACTAATGCAGGGAAAGTGTTAAGCTTAACCCGTACTTGTCTTAGCCGAATGAGTGCGTTGATGCAGTTGTTGCTTGGGTGGCTCCTCGCAACATGGTCTTTATAACGCAGGGCGAGTAATACGAGAGGTTTGACCAACCTCCACATACGGATTACTCTTGGAATGGCTTGCCACTCCTTAACGACGTAAGATGAGTAGTCTTTTGACTGATCATCCAGTCGGTGTGATGCAGGGCACACTTATATGCAGTTAACAAAGATACGTGTGACAATGTGTGAACTAATGCAGGATAGGCACATTTAGGATGATTATCCTAATTAATATGAAGTCGAAATGTAGTATATGTGTGAACGTGTGATGTGTGTTGTGCCTAATAAAACTTGTCTAATAATGAAGATTGTTTTAATTGGACAAATGCTTTTAATTAAGTGTTATCTTACTTAGCTATTCTTATAGCTAACACTTGCTTCTTTAATGTGGTTGTTCCCTCAGGTTTAGCTTGATGGAATTAGACGAAGGATGTGTGAGCTTGGGTAGATTCATTGAAGGAGCCTTAGTTATCCATAGACAATTCTTTGCTTAGACATTTATTTACATTTCGTACTTAATGTCGAATTTATGTTGTGATGTGTGAACGGTTGTTTTATGTTGGGCAACCGTTGGGTTTTCATTTGAACTATTGTTTGATATGGCATGTAACACCAAATGAATGCAGAAACCGAAATGTTTTATCGGTTTTGACTTTTACAGTCTTTACTTCCGCAATTTAACACCGTTAGGTGAAAAGTTTTGAAAACCCATATTTTTAAACGATGGGTGTTACAAGTTGGTATCAAAGCAGTGGTTTAAGTGAACCAAGGCCTATTAACCATAGGATTTGGACTTAAACTTAAGATATGCATGCTAGGTATTTGTAGGATGCCTTAGTTTTAATGAAAGATGATATAGGATGGGTTGGGACGAGTGCGAGTGTGATAGGGCTTATGAGATGTTTACGTTACGATGATATGTTTTAGCCTTATCTTATCAAGCATTTTGCTTTAATTTGCGCTTATCGACTCTACCTTTTTATTAAAGGAAAAATGGTTAACACTCGCAACCGCAACTTCCGACGTGATGGAGCTACTGCTAGCATTACCCCACCTGTCCATCCAGGTGCAGGCGCTGCAAATGCTGCCAATGCTGTTGCTGCTGTTGCAGCCAATGCAAATAGAAATCGAGGAAATCCCCGCCAGGTCAATCAGCAAGGCTCATTGGGTCCTATGCCTCCACCTCCGGCAATCCACCTAGGGTTAACGAGGAAGTGGTGGAACAAATCCCTAACGCGGCTGAGTTGTACAATCTCGTACGGACTCTCCAGACCCAATTGGCCTAGACACAGGAGCAATTGAACAACGCTCTTGCTGAAAATGCTGAAGGAACTGATGGCAACTATTCAGTGCCTTCTCACCACTCTGAGCCACCGGTCTATGATGTTGTTATTCCCCCTGCAAATGCTGTTGTGGTTCCTCCTAATGTCGTTCAAGCCCCTCGGTTTAAGTTTGAAAATTTCCAGAAGTGTGGAGGTCAGAAGTTTGATGGAACCCTTAATGCAGTGGGTTGCATGGAATGGCTCGATGATACGGAGATGGTCTTTGAAGCCTGTGACTGTCCCGAGGATAAGAAGGTGTTGTGCGCTAGTCGAATGTTGAAAGAAGGTGCTCGGGATTGGTGGAAGAGCATTACTATTTCGATGACTCCAGCTATGGTATCTGCTATCTCGTGGGCTAACTTTAAGCAGAAATTCATTGAGGAATATATTGGAGTTCATGAGCAGCGTAAGATGGAAAAGGAGTTTCGTGCCTTGACGGCTGAAGTCGGAAAGGTCAACGAGTATGCTCGCTCCTTCATGGAGAAGATGAAGTTCGTGGGTCATTTATTCCGTACTGATGTAGATCAGGTTGCTTGCTATGTTGATGGTTTGCCTCCGAGTTATCGAGGTATCTGCAGGCAGCACAAGACTCTGACTGAAGCTATCAAGGAATCTAAGAAGCTTGACGATGATTTCGCTTCGGACAAGAAGGTTGAGAAGAGTGATGATAAGAATTCGGGGTTTAAAAGAAGGTCAAATTGGTCTTCCAATAACAATAATAATAAGAAGTTCCGTGGAAGTGGTAGTTCGAGTGGTGACAAGGATAAAAAGAAGAATGGTTCATGGTGTACATTTTGCAAGACAATTCATGAAGGGCATTGTACCGACAAGACAAGAAGGTGCCATAAGTGTGGGAAGTCGGGACATCTTGCCACTGAATGTAGGGACAAGACTCGTTGTTACAAGTGCCAAGAAACGGGTCATCTCATTGCCGATTGTCCACAGATGAAGAATGTTGGAAAGAAGACCGCCACGACAGCAACAAAAGTGAGAGCTCTTCAAATGACGGTTGATGACGCAAGGAACAACGATGAAGTGGTATGTGGTACTTTCCTTGTTAACTCAAAGCCTGCCTCTGTTTTATTTGATTCAGGTGCAAATAGGTCGTTTGTGTCCACATTATTTGCTCCTAAGCTAGAAAGAGTCACTACTCCTTAGATTGTTCATTAGAGGTAGAAATTGCTAATGGTACGGTTAATAATATACGTGTGGGTTATGACGATTGTGACATTGAGATTGAAGGTCGTTCTTTTCCAGTCCAACTATTGCCTACTACCTTAGGTGGTTTTGATGTAGTGATTGGTATGGATTGGTTGGCTAGAAATGAAGCTAGTATTTTATGTTCCCAAAAGATAATACGATTGCCTATATCCGAGGGTAAAGTGATAACGGTGTATGGAGACAAGAAGAGAGGAGGAATAAAGATTATTAGTATGATGAAAGCTATTAAATGTATAAGGAAAAACAAGAGCCATTTCTTGGCTTATGTCATTGATGCAAGAAAGGAGAAGTCTCCAATCGCTAGTGTTGATGTAGTATCCAATTTCCCCGATGTGTTTCCCGATGATCTACCCGGTATTCCTCCGATCGTGAAGTTACTTTTCAGATAGATCTTATTCCCGGTGCTACACCCGTTGCTAAAGCACCTTACCGATTAGCTCCTACAGAAATGAAGGAATTAATGACGCAACTTCAGGAGGTACTTGACAAGGGGTTCATACAACCTAGTTCCTCGCCTTGGGGAGCTCCGGTTCTCTTTGTTAAGAAGAAGGATGGATCGATGCGCATGTGTATTGACTATCGTGAGTTGAACAAACGAACGGTCAAGAACAAGTATCCTCTCCCGAGAATTGATGATCTTTTTGATCAACTACATGGTGCTTCGTATTTTTCAAAGATTGATTTGCGGTTCCGGTTATCATCAGTTGAAGGTAAAGAAGGAAGATGTAGCAAAGACAGCTTTCCGGACTAGATATGGTCATTATGAGTTCTTGGTCATGCCATTTGGGTTGATCAATGCTCCAGCCGCGTTTATGGACTTAATGAATCGGGTATGCCGCCCCTTTCTAGATCATTTTGTTATTGTGTTTATTGACGATATTTTGATCTATTCTAAGTCAGAAGATGAACACCGTGAGCATTTGAAAGCAGTTTTGGAGGTGTTGAGGGAGAAGAAGTTGTACGCAAAGTTTTCTAAATGTGAGTTTTGGCTCCGAGAAGTGCAGTTTCTTGGTCATGTTATTACATCAGAAGGTATTAAAGTAGATCCTTCAAAGATTGAAGCTGTTTCAAAGTGGGAGCAGCCAAAGACTCCTACCGAGATTAAGAGTTTTCTTGGTTTGGCTGGGTATTATAGAAGGTTTATTCAGGATTTTTCCCGAATAGCCAAGCCTATGACGGAATTAACAAAGAAGGGTGTGAAGTACGAGTGGACTGAAAAGCAGGAAAATGCATTCCAAACGTTGAAAAAGAAGTTGTGTGAAGCCCCTATCCTTGCCTTGCCTGAAGGTACTGATGATTTAGTGGTATATAGCGATGCTTCTATTACGGGTTTGGGTTGTGTCTTAATGCAGAGAGACAAAATGATTGCCTATGCTTCACGTCAGTTGAAGCCTCATGAGAAGAATTACCCTACCCATGATCTTGAGCTAGCGGCGGTTGTGTTTGCATTGAAATTATGGAGACATTACTTATATGGTACTAAATGCACACTTTACACCGACCATAAGAGTTTACAATATATGTTTACTCAAAAGGAGATGAATGTGAGACAAAGAAGGTGGATGGAATTACTTAAAGACTATGATTGTGAAATCAAATACCATCCGGGTAAAGCCAATGTAGTGGCGGATGCACTAAGTAGGAAAGTGCAAAGCTCTTCTTGTAAGTTGATGAGCATGCAAGTTCAAGCCAAGTCGGGTCTATTAGATCGAATTAAAGAAGCACAAGAGATGGCATTAATGAAGGATAATATTGATAAAGAGAGTATTGAGAAGAAGAAACGACTTGTGATGGAGACTAATAGCCGTGGGTTTAAAACATACAAGGGTCGTATTTGGGTGCCACTGCTTGGTGGTAACTGGGAGTTGATCCTTGAAGAGGCCCATAGAAGTAGGTATTCGATGCATCCCGGTGTCACCAAAATGTATGCAGATTTGAAGCCGATTTATTGGTGGCCGGATATTAAAGGTGAAGTAGCTCATTTTGTAGCAAAGTGTTTGACATGTGCACGTGTGAAAACGGACCATAAAAAGCCGTATGGTTTGTTGCATCAATTAGACGTTCCCGAGTGGAAATGGGATCATATCACGATGGACTTTGTAACGAAGCTACCGAAAACGCCGAAAGGGAATGATATGATTTGGGTGATTGTAGATAGATTGACGAAGAGTGCTCATTTTCTAGCTACCCGACAAGATGTGCCTTTAAAGAAGATGGCAAAGATGTATATAGATGAAGTTGTCTCGAAACATGGAGTTCCATTGTCTATTGTCTCGGATAGGGACACTAGATTTGTGTCTAAATTTTGGAAGGGTCTTCAACGAGAATTGGGTACTAGAGTGAACTTGAGTACCGCCTATCATCCTCAAACCGATGGGCAAAGTGAGAGAACCATCCAAACCTTAGAGGATATGTTGAGAACGTGTGTACTAGACTATGGTGGAGCATGGGATGAACACTTGAAGTTGATTGAATTTGCTTATAATAATAGTCACCATGCAAGTATTGGAATGCCACCATTTGAAATGTTATATGGAAGGAGATGTAGGACTCCAAGTTGTTGGATGGAGCCCGGTGAAAAGCAGTTAACCGGTCCCGAAATTATTGAAATCTCCGCTGAGAAAGTTAATGTAGCTAAAGAAGCTTTACGTGTGGCCAGAGAAAGGCAGAAAACTTATGCAAATAAGAAAAGGAGACCAATGGAGTTTAATGTAGGTGACTTAGTGATGCTGAAAGTGTCACCATGGAAAGGAGTAATCCGATTTGGAAAGAAGGGCAAGTTGAGTCCAAGATTTATTGGACCTTTTAAAATCTTGAAACGCATTAAGGATGTAGCATATCAGTTGGAATTACCTCCAGAATTGGATGGAATTCACAACACCTTTCATGTATCCTACCTAAGGAAGTGTCTAGCCGAGGAGTCAAGTGTGATTCCAATTCAAGATGTGAGCATTGACCCAATGAAGAAAATGGTTGAAGAACCGGTGGCAATACTTGGAAGGAAGCAAAAGAAGTTACGCAGGAAAGTGATAGATCTTGTCTTGATAAAGTGGAAGCATAATCATGGAGAAAGCTTGACTTGGGAAACTGAAGCAGTAATGAAGGAGAATTATCCCGAGTTGTTCCTTAATGATGAGATTCCGGGGACGGAATCCTCTTAAGGGGGAGATAATTGTAACATCCCAAACTTTTCTTTAAGATTTGACTAACGCTGTTAAGTCAACCTCATATGTGTCGTTAAGTCTAGTGTGAATATATGCATATACGTAGTTAATGTGTGAGGTTTGAAAACCTAAATGTTAATGTAGTATAAATGTGTGAAATATGAAGAATTATGTCTATGTAGTGACATTTAATGAAGGGTTAATGTTGTATATGGTCAATAAAGAAGTTTGTGACCAAAAATGAAGGATTAGGAAGCCTAGGGACTAGTTTTGACATGTGTGGAAAGTCAAAAACGGGATTAGTAGCTTAGAGGCTGTCATTAGGAGGTTATTTGCAGATCTCACTTCTTCTAAACAAGCCCTAACTGATCCTAAGTCATTCCATAGTCTTCTCTCATCAAATCTCAAGCCGAAAAGTCGTTTTGTGTGTGAATTGGTGGTCATTGTCAAGAGTATTTGCATTCTAATTGTCATTTGCAGGTAATAATCAATTCATTGATTGTATTTTCAGATCATGAGTCGTGTGTGTTGAATCAAATCTGATTGAAAAGGGGTTTGTAAAGGAATTAGGGTTTCATTGTGTTCTTGGTTAATTTATGTGTTTTAATCAAGTATTTGGCCTAAAACGATTGTAAACGATGTTTTAACGATTTGGATTGATAAGAGATGTTTTGATGATCAAAGATTAATGTTTTTGTGTCAATTCGATCGGTACTTAAAGAGTTTTGGGGTCATTTTCTGGAAAAAGGTCGAAAAACTCGTTTCTGCACTTCGAACGAAGATAACCTTTAAGTTCGTAAGAACGAAGATAACCTTTATCTTCGTAAGAACGAAGATAACCTTTATCTTCGTAAGAACGAAGATAACCTTTATCTTCGTAAGAACAAACTATCTTCGTAAGAACTGTAGCTAAGTTCGTAAGAAGGATTTTCTAGACTAAGTTCGTGAGGTTTGTTAAGTTCGTTTGAGTCCCAAATGACTTATATTTCATATGTTAATGTACGATAGGTGTCGGGGATTGCTGTTAAGCATTATTAGCTATTTGTTTGTGCGCGTACACTACTACCAGGTAAGATACACTACTTTGACACGCTGGGGGATCAACTAAAAGCTGGTTTCAAATCGTAAACACTTCCATTCGGTATCTTTATATTGCATGTGGGCATATGGTTTACTTGGGAGGTATTATGGGTTATGCAGTTGACCATGAGACCTGAGATGCAGTCCCTATTGTAGTGTAATGTAGTATTGCTTAATGTAGTATGTAGCAATGCAGTTGATGTAGTTTAATGAAGTATCTTGATATGCATGATATATAGAAATGAAGTTGATGTGTGATATGCATGCTTGACTTGTACGCCTAGTTCACTAGACTTGCTAGGTTACTATGTCACTTGCACGTTTAAGGATCCAAACATAATGAAGTTAAAGTGTGTGAATGTCTAGGAATGTGTGTTACCTAGTCTATATGTGTGTGAATGTTTGGGAATGCAGGGACCCAAACTATATGTGTGAAATTGTGCTCATAAAACTAATGCACGGAAAGTGTTAAGCTTAACCCGTACTTGTCTTAGACGGATGAGTGCGTTGATGCAGTTGTTGCTTGGGTGGCTCCTCGCAACATGGTCTTTATAACGCAGGGCGAGTAATACGAGAGGTTTGACAACCTCCACATACGGATTACTCTTGGAATGGCTTGCCACTCCTTAACGACGTAAGATGAGTAGTCTTTTGACTGATCATCCAGTCGGGTGTGATGCAGGGCACACTTATATGCAGTTAACAAAGATACGTGTGACAATGTGTGAACTAATGCAGGATAGGCACATTAGGATGATTATCCTAATTAATATGAAGTCGAAATGTAGTATATGTGTGAACGTGTGATGTGTGTTGTGCCTAATAAAAACTTGTCTAATAATGAAGATTGTTTTAATTGGACAAATGCTTTTAATTAAGTGTTATCTTACTTAGCTATTCTTATAGCTAACACTTGCTTCTTTAATGTGGTTGTTCCCTCAGGTTTAGCTTGATGGAATTAGACGAAGGATGTGTGAGCTTGGGTAGATTCATTGAAGGAGCCTTAGTTATCCATAGACGATTCTTTGCTTAGACATTTATTTACATTTCGTACTTAATGTCGAATTTATGTTGTGACGTGTGAACGGTTGTTTTATGTTGGGCAACCGTTGGGTTTTCATTTGAACTATTGTTTGATATGGCATGTAACACCAAATGAATGCAGAAACCGAAATGTTTTTATCGGTTTTGACTTTTACAGTCTTTACTTCCGCAATTTAACACCGTTAGGTGAAATGTTTTGACAACCCATATTTTTAAACGACGGGTGTTACAGTATCATAAACCAGTTGAGAGGTCTTGGGGTTGAGAAGGACAAGGATATACTTCTGGAGAATTTTGTGATATTCTACCCACCAAATGGTCTCACATGATCCTGGTCATACGACAAGGTAAAACTCTGCACACACACACTCTTTCAACTTTATATGGAGCTTTCAGGTACACTGAAGAAAATCAAGCCCAGAGAGTGGTGGCAGAACAAGATGCTTGTAACCATGCTTCCAGTAGTCCTAATGTGGTCAGTCATACTGAACCACAAAGTACAGCACTGATATCTTCTGAGAATGTATTTTCTATGAAGAAGATGGTGTCTGAACTCATGGATTCTGGAGAGTCCAGTCAAATCTCTCCAGACTGTTGTGATGAAACTGATGATGATGACCTCATTGCAATGATTGCTAAAACGTTTAACCGTTTCAAAGCAAGAGCAAATAGGCCATCTGGACAATTTGCATCCAGTTCTTCTACTGATAAGACCAATTTGACATGCTTTAAGTGTGGCAAAAAGGGTCATTTCATGGAAGATTGCAGGTCCAGCCAGTTTGTATCCAAGCCTGGTCCATTTTCTTCAAATAATAAGCCTGATGATAGCTATAAATTGATATATAAAAAGCTTAAGGCCCAGATTGCTCTCATGGCACAACAAATGGAAAACAATAATAAGTGCATGATTGCAACAACTAAAGAGAAGTGGGTTCCTTCTGATGAATCATCTGCTGATGAAGAAGAAGAAAGAGATTGTTGTTACATGGCTCTGGCAGACAAAGAGCACCTGGTGAAGGAAGATGTCACATCTGGACGATGGGTGGACATTGTTAATAAGAAGGTTAGTGATTATGATAGTGCAACTGACCAAGAATTAAAACTGGACATTGCTGAAGCTCTTAATTCTGATTTGATATTTGTAGAAACTGTTAGATCTGATTGTGTAAATGGTCTAGAAACAGATTCTTCTGAAATAACTGTTTTAAAATCAAAATTGAAAGAACTTCAAGACATTGAACTGGCATTTCAAGACCAGGTTCTGGTAACTGAACAATTGATTCAAGAAAAACAAGATCTTGAAATCATTTTAGAGAAAGAAAAACTGGTAATTAAATCATGGCTAGAAACCAAAAAGCCATATGATGCTGGAGTAAATCAATTTCCTGCTCAAAAACGTGCATATTTAGATGGAAATACTCACGTAGCATCATTAATACCAGTAATTGATCGATTACCAGAGGGGTTCAGGCCCACCACTGTATATGATGAGCCTGTAACTCCCAAGGCCAATATCTACCCAGTTCAATCCCTAGAGGTTAAGACTGGAGCATTCCAGATGACTGCTCCAGTTCAAAAGGTCAATCAGACAAAACCTTTGCCTCAGACCAATCCCCTACCTAAGCCTAGAACTGGAAAGGCTAAGGTATCATCTGATGAAAATATTTTGTCCAGGTTTGAGAGCCAGATTCAAACACTGACTCGTCAATTTCAAAGTTTTAATGCAAGATTAAACTTTATTGAGGGTACTTCATCTGGCCCTAGACAAAATACAAAAAACTTTTGCAAAGAAAGATAAATCTATTTCTCCAGTTGAGAAAAAGAAAAAGGTTTCAAAACTATCAACCCCAGTGGTCTTTTCAACTAAGACCACTGTTGAAGAAAGTGAACTAAACCATATTGCCCCAGGGACCTATAAGGGAGGGTCCAGTGAACCCATCAGTCGATGGGTTCCCAAATCTAATTGATAATATCTGGTGTATCTGCAGGGCGATCGAAAGAAATATATCTGGTATCTTGACAGTGCTGCTGGCAGGACGATGACCGGATGTAAGACCCTGCTGGAGGAGTTCACCATTTCTGATGGACCCTCCATTACTTTTGGAAATGATGGTTGTGGAAAGACTGAGGGATACGGTGTTCTGAACAATGGACAAGTCAATTTCAGACGTGTTGCATTTGTGAATGGTTTGAAATATAACCTGATCAGTGTAAGCCAACTGTGTGATGATGGCTATCAAGTTTTATTCAATATTGCTCAGGGTATCGTATTCATCAAGGAATGGAAGGTAGTGTTGATTGCTCCCAGAAAAGGGAATGTGTACGTGATGGATATGGAAAGCTCTCCTTCAGAGCAGTGTTTCTATACTCAAGCTGATGAAGACACAAACTGGTTATGGCACAAAAGGTTATCCCATTTAAATTTCAAGAATATTAATAAGTTGTCCAAAAAACAACTTGCAGATGGGATACCTTCAGTTTCCTTCAAAAAGGAAAGGCCATGTCCAGGATGTGAGATGGGTAAGCAGAAACGTACCAGTTTCAAGAACAGACATAATTTCAGCATATCTGAACCTCTTCATATGCTTCATATGGACCTCTTTGGTCCAGTGAACGTTCAGACTCGTGCTGGTAAAAGATACACCCTGGTGATCGTAGATGAATTCTCCAGATATTGTTGTGTGATCTTTCTGAGGTCTAAAAGTGAAGCTGCTGCTGAAATCATCAGTCTTATCAAGCAAATTGAGCTCAAGTACAGTCGAAAGGTGTGTCAGTTAAGAAGTGACAATGGAACAGAATTCCAGAATGCAACTCTGGAGTCATTCTGTACTGACACTGGCATCTCCCAGAATTTCTCATCAGCCCGCTCTCTAGAACAGAATGGAGTGGTGGAAAGGAATAATCGAATGCTGATAGAAGCTGTCAGGAGTATGCTTGCTGAATCTGGTCTGTCTACCAGTTTCTGGGCTGAAGCAATTGCTACTGCTTGCCACACCCAGAACCGGTCAGTGTATGTGAAGCGACACAAAAAGACAGCCTATGAAGTCTTAAGAAATAGAAAACCAAATATTGGTTATTTTCACGTTTTTGGATGTCCAGTTTACATCCTAAACGACTCCAGTCAGTTAGGCAAATTTGATGCCAAAGCTGATGAAGGGTATTTCTTAGGCTATTCAGCCATTCGCAAGGCCTTCAGAGTCTACAACAAGAGACTGGAGAAGGTCCATGAGTCAATTCATGTAACATTTGATGAATCAAATGCTGCAATCAACAAGAAGCCAGCCCTTGACACTCCCTCAGTAACTCCAATTGTCTTTTGTGAATCTGATCCTATAAACGACATTAAAGAAGATTCAGAAGACACAGTTTCCAGTCATCCTGATCTGTAACCTGTTCAGAAAAATAAACTCTCCAGTAGTACTCCATTCTATCCCTCTATTATTTTCAAACTACCCTCTGAAATTAATATTGGATCAGATGTTCGTACTACTCCCCCACTATCAGTGTCAGTTGAGAATATACCAGAAATGCCTTCAAATGAAGAATTTCATGATGCAAATCGTGATTTAAATGACTCAGATGAAGATACTGAAGTAGTATGGCAAGATCCTCCTCCTGGAGCAACTCCAGAGGAGACTCAACTGAATTCTTGCACTGATATTGTTGTCAGTAACAATCCTGGTCAGTACTCCAGATGGACAAAAGCTCATCCTATTGATCAGATCATAGGTGACTCCAGTACAGGAGTTCAGACCAGAAGAGCCTCCAGTAATCAATGCTTATACGTTAGTTTTCTATCTTTGATGGAACCTAAGAAGATTGACGAGGCTATGGAAGATCCAAGCTTGGTGACTGCTATGCAAGAAGAGCTTCACCAGTTTGAAAGGAACAAGGTCTGGTATCTGGTTCCTTTCCCAGTTGGAAAGAAAGAACCAATTGGAACAAGATGGGTCTTTAGGAACAAAGTAGATGAAGATGGCCACGTAATCAGAAACAAGGCCAGACTGGTAGCACAAGGCTACTGCCAGTCAGATTTCGACTTTGATGAATCATTTGCTCCAGTGGCTAGACTTGAAGCGATCAGAATATTCTTAGCATTCTGAATGGAAAGCTTGAAGAAGAAGTTTATGTCAGACAACCACCAGGTTTCGTTGATGAAAAGCATCCACATTGGGTATATCGTCTGGACAAAGCGCTATATGGCCTCAGACAAGCCCCACGTGCCTGGTATGACACTCTGACTAAACATTTGTTGAAAAATGGTTTCAAACGAGGTGCAATTGACAATACCTTATTTATTCTTCATGAAAAAGGTAATCTGTTAATGGTACAAATTTATGTTGATGATATTATTTTTGGGTCTACTGATGAAAACATGTGCAAGAAATTTTCTAAAATCATGTCAACTGAATATGAAATGAGTTTGATGGGTGAATTAACATTATTTCTTGGACTCCAGATTAAACAAAACAAAGATGACATCTTTATTAATCAGGAAAAATATGTTAGAGATCTTTTAAAGAAATATGATATGAACTCTTCACCATCTAAACCAACTCCAATTTCTGCACCACTGACACTGGACTCCGATCCAGATGGTAAATCAGTTAACACCACTGTTTATAGAGGCATGGTTGGTTCACTGATGTATTTAACTGCCAGTAGACCAGATATTATGTTTTCAACATGTTTGTGTGCCAGATATCAGTCTAATCCAAAGGAATCTCATATGCTTGCTGTAAAGCGCATACTGAAGTACCTTAAAGGTGTCCCCAGTCTAGGTCTTTGGTATCCCAAAGGCTCAGGCATGGATCTAATGGGTTATTCAGATTCAGATCATGCAGGTTGTAAGATAGACAGGAAATCCACTACTGGTGGATGTCATTTCCTTGGTGGCAAACTGGTCAACTGGACCAGTAAGAAGCAAACTTCAGTTTCATTGTCCACTGCTGAAGTTGAATACGTGTCTGCATCCAGTTGTTGTGCTCAGATACTCTGGATGAAGAACCAGTTGCTTGATTATGGTATTAAGTATTCAAAGACCCCAATCTTTTGTGATAATACCAGTGCCATTGCTATCTCAAACAATCCAGTCATGCACTCCAGAACGAAGCACATTGATCTCAGGTATCATTTTATCCGTGATCATATTATGAAAAACAACATTGAACTTCATTTTATTCCCACTGACAAACAACTCGCTGACATTTTTACTAAACCTCTGGATGTCAAAACTTTTGAATATCTTGTTGGTAAGTTGGGAATGTTAAACCCTTAAATCTGGTGACTGCTCAGATATTGAACGCCTTTGTCTACTATCTTTGCATTATTAGATTTCTGAATGAACATTCCAGGGGAAGACTTGAAAGATATTTTTGTTCTTAAAAATGTTTTAAGTTCAGGGGGAATTTATTAATTTATTTTCTCACTGGACAAATTCTTCAGAAAATATTACTGGTACTTTGTAAATATGTCCCTCTCACTGGTAACTTGACAGGTTGAAGTGCGTGTTTGAGGTAACTTTTGTCTCCTTGTAAATGTGTCCCTCTCATTTGTCTGTATTAGTTGACGTGCACATTTGAGGTTACCAGTCTTTCAAAATGGTTTTCACTGGTACTTTACTGGAGTGTCCCTCCAGTGTACCATCAGTACATATTCACTGGACTAATCCACCAGTGATACTGGAGTGTCCAGTCAACCTCCAGATGCACTGAAATAAGTCATAATATTTTTTTAAAATACTTGATCATTGTGCGTGCCACGTAAGCAAACCTTTTTAAAGATATTTTAATCCTACATGGCATGTAAATTTTTCAACGTAATGATGGTATTTTTACCTTGGGAAAACAAAAAGTACAACTTGTTACTGTTTGTGGGCTGTAAACCGTCACACATTTATGTGTGATGTGATGTAATTAATGCGGATCTCAGAACCCGATAAAAAATTTTATTTGATAATTTCAAATTAAACCGTTTGAATTCCACATTCTCTCTCCTATATATACCCACTTTCACTTTCATTTGCATTTACTTCGAACCTATTTACTCCCAAATCTTTCAAATTCCTTCATTTACTTCTTCATTCATTTTCCAATCATCATCATCTCTCATATTTACTCCATTCCATTCAATTCTTCATCAAAATCTTCATCATAACCATATATATTCAATTTCATCTTCATCTATTCTTAATAAAATGGCACCTAGACAATCAAAATCGCTCAAAAATCTCCTTGCCGCTGAATATGCTCCTTTTGAAAATGTTGACAGGGCACCTCATATCACTCTTGAGGCAAATGCCATAAGAATCAACATGAATAACTGGATGGCCAGACTTTCACTCTCCAGTGTTCATGATGCCCAATCTGTTATTGGGAGATTAAACACTTTTTTTCTCTCTTGCCCATTATATGGTGTGTTGACACTAAATCCAGGAAGGATGTACCACGAGTACGTTTGTGAATTCTGGTACATTGCAAAATATGATGATGAAACTTCATCTATCAATTATACTCTCAATGGAGGTACCAGATCCCTTGGTTTCACTGCTAGTCTACTCAGGTATGTTCTACAGTTAAACTATTTTGAACAGAATGAGTTCCTATTGAACTTCCCATTGGTATAAATACAAGGGAAGTGTGCAGACTGATGGGGCACACAGATATCATGGATGAGCATGGCCAGCTATCCAGGAAAGGAACTATCTACATGAGCAAACTGTCAGACTCATGGAGATACTTCTTCACCCACATTGTTGAATGTCTGGGAGGCAGTTCTGGAGGGTTAGACCAGATAAATCAAACCCATCTCCAGATTGCCTACTGCCTATGGTTTGGGCTTAGAGTGGATTTCGCTCAGATCCTTTTTGATGATCTGGTAGAGCGCCTTAGAGTGAAAGGAAGAAAACCTTTTGTTCCTTATATTCGTTTCCTTTCACTAATGTTTAAAAATGATCTTGGAGACCAGTATGATTTTGAGACTACTCACTTTTCTGTGAGTGAGAATATGAGGGATCTGGTCAACCTCAGATCTCCACTGAACGAGGTAGATATTCCTCAGTCAATGCTCTCCTTTCAGAGAGAAGAAGCTGAAATGGCTCCAGGTAGTGGTCAAGCTGTTGAAGGACCATCTAGTGATCAAGATGTACAGATCATAGAAGCTGTACAACCCATTCGACAAATTGCTCCTGAAGGTCAAGGACCAGAAGTTGTTGAACCTTCCAGACGACCTAGAACTAATAGGCGTCTGATGAGAGCTGGACTTCAGGTGAATCCTGAAAGACATCCTGGTGATGTTATGAATCTGGATGGGTCGCCAATTTTTGAATCTGAAGAGGTTGTTGGGCAGGTAACTGATGAACATGTTTCTGGTGAGCAAGAAGCTCAAATAGACTTGAATGTAGATGCTGGTGAACAAGTTAATGTAGAGGCTGGTGAACAGACTGGTGATCAGACAGTTGGGATGGCTCCAGAATGGGATGATGTAGATTCCCCAATGTCTGAAGGCTTTGATGTAAACATGAATTTCTTGGGTGATGAAGAAGAAAATATTGACACATCTGCTATTGCTTCAGTCACCCAACCAATTATATCTTCTGAAATGCCACCACCACCACCTTCAATTCCAGAAAACACTCAATACTTCACTCCTGCAACCATTCAAACTTCACAATCTCAACCTCCACCTCGTGCGCCGGAGTCACCAGTTGCAACATCTGAAGCTGCAACTGAAGAGGACTGGGCACAAGTACCTCTTATGACCAGATTGCCTTCAAATCTTGAACCTCCCAGTGGTCTCTCCACTTCATCTTCTGCCGAGGTCCAAGGCCTTTTAAGTAAGGTGGCGGACCTGGAGAGATCACTTCAGACTTCATCGCAGGTTATTTCAGACTTCAAATCCTTATTATCAAATAACCTTGCATCTGAGATGAATCTGTTTGCTGGGAATGAGAAGCTTGTATTTGAGAAGCTTGATGAACTGGTACTGGCCACAAACAACAATACTGAAAATTTCAAAGTGGCAGTCCAGGGTTTAGAGACAAGGCTAGTTAGTTCAGTTCAGACTGCAGTGACTGGTGAATTTGTTCAACCACTGGAAGATCTGAAAGAAGAAGTTCAGAATCAGTATGCTGAAAGAATTATCTGAAGAGATTTCTGAGACTGTTCTTCGTACCATTTATGATGGGGTGTTACCCCAAGTGGAGAAATTGCTGGATGAAAAGTTGCCAAATCACTTGCCTAAAGTAGTTGCAAATGTTCAAAAGGAAGTACAGGCACTTAAGAAAGTTGTGTCTGATACAACTCCAGAGGCAGGAAGAACATTTGGTGCACTAGACAGACTTATGCTTGAACAGTTATGGAATGATCTCAAGTCAAGAACTGGTGATCATTCCAAGGGGGAAAAGTCGTCTGGTGACCAAAAACAAGTGACACTGAAGCACTTGGCACAAAGAGCATATGGCACTGAAGCCGGGCTAACTGAAGAAGCTACTGGTACTGAAGCCAGTGAGCCCCAGTTTGAGTCCTTCCCAGATATTCCATCAACTCTGAAGTTAGTTAAGGGAAAACAACAAATGGAATCTGGAGAAGAAGAGCAAACTGCTGAAGATGCTGATGATGAAACCTCCAAGAAGCTAGAACAAGAATGCATCATGATAGAGATTTTCAAAAGAAATCAAAAAGATGAACTGCTGGCCCATCAAAGGGAGATGGCATCTATGGGGACTCTGGACTCTTACAATGCTGGCAGGTTAGACATAAATATTGATGTGTATATAAAGATGAAGGATGACCCCAGAGTTCATCAATGTTTGAATGCATTGGATGATGTTCATGTACGCTCCTTTTACGCCGAAGAAGAACAGGTTTATGACTCTATAATTTATGGCGTTAGTGTACTAGAACTCATCAGGAAAAGGAAGGAGGAACTGGTAAGCCTCCAGAAAAAGATCAGAAAGAACGCTGGTGCTCTGGAGATAGAGTACAGAAAGAAACTGACTGGCTTACCAAAACTGACTGCCAAACAAATGAAAGCGATTAAAGATGCTGATGTAAGCAAATTCATTCCCCTGGACACTTCTCGAAAAATCAATCGTCAACAACTCCAATCTACTGTAGAGCAAAAGAGAGTGTCCAAGGAAACTGAAGCATTGATCCAGACAGCCAAATTGAAAGACAAGTACAATGAAATGTTAAATTTCAGGGCGGATGCTAGAAGGATCACTGGTGCTGAAATCAAATTAGCTGAAAATCATGAAGGCATGTCCAGGTTTGAAGTAAAGTTGACCAGGGAGGGTAACTTTACTGATGAAAGAAAAAGTACTTCAGTCCAAGCATTTGGATGGAGTGAACTGAAAGAGATTGCTTTAACGTTCAGGGGGAAGACAAATGTGTCGACTGATGTTAAAGCATTTCTGAAAAGAGTTGAAAAGGTATGGAGAAGAAAGCAACAGATGGAAGTTGCAATGGGCATAAGATCGCCAGAATCGATACCATCTTCTCCATCACCAAAGAGAAAGGCTACTGAAGATGCTCCAGGACAGACATCAAAAAGAAGGGCCTGACTCTTATGATTTACTTGTTGTAAATTTATTGTTTTATGAAAATTGTATACTATTTATCAGTTGATGTATGTAATAATAGTTGCAATTTTTGATTCATAAAAGTAAATGATCAGATTTAGTCTAAGTTAGAACTTAATAGATGAAACTGAAAACACTCATGATCTATAAAGTGTTTTCCAGTAACTTAGATTTTTTAGACAAATCAAAACTTGTGTTTTTCAAGCATACAAAATTGTATAGATTTAAGCTTGAAAACACTTGCATTATTTCTAAACAAATAGGGGGAATTTGTTAGGTCCAGATTTACTGGACTCGCTCCAGGATCGACTACTGGAGCCTTACTGAAGATCTGTCCAGAAACGTGTTCTACTGGACCTACTCCAGACTTGGAATCTGGAGTCCCTCTGAAGATTTGTCCAGAAATAATGGAAGACCAGTGAGCAAATACTTGTATAGGAAATCTGGAGTATTCTCCAGATTAGCTCACTGGACTTCACCCCAGTCCAGATCAACTCTACTGAAGACATTCTCACTGAAGTCAAAGACTGAAGTCAGAATAAAAAAGACTGACAAATGGCGGAGTCCACTGGAAGTCTTACTAGATCTGTAAACTGGAGGATTGTCAGTGTTCTAGACTTTACAAGTCTGAACACTGATATCGAGTAATTGACTTTTGCCTTTACACACTTTCCAAAGAACAATCCACTTGTTCTTTACGAAAGTTTATGCGTGTAAAGGTGGTTGGATAAAAGGATACAAAGTCATTTGATGTGACTTTATTCTTATACCTTATCCAATGCATTTAATGTTCTTGTCGGATCATTAAATGCATGCAACCATATTTGTACGGCACAAAATTCACTGGTGAATTTTGTTGCCTATAAATACAAAGTCATTTCCTTGAGAAAAATACTTTTAAGCATACATTTTGCATTAAAGTGAATTTGTCCAAATACTCTCGATCTTAAACTGGGATACTTCACAACTTTAAGTATCTCGATCCAAAAGTGTTATTTGACAAATATAGATCATTTGTAATTCACAGGTTGTTAGGATACATACTTATTTGTATTATCTTGATTCCGCACAACCTTGTATTTTATTTAACATCATAATTAAAATACACCATTGAAAAATACATAATTTTCCACTTTACTTGTTTATTGCTTTAAGTCTTGTATTACTTTGTTTATATATTCTTGCATTTATTTACAAGTAATACTAGTCCATTCTAGTGATTATTAGACTTGTTGTATTTTACACTTTCAGGGTTAACCATCGAATTTAAGGGACTTACAAATTTATTATTATTATTATTATTATTTTATTTATTTTTTAAGTAATATTTTTGAATTATGAATATTGTATTATTTCAATGGTTTAATCTAATTTTATGTATTATGATGTTTTTGCTAATTGATTAAATTGATCGCAGTTATATTAAAAAAACGATTAATAAGATCGTATTTGTGTAAGGATTAATGATTTAAATGTCGTTAATTATATTAAAAAAACATTAATAAGATCGTATTTGTGTAAGGATTAATGATTTAAATGTCGTTAATATATTAAAATTTATAATGTTTAAGTTTATAAAATTCATTATTAATCAAGTTTACTGTATACATTTTGGTCAATAATCTTCTTCGAGGCATTAATATAGTGTATTATAAATACAAAACATATTAATAATTATAGATATATCAGATTAATAGAAGATAATGCGTTATTTAAATCATATATTTTAAAAAAATTGCTATGAAATGAAACTGAGTTTAACCGTTTAAGCAAGCTTTTTGAAATTATCTAAGCTGACAAATACAAAATAGATAATGCTTATTTGTTGTCAATATGCAAATGTCATTCGTAATACAATAACTTTGTCAATAATATTATTATTATTTTTTAAAAGTCTAACTATGTTAATCTGACTAAGAAACTTCATAGAAACGTTTCCTACACGTTATAACTATTAGCATAAAAAAGTATTATTAATATTTTCGGTATATGAGTTTAGTTAATAATTTATTTATAAATTAAATTTTTAAAGTAAAATAATAATTACTGATAAATATTAGCCTAAAATTCCTCATAAAACTATTTGAAATTGACATGTAGTGTGCACTAATTCTGTTTCCTGATCTTGTACCCTAATTTTTCCAAATGCCATGATCCAATAGTTAGAAGGATTTTTAGGCTATTTAGTTAGAAGAATTAATCATTTCGCATTTTTAAACTCAATTTTATAATAAATTAATAATTATAAATAATATACGTGTCGATCATATTTTCTCTAAGTATTTATGATCATGCAGGTTGTAAGATAGATAGAAAATCAACAACTGGTGGTTGTCATTTTCTTGGAGGAAAACTGGTAAGTTGGACCAGCAAGAAGCAGACTTCAGTCTCTATGTCCACTGCTGAGGCAGAGTACATTTCTGCGGCCAGTTGTTGTGCCCAGATTCTCTGGATCAAAAACTAGTTACTAGATTATGGTCAGAAAAGTACACCAAGACCCCAATCTTTTGTGACAACACCAGTGCAATTGCTATCTCTCACAACCCAGTGATGCACTCAAAAACTAAGCATATTGACATCAGGTATCATTTTATTCGTGATCATGTTATGAAAGGTGATATTGAAATTCATTTCATCCCCTCTGACAAACAGTTAGCTGATGTTTTTACTAAACCTCTCGATGAGAAAACTTTTAAACATCTCATCAGCGAACTGGGAATGTTAAACCCTTAACTGGAGCTTTCTTTGTTATTGAACGTGTCAGTGACACTGATGAAGTTCTCCAGTTGAGGAGGTCCAGATAATCTTTGCTCGCCAGGCTATCGAACGCCGTTGTGATACTATCTTGGCACTAATTGATTTCTGGATCATCATTTTAGGGGGAAAGACTCAAAATAATTTTCTGACTAAAATTCGTTTTTGTTTGAAAATGCAACTGGAGAACTCTTCAGTTGGAAACTGGTACCGGATTGATCCTCCAGTTACCAGGTTCAGTCTTTGTCTAATTTTTATAACGTTACAAATACTTGGTCAATTTGTGTGACACGTGATGATACTCGAGTGTTTTAAACCACTTGATATCGTGATCTGACGTGTTGAAACCATTTTTAGTACTTAACAACTGTTTGTATTGGGAAAACAAAAAGTGAGTGGGTTTGTGGGGTAAGATAAGCCGTCGTAGCATTTAATGCTGACATGGTAACATTTAATGCTTACATGGTAGCATTTAATGCTGACATGGTAACATTTAATGCTTACATGGAAAATTATATTTTTATTTCAAAATTCAAACTCATTTTGTCAAAATATCTTCAAAATTGATTTGGTTTAATAAAATATAATTTTTGGTTTTACATTGGGATCTTGAATCCCCTTATAAATACCCTTATTTACTCCAAAACTCATTTATTTTTCTTTCTCTTACATTCCTTCATTTACTTCCAATCATCAACATTGCTTCATTCTTCTCTTTGCTTCACAAATCAAAAACCCTAAATCCTAAATTTCATTTTCATTCAATGGCTCCTAGATCATCTCGTTCAAGAGATGTAAATCTCTTGACTGTCCCATATAATCCCTCACCAGATGTCACACAGGCACCTGGTGCTCCGAGTAGTGCTGCCATAAAACTAAATCCAAATAATCCTATGGCCAGCCTACGAGGATCTCAAGGGTCCGATACCCTTATTGGTAGAATTCGAAAGTTTTTAAAGAATTCTCCAATAGGACCCTCATTCTCTCTAAACCCACGTAAGTTGTTTCACAACTACTTATGTGAGTTTTGGTACACTGCCGTTCTTTTTTCCGATTGTTCCTCCATCAGTTTCACTTTAAAGGATGGAACAATCCAGTGTACCTTGTCGGCTGATACATTGAGGGATGCCTTACGCCTCAATTACTGGAGAGAGGGTGAATCTCCAGTCGTCTTGCCCCCCAACATAAACTTTCGCCAAGTACTCCTGGAAATGGGACACAGGGAGTGTTTGGAGAATGGGGTGTTGAAGACAAAAGGTGCGATGACCATGAAGGGTCTTACACCTTCATGGAGGTACTTTTTCATCCACCTGGTGGAGAGCATGGGTGGGAGTTCTGGTGGACTTGACCAGATCAACTCCTCGCAAGCAGAGATGGCTTACTGCTTGTGGAACGGATTGAGGGTGGACTTTGCAGATGTTTTGTATAGAAGCCTTGTACAAAAGCTGAAGGGCTCCAGGGGTGTGTGTATCCCCTTTTCAAGGTTCCTCTCACTCTGTTTTAAGCAAATTCTGGGCAGGGAAGCATATAATGGTACAGATTCTCCTTACACTGCTCCAGATATGCTAAGGAATTTGGACTCACTGGTATCTGAAGCTGGTGAGGTTGAAATTCCTGAACGAATGCTACTGGCATTCGCTTCAACTGATGCACCTCTTGTAGGTGAGTCAGAAAGGCAACTGGGCGGGTCTCAAAATAATGAGGGACCCTCCAGTGTGTCTAATGTTGTGGTTGAGGATAGAGCAACCATAACTGAAGCAACCCCCATCACATCTATCCCTGGTGAAGATACTTTGGTATCTGATCCACCAACAGATGCACCCATCCAGGAAACTGGGGAAGGTCATCTGGAGCCTGACCAGGTAACTGGTCAGCCCTCTGTCACATTCATGGATCTGGACATGGGTGTTAACGACGAGGAAATCCTTATAGAATCTTCGGATTCTGAAGGTACTGAAACAGACCAGGAGATTCTTGATGCTTCTGTACAAGCACAAGACCCTTCATCTCCAGTCTTACCTCCAGACGCATCAATTTCACTTTCACCCCCTCAAGTAAATACGCCTACTGATATATCCTTACCAACAAATTCCGCTCCTTCACCAACTGGGTAATTCTCATTTGCTCAAGAAATGCCCCCACCACCGTCGCCGTTGTTCACACCTGAGCATTCTCAGCATGAACAACACATTGAATTTCCAGTCCTTTCTTCTTCCACCACTCCTATATATTCAACTGCTGGTTTGACAACTGGGGAGACTTCCATCAGTTTGCCTCCTCCAGTTGCTCCAGTAGTAACTGCAAGTGGTCCAGTGACACCTTCTCCTTTGTCACTGGACAGTCAAGTTGTCTCCATTCAAGCCGATCTCCAAAACCTTCTAACCAGGGTGGAGGAGATTCAGAAGACACTTGACAAGAACACCAAGTCTTTCTCCAGATACCACAAGGATTCTTTGACAAACATCAAGGTGGTTGATCTGGGGATAAACAAGTTTTCTTCTAATGAAGGCTTGGTGTTTGGAAAGCTTAATGAGTTGGTCACTGGCTGCAACAATCTGGCTGGTACTCTAAAGGAAGCCTTTGACCTAACTCACTCCAAGGTCACCAGTTCAATCTCCAACCTGCTAGGAAATACTGTCAGAACTTCAGAGGTTGACTTGAGAGAGATTGAAAGGCAGGTCAAGGAACTTATTGAAAGACCTGGCCTAGATGTAACTGGTCTTGGAGAGCAGTTGGCATCTTCAGTTGGTCAGAAAATAGAGGATACATTGGGTGCAAGAGAAGAGCGTTTGGTTGAAAGGGTGATATCTGAGATCACCAAGCTGGCCACTCCTCAGGTTGATCTGGCCCCACTTACCAGTGAGATCAACCAGTTGAGGGGCAACATTGAAGGTTTGAGCACCCAAGTATCTCTACATACTGAATCATTGAATAAACTGACCAATGAAGTGGAAAATTTGAAGAAGAGGGATGATGATATGAAGGAAAAGGTGGTTGCTGGTATTGATGAAGAATCAAAAATTTTGAATGCATTGAAAACTGGTCAAGACCGAGTTGTTGCAAATGTCTTGGCCCAGTCTAAAGAAACCAACCACCTTTGGAGGTCCTTCAGGATGATGTGTGGGATATTCAAAGAGTGCAAGGATATGCAGTCGTGGCAGCCTCTTGACCGGTTGTTGCAAATGTCTTGGCCCAGTCTAAAGAAACCAACCACCTTTGGAGGTCCTTCAGGATGATGTGTGGGATATTCAAAGAGTGCAAGGATATGCAGTCGTGGCAGCCTCTTGACCGGTTGCCATCACACCCCTCTGAATGGGAAGCAATTAGGGCAGGTCTCGATGCTGCCAAGGGGGAAAGAAGTATAGTCCTTGCACCACCAGTTGTACCTAGAAGGGAATTGAGCTTAGCTACCAGTACTGAAGCTGGTGAGCAAACTGGTGAAGATGCTAGTGTAAGGGGGAATGTGTTAGACAAGGGAAAGGGTAAAGTATCTGATGAAGCCCAGCCGGCCACTGAAGAAATGTTGGAAACTGGTAATGTTGATATACTCCCTCCAGTTTCAGATAGTGATAGTAGAAAACTGGCTAGACTTGGAAATGACATCAAAGAAAGGAAGAAAATGAAACAAAGAAACCAAGTTGAGGCCAGGGCACATCTTGCTCAGATTAACTTGTTGGATATGAGTGATGCAAATCTACTGGGTATCACTAAGGAGGAGTATCTCAGGATTAAGAATGATCCTAGGATAGTTGACCAGTTAAATGAAATGCTAGATGTTGAACTGGAAAGACACTATCATGAAGATGAGGCTGAATTTGATGCCAGAAGCTTGAACATTTCATTGGAGAGGGCTAAGGAGTTGAGGGCCAGTGGGATTCTAAAGAGAATTGCTAATGTGAAGAAGGTTGTGAAGGAAGTGATGAATCCACCAAGGACAAGGATTCCACAACCAAGAAGACCACTGACCAAAGCTGCAAGGGATGCTGACCTTAGAACATTCATTGAACCAACTGGCGAGGTCTCAAATGAAGACATTAAGTCCGCTGTACTGGCTGCTGGTGCTGGGAGTATTAAAATCACAAATGAAACTGAAGCAAGAAACTACTACTCCCAGATCATGTCAACCAGAAGACATGGTGGTACTATTAATAGTGTCAATGTTACAATTAAGCCAGGCACCAAGGTTTTTCAAGTAGAGGTGAAGTATGCTGGTGGGCCATTGGTTAGAACTGATAACCCTGGTGTGCTACAATATGGGTTCAGCGAATGGGTCGAAATGGTGAATGTGCTTGATGCTAAGGCACAAAAGAATAGGTTTGAGAAAGCATGGGTAAATTTCTTAAAGGGCAAGATTCAACATAAAGAGAATCTGGAGCAAAGGCTGAATATTGACCCTGAAGACACTCAACCTATTTCTCTAGTGACCAAGAGAAGAAGAACTGGCGAAGGGCCATCTGTTTAAGTTCTTTCTTCAGTTATCTACTTGTAATTTGTATTTACATTCTGTAACTTGTATAAATTTCATTCCCTTGTATAAATGAAGTTACCAGTTTGTAACCACAAGGTAGATAATAGATTAAAATCTAACAAACATAAAAGAAAAACCTAAGGCATTTATTGATCTATAAAAATGCCTTAGATAACTTAGATAGATTTAAATCAAACAAGTCTCTATAGTTCACACTTCCACAGATACAAGAACTAGAAAAGACTTAGACTATATTTCTAGACAAATAGGGGGAATTTGTTAGGACCAGTTCACCTGGAACTGGCCAGTCACCAGTTCACACTGACCAGTTCACCAGTTGCATCTGGAGACTAGTGAAACTGGAGACCAAGAAGATTTGTCCAGAAATATATTGAAGTCCAGTTGCACCGTACAGTTAACGCAACTGAAGACTTCCTCCAGTTGAGAACTGACCAAGTTGAAGAAGCATTCCAGTTGGAGTCGAAGACAACAAATGGAAGATAGAGAATGGCAATGGTAGCGAAGCCTAGTTGACATTCTAGTCAGTTACAAACTGGAGACCATCAGTGGAAAGCCCTTACAAAGCTTTATACTGATTACGAGGAATTGACTTATATGCTTTGTGTACCTTTACCCGGATAATAAGCCTTGTCTTATTATTTAAATATAAAAGGTACATAAAGGTGGTTAAGTAAAGTTGCTTTCTCGTACAACTTTACATAGTATTTTAAGGAATTAAATGCTATTCCTTAAATGCTCTCAACCACATTTGTACGGCCAAATTAACATCCCAATGTTAACTTTGCCTATAAATACAAGTCATTGCACAACAAGAATAACAAGTGAAATCACAACGTGAGAAAACTTCACACTTTGCAAACCTGCAATATTCTTGGTGAACTTGTGCAATATTCTCTCAATCGCTAAAAGGAACATTTCACAACTTTAAGTGTTTCGATTGTCTTGAGAAATTCCGAGTATAGATCAATTGTATTTCATAGGTTGTTAGGATATTTACATTCGTGTATTATCTTGGTTCCGCATCAACCTTGTAATTTGTTTAATATCAATAAATAAATTACACATTGAAAACTACATATTGTCTCATCAAGATTGTTTACAAGTTATTTGTATTATTGCATTGTTCTTTACTTATTGTCTTTTATATAAGTAATCTATCTAGAACTTGGTATATACCTCTGTAACTGGTCGTCTCCAGTTCAGCAAGTATATTGCAAAGTAACTCCACCATCGACATAGAGGTGTCTTCAGTAGTACCATCTAACAAGTTGGGACTTACAAAATGAAACAAAGGAACCAAGCTGAAGCCAGGGCACATCTCACACAATTGAAATTGCTAGATATGAGTGATGCCAATCTTTTGGGTATCACTAAGGAGGAGTATGTCAGGATCAAGAATGATCCTAGGATAGTTGACCAGTTAAATGAAATGCTAGATGTTGAACTGGAAAGACACTATCATGAGGATGAGGCTAAATTTGATGCCAGAAGCTTGAACATTTCATTGGAGAGGGCTAAGGAGTTAAGGGCCAGTGGTATTCTAAAGAGAGTTGCTAATGTTAAGAAGGTTGTGAAGGAAGTGATGAATCCACCAAGGAGAGGGATTCCACAACCAAGAAGACCACTGACAAGAGTTGCAAGAGATGCTGACCTAAGCACATTCGTTGAACCAACTGGCGAGGTATCAAATGAAGACATTAAGGACGCTGTACTGGCTGCTGGTGCTGGGAGTATAAAAATCACTAATGAATCTGAAGCTCGAGGTTATTACTCCTAGATCATGTCAACCAGAAGACATAGTGGTCCTATTAATAGTGTCAATGTAACAATCAAGCCAGGCACCAAGGTTTTTCAAATCGAACTTAAGTATGCTGGTGGGCCACTGGTTAGAACTGATAACCCTGGTGCGATGCAATATGGGTTCAGCGAATGGGTCGAGATGGTGAATGTGCTGGATGCTAAGGCACAAAAGAATAGGTTTGAGAAGGCATGGGCAAACTTCTTAAGGGGCAAGATTCAACACAAGGAAAATCTGGAATTAAAGCTGAATATTGACCCTGAAGACACTCAACCTATCTCTTCAGTTGCCAAGAGAAGAAGAACTGGCGAAGGGCCATCTGCTTAAGTTCTTTCTTCAGTTATCTACTTGTAATTTGTATTTACATTCTGTAACTTGTATAAATTTCATTCCTTGTATAAATGAAGTTACCAGTTTGTAACCACAAGGTAGATAATAGATTAAAATCTAACAAACATAAAAGAAAAACCTAAGGCATTTATTGATCAATAAAAATGCCTTAGATAACTTAGATAGATTTAAATCAAACAAGTCTCTATAGTTCACACTTGTATAGATACAAGAACTAGAAAAAGACTTAGACTATATTTCTAGACAAATAGGGGGAATTTGTTAGGACCAGTTCACCTGGAACTGGCCAGTCACCAGTTCACACTTGCCAGTCACCAGTTGCATCTGGAGAGTAGTGAAACTGGTGACCAAGATGATTTGTCGAGAAATATATTGAAGTCCAGTTGCACCGTACAGTTAACGCAACTGAAGACTTCCTCTAGTTGAGAACTGACCAAGTTGAAGAAGCATCCAGTTAAAGTCGAAGACAACAAATGGAAGATAGAGAATGGCAATGGCAGCGAAGCCCAGTTGACATTCTAGTCAGTTACAAACTGGAGACCATCAGTGGAAAGCCCTTACAAAGCTTTACACTGATTACGAGGAATTGACTTATATGCTTTATGTACCTTTACCCGGATAATAAGCCTTGTCTTATTATTTAAATATAAAAGGTACATAAAGGTGGTTAAGTAAAGTTGCTTTCTCGTACAACTTTACATAATATTTTAAGGAATTAAATGCTATTCCTTAAATGCTCTCAACCACATTTGTACGGCTAAAGTTAACATCCCAATGTTAACTTTGCCTATAAATACAAGTCATTGCACAACCAAGAATATTAAGTCTTTCAAGCAAGTGAAATCACAACGTGAGAAAACTTCACACTTTGCAAACCTGCAATATTCTTGGTGAACTTGTGCAATATTCTCTCAATCGCTAAAAGGAACATTTCACAACTTTAAGTGTTTCGATTTTCTTGAGAAATTCGAGTGTAGATCAATTGTATTTCATAGATTCTTAGGATATTTACATTCGTGTATTATGTGAGTCCCTCGATAGCTATGGATCGCTCTCGAGATCGTCTATGGTTATGTCGTGAGTGCGGAATCCTCACGAGATAACTGTTTGATTAGTTATCTATATTATTGCTAATTAACCAGAGTGTAATCAGCCTTAATTGCTCTATATTCGTTTGCTATTGATTACAAACGAACTTAGATACTTTTGGTGTGTGTGATATATCGACTGGATGCCTCAATTTAGGGTTTCCAATCGTTTATATACGTTTATAATCGATATTGGGCCTGCTGGGCTTTGTTCCTACGAACTTAGCAGCCCAGCCCTTAGAACGAATATAATCTTCGTTCGTTCCTAACGAAGATCATCTTTGTTAGTACTAAAAACCATCAACATCTTATGCTTAGTTATTTTCCTAGTACTTTATGTACAAGAACCTAACATATATTATGATTGTACTTGTATGACATACATAACAACCATCATATATAAACATATATAAAGATTGTACTTTATGACATACATAGAACCCATATAAAACATATATTATGATTGTACTTGTATGACATACATAACAACCATCATATATAAACATATATAAAACACCAAAACATGTAATCAATCATTACTAAAACATTATGTTCATAATCTATCAATTACATATACAAATAAGCGTCTAATCAAATCTAAGTTGCTGTTGTCACATCAACATGCATCAACAAACTCCCCCTTGACAGCAGCACCTTCGATTTCTTCAGTCTTCAAAATTCTGTCATCCATTAAATAACAATCGCTTACTATTTGCATGGATATTTTCATGTAAGCAAACTTGGATAATCTTACGATATCGACTTTCTTCATATTTCCAAAACGGCAAAAATGAACATTCTGTATCGTATAATTTCCTCAGATCATTTCTTGAGAAGTTGACCAACTGCATTGGATCATACATCCTTCTCAGCAAAATCTTCTTTTCTGAATCTGCATACATCTTGGCTTCACCAGAATCTCGATCAATTTCCCAATTATCCATTTTATCCAAGACATCTTGTGCCCATTTCTTGGCAGGGACTTTGATCATACACTTGATATCTCGTTGAATATACTCAACACTTTTATCCGGCTTAACCACTTTCTTCTTTTGTCTTGGTTCAATATGAAACATTGGTTTATCTGAATCTTTCATATTCAACCTCAACTTAAAATCATGATGAAGATTCTTACCAACCACATCAGCAAGACCATAACCACTTGGATTGATAATCCAGTTATTTCCGAGTTCATATAAATCTTCTTCACACAAACTTCTGAAATGTCTCTCACGCCATGCTAAATACTGACAACCTTCTGGTCTTTTAAGAACGAATAGCTTCAATTCTTCATCATAGAACCAACTCCAGATTTTTGTCTTATATTTTGCGGCATCTTTATCTGAGATATGAGTCCAAAACATACTGGGTTTCATAGTATCCCATGTGACTATATGATCATTAATCCTTTGTCCAGGCACAAGTCGATCAATTTCTTGTAATGGATCATCATCTCTGAGAGGAACTGGATAACTATTTGGATTAAAAGGTCTTGTCAAGTTTATTTCATATTCAAAAGGAATCAATGCATCATCAACCTTTGCATATACCACAAAGTTTAAAACTTCAGCGGTGCTACTAATTGGAGCTTGTAGCATTCTTTCCTTTACTTCTTTTCTCTTCAATTCTAACACATTTCTTTCTACCACTGATGGGTCTTCAGGAGCTGAGTCCCAAACATCATCAAACCCATAAGGTTTCTTGAAGATATTCATATCCGGTTCAGGAACAAATTCTCCTTCCTCAAGTTCATCTCCATCGAAGAGTAATTCCGTATCATCTGAGTCAAGTGCTTCAATAGCCTCAGCATCACGAGGAGCACTTGATCCACCAGCACCAGATGTACCAACTTCATGAGCAGTATCTCCTGCAGTCTCCCCCTGAGTCTCAACACCCTTTCCTTTGTCCAGAACTGGGCGAGAATCACTTCTATCACCAGCATTATCAGCATCATCATCATCATCATCATGACGTCTTGGCTGTACTCCTGATAATCTGCAAACCTCTTCAGGTACATCTCCCCCTTGATTCTTGACCCAGTTGATGAGAAAGGTCAACGCAGCTCGGGTATCCGTAAGATCAGACTCTAAAGTATTAACACGAGCCTCTAAAACATCTATACGGCGAACTAGCGGAAGAGGAGGAACAACTGGCATCCTTGGCAAAACAGGTAAAGGACGCAACAGTGGAGGCAAAGTGACACTACCAGCAACAGAGGCAATCTGTGTTGTAGATACAGTAGGGATAGCAACAGTAGTTGGACGTGCATGTTCAGGAACCGATACTGAAGTAGCCTCAGTAGTCCGCGCACGCTTAGTTCTGCCATACATAAGAGGAGCATCCGAAGTTCTTTTAAGAGTCTCGGTATGAACTGGACTCGGTGCATTCTCCGGATCACTGATATCTTCAAACAGTTTAGCTAATTCAGGATCGTTCTGAGCCGCAACCTCAGGATCAATACTTACATCAAGCTCCATAGCCTTATCTCGTTGTTCAATATGAGCAGATTGAGCTGTATCAGAAACTGTAGGAGACGAATGACATGCCTTGCTCCTACGTTCTCTGCGTAACTCACCAGATATGCCTTCTCGAGAAAAGTGATAAGAACGATCACCTTCAGAAGCAACGTCACTTTCAGACTCAACCGGAAAATCATGAACCCTTTTTGTTCGATTTTCATTGCCAGAATCAGCACCAACACTATCATATTCTTCTGTATCTGCTTCAACAATATCATCACCACCATCATTCCCACTATCAGAATCATCATCAGAACGATCATCTGAACTGTCATCTGAACTCTCTTCATCTTCATGATCAGAGTTGTCTTCATCATCCACTAACATATCGTCCTCAAAACGAGAGCGATAATTTGGATTAATCAGATGACCAAACAGTGGTGGATCAGTCAGACCAGCCACATTGCCTGTGTTAGCTGCCAAATCAGCATATAAACGTAATGGCCAAGCATGAGGTACATAACGAGGACCTTGATCAAATATCAAGTTAGGACAAAAGTGCCTAACGATTGCCATAACAAAACGTGGATACAAAAGAAACCTATTTCGCGGTTTAGCATTAATTTGACCAATAAACTCATGAAAGAAGAATGTTGAAAACGGATAAGGACGATTATAGACCAAAGCAATCATTTGTGAAGAAAGCTGAGCAGAAAGTTGATCAAACCCCGCCTTACGATTACTCAGACTTACTAACAAAACGTAAGCAAGGTATCTCCAGCGTCCTTGAAATCCACTCTTATCAAATGGAAGCTTTATCTGACCAGCAAACCCCATTCTTTGAAAGCACCGACGAATAAAGTCAAAATCATATGCTAATTCTACTGCTTCGTCTGATTCCTCACCCAAGTGTAGAATTTCACGAAGTATCGCAGCATTAAAATCAAAGGTAATTCCGGCAACAGTTGCTCGAACAGTGCTACTACCATCAACCATTACTTGATGAGCAGTTCTCCAGAAAAAAAAAAAAAAAAAAAAAAAAAAAAAAAAAAAAAAAAAAAAAAAAAAAAAAAAAAAAAAAAAAAAAAAAAAAAAAAAAAAAAAAAAAAAAAAAAAAAAAAAAAAAAAAAAAAAAAAAAAAAAAAAAAAAAAAAAAAAAAAAAAAAAAAAAAAAAAAAAAAAAAAAAAAAAAAAAAAAAAAAAAAAAAAAAAAAAAAAAAAAAAAAAAAAAAAAAAAAAAAAAAAAAAAAAAAAAAAAAAAAAAAAAAAAAAAAAAAAAAAAAAAAAAAAAAAAAAAAAAAAAAAAAAAAAAAAAAAAAAAAAAAAAAAAAAAAAAAAAAAAAAAAAAAAAAAAAAAAAAAAAAAAAAAAAAAAAAAAAAAAAAAAAAAAAAAAAAAAAAAAAAAAAAAAAAAAAAAAAAAAAAAAAAAAAAAAAAAAAAAAAAAAAAAAAAAAAAAAAAAAAAAAAAAAAAAAAAAAAAAAAAAAAAAAAAAAAAAAAAAAAAAAAAAAAAAAAAAAAAAAAAAAAAAAAAAAAAAAAAAAAAAAAAAAAAAAAAAAAAAAAAAAAAAAAAAAAAAAAAAAAAAAAAAAAAAAAAAAAAAAAAAAAAAAAAAAAAAAAAAAAAAAAAAAAAAAAAAAAAAAAAAAAAAAAAAAAAAAAAAAAAAAAAAAAAAAAAAAAAAAAAAAAAAAAAAAAAAAAAAAAAAAAAAAAAAAAAAAAAAAAAAAAAAAAAAAAAAAAAAAAAAAAAAAAAAAAAAAAAAAAAAAAAAAAAAAAAAAAAAAAAAAAAAAAAAAAAAAAAAAAAAAAAAAAAAAAAAAAAAAAAAAAAAAAAAAAAAAAAAAAAAAAAAAAAAAAAAAAAAAAAAAAAAAAAAAAAAAAAAAAAAAAAAAAAAAAAAAAAAAAAAAAAAAAAAAAAAAAAAAAAAAAAAAAAAAAAAAAAAAAAAAAAAAAAAAAAAAAAAAAAAAAAAAAAAAAAAAAAAAAAAAAAAAAAAAAAAAAAAAAAAAAAAAAAAAAAAAAAAAAAAAAAAAAAAAAAAAAAAAAAAAAAAAAAAAAAAAAAAAAAAAAAAAAAAAAAAAAAAAAAAAAAAAAAAAAAAAAAAAAAAAAAAAAAAAAAAAAAAAAAAAAAAAAAAAAAAAAAAAAAAAAAAAAAAAAAAAAAAAAAAAAAAAAAAAAAAAAAAAAAAAAAAAAAAAAAAAAAAAAAAAAAAAAAAAAAAAAAAAAAAAAAAAAAAAAAAAAAAAAAAAAAAAAAAAAAAAAAAAAAAAAAAAAAAAAAAAAAAAAAAAAAAAAAAAAAAAAAAAAAAAAAAAAAAAAAAAAAAAAAAAAAAAAAAAAAAAAAAAAAAAAAAAAAAAAAAAAAAAAAAAAAAAAAAAAAAAAAAAAAAAAAAAAAAAAAAAAAAAAAAAAAAAAAAAAAAAAAAAAAAAAAAAAAAAAAAAAAAAAAAAAAAAAAAAAAAAAAAAAAAAAAAAAAAAAAAAAAAAAAAAAAAAAAAAAAAAAAAAAAAAAAAAAAAAAAAAAAAAAAAAAAAAAAAAAAAAAAAAAAAAAAAAAAAAAAAAAAAAAAAAAAAAAAAAAAAAAAAAAAAAAAAAAAAAAAAAAAAAAAAAAAAAAAAAAAAAAAAAAAAAAAAAAAAAAAAAAAAAAAAAAAAAAAAAAAAAAAAAAAAAAAAAAAAAAAAAAAAAAAAAAAAAAAAAAAAAAAAAAAAAAAAAAAAAAAAAAAAAAAAAAAAAAAAAAAAAAAAAAAAAAAAAAAAAAAAAAAAAAAAAAAAAAAAAAAAAAAAAAAAAAAAAAAAAAAAAAAAAAAAAAAAAAAAAAAAAAAAAAAAAAAAAAAAAAAAAAAAAAAAAAAAAAAAAAAAAAAAAAAAAAAAAAAAAAAAAAAAAAAAAAAAAAAAAAAAAAAAAAAAAAAAAAAAAAAAAAAAAAAAAAAAAAAAAAAAAAAAAAAAAAAAAAAAAAAAAAAAAAAAAAAAAAAAAAAAAAAAAAAAAAAAAAAAAAAAAAAAAAAAAAAAAAAAAAAAAAAAAAAAAAAAAAAAAAAAAAAAAAAAAAAAAAAAAAAAAAAAAAAAAAAAAAAAAAAAAAAAAAAAAAAAAAAAAAAAAAAAAAAAAAAAAAAAAAAAAAAAAAAAAAAAAAAAAAAAAAAAAAAAAAAAAAAAAAAAAAAAAAAAAAAAAAAAAAAAAAAAAAAAAAAAAAAAAAAAAAAAAAAAAAAAAAAAAAAAAAAAAAAAAAAAAAAAAAAAAAAAAAAAAAAAAAAAAAAAAAAAAAAAAAAAAAAAAAAAAAAAAAAAAAAAAAAAAAAAAAAAAAAAAAAAAAAAAAAAAAAAAAAAAAAAAAAAAAAAAAAAAAAAAAAAAAAAAAAAAAAAAAAAAAAAAAAAAAAAAACGAACTTAACATTCGTAAAAAAATGCAAACGAAGTTAGTAACTATCTTCGTGAGCACAATTCCAAACGAAGTTAGTAACTATCTTCGTGAGCACAATTCCAAACGAAGTTAATTTTCTTAAGCACAATTCCAAACGAAGTTAGTAACTATCTTCGTGAGCACAATTCCAAACGAAGTTAATTTTCTTAAGCACAATTCCAAACGAAGTTAGTAACTATCTTCGTGAGCACAATTCCAAACGAAGTTAATTTTCTTAAGCACAATTCCAAACGAAGTTAGTAACTATCTTCGTGAGCACAATTCCAAACGAAGTTAATTTTCTTAAGCACAATTCCAAACGAAGTTAATTTTCTTAAGCACAATTCCAAACGAAGTTAGTAACTATCTTCGTGAGCACAATTCCAAACGAAGTTAATTTTCTTAAGCACAATTCCAAACGAAGTTAGTAACTATCTTCGTGAGCACAATTCCAAACGAAGTTAATTTTCTTAAGCACAATTCCAAACGAAGTTAGTAACTATCTTCGTGAGCACAATTCCAAACGAAGTTAATTTTCTTAAGCACAATTCTAAACGAAGTTAGTAACTATTTCTTAAGCACAATTCCAAACGAAGTTAATTTTCTTAAGCACAATTCCAAACGAAGTTAGTAACTATTTCTTGAGCACAATTCCAAACGAAGTTAGTAACTATCTTCGTGAGCACAATTCCAAACGAAGTTAATTTTCTTAAGCACAATTCCAAACGAAGTTAGTAACTATCTTCGTGAGCACAATTCCAAACGAAGTTAATTTTCTTAAGCACAATTCCAAACGAAGTTAGTAACTATCTTCGTGAGCACAATTCCAAACGAAGTTAATTTTCTTAAGCACAATTCCAAACGAAGTTAGTAACTATCTTCGTGAGCACAATTCCAAACGAAGTTAATTTTCTTAAGCACAATTCCAAACGAAGTTAGTAACTATCTTCGTGAGCACAATTCCAAACGAAGTTAATTTTCTTAAGCACAATTCCAAACGAAGTTAATTTTCTTAAGCACAATTCCAAACGAAGTTAGTAACTATCTTCGTGAGCACAATTCCAAACGAAGTTAATTTTCTTAAGCACAATTCCAAACGAAGTTAGTAACTATCTTCGTGAGCACAATTCCAAACGAAGTTAATTTTCTTAAGCACAATTCCAAACGAAGTTAGTAACTATCTTCGTGAGCACAATTCCAAACGAAGTTAATTTTCTTAAGCACAATTCTAAACGAAGTTAGTAACTATTTCTTAAGCACAATTCCAAACGAAGTTAATTTTCTTAAGCACAATTCCAAACGAAGTTAGTAACTATTTCTTGAGCACAATTCCAAACGAAGTTAGTAACTATCTTCGTGAGCACAATTCCAAACGAAGTTAATTTTCTTAAGCACAATTCCAAACGAAGTTAGTAACTATCTTCGTGAGCACAATTCCAAACGAAGTTAATTTTCTTAAGCACAATTCCAAACGAAGTTAGTAACTATCTTCGTGAGCACAATTCCAAACGAAGTTAATTTTCTTAAGCACAATTCCAAACGAAGTTAGTAACTATCTTCGTGAGCACAATTCCAAACGAAGTTAATTTTCTTAAGCACAATTCCAAACGAAGTTAGTAACTATCTTCGTGAGCACAATTCCAAACGAAGTTAATTTTCTTAAGCACAATTCCAAACGAAGTTAATTTTCTTAAGCACAATTCCAAACGAAGTTAGTAACTATCTTCGTGAGCACAATTCCAAACGAAGTTAATTTTCTTAAGCACAATTCCAAACGAAGTTAGTAACTATCTTCGTGAGCACAATTCCAAACGAAGTTAATTTTCTTAAGCACAATTCCAAACGAAGTTAGTAACTATCTTCGTGAGCACAATTCCAAACGAAGTTAATTTTCTTAAGCACAATTCTAAACGAAGTTAGTAACTATTTCTTAAGCACAATTCCAAACGAAGTTAATTTTCTTAAGCACAATTCCAAACGAAGTTAGTAACTATTTCTTGAGCACAATTCCAAACGAAGTTAGTAACTATCTTCGTGAGCACAATTCCAAACGAAGTTAATTTTCTTAAGCACAATTCCAAACGAAGTTAGTAACTATCTTCGTGAGCACAATTCCAAACGAAGTTAATTTTCTTAAGCACAATTCCAAACGAAGTTAGTAACTATCTTCGTGAGCACAATTCCAAACGAAGTTAATTTTCTTAAGCACAATTCCAAACGAAGTTAGTAACTATCTTCGTGAGCACAATTCCAAACGAAGTTAATTTTCTTAAGCACAATTCCAAACGAAGTTAGTAACTATCTTCGTGAGCACAATTCCAAACGAAGTTAATTTTCTTAAGCACAATTCCAAACGAAGTTAATTTTCTTAAGCACAATTCCAAACGAAGTTAGTAACTATCTTCGTGAGCACAATTCCAAACGAAGTTAATTTTCTTAAGCACAATTCCAAACGAAGTTAGTAACTATCTTCGTGAGCACAATTCCAAACGAAGTTAATTTTCTTAAGCACAATTCCAAACGAAGTTAGTAACTATCTTCGTGAGCACAATTCCAAACGAAGTTAATTTTCTTAAGCACAATTCTAAACGAAGTTAGTAACTATTTCTTAAGCACAATTCCAAACGAAGTTAATTTTCTTAAGCACAATTCCAAACGAAGTTAGTAACTATTTCTTAAGCACAATTCCAAACGAAGTTAGTAACTATCTTCTTAAGCACAATTCCAAACGAAGTTAATTTTCTTGAGCACAATTCCAAACGAAGTTAATTTTCTTAAGCACAATTCCAAACGAAGTTAATTTTCTTAAGCACAATTCCAAACGAAGTTAGTAACTATCTTCGTGAGCACAATTCCAAACGAAGTTAATTTTCTTAAGCACAATTCCAAACGAAGTTAATTTTCTTAAGCACAATTCCAAACGAAGTTAGTAACTATCTTCGTGAGTACAATTTTGTACTTAGAAAAATTCTGCAAGATTCGTCATCACAAAATTTTCAACAATGCAACCCCTTTGACCTAAACCTGTACATAGCAACAACTCGTTAAAAACAACTTGTTCATGCCTTGTATCAAAAAGAACCACCATCTAAACTCATCATTTATAATGTAAGTATTTTACAAACATTACAATCTTGAATAGAAACAAAACCCCATGATCTAAAATCAACCATTAACAAACCTGAAGATAATCAATGAACATATTAACATCGTTACCAAACACGACCATGATACGGAGAGCATTTCTCTACTCATTGAGATGCTTGACGACAAACGATCTTGAAACACTTAAGTCCCATATAAGATGCCGTCTACAAAACGAACACACAATGAATAGTCTAAAAATCCAATGAAGAACTTTGTAAAGTTTCCGAATTCATGTCATAAGTTAAGGTACGAAAATCAAAGGAACAAGTATCAACACTGATTATTTTCACCAATTACATGAAATCTAAAGTAAATAAATACTCCAAAGACAGATTCATGTATTCTTTCTTCACGTGCTTATTATTGCATCACAACATTGTCATTTCACACCAAAGATCTTATCTCAACGATATCATCAGTATGAATAACACTGTGTTGTAATCAAGGATCAGCACCCCAACTTTATCTTCTTAACCTGAGCACTGCACACTTACCACAAACTCATTAACGCATTAAGAGCAAAGGCATAATAATGCAGAAAAGTTAAGCTAAAACACACAAAATTAGGATTAACAATTATGAACTAATCAAGATTTTAACATAAGATCAAGGTAGGTCATTCCATTGTCAAACCCTAAAATGTCACCAAGTTATTAATTAAATTCATAACTTGTAAAAACTGAAACTTGTGAGATTTCAAATAACATTGACTTGTCACAAAGTTTTAAAAGATCATTTTCTAAACTTAAACAAATTAATGTCCATATCAGAAAATCTTCTTTTGACACAAACCACACAACCTCATCAAGAATTCTCATGAATGAATTCAGTAAGACATATACTCAGAATTGGAATAGGATCTCTCGTGCAATAAGAACTTATAAAAATACTATTTTGACTCAATATAAAGAAAAATAAATTAGAATAAAAATAACAGAATAATAAACTAAGCTATACACTAATTAACTTGAATTTATTCATCATTTATTCATTATTTACATGATGCTTGGTTACTGCTGACTAGATCAGTTTAGCAATTACATAAGCCTGACTGCGAGAAATAATTCTCTTATTATTAGTTATGAACAGTGATCCAAAAACGATTACCAATATGTTTGTCCTCTTAAACACTCGGTACTTCAGTCTCCTTTTTGGTTTGTGACACTTTCGACATACCCTGGCCAAGGACAGTCACCATGTAACCCGAGTAGCCTAATATGTCACATAATCATGTTTGCGAACTTATGTGCCCCATATTCAGATACACTCTTACAATCGACACAAGCACTAAAATTAAGATATTTGGTGAGTAAAGTGAGAAAGTCTTTAAGAATCAAGTCAGCGGTGACAGGTCGGTGATTCCTCACGCGCAAAGCGACTTAACTTGACTCACGTACGGAAATATACTCAACATTGCATAATGCCAAGTACTTGCATATTTGTGACATTAATTTACTTTAAAGCACTTATGAAAACCCGTGACTTTCTATGAGACCCGTGTAGCGAACTTTCTGACAACCTATCCCAAGTTGAGAACTTTAGGTAGGCTAGGTATACAAGGACACCCCAAGGACTTACTTGTTCGAATCTCAAAGGCCACATTAGCTTCATACTTTCAACAGATTTATTTTGATATTTGCATATCTTGTCACAAATATACATCCGAAAAAGCAATACATACACATATATGTACCCGAGACCTTCTTTATAAAAACCAAATATACCTAATTACAATGCAAGATCTTTCATAAGATTTAAAGGACTTGTCTATTTTAAGAACAAGTATTCGCAGCCATATATCTGAATAAGTTTCCCATAAGAACATTGTATACATTTAAGTTCAGATTATAAGGAAACTTTGGTACTTTGTGCCTATCGATACATCATATAATGGTATCACTGAACTAAGCATTTAAAGTACAATTAAGTAGGCTTAAAAGCTAAAGTATCGTCACGTCTAATCATTTAGTGCAGTGACCGTACTTCATTTATTATATTTTTGGATTTTCCAATTTTTCTGATGTTTTTGGATTTTTCAGACACTAGATATGTACAAACTTATACTAAAACAACTCTTTTTGTATTTTAATGACTCTATCTATGTACGACTTAAACTACAAAGACACAAAACCGAAAATTTAAGTTCTTTGAGAGAAACTACTCGGCATTCTTCATACCATTGAGTTGATATAACAACTCATGACGAGGTCTATCAAAAGCTTTAGTATAAAGATCAGCAAGGTTATCATCAGTAACAACCTTTTCTAAATGAATAAGCTTTTTCTCAAAACAGTCACGCAAAAAATGATGCTTTATATCTATGTGCTTGGTGACTTTAAAGTTTTTCGGATTCTTAGTAATATCTATGGCAGACTTATTATCAATACAAATAGGAGAGTCTGAGATATCCATACCATAGTCGCGCAATTGTTGCTGTATCCAAAGTACCTGAGAACAGCATTGACCAGCAGCTATGTACTCTGCTTCACAGGTAGACTGTGCAACAGATGTCTGCTTTTTGCACTGCCACGATATAATTCTCCCCCCTAAAAGTTGACATCCACCTGACGTTGATTTCCTATCCGAACTGCAGCCACCATAATCCGAATCAGTATAAGCTTTGAATTCAAAGGAACCATGCATGGGATACCAAAGCCCTAGACGAGGCTTGGCCTTCACATAACGAAGAATCCTTTTCGCAGCTTTCATATGTGACTCTTTCGGATTAGCCTGATATCTAGCACACATGCAAACAGCAAAGGTAATGTCTGGACGTGAAGCCGTCAGATACATCAAGGAACCAATAATAGCCCGATATTGAGTTGCATCGACTTCTGGATCATTAGTCTTATCAGGACACAGCCCATGATTAGTCTGAATGGGAGTAATTGCATCTTTAGCATCGGTCATTCGAAACCTTGTGAGAAGATCCTGAACATACTTGCTCTGATGAATAAAGAACCCATCCTTCAGTTGATCCACCTGTAATCCAAGGAAGAAAGTTAATTCCCCCATAGCACTCATTTCGAACTTAGCCTTCATGCTCTGCTCAAACTCCTTGCACATGGTCTTATCAGATGAACCAAAAATGATATCATCAACGTAAACCTGTACAAGCAAGTAGTCCTTCCCTTTCCATTTGATGAACAACGTGCTGTCAATAGAACCTCGAGTAAAACCATTTTCATGCAAATGAGTAGACAGTTTTTCATACCATGATCGAGGAGCCTGATGTAAACCATATAGAGCCTTATCAAGACGATATACTCTATTGGGAAAATCTGGATCCTCAAACCCCTGAGGTTGATCTACATACACTTCTTCTCTAATTTCTCCATACAAAAAGGCACTCTTTACGTCAAGTTGATACACCTTTATACCTTGATAGCTAGCAAATGCCAGAAATAATCGAATAGCTTCTAGTCTAGCTACAGGTGCAAAAGTCTCATCGTAATCAAAACCTTCTTGTTGCTCAAATCCTCTAACTACCAACCGAGCCTTATTGCGAGTGACAACACCTTTGTCATCCTTTTTACAACGAAAGACCCATCGCGTAGACAAAGGAGATTCACCATGAGGTAAGTCAACTAACTTCCATACATCAAGCTTCCGAAACTGAGCCAATTCTTCTTGCATCGCCTCAACCCATGACGGATCTTTAAGAGCCATACCAACATTCTTAGGCTCAACCTGAGAGATGAAGCAATAGTACAAGTACCAAGTAATCGCCCCAGTATCCTTAACCTCAGCAAACATACTTGACATTTTCTTATGCTGATTCCTCGTGAGAGTAGAGGCAGAGGCATCACCAATAATTTGATCTACTGGATGATCCTTGTTGACTCTTGTCTGAGGAACCTTATCGACCGTAAGATCACTTCCCAAGTTTGTCTGCACATGATGTTCTGGAGTTTTAGGCTCTTCCTGATTTTCACCTTCCGTGTCATCAGTATCATAGAAAGGATCATCAGGTAGCGGTATATGTAAAGGATCAGTAAGATTTTTAGGAGCAGTATCTAAAGTAGAGTCTGCTTCTTTGGTCCCACTTGATTCACCAGATTTAGAAGCAGGCTCAACAAATGGTGAGGAAACAGGAGTGGAAACTGGAACCGGCCCACCATCAATTGGATCATGTAGAGTAACTACATCTTCCACAATCGGAACACCTGTAAAAGAAACAGGACCACGAAAAGAAGTGAAAACACCATCATAATCGAAGTCATTAGCAGGACCAATGTGCACAGCAGGTTTATGACTGACAATTACGACATTTGTACCAAAATCGACTTTGCCAGTTTTCTGATTGTACACACGCCGAATCGGTGTACTTGGCACATAACCTAAAAAGAATCCCTCCTCAGATTTAGGATCAAATTTCCCTTGAGGAAGAACTTTCAAAAAAGTACACGGAACACCAAACGGCTCAACATTCTGCAAATTGGGCTTTTTGTTGTGCAACAGCTCATAACAAGTCTTCTTAAACCGTTTAACTGTTAAAACCCGATTCAAAATGTGGCAAGCTGTATTCACCGCCTCTCCCCAGAAAGTAATAGGAAGCCCTGAATCAGCAAGCATCGTCCTGGCTGTTTCTATCAATGTCCTGTTCTTCCTTTCAGCTACTCCATTCTGTTGTGGCTCATAAGGTGCACTGAATTGATGTTGAATTCCTTTGGTCAAGCAAAATGCAGTAATAGTATTATTCTTGAACTCAGTGCCATTGTCACTCCTGATTCTCTTCACTTTAATCTCATGGACATTCTCTACTTGTTTAATGAAATCCATAAATCGAGCAGCAGTCTCATCCTTGGTCTTCAAAAGAATACCCATGAGAATCTTGAGTAATCATCAGTGATCACCAAACAGTAAGACATCCCTCCAATGCTTCTTATGTTCACAGGACCAAAGAGATCCATATGAAGTAACTCGAATGGTTTGGATATAGAATTTTGCACCTTTGATTTATGGGGATTCTTATGTTGCTTCCCTTTCAAACAAGGTACACATTTATCTTCCATCCCAAACTTCTTTACCGGAACACCTTCAACTAATTCAAGACTGACAAGTTCATTCATCTTCCGAAAGTTGATATGTCCCATTCTTCGATGCCATAGGAGAGATTCCGACTCATTGGCCTTGCTCAACAAACAAAGGGACTCCTTTGGATTATCAACACCTAAAACTAAACCATAGATGTCTCTCTTCCTAGGAGCTCTGAGCATAATCCATTCTTCAGGAATAACAAAACCCGGCTTCAAGATGAATGCCTCCTTTTCTGTGAAATGAACATTGTTACCTTTGTCACAGATCTGTGAGACACTCATAAGATTATGAGTAAGTTGTTCCACAAAGTTTACTCGTTCTAGAGTAAGTTGTCCATTGACGACATCTCCTTGACCGGTGATGTTACCGCCCTTGGATCCAGCAAAACTAACATATGACCCATGTATATCAACATAATTGGACAAAAGCTTCTTGTCCCCTGTCATGTGCCTGGAGCATCCACTGTCAAGGTACCACAAATGAATTGGTTTCCTAGGAACTCCCTGCACATAAAATGAGATAAGTTAGTTTTCGTGTGGGACCCAACCTTCATTGGTTTGGGTCGTCCCTTCTCATCCTTGAGAAGAAGTTCAGTCCAATATCCATTGCTAGAAGCCTTGGATGGAACACGTTTCTCATCTTGTCTTCTCACTGGAGAAGTCTTCGGACCTCTCGTTGGAGAAGTTCTAGGAGAATGAGGGCCAAAAGAAGGTCGAACACTTGAGTGAACCCGGTCATAAAATGAATTACAACTTGGAGATGTTTGAGACTGACTCGAACTCCCAGTGGGGGTCGTGAATCTATCTTCTCTAGGTGATATACTCCTAGATTCAGGAGATACTTTCCTTTTTGAGTTGAATTCCTATGAACATTTCCTGTAAAACCTTTTGGTGAAGATTCTCTTCGTTGAGGTATAGTAAACGGTTTTGGAGAAGATTGAACTTTAGTCTCATTAACCAGTTTATCATTACCCAACCCTCTTTTTCCTTCCGAGGTTGAAACCTTTGAAGGAGAACCTGATCTCCGAGGTCTATTAGGACAAACACTGTAAACATGACCTTTTTCATGACACGCAAAACAAGAAAGGACCTTGACCTTTTTCTTTGTATCTACCTTTTTATCGGTACCTACAGAATCAATTTTAGTCCTAGTGTCCACTGTCTTACTTGTTTTTCTAGTATCATCAAAGTCACGTTTAATTGGTGAATTCCTAGACTTTCTAGCATCATCTATCTCATCCTTACCTATTGGAAACTTCTTAAGTGCAGGCATAAGGATTTGCTTCAAAGTCCTAGTAGCTACTTCATCAACAGCTGATCTATCCTCAGATTTTCTAGTTTTAGTCTGCCTAGCCAAAGGAGTGAGACGTGACTGACTTAATTTCTTCATGTCCTCAACAGTCACATCCCAGACTTTATCAATTCTTTTAGGGTCAATAGATTCTAAAGGAAATTCTAACTCAGTGTATACCCTATGACTCTTGTGAAGAGTAAAGTGTGTAACACTATCTTTCTGACCAAAAGAATTAGACTTATTCTGAACAATACCTTTCAATTTCTGTTCCTTTTTAGGTTGAGAAGAACCTCCTACAGACTCTTTTGTTTCCTTAGACAACTTGACTTCGGGAATTGAGTCTTTTGATTTACTAGCTTCAGTACTAGATTGAAGTAGAACTTCAGGAATGTTGGGTTCAACGGAGGTATAATTGTTGTTGAAAGGTGGAGGAACATCGTTATAAGAGATCTTAACTGGGTCTAGACTCTTAGTGGAAGAATCCTCAAATTTGTTCATATGCATTAACAGTTCAGAATGCCTAGCAGAATCTAATTTAGCATTTAAATCCAAAATCTCTATCTTAGCATCAGCTAGTTCTTTTTCGATAGTGGCACACTTCTTTGCTAACAACGAGTAAGCTTCACCACCTACTCTTTCTACAGCTACCGACTGTTTGACTTTGTCCTTCATTGCACTTAGATCAGACTCTAAGGACTTAATCTTTTCCTTAAAAAATCTTTCTTTATCATTGACTGTTAAATCCTTTTTAATTAGCCTATCTCTTTCTGATTGTGCAGCATTAACAATAGATTCTAAATTCCTAATTTGATTATTCTTCGATTCAATTTCATCATACATTTTATTCACAATTTTACAAATATGAACAATAGTATGTAAGGAATAAGATACCTGTTGGTCAGCTTCTTTACAATCGGCCATGTAGGCAACAAAGTCATCTACAGTCATCCCTTCAGGAATCTCAAAATCTTTCATCTGCTCTTTAATTGTCTTCTCGACCTTTTCAGCAGCAGAATCTTCATTAACTTCAGTAGCTTTTACCTCTGCAGTAGCTTTCACTTCCTCTTGGTTCTCATCATCTTCGAACTCATCTTCAGATTCGGAATCAGTATCATAAACACCCTCAGCAGAACTTTCCACTTTCGAACTTTGAACATTTTCATACAAATGCTCATCATTATGGTAAACTGTGGTGTCAAGAAAGTCATCAGGAGAGTCCACAATATGAGCCATATCATCAACAATTTCAGCCAAATAAGCATTATTGGCCTCGTCCTGTGGAAGATTCCGACATAAGAACCATCAGATTGAACAGCTACGATGGCCTTGTCATTTGCAGCAGTATCTTCAGTCAACACAAGTGCTCTATTTGCATTCTGATTATATGTACGATTACCACTTCTGTCTTGTCGCGTAGGGGTAGTATTGACATCCCTCTTTGGTCGTTGACACTCTCTAGCGAAGTGTCCAAATCCATCACAGTTGTAACACTTAACCTTTGACTTGTCAAAGCCCTGAGTGCCTCCAGTAAGAGGTCGTCCTGTCCTTTTCATGAATTTCTGCACTCTTCTTGTGATCATAGCCAATTGCCATTTTAGGTCCATCTCTTCAACATCATCTGGATCAATTTGGTCATAATCTTCATCTATGAGTGCAGGATCTGTGATTCTTCCTGCAACAAACGCTTCATGAGCAGCACACATTGCAGCAAAGACATTCATCCGACCCTCAGCTGATTTCATATCCATTGGCATGGACTTGTAACCAGCAGCAGAAGATGTAATGTTACCGAACTTTAAACTTCCAGTCTTTACACCTTCAGCAGTCTTCTTACCTTTGTTCCCAGCATCCGAAGCAATGAAACCAACAAAATCATCTCCATCAGTATTCTCTGTTGTCAGAAGATAAGTTAAATTCGTGGACAAAGATCTGAACGAAGATAAGTTAAATTCGTGGACAAAGATCTGAACGAAGATAAGTTAAATTCGTGGACAAAGATCTGAACGAAGATAAGTTAAATTCGTGGACAAAGATCTGAACGAAGATAAGTTAAATTCGTGGACAAAGATCTGAACGAAGATAAGTTAAATTCGTGGACAAAGATCTGAACGAAGATAAGTTAAATTCGTGGACAAAGATCTGAACGAAGATAAGTTAAATTCGTGGACAAAGATCTGAACGAAGATAAGTTAAATTCGTGGACAAAGATCTGAACGAAGATAAGTTAAATTCGTGGACAAAGATCTGAACGAAGATAAGTTAAATTCGTGGACAAAGATCTGAACGAAGATAAGTTAAATTCGTGGACAAAGATCTGAACGAAGATAAGTTAAATTCGTGGACAAAGATCTGAACGAAGATAAGTTAAATTCGTGGACAAAGATCTGAACGAAGATAAGTTAAATTCGTGGACAAAGATCTGAACGAAGATAAGTTAAATTCGTGGACAAAGATCTGAACGAAGATAAGTTAAATTCGTGGACAAAGATCTGAACGAAGATAAGTTAAATTCGTGGACAAAGATCTGAACGAAGATAAGTTAAATTCGTGGACAAAGATCTGAACGAAGATAAGTTAAATTCGTGGACAAAGATCTGAACGAAGATAAGTTAAATTCGTGGACAAAGATCTGAACGAAGATAAGTTAAATTCGTGGACAAAGATCTGAACGAAGATAAGTTAAATTCGTGGACAAAGATCTGAACGAAGATAAGTTAAATTCGTGGACAAAGATCTGAACGAAGATAAGTTAAATTCGTGGACAAAGATCTGAACGAAGATAAGTTAAATTCGTGGACAAAGATCTGAACGAAGATAAGTTAAATTCGTGGACAAAGATCTGAACGAAGATAAGTTAAATTCGTGGACAAAGATCTGAACGAAGATAAGTTAAATTCGTGGACAAAGATCTGAACGAAGATAAGTTAAATTCGTGGACAAAGATCTGAACGAAGATAAGTTAAATTCGTGGACAAAGATCTGAACGAAGATAAGTTAAATTCGTGGACAAAGATCTGAACGAAGATAAGTTAAATTCGTGGACAAAGATCTGAACGAAGATAAGTTAAATTCGTGGACAAAGATCTGAACGAAGATAAGTTAAATTCGTGGACAAAGATCTGAACGAAGATAAGTTAAATTCGTGGACAAAGATCTGAACGAAGATAAGTTAAATTCGTGGACAAAGATCTGAACGAAGATAAGTTAAATTCGTGGACAAAGATCTGAACGAAGATAAGTTAAATTCGTGGACAAAGATCTGAACGAAGATAAGTTAAATTCGTGGACAAAGATCTGAACGAAGATAAGTTAAATTCGTGGACAAAGATCTGAACGAAGATAAGTTAAATTCGTGGACAAAGATCTGAACGAAGATAAGTTAAATTCGTGGACAAAGATCTGAACGAAGATAAGTTAAATTCGTGGACAAAGATCTGAACGAAGATAAGTTAAATTCGTGGACAAAGATCTGAACGAAGATAAGTTAAATTCGTGGACAAAGATCTGAACGAAGATAAGTTAAATTCGTGGACAAAGATCTGAACGAAGATAAGTTAAATTCGTGGACAAAGATCTGAACGAAGATAAGTTAAATTCGTGGACAAAGATCTGAACGAAGATAAGTTAAATTCGTGGACAAAGATCTGAACGAAGATAAGTTAAATTCGTGGACAAAGATCTGAACGAAGATAAGTTAAATTCGTGGACAAAGATCTGAACGAAGATAAGTTAAATTCGTGGACAAAGATCTGAACGAAGATAAGTTAAATTCGTGGACAAAGATCTGAACGAAGATAAGTTAAATTCGTGGACAAAGATCTGAACGAAGATAAGTTAAATTCGTGGACAAAGATCTGAACGAAGATAAGTTAAATTCGTGGACAAAGATCTGAACGAAGATAAGTTAAATTCGTGGACAAAGATCTGAACGAAGATAAGTTAAATTCGTGGACAAAGATCTGAACGAAGATAAGTTAAATTCGTGGACAAAGATCTGAACGAAGATAAGTTAAATTCGTGGACAAAGATCTGAACGAAGATAAGTTAAATTCGTGGACAAAGATCTGAACGAAGATAAGTTAAATTCGTGGACAAAGATCTGAACGAAGATAAGTTAAATTCGTGGACAAAGATCTGAACGAAGATAAGTTAAATTCGTGGACAAAGATCTGAACGAAGATAAGTTAAATTCGTGGACAAAGATCTGAACGAAGATAAGTTAAATTCGTGGACAAAGATCTGAACGAAGATAAGTTAAATTCGTGGACAAAGATCTGAACGAAGATAAGTTAAATTCGTGGACAAAGATCTGAACGAAGATAAGTTAAATTCGTGGACAAAGATCTGAACGAAGATAAGTTAAATTCGTGGACAAAGATCTGAACGAAGATAAGTTAAATTCGTGGACAAAGATCTGAACGAAGATAAGTTAAATTCGTGGACAAAGATCTGAACGAAGATAAGTTAAATTCGTGGACAAAGATCTGAACGAAGATAAGTTAAATTCGTGGACAAAGATCTGAACGAAGATAAGATTGGAACGAAGATAGAACTACAAACGAAGATAAACTAAGTTCGTAAGAAATTCTAAGTTCGTAAGGTGAAACCGAACGAAGATAAATTTAACTTCGTAAAGAGAGTTCAAAACGAAGATGGCCTAAATTCGTAGACAAAGATCTGAACGAAGATAAGTTAAATTCGTGGACAAAGATCTGAACGAAGATAAGTTAAATTCGTGGACAAAGATCTGAACGAAGATAAGTTAAATTCGTGGACAAAGATCTGAACGAAGATAAGTTAAATTCGTGGACAAAGATCTGAACGAAGATAAGTTAAATTCGTGGACAAAGATCTGAACGAAGATAAGTTAAATTCGTGGACAAAGATCTGAACGAAGATAAGTTAAATTCGTGGACAAAGATCTGAACGAAGATAAGTTAAATTCGTGGACAAAGATCTGAACGAAGATAAGTTAAATTCGTGGACAAAGATCTGAACGAAGATAAGTTAAATTCGTGGACAAAGATCTGAACGAAGATAAGTTAAATTCGTGGACAAAGATCTGAACGAAGATAAGTTAAATTCGTGGACAAAGATCTGAACGAAGATAAGTTAAATTCGTGGACAAAGATCTGAACGAAGATAAGTTAAATTCGTGGACAAAGATCTGAACGAAGATAAGTTAAATTCGTGGACAAAGATCTGAACGAAGATAAGTTAAATTCGTGGACAAAGATCTGAACGAAGATAAGTTAAATTCGTGGACAAAGATCTGAACGAAGATAAGTTAAATTCGTGGACAAAGATCTGAACGAAGATAAGTTAAATTCGTGGACAAAGATCTGAACGAAGATAAGTTAAATTCGTGGACAAAGATCTGAACGAAGATAAGTTAAATTCGTGGACAAAGATCTGAACGAAGATAAGTTAAATTCGTGGACAAAGATCTGAACGAAGATAAGTTAAATTCGTGGACAAAGATCTGAACGAAGATAAGTTAAATTCGTGGACAAAGATCTGAACGAAGATAAGTTAAATTCGTGGACAAAGATCTGAACGAAGATAAGTTAAATTCGTGGACAAAGATCTGAACGAAGATAAGTTAAATTCGTGGACAAAGATCTGAACGAAGATAAGTTAAATTCGTGGACAAAGATCTGAACGAAGATAAGTTAAATTCGTGGACAAAGATCTGAACGAAGATAAGTTAAATTCGTGGACAAAGATCTGAACGAAGATAAGTTAAATTCGTGGACAAAGATCTGAACGAAGATAAGTTAAATTCGTGGACAAAGATCTGAACGAAGATAAGTTAAATTCGTGGACAAAGATCTGAACGAAGATAAGTTAAATTCGTGGACAAAGATCTGAACGAAGATAAGTTAAATTCGTGGACAAAGATCTGAACGAAGATAAGTTAAATTCGTGGACAAAGATCTGAACGAAGATAAGTTAAATTCGTGGACAAAGATCTGAACGAAGATAAGTTAAATTCGTGGACAAAGATCTGAACGAAGATAAGTTAAATTCGTGGACAAAGATCTGAACGAAGATAAGTTAAATTCGTGGACAAAGATCTGAACGAAGATAAGTTAAATTCGTGGACAAAGATCTGAACGAAGATAAGTTAAATTCGTGGACAAAGATCTGAACGAAGATAAGTTAAATTCGTGGACAAAGATCTGAACGAAGATAAGTTAAATTCGTGGACAAAGATCTGAACGAAGATAAGTTAAATTCGTGGACAAAGATCTGAACGAAGATAAGTTAAATTCGTGGACAAAGATCTGAACGAAGATAAGTTAAATTCGTGGACAAAGATCTGAACGAAGATAAGTTAAATTCGTGGACAAAGATCTGAACGAAGATAAGTTAAATTCGTGGACAAAGATCTGAACGAAGATAAGTTAAATTCGTGGACAAAGATCTGAACAAGATAAGTAATCTGGAAAGTACGCCAACCCTTGACCAGAACTCTGTTGTCAGTTCAATCAGTGATGAGTGTGCTAAGAAGTTCAGACACGGTATGTTGAAAGAAATCATTGAAGAGATTTCTGGGTCAGTTCTTCGAACCATTCAAGATGGGTTGTTGCCACAGGTGGTAAAAATGATTGAAAATGAAATGCCAAAGCACTTGTCTTCAGAAATTCAAATAATGAAGAAGGAAGTGACTCAGCTAAGGAAGACTGTGAATATCACAACTCCAGTGGCAGGAAGAACATTTGGTGCTACAGATAGATACATGCTTGAACAATTATGGAGTGCCCACAAGTCTCAAACTGGTGGACATTCCAAGGGGGAAAAGTCTGTTGCCACTGAGTGTGTTCCAGAAGGATTGGTGAATAAAAAGAAAGAAGTAGTTGTTAATGCAATTAAAAAGTCCTTTGTAACATCCGTGAGTTTTGACCCGTTGACTTTATGTGTAATTTGGCTAACAATTTAAGTTAATGAAATATTTGGATCATTTTGTGATTAAATGACAATGTGGTATGTTCGTCGGGTCGATAATATGTTTAATCGGTGTTTAAATGCCTAACGTTTTGTAATTTGGCTTGAGAAGGAAACGGGTCGGCCCGTGGGTCATCCACGACCCACCAGCCCCTTTATGACCCATTTCCTTTCCTTATCTCATTAGTTCACCACATATCTCTTCTCTCTTCTCATTTCTCTCTAAGTAAAAAGCAAGACCATCCACCTCTAGTTCTTCATTTCTCTAGCATCATTTGGCGTTTTGGAACTAGTTTAACTCGAGAATCATCATCGTCTTCATCTCTTTATCATCATATCGAAGAATCAAAGGTCAAAGTTTACCCATTTTACCCATTTTGCCATAAATTGGGTTCTAACTCAGAAAGGAAGTTTTGGTAAGTCTAATTCATCCCATTTACTTCTATTTATGTTAGTTTACTCGTTTCTAGTCATCTCGTACATTTACAGGTTCTAAATCGACTTAAAATGAGTTTTGGGTCAAATTAGGGTTTTGATTAGGGTTAGAATGATTTGGAAGTGATTTTTATGTTTTGGGTCGGATTTGTGGATTGGGTTATGTGTACTTATGTTTGATGGTGCTTATTTATGATTCAAAACAAGTTTAAAGCTCTTGTAAATCATTTTGGGGTGATTTGGGTCGAGTTTAGAGGTGTTTGGTTCGGATTTTCTGCAGGAAACAAAACTGCTGTTGCTGGTGTATGGTCTCACTGCGGCGCAGTGGCAAGGCAGGGCCTTGACTGCGGCGCAGTGGTTTCCCCCTGGTTTGAAGCTCACTTCCTGACTGCGGCGCAGTGGATGAAATGCATCCTGACTGCGGCGCAGTCATGTGGCCCTGTTTCGCACGTCAGTTTTCAAACGTTAATAACTTTTGAACCGTAAGTCCGGTTTAGCCGTATGACCTATCGTTGGAATCATGAGGGAGTCTACTTTATCATGGTATAACCCTTATATCTTAAATCCATCATCATTTCCGAAAATGTCATGTTAAAGTGTCCTTGTTAAAATCGGTTGAACCATTTAGATGCTTGAGAGTTGTGACGAGAACGAATTGAGTCCCAATTACCATCCAAAGTTGATTTACTCTTCTAAAACCTAGATAGGGCTTGAATTGTGATTTGTAATGTGTATGTTAATGTAAGTCCCAACTTGTTAGATGGTACTACTGAAGACACCTCTATGTCGATGGTGGAGTTACTTTGCAATATACTTACTGAACTGGAGACGACCAGTTGCAGTGGTATATACCAAGTTCTAGATAGATTACTTATATAGAAGACAATAAGTAAAGAACAATGCAATAATACAAATAACTTGTAAACAATCTTGATGAGTCAATATGTAGTTTTCAAAGTGTAATTTATTTATTGATATTAAACAAATTACAAGGTTGATGCGGAACCAAGATAATACACGAATGTAAATATCTAACAACCTATGAAATACAATTGATCTATACTCGGAATTTCTCTTCTACAATCGAAACACTTAAAGTAGTGAAATGTTCCTTTTAGCGATTGAGAGAATATTGCACAAGTTCACCAAGAATATTGCAGGTTTGCAAAGTATGAAGTTATTCGTTTGTGTGTGAAGTAACTTGTGATTCTTGGTTGTGCAATGACTTGTATTTATAGGCAAAGTTAACATTGGGATGTTAACTTTAGCCGTACAAATATGGTTGGAAGCATTTAAGGAATAGCATTTAATTCCTTAAAAAGTGTTGTAAAGTCGCATGTTAAAGTGACTTTACACAACCACCTTTATGTACCTTTTAATACTTAAATAATAAGGTAAGGCTTATTATCCGGGTAAAGGTACATAAAGTATACAAGTCAATTCCTCGTAATCAGTGTAAAGCTTTGTAAGGTCTTTCCACTGATGGTCTCCAGTTTGTAACTGACTAGAATGTCAACTGGGCTTCGCTGCCATTGTCATTCTCTTTCTTCCATTTGTTGTCTTCGACTTCAACTGGAATGTTTCTTCAACTTGGTCAGTTCTCAACTGGAGGAAGTCTTCAGTTGCGTTGACTGTACGGTGCAACTGGACTTCAATATATTTCTCGACAAATCTTCTTGGTCACCAGTTTACTGGTCACCAGATGCAGCTGGTGAACTGGTCAGTGTGAACTGGTGACTGGCCAGTTCCAGGTGAACTGGTCCTAACAAATTCCCCCTATTTGTCTAGAAATATAGTCCAAGTCTTTTCTAGTTTTTGTATCTATACAAGTGTGAACTATAGAGACTTGTTTGATTTAAATCTATCTAAGGTATCTAAGGCATTTTTATAGATCAATAAATGCCTTAGGTTTTTCTTTTGTGTTTGTTAGATTTTAATCTTTTATCTACCTTGTGGTTACAAACTGGTAACTTCATTTATACAAGGAATGAAATTTACACAAGTTACAACAGAATGTAAAACAAATTACAAGAAGATAAAATGAAGAAAGAACTTAAACAGATGGCCCTTCGCCAGTTCTTCTTCTTTTGGCAACTGTAGAAATGGGCTGTTTGTCTTCAGGATCAACATTCAGTCTCTCTTCAATATTTTCCTTAAACTTGAGCAGACTTTGAAGAACAAACATCCATCCTCTTTCCACCTTATTCCTTTGTTGCTTGGCCTCCAACAGTTTTGCCATTTCCACCAGTTCCGAGTAACCATAAGAAAGTACGTCAGGATTCTCAGTTTGCCTCAAGGGACCATTAAGGTGTTGAACCTCAATAGTGAAATGTTTGGTACCTGGTTTAATTGAGACTTTCATTTCAGTAATCTTACCAGGGTGATATCTCCGCTGTTGCACTTCAGATAAGTACTCTCTAGCTTCAGATTCATTGGCCAGTTTGATCTGGCCAGTGCTCATACTATGCACTGCAGCTTTGATATCTTCACTTGAGGGTTCAGTTGTTTCCACCCAGGTCCTAAGGTCAGCATCTCTTGGCAACATCTTAGGTTTACCTTTGGACTTGGGTGAATTCAGCACCTGTTTGACCACCTTCTTAACATGTTCAGCCCTCTTGAGAATTCCTTCAGTTCTTACCTCTTTTGCCTTATCCACTGTGATATTCAAACACCTGGCATCATACTCAGCCTCATCCTCCCTATAATGTTTGTCAAGCTCAATCTCCAGTTGTTCTTTCAGTGCATTAATAATTCTGGGATCAGCCTTGACTTTGGCATACTCTGCAAGTGTCATGCCCAGAAGACGACCATCACTTATATCAAGAAGAGTTGGGGCTAAAGTATTTCTATCTTTTGTTTGATTAACCCTCATTTGTTTCTTTCTCTCCTTGATTGCATCTCCAAGCCTTGCCAGCTGCCTACTAACATCTTCTGAAACTGGAGGGAGCTGATCAATGTTGCCAGTTTCTAACACACTGGCTTCAGTACCAGTTGTTCTTGCTTGTTCACTAGTGGCCGGCCCAACTTCCTTTCCTTTCCCTTTATTCCCCCTATCAACCACATCTTCAAATTGTTCAATAACCTGCTCATCACCTTCATCTGACCCAACCACAGTCCTTTCTACCAGTTGTCTTGCACTAACTGGACCTGGCAGTCTTGGTTCAGGTGCAAGGATATTCCTTCTATCCCTTTCCCCCTTGGCAGCATCGAGACCTGCACGAATGGCTGCCCAGTCTTCATTACTGGAGGCAAACGGGCTAGAGGCTGCCACGATTGCATATCCTTGCACTCTCTAAACACAGTGCAAATCATTCTAAAGGATCTCCACAAGTGGTTAATTTCTTGAGACTGGACCAATACATTGGCTGCAGTTTGGTCCTGTCCAGTCTTCAAGTCTTTCAACAATTTGGAGTCTTCATTTAAACCTTTAACCACTTGTTCCTTTACTTCAGCATCTTTCTTTTCAAACTATCCACTTCAGTTACCAGTTTATTGATTGAAGAAGTGTGAGAGGCTAACTGAGTGTTTATAGCATTACTGCTCCCCTTAACTGCCTAACTTCAAGTGCCAGAGGCTCCAGATCAATCTGAGGAGGTGGGAGCTTGGCAAATTCAGCCATAACCTTCTTAACCAACTCGTCTTCTCGACTGGCCAGTTTATCATCAATCATCTGGCCAACAGAAGTGGCCACCTGCTGACCAATTTCAACTACATCAAGGCCAGGTCTTTCAAACAACTCTTTGACCTGCCTTTCTATCTCCTTCAGATCCACCTCTGATGATCGAACAGTGTTGCTTAAGAGGTTGGAGATAGATGTATTGACATTGGAATGGGTTAAGTCAAAAGCTTCCTTCAGAGATGTGGACAAATTGTTACAGCTTGAGACTAACTCATTCAACTTCTGAAATACCAAGTCCTCATTGGCAGCAAACTTATTAATTCCCAAATCAACAACCTTAGAGTTTGTGATTGTTTCCTTGTTGAATTTGGAAAGGGACTTGGCATTTTGCTCAATTGTCTTATGAACACCCTCCACCCGTTTGATCAGGTTTTGGATGTCGGTTGAGAACGAGACAAATTGAGTTTCCAGTGACAAAGGAGAAGTTGTCACTGGACCAGTAGCAGGCTGCACCAGTTCAACTGGAGGAGGCAAAACAAAGGAAGCCTCTCCAGTTGTTCCAGTGGCAGAAGAAGGAAAAATGTGGGGTGAAGAAAAACGCTGAGGAGATTCAATGTGTTGGTCAGGCTGAGAATGCTCAGGTATGACCAACGGCGACGGTGTTGATTGAGTTCGTTGTGGGGAAATATTTGTAGGAGTATCTTGATGGGAAACTGAAACTTGGTGTTCTAGGGGTTGATCAAAGAAAGAAGGGAGTTGAGCATGTACAGATGCATCAACCATTTCTTGATCACCTTGTGTTCCTTCTGAATCCGAAGATTCAAGATGGAACTCATCCTCATTTATGCCTAGATTCATAAATGATAGGGATGGCTGAACATCATGTTCAGGCTCCTGATGACCAGTTCCAGTTACCTGGATGGTTTCATCAGTTGAAGGATCAGATGCCGGAACATCTTCACCAGGGATAGACGTGATAGGAACGGCTTCAGTTATGGTTGTTCTATCCTCAACCACAACTTGAGACGAACTGGAGGGTCCCTCATTATTTTGAGGCCCGCCCAGTTGTCTTTCTGGTTCACTTTCCAAAGGTGCACCAGTTTTAACAAATGCCAGCCGCATCTGCTCTGGAATCTCGACCTCTCCAGCTTCAGAAACAAGAGAGTCTAAATTCCTCAGTAAATCTGGCCTTGTGAATGGAGAGTCTGTATTTCTATACTCTTCATCACCTAGAATTTGCTTAAAACATAAAGACAGAAATCTGGAAAAGGGGATACACACACCCCTGGAGCCTTTCAGCTTTTGTACAAGACTCCTATACAATATATCAGCAAAATCCACCCTCAACCCCTTCCATAAACAGTAAGCCATCTCTGCTTGTGAAGAGTTGATCTAGTCAAGACCACCTGAACTACCACCTAGACTTTCAACCAGATGTACAAAGAAATACCTCCATGAAGGTGTAAGACCCTTCATGGTCATCGCCCCCTTGGTCTTTAACACACCATCATTGTCCAAGCACTCCTTATGACCCATCTCAAGGAGTACTTGACGAAAATTAACATTCGAGGCTAAGACAACTGGAGACTCACCCTCTCTCCAGTAATTGAGGCGAAGAGCATCCCTCAATACTTCTACATCCAAAGTACATTTGATTGTTCCATCCTTTAACGTGAAACTGATGGAGGAACAATCGGAAGAAAGTGTTGCAGTGAACCAGAACTCACACAAGTAATCATGATACATCTTGCGTGGGTTCCTGGTGAATAAGGGTCCTATTGGAGAATCCTTCAAAAATTTTCTGATTCTACCAATAAGGGTATTAGACCCTTGAGAACCTTGTAGGCTAGCCAATGGATTATTAGGGTTTAATTTTAGGGCTGCACTATAAGGAGCACCAGGTGCCTGGGAGACATCTGGTGAGGGATTGTATGGAGCAGTCAAGAGATTTACATC